>CM066982.1:121972878-122627878 GCA_033977485.1 Hydrangea macrophylla | reverse complement strand
CGCTACAAAACACAGGATTAGTTCACATGATATACAAGATATAAAGTTAGATCTTGAATAACAATCCTAGACTTCTAGTTTAAATCTATCAAACGTAATTAAATCTAAAGCAAACAAGTCCTGATTACAAGCATCAAGCCACATGGATGAATTTGTACATGTGTAGACACCCCATTTTGTCGGCTATCAGATTTAGGAGACCCATAGCTTGGTGGTTCACAATGATCTAAAAGACTCAAAAGGACTCCTGGAAGTCAACTCTATCTCTCAGAATGCTCAGAATGACCAAAATGCCCCTGAAAGCCCAAAAACTCCCAGATTTGGTCCCAAAGTTCTGAAAACATGCTATGTCATAAGAAAAGCAATAAAATGAGTTTTAAGTGAAATCAGATGAAATCGTCGGCTCCCAGAGACCCCCGGAAGTCCCGGAAGTTCCCGGAAAGTCCCCGTTGACCGGTTTGACCAAGGTTTGACTAGGTTTGACCAAGGTTGACCAGGTTTCACCAAGTTTGACCAAGTTTGACCGAAATCGTCCGAATTCACCAAAATCATTTTAAATCATGGGAAAAGTGTTAAAATAAGTTCCAAAAGAAAATCAAGCGAAAACATCAGCTCCCGGGAACTCCCGGAGGTTTCCAGAACTTCCCGGGAATCCCAAGTTTGACCAGTTTGACCAGAATTTGACTTTGGAATCAGGGCACCAAAACAATTTTCAAATATTTTTTATGGATACTAGAGGTCAATAGCTTTCCAACGGTATATCGTACATAATTTCTTGATTTAAAACGAATTTATTATGAATTTCCGAAGGTGAAAAAGGCGATCAAATCGGCTTTTATCGCGAATACCGCAAAACTTTTCAAAGTGACCTATCCCCGAACTATTTATTATGTAAAGTAGACTCCATTACCTTTCCAACGGTATATCACAATCTCAATTTGGAGTTCGTATGCATTTTCTGTGAATTTCGGACGAAATAGGGCCTTGCGCGAATACCGGAACTTCAGGGGGCCTAAACAGCATTATCTGGACAAAGGAGGAGCACTGCCGCCGTGGCACTGGCCCACTGCCGTTGCGGCACTGGCCCAGTGCCGCCGCCGCACTCTCCCCCAGAACAGTGAGTTTTTGTAATTACTTTTGGGGTCCCATTTTGATTAATTAAAAACAAAAACGACGTAGTTTCATGATTTCAGATGTTTGGGACCAATGGGAGTACTTCTAAAACCCCAAAACCACCCCAAATTGGCCTATATAAACCCCCCATTGCTCTTCATTTTGGGGGGCCAAGTGCAAAAGCTTGAAAAGTTGTAGCGAAGAAGAGAGATAGAGATTGGTTTAGAAGAGAGAAAAGGAGCTTCCTCCTACTATTTTGCTATAGAAAGTGAGTTTTAATCTTGTGTTCTTCCATTACCTCTCTTATACTTCATATTCCAAACACCCCCCAATCACTATTCTTGAGCATTCTTGAGTTAGGAAGCTACTTCCATGTCCAAATGTCAAAATCTATGAGTGAAACACCAAGCTACAAGTCCAAAATCACATTGATTATCATCTATTGATTGCTATTTACTTGCTTTGATTATATATATGTTCATCTCTCCTTATCTCATTTCTTTTTTCTTTTCTTTATTTACTTACTAGTTCATCATCATCTAAGTGATGACATGAAGTTTGGGGTGAGTGAATCCTTATGGATAGTAGCTCTTGACCTCAAAAACATGTTTGATAGATGATGATCATAACCTCAATACTTCCAAGATGTTCTTGAAATGTATTGAAGTTATGTCCAAAATAAAATAAATCTCTCCAACAATCTTGGAGGTTCTTGATGATGAGTTTGATGTTGGCATTTTAAGAGGCTATAATCCTTATTGAATATTGAAAATATGTTTTCAAAACATCTATTTCAAAACCCCTCTCAATCCCTCTCATTTGGTTTCAAGAAACAAAACTTTGTTTTCTCCAAAATTTTCAAAACAATGAGTCAAAACAGTGAGTGAGTTGAGTTCAAAGATTTCTCTAGAACTCAATACTCAACATATGGATGCAAGGCCACTTGGAAAGTCTTCCTAACTCATTGGAGAACACCCATGATTTTTGGTTTGACTTGGAAGTACTTGGAAATGGTCCATTTGGATCCCAACATTCCTTCCAGACATTCTGTTTTTGCTGTCACAGCAGCTAGGTCAACTTACGACCTCTTTTCCAGAAAACTTACGACCTCTTTTCCAGGAAACTTTCTGTATAAAATGGGCCTCTAGATCATTCGTTTTCATTTTCTAAGATTTTTCAACATTTCAGTCAACAGTAAGAACTCTGTTTCTGAGTGACCTCTGTTGTTTATATGATTTCTCTCAATCTGTGATAGTTATTAAGGATTGGCTTTTTGGGTTGTGTTCTAGACACAATAAGGAACATCTCCATAAAAAATCATACATTGAAAACATTCCTAACCCCTCTTTTCAAATTTCCAAAGATGATGCTACTGTTCTGTCCACTATTCACAGCAAACATACCTTAACTTTCATTCTTTGATTTGATGCTCATATGCATTCCAAATTAGTTCATATCTTAGGAAGTGGTTCATACTACATTTGTACATATCCCATGTTGATTTCATCCATCCATTCATACACATTTTAGACTTCTAAGTCACTCTAGGAATCCATGAACACAAAGCACACTACAACCTTGGCACATTTTAGATACATGCATTGCATTGATGCAAGATTTGGGGTTTTTGTAACTCTTAATCTAAGAAGATTATAAGGAATGATCATGATCACACGTTCATGCTTCCCCTCGATCTAATCGTCCTTTCTCATTCGTCCCGGGGATTGAGAAGATCTTCCTTTCTCAAAGAATAACATGCATCATGTTAGCTTTCTAAGCATATTTTGATTTCTTAATTTATTTGTTTCAAGAACAATTCATGTCCCCTTTAGATTAAGGAAACTAATTACTTGATACATGATTAGACGATTTTTCCTAGGTTTATTTGTGTGATCTTTCACTTTACATTGCATGATATTTGACTTAGATCTTATGAACGATATTTTATCTTTTGATCTTCCATTTCAATTTTCTCATGTGATGTAATATACTATCATAGTATTATTTGTCGAACCAAGCATAGTATGAGATGATTATTTGGATGCTAATTGAGGCCTGTCGAAAGACGGGGCGAGTTGAGGGTGTTTTAGTCGCGACAAAGGCTCCTTCCTCTCTCGTACCAAAACCCCGAACCAAGTTCTTTGGTTATGAAGGGCCGGTGCCTTTTATCCATTTGGGTGAGTTAAAATTAGGTTTCTTGGTTCCTTAAAGACCAAGTGGCGACTCTGTATCTGTATTCAACAGACCTTTCCTTTTCTTTGATTCAAATCAATTTCAAAACAATCTCAAACAAGAGAAGTGGTCCGATTCCGCGTATCCACAATCTGGCGACTCTGCTGGGGATTTTTATTTTCAAAACAAAATAATACAGAGGTTTGACTCATAAGAAGCATTCTTAAAATCATCTTTTTACTGCGTTTGGTTCACCGCATTGCACTTCTGCATTTTTCCCCCTCCGACTGTGTCTGAAATGCGGTGCTGACATTGTTCAGGTCTTGCTATGCTAGGGCACAAGTCACCGTTGATACTGTACCTTCCAAGGTATATCCAAAAGAGTAAAAACGTCCGTACTGTCTCTCCGACGGTATATTGGAACTCTCGTCAACGGACCCACTTTGACTAAACCCAGCCTTTGCATATAGATTCCTGTAGAACCTTTCATAGGACTATTCATTTATCTTTTCAGATAGGACAATGTGATATAACTGCTGTATGCCCTGGCGGGATTACCTGCGCAGTGTAGATGCTTATGTGGCATAGAATAGGACCTCCTTCTTATGATCCCCAAGGCAATCACTCACATGTGATCACATTGAGTTGACCTGCCTAGGCACCATGACGAGGATGTTTGCTCCATGTTCACAAAGATATACACCGCAAACCTTGTTTGTCGGTCCTGAGACGTAGGAGTATGAAAACCAGCTAGAAAGTACGATCACTACAACCGCATTAACCAGTTTCTCCCAGAAACTCTGCCCAGATATCCCAGATATAACCATATTAACCAGTTTCTCCCAGAAACTCTGCCCAGATATCCCAGATATAACCGCATTAACCAGTTTCTCCCAGAAACTCTGCCCAGATATCCCAGATATAACCGCATTAACCAGTTTCTCCCAGAAACTCTGCCCAGATATCCCAGATATAACCGCATTAACCAGTTTCTCCCAGAAACTCTGCCCAGATATCCCAGATATAACCGCGCTAACCCGTTTCTCCCAAAAACTCTGCTCAAATTTCCCAGAAATACCAGAAATTCTATCCAGATACCCCAGATATAACCATACTAACCTGTTTCTTCCAGAAACTCTGTCCAAATTCCCCAAAAATGCCCAGTCCCTCCTAGAAGCTTTCATAAAAACCTGTAAACCCCTGTTATCCCTCGGTGATCGTACTGGAAAGTAGGGTTAGCACACTCTATATGGTTAGGACCTTATTTGTTTAGCTGCTACCTGTTAGAAATAAGGGCATCATATAGATTAGGGCGTACATCCGCATGCTTGTCTCATATGCATGCACTATTCCCATCAATCTGCACCACGGTCTCGAGTCAGTCCACATCACTGTCTTTGTCTGTCTAAAGTTATCATTGTCAGGATCTGATACATCCCTTTCCCCGAAATCTGTCAGGTTAGTATAGATTCCCAAGGTCAGTAGCCAAGATCCTCGTCGTGGGCCAGGAGTTCAGATAATCGTCTGGTCAGAATCGGTCCGACAGCCTACTTCAGCATGAATAGAGAAGAGTTGGAAAACAAGGTTACTGAGTTGGGAGCAACCATAAGCCAGCAGTTCGACAGCCTAGCCCAAGTTCTGAAGTTCATGGAAGAACTGAAGCAGCAGCAGCCGCAACCTCCGCCCGGGTTTCCACCACCAGGGTTTGAACCTCCTCCACATGGGAATAACGGGGAGGAAGACTAGTTTCAAGGGGTCCCACCATTTGCGTATGAGAAGAAGCTCCAAGAGAAAATGGATAAGGTCGACAAGCTAGAGAGCGTACTGAGGAAAAGCAAGGGGGTCGATGATTACATGCTAGACCAGGAAGGCCTCTTTGAGCCTATTAAGCTGAAACTGCCGGAGAACTTCAAGATGCCTGAAATTGATCGTTTTGATGGAACTGGGAATCCAAAGAGCCACATAAAGTTCTGCATGACTGTTTTTCAATCAATGGGCTGCACCCATGAGCACATTGCAATGTTGTTCCCTCAAACCCTCGCCAAGGCCGCTCTATCCTGGTTTCTGACCTTGGAGGTTTCTAAGACTCGAACTTGGGAAAATATAGTCCAGGTCTTCATTGATCATTACTCCTACAACCAAGAGCTCGATGTCACCATCCGGGATCTGGAGACTACCCGGCAGAACTTCAATGAGTCCTTCGCTGCGTTCTTGAGCAGATGGAGGAACAAAGTGGCCCAAATGACCCACCGACCAGTCGAAAAGGAACAAGTCCGGATGTTGATCAAGAATCTACTGCCGCTGTACCATGAAAAACTATTCTACCAGTCCATCTCAACATTTAAAGAGTTGTTTGAGGTCGGGACTAGTATCGAGGATGCTATCTGTGAAGGCAAGATCAATGGAGCTGGGTCGATCACTGCAAAAGGAGAAGAGACCCCATACCTTTGGTGAAGATCAAGAGAGCCTAGATGTCAATGCCTTAAGCCCATCATCAAGCCAAAATGATTGCAGTAAGAGGCACAAGAAAGGAAACCAAAGAGTCTTCACACCACTTGACATGAGCTTACCCTCCGCTCTCAATCACCTTGTTCAAAAGGGCCACCTTGTACCTTTGGAGCCTAATAAGCCTCCTAATCACCCACCTCCTGGGTACAATGAATCCAAGTATTGTGATTACCACCAAGACCAAGGCCATGAGACCGACAACTGTAAGAGGCTCCGTCACTCAATTCAGGATCTCTTAGATGATGCGCCGCACCCCAATCCAATTCACTACCTCGGTCTGGACCAACCCATGACCTATCCATTTCAATAATCCCCTTCGCTGAGGACCATGAATGTTGAACCTGTGCCGGTGAAGCAATGGTGTTTGGGACTTTTGCTATCAAAATAAATGAGGATGCTCTTTTAAAAAAAAAAAAAAAAAAAAAAAGAATAAGCGAGTCACTGTGACATTCCATTTGAGACCGGGTCAAGTCCAGTCGAGTCTGTTGTGTGTTTTGTCTATTTCAAGTTTAGTCTTGTGGTCGAGTCCGTCTGTCATCAAGTTGTTATGAGTCTGTAACCTTCTCTAGTGATGGAATGAAATCTCATTTTGCCTAATCTAATGTGCCTAGTCATAGATGCATGAATCGCTGAACTGAAGTGTCACTTTTCAAATTACCATGGATATTACTGTGCTAAAAAAAAAATAAAATTTTTTTTTTCTCAAACAAAAAAAATCCTGAAAGGTCAAAGTCAATTTTGTGCCGACACCGATGAAGAGCCGAGAATTGAATAGTCTTACTTTAAGAATTTAAAGATTCTCTTGCCTCAATCTTGAAAAGACATGCTTGGAACTGACTTGGGGCTGGCCCAACACCATTTTCCCACCATTTCAAAGCCTTGGGCCCAACCCAATTGATGGTCATGCAAACCTGTGCAGACTTGGTCCTTGATGGTAGCCAAACATTTCAGTGAGTTTCATCTCCACTTTAAAATAAAAAAAATAAAAACCGAAAAAAAAAAAGCTCGCTAGGTTGAAAACCTGAAAGGGCACCTAGGCAAAAGTTAGAGCTGAAAAAGGTGTTGATTTCCAAAATCTGACCCTAGCCAGTCAAAATGTTGGAGAAAATTTTGATGAGATAATCATACGCTTCAAGATACATCTTAAGAACGTGCCAAGATCACATTTCAAACGGCACGGAATGACCACACATAAATTCTGAGAGCTGACATGCACATTCTGGAATTCTGAGATTACGATTGAAAGATCTCACAAGAATCGACTACATTAAAAAGCAAAATTGACTGGCTAGGCGAAAGTGAAAAGGATCAATCCTCAAAACAAAACAAAAAGAAAAAGAAAAAGAAAAGAAAGGGAGATTGAAACTGAATCCTTTTATTCAAAGCTACCATAAGTGGCTCAAGTTTGAACTTATATGATGATTGGTTTGAGAAACCCTCATATCCAATTTCTTTCAAGCCCTGCCTTGAACTACGCTCGACCTGATACGTAGGCAACCGCATCGGTTCGGTCACCCCACCTACCCAAAAATCAACCCGCTTCTTCCCAACCATGCCCGAACTACGTTGGACCTGATCCCCACTTGGGGATACGTAGGCAGACTTTCAAAAAATAAAAAAGAAGGATGGCTCGCTAGGTCGAAAATCCGAAAGGACGCCTAGGCAAAAATTAGAGTTAAATCAAAGGTGAGCAATAACAAAAGAGAGAAAAGAGCTTGCTAGGTCACCTCACTGGTGCCTAGGCAAAAGTTATGAGCATTTGAGAGATTAAAGTCACGGTCCATGCCTCAAGCCAGAAAATCACCTTCCACACTAGGGGCAAACTTCGGCTACCCGCCTCGTTTGCCTGACTTTTACTATCTACCCTTCACACAAGGGGCAAACTTTGGTCACCTACCTCGTTTGACCAAAACCTCCAATGAACCTTCCTCCAAACTAGGGACAAACTTCGGTCATTTGCCTCGTTTGCCTACCGATCCCACTTCATGCCCTTCAAACTAGGGGCCAACTTCGTTTGCCACCTGATCCCTATACACCAATGGTAAGCCTTCAAGTCCCAAACATTGTCTTGAACAGATGGAAATGGAGAGTCTTTCATTCCATAAGCTAAGGCACTAATTCAAAGCACATCTTGAGAGAAGCAAGGAAATTGATTAGATCAGTAGGGAGGAATTTTCAAAACTAAGATTCACCATCAAAGTGATGCCACGTTAAGGAGAGAAGTAAACACAAAAGAGAAATGGTACATCATTTATGACAAAAGCACATTAAGTTTTGGCAAGTCGACCTTGTTTCATTTTGGTGTCAAATGTGTCGTCCTCGTGCGTCAATGTCTGTCAAGTTTTTGAGTCTGTTGTAGTCTCAAATGCGTAAATCAAAAGTGACTAATAAAATTTTCAAATCAAGTTATAAAGAGCATGCCAATACAAGCAGGAGTACCAAACACCATTACTGCACCGGTCAAGGCGTCAGCATGAGAAGCGTCAAAACTTGGGGAAGATTTCATCCCTTTCCAAACTGCCAAAAGCTAATCATCTTTCTTCATGCAACATAAGTCCATGAGTGGCTGTTGATCTTTCATCTTTCTTCATGCAACATAAGTCCATGAGTGGCTGTTGATGATCTTCCTTTCTCCTTGCAACATAAGTCCATGAGTGGCTGTTGATCTTTCATCTTTCTTCATGCAACATAAGTCCATGAGTGGCTGTTGATGATCTTCCTTTCTCCTTGCAACATAAGTCCATGAGTGGCTGTTGATCTTCCGTCTTTCTTCATGCAACATAAGTCCATGAGTGGCTGTTGATGATCTTCCTTTCTCCTTGCAACATAAGTCCATGAGTGGCTGTTGATCTTTCATCTTTCTTCATGCAACATAAGTCCATGAGTGGCTGTTGATGATCTTCCTTTCTCCTTGCAACATAAGTCCATGAGTGGCTGTTGATCTTCCGTCTTTCTTCATGCAACATAAGTCCATGAGTGGCTGTTGATGATCTTCCTTTCTCCTTGCAACATAAGTCCATGAGTGGCTGTTGATCTTTCATCTTTCTTCATGCAACATAAGTCCATGAGTGGTTGTTGATGATCTTCCTTTCTCCTTGCAACATAAGTCCATGAGTGGCTGTTGATCTTTCATCTTTCTTCATGCAACATAAGTCCATGAGTGGCTGTTGATGATCTTCTTTTCTCCTAGCAACATAAGTCCATGAGTGGCTGTTGATCTTTCATCTTTCTTCATGCAACATAAGTCCATGAGTGGCTGTTGATGATCTTCCTTTCTTCTAGCAACATAAGTCCATAAGTTGCTACTGATTATCACCCTCCATCAGTGTCAAAACACCGCAAATCATCTCTGTCACAAATAGAATGATACCTTGACTCCCATTTAAAAGACGTATTTCCTTCTTCCTAGCAGAGTACATTATCCTTCAGCTCCCGGAGGCCCTGACCGGCCCTCTTGGATTGAGCGCCAAAAGAGATTCTCCGAGAACCCTACATCATCCCCCGAGGACAGAAACCGATAGATTCCAGCTCCCGGAGGCCCTGACCGGCCCTCTAGGATTGAGCGCCAAAAGAGATTCTCCGAGAACCCTACATCATCCCCCGAGGACAGAAACAAACAGATACAAGCTCCAGGAGGCCCCGACCGGCCCTCTTGGATTGAGCGCCGAAAGATTTGATCAGCCGTGAGAGATTCAGAGATGGGTCCTGGTTCCCCGATAAAGGAAAAAGAGATTCTCCAAGAACCATACATCATCCTCCGAGGAGAGAAACAGACAGATACTAGCTCCCGGAGGCCCCGACCGGCCCTCTTGGATTGAGCGCCGAAAAATTTTTGATCAGCCGTGAGAGATTCAGAGATGGGTCCTGGTTCCCCGATCAAGGAAAAAGAGATTCTCCGAGAACCCTACATCATCCTCCGAGGACAGAAACAGAAAGATACCAGCTCCCGGAGGCCCCGACCGGCCCACTCGGATTGAGCACCGAAAGATTTGATCAGCCGTGAGAGATTCAGAGATGGGTCCTGGTTCCATGATCAAGGAAAAAGAGATTCTCCAAGAACCATACATCATCATCCGAGGACAGAAACAGACAGATACCAGCTCCTGGAGGCCCCGACCGGCCCTCTTGGATTGAGCGCCGAAAGATTTGATCAGCCGTGAGAGATTCAGAGATGGGTCCTGGTTCCCCGATCAAGAAAAGAGAGATTCTCCGAGAACCCCGCGTCACCCCCCGAGGACAGGAACCGAAAGATACTAATTCCCACTACCCCCAGCAGAAAGTAGCAGAAGAGGAACCAACTCCCGAAAATCAGCCATCAGGAACAATCAGGGCATCGCCCACATGAAGCACAATCCTTCCATGGCTCCGTGTCTCCCGTCTATCATGAGTTTCCTCATCTATCCCTTTTCATCACAAAATCCCTCGGTCACCTTCAGCTGTTGTCTTTTTTAGACAACGCGCACCTGATCCATCTCACTCATTTGCAACACACACTTCCCAAGTTCCAGAGGTTTGCCCCTAGACCCAGAGTCTTCTAAACCTTGATGTCCTTATCCGAGTCATCACAGTCACAAACACTAGCATAACACCAGCCCACTCGGAGTGGCACACCCCACAGCATCTGCTCATACTAGAATCATAACACTAGACATGATAGGACTCATGACATAATTCATATCACATCCATGCATTGCATATCACTCTTTTAGCATAAGCATCCGCCTGATTGTCGTGTATGTGCATGTGTGATTAGTTCCTTTGTGCCCTGAACTACGTCCTGGTCTGATTCCCCTTGGGATACGTAGGCAGCTCACGCAGAGCACGACCAGCACTAACCTCATCATCCTTGCATCTTTTGCAACGCTTTTTATCCTAAATCTATAGCCTCCAAAAAGTCTTGTCTCTTCAAAGCTTTGGCACTCGCTTGCGACATGCGTTGCCTCGCAAGTTCATGCCAAAGAGGGGAAAACTGTAGACACCCCATTTTGTCGGCTATCAGATTTAGGAGACCCATAGCTTGGTGGTTCACAATGATCTAAAAGACTCAAAAGGACTCCTGGAAGTCAGCTCTATCTCTCAGAATGCTCAGAATGACCAAAATGCCCCTGAAAGCCCAAAAACTCCCAGATTTGGTCCCAAAGTTCTGAAAACATGCTATGTCATAAGAAAAGCAATACAATGAGTTTTTAAGAGAAATCAGATGAAATCGTCGGCTCCCAGAGACCCCCGGAAGTCCCGGAAGTTCCCGGAAAGTCCCCGTTGACCGGTTTGACCAAGGTTTGACTAGGTTTGACCAAGTTTGACCAGGTTTGACCAAGTTTGACCAAGTTTGACCGAAATTGTCCGAATTCACCAAAACCATTTTAAATCATGGGAAAAGTGTTAAAACAAGTTCCAAAAGAAAATCAAGCGAAAACATCAGCTCCCGGGAACTCCCGGAGGTTTCCAGAACTTCCCGGGAATCCCAGGTTTGACCAGTTTGACCAGAATTTGACTTTGGAATCGGGACACCAAAACAATTTTCAAATATATTTCATGGATACTAGAGGTCAATAGCTTTCCAACGGTGTATCGTACATAATTTCTGGATTTAAAACGAATTTATTATGAATTTCCGAAGGTGAAAAAGGCGATCAAATCGGCTTTTATCGCGAATACCGCAAAACTTTTCAAAGTGACCTATCCCCGAACTATTTATTATGTAAAGTAGACTCCATTACCTTTCCAACGGTATATCACAGCCTCAATTTGGAGTTCCTATGCATTTTCTGTGAATTTCGGATGAAATAGGGCCTTTTCGCGAATACCGGAACTTCAGGGGGCCTAAACAGCATTATCTGGACGAAGGAGGAGCACTGCCGCCGCGGCACTAGCCCAGTGCCGCCGCGGCACTCTCCCCCAGAACAGTGAGTTTTTGTAATTACTTTTGGGGTCCCATTTTGATTAATTAAAAACCAAAACGACGTAGTTTCATGATTTCAGATGTTTGGAACCAATGGGAGTACTTCTAAAACCCCAAAACCACCCCAAATTGGCCTATATAAACCCCCCATTGCTCTTCATTTTGGGGGGGCCAAGTGCAAAAGCTTGAAAAGTTGTAGAGAAGAAGAGAGCTAGAGATAGGTTTAGAAGAGAGAAAAGGAGCTTCCTCCTACTATTTTGCTATAGAAAGTGAGTTTTAATCTTGTGTTCTTCCATTACCTCTCTTATACTTCACATTCCAAACACCCCCTAATCACCATTCTTGAGCATTCTTGAGTTAGGAAGCTACTTCCATGTCCAAATGTCAAAATCTATGAGTGAAACACCAAGCTACAAGTCCAAAATCACATTGATTATCATCTATTGATTGCTATTTACTTGCTTTGATTATATATATGTTCATCTCTCCTTATCTCATTTCTTTTTTCTTTTCTTTATTTACTTACTAGTTCATCATCATCTAAGTGATGAGATGAAGTTTGGGGTGAGTGAATCCTTATGGATAGTAGCTCTTGACCTCAAAAACATGTTTGATAGATGATGATCATAACCTCAATACTTCCAAGATGTTCTTGAAATGTATTGAAGTTATGTCCAAAATAAAATAAATCTCTCCAACAATCTTGGAGGTTCTTGATGATGAGTTTGATGTTGGCATTTTAAGTGGCTATAATCCTTATTGAATATTGAAAATATGTTTTCAAAACATCTATTTCAAAACCCCTCTCAATCCCTCTCATTTGGTTTCAAGAAACAAAACTTTGTTTTCTCCAAAATTTTCAAAACAATGAGTCAAAACAGTGAGTGAGTTGAGTTCAAAGATTTCTCTAGAACTCAATACTCAACATATGGATGCAAGGCCACTTGGAAAGTCTTCCTAAATCATTGGATAACACCCATGATTTTTGGTTTGACTTGGAAGTACTTGGAAATGGTCTATTTGGATCCCAACATTCCTTCCAGAGATTCTGTTTTTGCTGTCACAGCAGCTAGGTCACCTTACGACCTCTTTTCCAGAAAACTTTTCCAAAAGGGGTGGCCCTAACTTATTTTTCCCTTAAAATTCAATGTCTTAGGAAACATTCTGTATAAAATGGGCCTCTAGATCATTCGTTTTCATTTTCTAAGATGTTTCAACATTTCAGTCGACAATACGAACTCTGTTTCTGAGTGACCTCTGTTGTTTATATGATTTCTCTCAATCTGTGATAGTTATTAAGGATTGGCTTTTTGGGTTGTGTTCTAGACACAATAAGGAACATCTCCATAAAAAATCATACATTGAAAACATTCCTAACCCCTCTTTTCAAATTTCCAAAGATGATGCTACTGTTCTGTCCACTATTCACAGCAAACATACCTTAACTTTCATTCTTTGATTTGATGCTCATATGCATTCCAAATTAGTTCATATCTTAGGAAGTGGTTCATACTACATTTGTACATATCCCATGTTGATTTCATCCATCCATTCATACACATTTTAGACTTCTAAGTCACTCTAGGAATCCATGAACACAAAGCACACTACAACCTTGGCACATTTTAGATACATGCATTGCATTGATGCAAGATTTGGGGTTTTTGTAACTCTTAATCTAAGAAGATTATAAGGAATGATCATGATCACACGTTCATGCTTCCCCTCGATCTAATCGTCCTTTCTCATCCGTCCCGGGGATTGAGAAGATCTTCCTTTCTCAAAGAATAACATGCATCATGTTAGCTTGCTAAGCATATTTTGATTTCTTTATTTATTTGTTTCAAGAACAATTCATGTCCCCTTTAGATTAAGGAAACTAATTACTTGATACATGATTAGACGGTTTTTCCTAGGTTTATTTGTGTGATCTTTCACTTTACATTGCATGATATTTGACTTAGATCTTATGAACGATATTTTATCTTTTGATCTTCCATTTCAATTTTCTTATGTGATGTAATATACTATCATAGTATTATTTGTCGAACCAAGCATAGTATAAGATGATTATTTGGATGCTAATTGAGGCCTGTCGAAAGACGGGGCGAGTTGAGGGTGTTTTAGTCGCGACAAAGGCTCCTTCCTCTCTCGTACCAAAACCCCGAACCAAGTTCTTTGGTTATGAAGGGCCGGTGCCTTTTATCCATTTGGGTGAGTCAAAATTAGGTTTCTTGGTTCCTTAAAGACCAAGTGGCGACTCTGTATCTATTTTCAACAGACCTTTCCTTTTCTTTGATTCAAATCAATTTCAAAACAATCTCAAACAAGAGAAGTGGTCCGATTCCGCGTATCCACAACATGATGATATAGATGAGAACAAGAATGAGTTATTGGATTTATTCCTTGATTTGTATCATTTAGCCTCTATATTTAAGCTTAACTAATTATTTTTAATACATGGTTTAAGCCTTAGGTCATGGAAAGATCATTTGGACCATTGTTTACAAGATATATTAAAATTATGATAGAATTCTAAAAATTACTGAGAGCAGATCAGAACATCAAGAAAATAAAAAGCATGCTTCCAGTGGTTTGATCTTGATGATTTTCAGACACAAGATGCCTCTATGAGTCTAGTTTCTAACCCAAAAAGCAAAATCAAGGTCTCAACGGTTAGATCTCTAGGAATTAGACAAACACTAGACATCACACAGGGACTTACAACTCTCCGTCCAGAGTTTTTTTATGATTTTCTAAAAATAGTAAACAAATCAGAAATGCTATGGTCTTTTTCGACTAGCTTTCTAACACATGAAACTATCCAGAAAAATTTATTTTGGGCCAAGAGCGCTTGATTAAGGTTCTGATTTGCTTATTTTAAAAGAGCATTACTGTTCTAAAACTCTAGACAAATTATAGTTGTTCCGCAAAACCCATGGCCAAACCACTCTAAACATGAAACCTCCTTAAAATAAAAATTGCAGTGGTAAAACCTGGAGTTACAAACACTTTCCCGTTGGTTTCATTCATTTCCAATGGTTCGATGTTTAACTAAAAATCTATGATCAAAAACAGATTGTGAACTCACTACATCTTTTATCAAATACAACTTTATTAAATAACTTCATCCATGAGCCATAGAACTTGGCTTGAACCACACTACCTCTCCTATCATTTGATGGTCATGGGAGACTAACTACATTCATATCTTGAAAGTCTCAAAGAAATATGGAGAGATTTCATGACACCTAATCATAACAAACCTAAACCATTGAAGATAGGTTTAGATTTATTAATCAAGTGTACTAATATAAACTTCAACCTCATTGTAAATCATGTGCTTACAAAGAAATTAAAGGATTTTAAGTTTAAGGACACAAGTAAGACATTGATGGTCTTATGAATCTCAAAGACTAAAAAAAAGGAAAAGAAAATTCAAAGACTCTAAGTATATTTGTAATTGGAAAGACTAATTAATTCAATGTTTTACCTCCAAAATATCCTTAACTTTTTGATTTTGAAGAACTTCCAAAGACTAATCAAGCCTTCCACCCTCTTCAACTCTTCTAAAACTAGCTTCTAATTGCGTTTAGAGAAGAAATTTTGAATATTTTAAGACTTAGAGAACTAATACAATCTCTAGATTTAAAGAAAATTCCAACCTCATGCAAGAGGATATTGATCCTCTATTTATAGAAAAATTTGAAGGGGTATTTCAGTCATTTTAGAGCAGAAAACCCTAATTCGGACTGTCCTTTGGTAGTACGAAATGTGTTGTATTATAGCTGGCTGTTACAAAAATGTGGCACTCAATGGAGATGGAAGCGGCACTCACTGAGTGCCGAAATAGCACTTGGTGAATGCCGGCACGACATTCACTGACTGCCGCAACGATACTCATAGAATGTCGTGGATAACTCCATGGACTGCCGTCTTTTCAGGATTTTTAAATTTATTAGCACTTGAAGCATTTTAGCGGCAGTTTATGGATGTCGGTGTCGCTCTCCCTGAATGCCATTCCGACAGTTAGGGAGTGCCGTATCGGCAACTTGTGACTGCTACAATTCTGCCTAAGTGTCGTTTTGCCTCTATTCTCCTCTCTCTTTCTTTTTTTGCTTTTTGTTTAGGTTAGAGAGTCTTTCAAAGAGTTTGAGTCATCTTTGGAAGTCCTAGATTGGCCGGACATTGTCATTATTGGGTCTTGGCGGTATCACTCCCCTCAACTCGACGTTTGGTCAAAATTGGGGTGTCTATAGCGCTCAAGACTTTTCAAGGTAGAAAAATTCTAAAGTTGTTGAAGATAATACTCTCAGTTGTTTGTCGTAGACCCAAAAGCTCGAGTGAAATAGGAATCGCGTGCGCGAGGGGTTGCTTACTCGACTCGTGCGCGCGAGGTGTGTTTTTTAGGATTTTTTCTCTCTGTTCAGTTACCTTATTTCTCCCAAATCTGGTCAGTTAGCTTTTCATCTTTTCTATTTGTTCCCTTATGCCGTTTAGATCGAGTCTATGTTCATTTTGTCAGTTTCTTTTAGTACATTTCTTTCCGTTTCACTTTTGAGTCATTTCGATTTAATTTTTTTGCCTTTTTGTTTTTGCCTTTATTGTATGTTTAGTTTTCCTTTTATTAGTGTAGATGCGTGTGTTTGTTTTCTTTTCATGTCTTTGTGAGTTATAATAGGTATTAGTAGCTCCACTTGGAGCATGTTTAAACTTTTGTTCCATTTTCTTGCACATTCACCTATTTATGGTTGTCGAAATCAAGGTAATGTCTTTCCTTATGTACTCTCCTTTCTTTTATTTTATTGTTTTATTGGGTCGCGCGAGGGAGTTACCTCTTTCTATCTTTTCCTTTCTTTCAATGTGAATAAGTTCAAAATAAATAGACCTTGACCCCTAAACCTATCTAGAAAATGAAAAGTTGACTCAAAATGACCCAAAAAGTTTATAAAATGAGAAAATGGAACGATAAAAGGTTGGGTTGATCGCCCAAGAAGCATTGTCTTTTATGTCTTCAGCTAGACTATGCTACGCTCAAGATTTATGGAGGCCAAGACTCAAACTTTGTGCCCCTATTAACAGGAGGAAGACCATAGTTGAAAGTTGGTACCTCATGTGAATGTTCAAATCAATTCTTCACCTTCTGAGTAAATTCATCATTAACATGCGACTTATTAGGGTTTTTCTGTTCACTATGCATTATATTCTTCCCCTTAGTCATGTTTATTACATTATTGGGTCCATTAGCTTGTCTAACCTCACTCTCTGCCACACATAAGGAATCATCTTCATTGGGATGTTGTTCAATAGTGTTAAATACATTTAATTTTAGGTTCATGTTCCCAAATGACACTTTCATTACCCCCGTTCGACAGTTGACACGCGCATTAGCAATGGCTAATAATGGACGACCAAGAATGACAAGAATGTGTTTCCTAGAATCTAGCAGTCGTTTAGATTCACCTAGACCTAGTTGTTTGTAAACCGAGTAGGGTAGGAGATTTACACTCGCTCCAAAGTCAAGGAGAGCCCGATTGATTAAAGTGTCACCTATATGGCAAGAAATGGTAGCCGTTCTAGGATCCTTATACTTCAGAGGAGTGTGTTGGAAATTCGATGGGCATGCAAGTGTTGAATGTGAAGGGTTGGAACATATTTGACAAATTTCATAAGAAGGTGAGCCCGATGTTTGTTTCATCATCACAAATCGGTCAAATTTTCTAGATAATTATTGAAATTCAATTAAGTGACTTGACTCAAACCGCAACTTTAGCTTATGTTGAGGGGGAAGGTACCCCTTAGAACGTACCGACACGGCTTGATGCATCGAATTTTCACTTAACATTTAAAAATTTTTCCATGCCTCATCGGCGCTTTTGTATAGGAAGGTACCCGCACAAACAGCATCGACGAAATTACAAACTAAGGTAATAAGTCCCTTGTAGAAGATCTACACCAATTGCCACTTGAGAATTTGATGATTTGGGAAAGAGTGCAATAGTTCTTAAATTGTTCTCAATTGTCATAGAACGTTTTCCCATCTTGCATCACAAAGTTCATTATGCATTTTCTTATTTGATTTGTTCTTGTGATGGGGAAAAACTTTTGTAAAAATGTGGTATGTAATGCTCACATGTTCTAATAGTGTTAAGCTCAAGAGATTTGAGGCAATACTTATTTTTATCTTTTAAGAAGAATGGGAAGAGCCACAATTTTAATTCATCCTCAGTTAGATTTTGGATTTTCAATGTAGAGTATATATCTTGGAACTCTCCTAAGTGATGATAAGGATCTGCTTTAATATGGCTATGGAATGAAGGGAGTTGCGCGATGGTTGATGACTTTATCTCAAAGTGTGATGCTTTCAGCTCTGGTAATTCGATATATACTTGTGGCGTGTAGGCAATAGGAATGAAATAATCTTTTAAGGGAGGCGGTTGAGGTATATTAGGATTATTTCTATTATTTTGATTATTCCCGTTATTTCTAAAGTCGGCCATTGGAATAGGTTCAATGTTAATAGGTCGAGTTTTTTTTAAGCATTTAAGGGTGCTTTGAATTTCGGACTCAAACAAAGACAATGGTTTAGGCGTTGATTCTTTGTCTAGCATCAATCGTGCTCTAGATGCTTGGGTTGAAGAGCTAAGGACTCTAAGGGTTCGCTCGAGTTCACGATTCATAGGATGCAAAACCAGTTTACTCGAGCGCGTACCAAACATAAAATAAAGAAGATGACACTACAATAAAGACTGACTCGACCGAATAAGAAAATGAAATACGTAGATAATCAAAAAGGCACACAACACCACTGTGTTGCATGCAATTATCCTGTAATGCAGCTATTCATGTCAAAGCCCAGTGCCCCGGTCTTACTAGCTAATGCACGTGCTTACTCCACACCTAAGCTATTGCAAGTAATGCGTTTTAGCACTCTGAATTACAGTGCCTTGATGCAAAATTTAAAACACACCGAATTTACTTGGTATTTTTTATTTTATTGCAATTTTTATTTAGAATTCGTGTAAGCTCTGCTGATGTGCACTACTACTCCAGTCGAACTCGCTATGATTTGACGACCTGAGAGCTGCAAACAAAGGATACTTTCAGCGACTCAAAAAATTCAACTGGAAAATAAAGGAAATAAATTTATCCTAATAATTACTAACTAATTAAATTAAGATTCTAAAAATTAATGGCAAAAATAATGCAATCCCCAGCAACGGCGCTTATAATTGATCTCGTCAGAATTAAGATAAAAAGTATACTCTACTTTTAAAGATTTGTAGTGTGGAAGTAGAGGACGAACCCATAGAGATTGAAATACTAAAGCACTTAAATTTCAAAACCTAAACCTAGTTAATTAAGAAAACAAAATTTTGATTTTGATCTTAATTAAACTAAGAAACTAAGAAAATAAATCTAACTATGAAAGTGATTAAAAATTGTTTTGATAAATATGCATTGAACCTGGGACTGCAAATCCACCACTAGCTTCATAATAAGGGTATCTATGCATTCAAGTAGCTTATTACGTTGGATGATAATGGAGAATTGTAACTTCAAGCCCAATTTCTCCGTCAAGAAGATAGCTACAATTCAAGCATCAACATAATTCATCTTCGGTTGGCACGAAGTGTCTCACACTAAACTAGGGTTGCGGCACACTCTGTCTTCCCTAGGCATGAACTATTGGACTACTTGATATAATAATTCAAATAAGCACTATTACATGTAAATAATTTATACAAGCACAACAAACATAGACATCACATCCAAAATTGATCTAAGACAAGAATTGATTTTGAAAGTAACTATTGAATCAATGAATATGATTTTATTAATAAAATCCTCTAAACATGTAATCATCATCCATACATAATAAATCTAAAATAAAAAGCCTAAATAACACCCTATTACTTGGCTAGGGTTTCATTGAAACCCTAGATCTAGGTCTAAGAGGCCATAGAATTGAGGATTGGCAAGAGAATGATGGAGGAGGGCATGGGAATCCTTGGTCTTCTTCTTCTTCTCCTTGCGTCTCCCTCTTCAATTGCTAAAGTTTTCTTGTTGAAGGATGTGTATATTATTGTGTAACCCAAAAGTGAATTAGAATGATGTACATGTAGTTATAGAGGAATTAGGAAGGCTTTTGTAATACTAATCCGTTTCAAATAGCTATATTTTACTATCTGGAGGTAATTAAGCAATTCCGTTCGTGTAGGGGTCTTTTGTACTTTAAAATATGCAATTTTACTTTTTTCTATAGGCTGCATGAGCACAATTCTGGGACGTCACGGGAGCAGGCCGTGCGCGCAAGGTGGCTTTTTCTGCTTGTTTCCTTCTATTTTTTCACCCTTTATAGCCTGGAACTCTTGCTTTCTTCTAAAACCAGTGAAAAATGGAAAACGAAGTAAAATTACAAGAAAATAGGATAATAAGTGCTAATAAATGTGAATTAAGGCATGTAATTAGGAACTATTCACTCCTGATCAGTCAGGATATTTTAATTATACTTCAGTTTCATTTTTATGCTTTTCTTTGTTTGAGAACTAGAAAAGTGTAGGTTTGGGGGTGTGATCGGTGACGAATGTTCGCATTTATAGTCCTAAAGATACACTTTGTTAACCCACTTCATTTAATTATTCATTATTATCAATAAGTAATCTATATTTTGTAGGTTTTGGAGCTTTAACGTGAAAATGCACTAAAATCCAATGATTAGTGGGTTTGGGAGACATTTTGTGCTCAAAAGGTGATTCAGGTGAAAGCTGGTGACACTGGCAGCCTTCGTAAATTGCATTTTTTACAATGAATACTTTGGCTTTGAGAAATTTCTCTAGAGATATAAAATGTAGATCTTCGTGTTACGGATGAGTCTCCACAAATGGTGAGACAATACGAGGTCTGAGTCAAAAGTTATTACAATTATGCGATCGGAACGCAAAGCTGAAAAAAATTGGATAAAGTTGGACAATAGGCATGTCATTGAAGCACCCCGCTCATGCGATTTTGGGATTCGCACACGAGCGACCCGTTGAAAACCTAAAAAATGCATATTTTGATGCACTGAGGAGCCCTGTGCGATCCGAATTGCCTGAATATATCCACAAATGTAAATATAGAAGTTTTAGTGCGATTAGGTTAAGGAAAGCCTCCAAAGTTTGTTCTAAATCTATATATATCCTCTTTTAAGTCAAATTGGGGGTTACGCAACATTATACACATCCTTCAATGACTAAAACTATAGCCATTGAAGAGGAAGAAGCAAGGAGAAGAAGAAGAAGACCAAAGATTCCCATCGCCTCCTCCATCAACCTCTTGCCAATCTGAGATTCTATGGTCACCTAGATCGATATCTGGGTTTCAATGAAACTCTAGCCAAGTAATAGGGTGTATTTTTATGTTATTCTTTCAGTTTTATTATGTATGGATGATGATTACATGTTTAGAGGATTCTAATTAATAAAACTGTATTCATTGATTAAATCGTTACTTTCAAAATCTATTATTATCTTAGATCTATTTTGGATGTGATGTGCTCAATAGTCTGTATTTGCTGTGCTTGTATGGATTATTTACATGTAATATTGCTTATTTGAATTGTGATATAAAGTAGTCGAATAGTTTATGCCTAGGGAAGGCGGAGTGTGCTACAACCCTAGTTTAGTGTGAGACACTCTGTGCTAACCGAAGATGAATTATTTTGATGCTTGAATCGCAGTTATCTTCTTGACGGAGGAATTGGACTTTTAGCTACAATTCCCCATTATCATCCAATGTAGTAAGCTAATTGAATGCATAGATACCCTTATTATGAAGATAGCGGTAGATTTGCAATCCTAGGTTCCATATACATATTTATCAAAATAACTTTTAATCGCTTTAATAGTTAGATTTATTTACATAGTTTCTTTGTTTAATTAAAATCAAAATAAAAATTCTTTTGTCTTAATTAACTAGGATTAGGTTTTAAAACTAAAGTGCTTTAGTATTTCAATCTCTATGGGTTCGACCTCTACTTCCACACTATAAATCTTTTAAAGTAGAGTATACTTTTTTTATCTTGATTTTGATGAGATCAAATGCTATGGAGTGACTACCCAGGCTAGGCTTAATGCAATCAAAAGTTAGGAGGTCGGCTATCAAGAATACGATGCCCAGCAAAATATGGAAGGTACACTCATTTTACATGGTAGTCAGATTAGAGTATTGTTTGGTACTGGAGCTATGAATTCTTTTACCGCTGTTATACTTGTTCAGAGCTTGGGATTAGAACCCCAGGCACTTGAGGTTTCTCTTAATGATATTTCTTCCTTAAGAGTGACGGTTAAGTTGAATAACGCGTGCAAGGACTACACTCTAACCTTCGACGATCAAATGTTTCTAGCTAGCTGATTTAATTGTGTCATCGATGAAGGAGTTTGATGTTATCCTGGGAATAGATTGGTTGATGAAGTGTCATGGTGAGTTAGATTGTACTAGTTAGTCGATTTCGTTCTCCATGCCCAGATTCACACCTTTCTATTTTTAGTGTAAACCCTCATGCGATGCATTTCTAACTAGTCGTCTAGCTGCTGTGAAGAGCTCTAGCATCGACAGTTTTATAGTCTACTGGTCTGAGATTTTCCAGAAGTGTTCTAAGATATCGATGGACTACCACCCAAGAGGGAGATCAATTTATGTATAGAGTTGGTATCACAGATGTTGCCAATCTCTATGACCCCTTATTAAATGGCCCCAACAGAAATGCAAGAATTGAATAAGCAAGTTCAAGAACAATAGATTTGGGATTCATTCGATCGAGAACATCGCCTTGGGGAGCGCCAGTGCTATTTGCAAAGAAGAAGGATGGATCGCTCTGACTTTGTATTTACTACTGAGAGTTAAACAAGGTCACGATTAAGAATAAGTATCCCCTCCCTCGGATAGATGATCTGTTTGATCAGTTGTAGGTAGCAACAATCTTTTCAAAGATAGACCTTTGATTGTGATACCATCAACTACTCGTTCGACCAGAAGACATACCAAAGACTGCCTTTAGAACTAGATACAGTCATTATGAGTTCCTAGTGATTTCTTTTAGGCTCATTAATGCCCTGACTATATTCATCGATTTCAGGAATAGGGTGTTTCGACCATACTTGGATCAGTTTGTGATTGTGTTTATCAATGATATACTGATTTATTTTAGACAAAGGAGGAGCACAAGAGGCACGTTTGAATGGCATTGTAAATGCTCAAAGATCATTTGTTATATTCTAAGCTAAGCAAGTGTAAGTTATCGATAGAGGAAGTAAAGTATTGGGTCACGTAGTTTCCTTAGAAGAGATTGCTATAGACTCAGCTAAGACTGACGATGTCCTGAATTGGAATAGGCTATCTAATGCCTCAAAAGTAAGGAGTTTTCTTGGATTGGCAGGCTACTACCAGAGATTAATGGAAGGATTCTTGAAGATAGTCGCGCCATTGACTAGCTTGTCAAAGAAGGATTCGAAGTACGATTGGTCAGATAAGCATGAATGTGCATTTCAAGAAATGAAGGAAAGGCTAAATTTAGCACCAGTGCTTACCATACCAACTAGTGGATGAAGATTTACTATCTACAGCGATGCTTCTTATCAAGGACTTAGATGTGTGCTCATGCAAGAAGGTAAGGTAATCACCTATGGATTACTGATAACTAAACAGCATGAGGTGAATTATCCAACGCATGACTTAGAATTTGCAGCCACTTTTTTTCTCAAGAACTGGAGGCATTATCTGTTTAGAGAAAAGTTTGATTTGTTCTTTAATAGTAAGAGTCTCGGGTACCTATTCTCTTAAAAGGAGCTAAATATGAGGCAGAACGTTGGATGCAATTGCTTAGAGACTATGACTGCACTTTGCAATACCACCCTAGTAAAGCGAATGTTGTCGTAGATGCTTTGAGTAGAAAACCCTATAACAAACTTGCTTCTTTAATTATTAGAGAGTGGCAAGCGCTAGAGACCTTGGCAGAATTTGATATTCAAACCGCAGGCCCAGAAGGAAAGCATATTAGATGTCTCGTTATCGAACCAACTCTTATCAGCCACATTATTGAAGCTCAGAAGAAGAGCAAAGGGCTGCGACAATGGTTTGGGAAAAAAGCAGCTAAGGATCTAGAGGAAAGGAAAATGGACAAGACGGAAGTCTCTGATGCCAAGATAGAGTTTATGTGACAAAAGCCAATGGATTGATAGAAAAAATGATGAATGAAGCGAATAGGTCTAGACTAATAGTTTATATAATGAGTACGAAGATGTACACGGACCTAAAAAGGAGTTTTTGTGGGAAGGAATGAAGAGAGATCTTGGAGAGCACTTTTCGAAGTGTTTTACCAGCCAACAAGTTAAAGCTTACGATCAAAAGCCGTCAGGACTTTTGCAACCCCTTCCAGTATCAGGATAGAAGTGGGATCACATCTTTATAAACTTGGTCGTAGGATTTCCAAGGTTGCAACAAAACCATGATGCAATTTGGGCAGTCTTGGATCCACTCACAAAGTCACCGTACTTTTTTGCGTATAACATGACGTATCTAGTCGAGAGGATGTGCCAACTGTACCTACAATAGATCGTTTGATTGAATGGTGAGCCTGTTTTGATTGCTTTGAACTGTGATTCACGTTTTGCTACTAGATTTTGGGAGAGTCTGCAAGCCACCATGTGGACTTCATTAAAGTTAAGTTTAGTATTTCATCCCCAAACTAATGGATAAACATAATGGACTAATCAAGTATTAGAAGATATGCAATACGTATGTGTAATTGATTTTAAGGGCACTTGGGAGATGCATTTGTCGCTTATTGAGTTCACCTACATTAGCAGTTACCACACGAGTATTTGGATGGTGCCATTTGAGGCACTGTATGGAAGACCGTGTCGTTCGCCTCTTGATTGAGCGAAAGCTGGAGAAGGCTAGCTTTTGGAGATCAAGATCTTGGGGGTAAGGATGAAAGCATCCCAAAGCTGACATAAGTGCTATGCAAACAAGGAACGTAAGGACCTGGTGGTAGTAAGGGAATAGCTTAATAATGTGCTCCAAGTCAACATGCTAAGGAAGTATATGCGTGGATCAATGCACAAAATTATCTTTAAAGACATCAAGATAGACAGCCGAGTGTCGTACACGAAGAGACCAGTGCGAATCTTGTGATAGAGATCAAGAAGGTGAGGAAAAAGGAGATCCCGCTAGTAAAAGTGCAATGGAAGCACTATGACGAACACGAAGCTTCATAGGAGATGGAGTCTGCTATGTGAGATCAGTATCCAGAGTTATATAGCGAGTCATAGCTTAGATTCCGAGGGCGAAATCTTTTGTTGGGTGGTGGAGAGATGTATCACCAGCCCTTTTATTTGTATTTATCTATAAATGTATGTGTTTTTGTATTTCTGTATCCACATATGAAGGTTACGATCGTTTATGAATGAGTATTGATGACAGTTAATAAGAATAATTATTTCTTAAACCTTTGAACCTTTAAATCATCAGAAGGGTTTGTGCATCAGAAGCCCCGAGCACACGAGGTACCAGAGCACTCGAGATGCGAGCGCTCGAGTTAAAAAGATATAAAATGACAATTTTGCCCTCGCGCCTTGGGAACTCTGTAAATACCTAGGCATTCTATACAATGGTACGTTTTAAAACTCTATTTAACAGAGAATGTTCATGAGAGAGTGTTCTTGTGAGTTCATGTTTATATACACAATTCCTCATCAAAGTCATCCTGCATCTGCATCAACTCTCAATCCAAATTCTTTATAATCATACACACACTTGCATTACAACTACCATGAAGTTCTAGAGTTGAGTCCTTGAGGATCAAAGTGAAGAGGAAGAAGTTTGGAGTCTTGAAGCTTATTTTAAAGCATAGTGGAGCTCAAAATCATACATACACACATACATTGTCTTCAATTTGATTAAGTTAATTCATGATCCATGATGCTGCATTCGATATACATTGAGTTTTAACTAAGTTATGTTAATAAACTAACCAAACTGCTGGTAAACTGTCAAACCTGAGCGATCAGACCAGGCGCGAATGCTCCAGCCTAATGAACAGGCCAGGCCTGAGTGCTCGTGAGGTGCAAGCGCTCAAGTTCAGTAGTACTTAGAAGATTAGTTTGTTGTATGTTATATTTAAGATGATCCATGAGATGTATGATGGTACTATTAGTTGAGATAGTTGTGCCTTGAGATATACGTGCTAATCATGTTTGCATGTGTTTGAATGAAGCTGCAATTCATGTTAATTGAGTAGTACTCTCTAAATGTACAACTTATATAATGTAAAGAAGAAGGAATCCTAAAGTTTACAAAGGTGAGTGCTCTAGATCACTCGAGCGCTCAAGCCTACTAGATTGACAAAGATTATATTCCTATAGCAAGTAAAGGATGAATTGAACTTGTAGACACGCGCGTGTGAGATACATAAACTTTAAGAGTAATATGAGACGTTTTTAAGCACGATAATTCAAGAATAATGCACATTATCGGCTTGTATTGCATGCATTAGTTGATGATGCATATGTTGCGATAATATGGATATTAATGAAATGATCATGTCCATTGGTCTGGTGGTTATGTGTTTCATTCTTGAAAGAGTAATGAGTTTTGTAATGTTGTCGAGATGTCACCGTGGCTATGTGGGCTACGCTGGCAAGAGGATTCTTGTAATGTCGGTTCAGTTTGCTATAGATGCTATAGTGGCATATATAGTAGTACCTTCTTGGCACTGTTGTGATATGGTTAATATGCCGTAAGGCGATGATGTCAATATGATGCTGTAAGCTATTGATGATAACTTGACCATGGCTGAATGAATAAGATAGGGTTACCATAGGCCTTAAGGCGACGATATCAAGAGAAGGCCACAAGGCGATAATAATAAGAGGGTAACCTAATGGCCGAAAGGCGATGATATTCAGGACAATGGCACTCATGCCAGATGCATGCAAAGAGGTTAGTCGAATGCTGTCAGTTGAGTTTCCAAGTTCAAGTATTGTCGTTGAAGTCTCAGACAAACGTAATACATCAAGGCTGAGAATAGTAAGACTTAATGATGAGGTTATCTAAAGCATAAAAGAGAACAGTTTACTTATTAACTGATTCTGTTCAAGTGTAGAAGGTTTACTCACTCAGCTTACAGTAATACTAATACTTCCATGTACTGGACAATCAATCGTCCTCATCTTGTAGAGGCTGACTACCCTGAAGAGGAGTACACCGAGGAATGTTATGGCTTCATGAGTTAGCTGGCAGGAGCCGAAGACTATTAGTTTATCTATCTTTTAGTGATGTTGAGGCACTAGATGCCAGTTTATTAATATTATGATGTAGGACTTGATGCCCGATATGTTAACTTCTTTTCTTTCTCTTTTTTATGATTCTGTAATAGTGAGATTTACGACTCAGATGTTGATGTTAATATATAAGTATACAACTGCTTTTTATTTGCTGTTCTGGTTCTTATTTTTTGTGGACAATCATGAAGCATTCAACTTGTCACGGACCTACAGACCCAAAAAACAAAATGTTTTAAATTTTCCTATTTTGGCTACACCGGATCATGACATGAAATTGTGTAAAAAGGGTCCTAGGATTCTATGAATTGTGATTGAACTATGGAATATAACACACTAGATGAGAACATTACCTCTTGGAATACTCAGATTCACAAAGATCTTGATTGATTTGGATCAATCTTCAAGTGCTTTTCAAGTGCTCTTCACTTCTCTTCTTTAAGCTTTTTCTCTTCTTTTTGCTTTTCTTCTTGTAAATCTCTTCAAAACTCCTTGAATTCCTCACTTTAGATATACAAATACTGAGTTTCTCTAGAAGAAACTCAGATTTTATCTCTCTCTCTCTCTCTCAAAAACTTCTCTCAATTCTCTAAATTTCTTGCCCAAAATTAGCCAAGTGCTTTTCTCTTGAAATGGGTTTGTATTTATAGAGAAATTTTCAAAGGAAGGGGTGTTTTTGTGCTTCCAAGATTACCTTATCAAGTTAAAGATGACTTAAGGGTATGAAATATGTCATCAAGAATTGAGGTCATTTGGGATATTCTAGGGATCCAAAAAAATTTCTACAAGTAATTTTATTTCTCAAAACAGCATCCAACGTGGCACCGGCAAATTGGAAGTGGCATTCAGTGAGTGCCAAAGTGGCTGTCAGAGACTATCGCGTGACAATAACCGACTGCTATGACAGCACTCTATTAGGTTTGTGTCCTCAAACCATTACTTTATGCATGAAACATTGACATTTTAATATATGGATATCAGCTTTATATTTCGTTATGAATGTTTCTTTCATGAGATGATTATTAATCCTTAAGTATCATAGTAAATAATTTGTGTGTGTATGAGATACATACAAGTGAGATACAGATTGCTATTCTTTGATACTTAGAACTTGTCACAGTGGATGACAAGATCAACACCTGGGTATCTTGGGTATGTCATGTTCACAGGGTTGTGAACATATATTGTCAAGACAGAATCTACCCTCCGTTAAAGAGTAAGCATTCCCTTGAGAATGTCACCAAGTTGATTACTGAGAACTGTAGTCTTGTTGATAAATAGTTATCAACATGTTTGGTACTCATGAGTGGTGAATGGGACTCGAGGAATACAAGAAGTAATCATGATTCAGGTTGGCAGTAACCATTTATCCGACTACCTGAATATGATTACGAATGCTAATAGTAGAGGGACATTAGTACACCATACAAGTCTAGTTACCACTTCGGATTTGTTCTATTGCATTGGAGTTCAGTTATCATTTTATAGTGGAGTAAACGTTCACTCATTAGTTGGTTAGTTTGCTGGTCAAAGAGTTTGGTCATGGGAATTAACAACTGGTCTGAGCCAACACTAAAGAGCCTAGGAGATTCTACTTTTAGCTCCGCCAGGATGCTTGGAAAGGCAAATGAGGATGCTGTCAAGAGTAGTTCAATCGATCAAAAGAGTCTCAATCGATTAAAGTCTAGACAGGATCGATCGAAGATGATTCGCTTGATCAAAGGTTCGATCGATCAAAGCCACTTTGATCACTTGAACGTTAGGTCGGTTCTAGGAATCTATAAATAGGGCAGCTGCATCCAGAAAAAAGAGTTCATCGATTTTAATATCCCTTAGGTACAAAAATTGTTTGGACTACCCAAAACCTTCTCTATCCTCTATATTAGAGATGCCACCATCTCTAGTCTTCCCAGCAGGCATCCATAGGAGTCATAAGGGTGAAGAAAACCTAGTGGAGGCTGCTGCACCATCAATAATGTTGAAGATTTTAGAATTGGGTGCAAGACCCAAAGTATAATTCTTATTCCCTCTTGTTACTATGCATCTATGGAATTTACGAGTAGTAGATTCTAGGCTACCAATAAGTTTTTGTAACTCAATATTTTCGATGCACGTTTAAAATAACCTTTAAACCAATTTTTTCTTCAATTGGTATCAGAGCCACACTTGTTTGGATTTATAGATGCACGTTGTAACACTCATTTTGATTTACGTATGTTGATTTTAGAACTATCTTTGAAACTGCATCATCACAGATATGTTTCTACAGTATTATCATAGCAGAATACAAATCTGTGATTATATTGGATACATGATGGGTTCGATCGATCGAAATATGTTTGATCGATTGAACCTATCAGATCTCAAGCGATTGAACTAGTTTCGAGCCATCGAACTTTGGTTCTGTTTGATCAATCGAATGGTGTTCGATCATTCGAGACTGCTTCTCTGTCCAGGTGTTCCTTTCACAGGTTTAAAGTTCTTTTTTTTTTAATTATAAACATTATTTTATTTCATTCTGTAAAATTTTCAAATCATTCTGTGAAACTGAATAGTTCAATCGATTGAACTATGTTCAATCGATCAAAGTGTTATAGAGAATTGAGATGCTGTTTTATGTTCTAAATATGTACATAAAGAGTTTATGTACTGTACGAATCAATTCAAGGTTTCAATAGTGACATATATTTGTTATATATGCATGGATGTCTGTACGATTAACCCTTTAGTAGCAAGATTAGTCTGCTTTCTCCCATAACTCCAAGAATTTTAAATTCTGTATTCAAAAATGTTTGAGATTGGTGTATGCTGTATTTATTTTGGTTTGGTTTTGTGGCATGTGAAAAGGGCTCTACGACTTCAATCCTATGAAAAGGAAAGTTGCACCGGTTTCCCTAGCCTTTTTACTTTATTGTTGTTATTTCTTTTTCTAGATAAATGATAAGCTTCGAAAGAAGCATAGGTCCAATGTAATAGAATTAGGATGTCCATGAAGATGGAGGAGCAAGCCATTGTCCATGAAGATGGAGCTGGAGGCGATCAAACCAAGAAGGAGGTTCTACAGAGATAAAGGCATATAAATGCCTTTATTTTCAATTTTAATTTTTTTGTTTTTATCCTTGGTTTGTGATTTGCATTTGATTAAATTGTTACTACTTGCCTGCACGTAAAACAAGTTTTCTAAAATAAAATTCAAAAACCATTTTTAGTGCATTAGTAAACATTGGATGTTTTATGGGTAATGTGTAGAAGCAATTTCTAAAAAGCAAAATCCTTATTTATTAAATCTAGTGAGAGAGGGTCTTGCTATAACACCCACGATCTTTCATTAACGGTTCATTGTAAGATGTGTATTCCATTCTGTGTCACCTCGCCAGGGGTGATCATTCCATATGGAGGGTACACTACTCATTGGTTACTAGATGTGAACTTCATATGGATAGGATCAATTAGACGTGTTAGAGGGTGACCACCACACGGAAGCAGTACTTGAGGCTGTTGTAATTGGATCCTAGTTAATGGTATACACTAGCTAAACTATGGATAAGGGATCCTATACGGGGCATTATTCAGAAACATAGAGATCTAATATGTTCGGGAGTCATAACTTGTTTTGTAAGAGTCACATAGCAGACAAGTTATGATTAATCGAAAGATCGAACATTGACCACCACACAGAGGCTTTACTCTGTTGTTTAGATATTCCGGCGACTTTGTTTTAAAATAAGAGTTTTAAGAGTTCTTTTATTCCAAACTGTCAAATTCTGATATCCATATTTATTTTTTCTATTGATTTTTTAGTAAATCATAATGTGTAGATCTGTATTTAGTCCACTAGCCACTATACTAATTCAGAACAAGTGAATTGTAAATAACTACACATAATGGAAATTAAACCTTGACATCGTATTAACTACGGAGGATAACATATATGTCGTCAGCACCCCATGCCCCAAAGAACCCGCAGCAAATGCTTTGGCAGCTACCAGATGCCAGCTCGATAAATGGAAGAAGTCGAATGGGATGGCCTGTTTCTATATTCTAGACTGAATGGCTGGTGTGTTGCAACACCAATTCTAATCGAACGATTCTACCAGTGACATTATCACATCCCTAAAAAAGATGTTTGGGGAGCATGGCAGGCCTGCCTGACAGGTTGCCATGCAGAAGATAATGAGTGCAAAGATATTAGAAGGGACTCCAATCAAAGAGCATGTTTTAAAAATGATTGGTTATTTAACCGAACTGGAGACCTTGGGAGCCAACATCGATGCACAGACCCAAGTAGATATGATCCTCAACTCGCTGCCACCTTCATTCGCTCAATTTAAACTTAACTATAACATGAATCAAATGAAGTTTTCAATGAGCGAATTGATGAGTTCTCTTTTAGCAGCAGAAGGGGTGATCAAGCCTCGGGTCAATGTTTTTAGCATAGAGAAAAGCTCTTGCTCTTCCCGATCTAGGCCAAAAGGAAAGAAAGGGAAGAAGAAGGCTAGCACTGATGGTCCAAATGTTGGACCGGTCCTTATGATTACAAAATCTAAGGGGAAAGGTCAGGGCAAAGGGAAGGTGGTGGCCTGTAATACCTATAATTTCTCTACGTGCAATAGTACGAGTTTTATGAATTTCTATATCTGGTCTATTATTATATTAATATTTTATTTGTGTGACTGTATCAGTGTAATGTAATTACTAATTAGACTATAATCACTACACCGACTCGACCGTAATTAGAATTAACTTAGTCCCGTAACCGGACCCGGACGTTAGAAACAACACCCGTTTGGATGTAAATCGAGACTGACACGCATATCAAGAATATTTGCACGCAAACCGAGGTAGTGCCACAAAACTCGAGGTAGACCCCACATGGTCGGCCACATGGCACAACCTCCCTTGCCACTTGTCCACCTCTAGGACACTTGTCCATGCATGTACACTCTAGCACATAAATGGTGACACATATCCCACCACCATCTGTATATAAACATGCCTATATTCATGCATTACACCTTTGGGCCATTTACAATCTGCATATAGAGTTAGAGAGAGCTAGGATATGAACTCCATGGATTGATAAGAGATATATGGAGATGGAGAAGAAGAACTAAGAAGAAGTCTCCACCATTGAGGTTGTGTTCAAGCTTCCTAAGCTCAAATCCAAAGCCCAAGCTCAATTTCAAGTTTAAGTGAGTATTCTAACTCACTTTAGAACCTATATAGTATGTAGTAATATTTATTAAGCGCTTGATGTTGATAGTTTGAGAGATCCATGCCATGCAAGATAAATTTTCAAATCTGGGAAGCAGAAACTTCCAGCAGAATGTTGTTTAGTAAAATAAAATTTTCGAGCAGTTCAAAAGTGGGAATGAGGCTAGGTTTTTTTGTGGAGAAATCTAACTCATTTATCTACAAATAACTCTTTTATAGCTTAGTCTAAAAATCACTTCTTCATATGTGAAATGTACATGCAACGAAGTACTTTAAATCTGAGAAACAGAAACCTTCAGCAGAATGTAGTTTAGTAAACTGAGTGTTTTAAGCAGCTCCGAAATCTGAATTAAGTTAGGTTTTTTTGTGGAGAAAAGCTAACTCATTTATCTACAAATAAATCTTCTATAGCCTGGTCTAAAAATGAATCCTTGATAGGTTAAATGCACATGCAACGCAGTACTATAAATCTGGGACAGAGCAGTCCGAAAATATTGAAATGTCTAAGTAAAATAAATATTTTGAGCAGCTCAAAAATGTAATTGAAGCTAGATTTTTTTGTACATGAAGCTAATCCAATTATCTACAATGTTCTAGTTTTGAGTTTGATCTACAAATCAATTTATCATGCCCAAATAAATCATATCAATTCAGTCAACATAGTAAAATTAAATTCTGGCAGATTGTATAACTACTTGTATGATGTGTTTATTAATGATGCTTGCTTTCCGGTACCTATGTGGTTATGGATATCTTGTGCTATGGTAGTGCTATCGTGTATATGAGTATGTTAAGGGTTTCATCTATATGGTTATTGATATCAAATCCATGTTATAGATCCACGAGCTACACGCTAGGTTTCCGTTGTTATGAATATAGTGTGATGACCATAGAGAATTCATACCCAAGCTATAAGTATGTTGTACGGCATGATTATTGCGCTAATAGTGATTGGATAGGTTTCAAATGTAAGTATATTACGACATAAAATAGGATGACGGATGTATAAACGTAAGTTCAAAAGTATATTCGGAAGTCCTTCAATGAACTACATTCCAAAATGAGTGACGAATGCGCGGTCGGGAAAATGTAAGGGTCGGTTGTGCTATGTTAGAAGCAGATTATGATAAGGATAATTGTCGGATAGGTAATCTGGGGAACGGAGATCAGGATAGTAAGAAAAAGGGAAGTGCTGTTGAGTTGTGATGCGGTGATTGTTTGAGTAAAGACTCCTTTCGGTTCTTCGTGACGAAATGGATGTTCTTGTATTCCGTAACGCTTTTGGTTCTTCGTGACGAAGCGGTGATTCTTTGAGTAAAGACTCCTTTCGGTTCTTCATGACGAAATGGATGTTCTTGTACTCTGTAACACTTTCGGTTCTTCGTGACGAAGCGGTGATTCTTTGAGTAAAGACTCCTTTCGATTCTTTGTGACGAAATGGATGTTCTTGTACTCCGTAACGCTTTCGGTTCTTCGTGACAAAGCGGTGGTTCTTTGAGTAAAGACTCCTTTCGGTTCTTCGTGACGAAATGGATGTTCTTGTACTCCGTAACGCTTTCGGTTCTTCGTGACGAAGCGGTGGTTCTTTGAGTAAAGACTCCTTTCGGTTCTTCGTGACAAAATGGATGTTCTTGTACTCCGTAACGCTTTCGGTTCTTCGTGACGAAGCGGTGATTCTTTGAGTAAAGACTCCTTTCGGTTCTTTGTGACGAAATGGATGTTCTTGTACTCCGTAACGCTTTCGGTTCTTCGTGACGAAGCAGTGATTCTTTGAGTAAAGACTCCTTTCAGTTCTTCTTGACGAAATGGATGTTCTTGTACTCCGTAACGCTTTCGGTTCATCATAACGAAGTGGTGATTCTTTGAGTAAAGACTCCTTTCGGTTCTTCGTGACGAAATCGATGTTCTTGTACTCCGTAACGATTTCGGTTCTTCGTGACGAAGCGGTGATTTTTGAGTGAAGACTCCTTTTGTTTCTTCATGACCAAATGGATGTTCTTGCACTCCTTAACACTTCGGTTCTTCGTAATGAAGTGGTTGATGAAAGATATTTTGGTTGATGAAAGATGGTTTGGTTAGCAAGAGACACTCTGGGTTTGTAAATGATGTCGGATGTTAGAAATGAATGGTAGTGGCATTAAGAATGTCTAGACGGGCCTCCTGAATTATTTGTATTCCTATTGAATACGTAGTCGGGTACGCTACTAGTTATAATTCGACGGTGAAAACGTAAAGATCCTAAAAGATATGTTGAAAGGTAGTAAATGTATTCCTATTGTGTTTTACGATATACGTTCCTTTTGATTTAGCTTACTCACTCATCTTTCATAAGCTGACGATGTTCATGTCGCTGGACATTCCCATGTCCATCTTATCCAGGTAACGAGTACACGGGTTATGATGCTACGCAAGCGGAGAACGTTGAAGAAGATTACACTGAAGATGACTATGGTTATGCTAGTTAGAGAGGAGACTAGCAGTTATCCTCTATAAATGTTTTGATTATAACCAGAAGACTTAGCATATATTTTGTTATAGCTTTTGTAAGGCCCTAGAGCCATAAGACTCTGATGTATCTACCCTGATGTAATAGTTAACTATTACTGTGGCCTTTCTTTGTAATATATCATTGTGAGCAGATGATGGTTTTATCCTCTTATTATATCGTTTAAGTATTATTATTTGGTCATGGACAATTCGGTACTGCAACCAGTCACGTGCCTCAGGGACCAAGATGAAAATTTTAAAATTTTCCATATTTTGGCTACGCCGGGGCATGACAGGGATTTTTGGTATCAGAGCTTAGGTTAAGACGTGTACACCGATTGTCCTACACACTTAAGTTATAAACTGTTAGACCTTTTTCCATCCATAAATACATAAACCTTATGGTAGCTTTGTGATTACCATGGCTCCTTATTATATCCCGGATGGATATGGAGGATGGGGTTGATGAGGAGATTGACCCAGCAGTGTGTATTGACCTAGCAGAGGATGTTGACCCAACAGAGGGTGCTGGTAAGGGGGAAGCAATGATAGTCATGGAGGCTGGAGAGCCAGAGGTTGAGGATGACCTTGAGGATGACTCTAAGGATGCAGATACAGAGCCTTTGGATAAGGATGAAGATGAGATGGTTGATAAGTTTGACCCGTACTTGGACTGGGTTCCACCTATGGAGATTCCAATCTTGGATGATGTTCTACCATATAAGTCAGATATGAAGGACTTTTGGGATAGGACTCCCAGGATCTAGAGCTTTACTTGTATTAGGACTAGTAGCCCATCTTTTTGTGTATATAGTATGTACCCAGGCATATAACACAAACTAGTGGTAGCGTGTACGCCTTTCTATGTAAATATTTGAAGTTATCTATAAAGATTTGTTTCTACTACTTGATGAAATTTATTGATGTGATATGTACTCATATTAGAATTGTTAGCTATACCTTATATCGTTTATATATCTCATAACCATAGTTAGGACTGGAGGGTAACCAGTAGTTATTCAGTTAGGTTCATAACACATACAAAGATGACAAGTCTGCCACCTCAGCTTAGGAATGGACCAAAGGGAAGACCTCTGACCCGTTTGCAAGGAAACAAACACCCATGGAATAGTGGTAAGAAACCAGGACACACCTTTCCCTGGAATAAGCATGCAAAACCAACTGCACCACAAGTACCAACCACTACTATAGGGAACACCAAGGATGGATGTTTCAATTGTGGGATCCTCGGACTACACAGCCCCTAGAACCAACAACCGAGCTAATGTTATATGATACAACTGACGCAAAAGAGGACGCATGAGCATGGATTGCAATACACCAAGAGAAAACTATCATGGGCCTACTACTCAAGGTTAAACTAGCAAAGGTCGACTAAATCCTATCATACCCAAGGTGGCCAGCTATGATAAAAAGGAACAGCAAAACTTGGAAGGTACACTCTCGTTATATGCTAGTCGAGTTAAAGTACTTTTTGATACAGGTGCTACGAGTTCGTTTATTGCCTTTGAGATTGTACAACGATTGGGTTTAGTACCCCAAGCACTTGAGGTAGCCCTGAACGCGGTATCACCTTTGGGAGTGACCGTGAAGCTAGGAAAGGTGTGCAAGGACTGCACTTTGACATTGGAGGATAGGAACCTACATGCAGACTTAAATGTTCTGTCAATGAAGGAATTCGACATAATCTTAGGATTTGACTGGCTTACTAAGTATCATGCAAAGTTAGATTGTGCTGGTAGGTCGATCACATTTTCAGTACCTGGAAGTACACCCTTCAGTTTTCAATGCAACCCCACTAGTGACGCCTTTCTTACAAGTCATTTAGCTGCTATCGAAACTACAGGCTCAGATTTGACCATCGCTCAGATTCTGATAGTCTGAGACTATGAGGATGTCTTTCAGGATGTTTCTGAATTACCACCAAAGCGCGAGATCGACTTTTGTATTGAGTTAGTACCCGAAACGACACCGATATCCAAGGCTTCTTATCGTATGGCCCCAACGGAAATGCTGGAGTTGAAGAAGCAAGTACAAGAGTTAGAAGATCTTGGATTTATTAGACCAAGCACGTCACCTTGGGGAGCCCCGGTTCTATCGGTTAGAAAGAAGGATGGAAATCTTCGACTCTGTATCGACTACAGAGAGTTGATTAAGGTTACTATTAAGAACAAGTACCCGCTTCCCGGGATAGACGATTTGTTCGATCAACTACAAGGAGCGACGACCTTTTCAAAGATTGACTTATGATCTGGGTACCATCAGTTACTTGTCAGGCTGGAAGATATACCGAAAACAGCTTTATGGACAAGATATGGGCACTACGAGTTCTTAGTTATGCCTTTTGGAATCACTAATGCCCCGACGGTATTCATGGATTTGATGAACCGGGTGTTCAGACCCTTCTTGGATCAATTCATCATCGTGTTTATCGACGACATCCTTATTTATTCAAAGAATGATGAAGAATACGAGAAGAATGTAAAGATTGCACTTCAGACACTTAGAGAAAATCGTTTTTATGCTAAGTTCAGTAAGTGTGAGTTTTGGCTGAAAGAAGTCAAATTCTTGGGATATGTAGTCTCACAGAACGGAATTTCAGTGGACTCAACCAAGACGGATGCAGTTTCTAGTTGGAATAGACCAACCAACGCATCGGAAGTACGAAGTTTCCTTGGATTGGCTGGATACTACAGGAGATTCGTGGAGGGTTTCTCAAGGATCGCGTTTCCTTTAACCGGACTAACAACGAAGGATATAGAGTTTGAGTGGAAGGACAAGCACGAACGCGCCTTTCAGGAATTAAAGGAGAGGTTGACCTCAACGCCAGTGCTAGCCATACCCAAGAATGGTGAACAGTACACTATCTATAGTGACGCATCATATCAAGGATTAGGATGTGTACTCATGCAGAATGGTCAGGTAATCGCTTAAGAATCTAGGCAATTAAAGCCACATGAATTAAACTACCCTACGCACGATCTGGAATTGGCTGCAATTGTCTTTGCAATCAAAATTTTGAGGCACTATCTCTACGGAGAGAAGTTCGACTTGTTTAGCGATCACAAAAGCTTGAAATACCTGTTCTCTCAAAAGGATTTAAACATGAGACAACGATGTTGGATGGAGCTACTTAAGGACTACAACTTTAATTTGCAATACCACCCCGATAAGGCAAATGTAGTCGCAGATGCTCTAAGCAAAAAAAAACCCCAAAGGTTAATCACCTCACTTTTAATCAGGGAATGGAAAGCCTTAGAAGCTTTAACAGAATTTGACTTCCAGACTACAAGACCAGATATTGGACGACCTTTTGGATGTCTTATGGTGCAGCCAACCCTCATTAACCGAATACTCAAAGCTTAAAAGAAGGACGAAGGATTGAGGAAATGGTTTGAGAAGGCGAAAGCAAAGGATCTGACTAAATGGAATACTGGAACAGACAGGGCATTCAGATGTAAGGACAGGTTATGTGTACCCAACACGGATAATTTGAGGAAAGACATTCTGAATGAAGCCCACAAGTCAAGGATGACAATACACCCCGGCGGAACCAAGATGTACAAAGACTTGAAAAAGAACTTTTGGTGGGAAGGCATGAAGAGAGAAGTCGCAGAATATGTAGCAAAATGCTCTACTTGCCAGTACGTCAAGGCGGAACACCAACGACCTCCAGGATTACTACAACCTCTACCAATCCCAGAATAGAAATTGGAGCATATCACCATGGATTTTGTTGTGGGATTGCCGAGATCTCAGCAAAACCATGATGCTATTTGGGTATTTGTTGATCGGCTGGCCAAATAAGCCCATTTTACTACCAACAACATGACCTATTGTATCGAGAAGATGAGTCGAGTATACTAGCAATAGGTTGTGCGATTTCATGGAGTACCGGTGTCAATCATATCAGAATGTAATTCGAGATTCAGTACTAGAATTTTGGGAGAGTCTTCCGAAAGCAATGGGAACGTCTCTGATGCTAAGTTCTGCATTTCATCCACAGACTCACGGATAAAAGGAAAGGATGAAAGCAGCGTAAAGCAGATACAAGAAGCTACGCAGACAAATGACGTCGAGATCTAGAATTTAGAGTTGGAGATAATGTGCAATCGAAAGTTTCTCCGGCTCGAGGCATTGTAAGGTTTGGACAACAGAGGGGAAAGCTATCACCGCGCTACATCGGACTATTTGAAATTCTAGAGCACATAAGGAAAGTCGTCTATAGATTGGCGTTACCACCGAAGATGTCGGGAGTTCATAATATTTTCCATGTAAGTATGTTAAGGAAGTGTCTTCGCAACCTGGCACACGAGATTGATTTCAAAGATATTACAGTAAACAACAATGCTACACTCGTCAGAGGACCTGTAAGAATTATGGATCACGGAATCGAGAAGCTAAGGAACAAAGAGATTCCGATGGTAAAGGTTTAGTGGAAGCATCATGATGAAGGATAAGCTTCTTGGGAGCTGGAATCGGAGATGCGAGAGAAGTTTCCATCTCTGTATAGTGCTAGCTCATTCTGATTTCGAGGACGAAATCCTGTAATAGGTGGTAGAAGATGTAATACCTGTAATTTCTCTACGTGCAATAATACGAGTTTTATGAATTTCTATATCTGGTCTATTATTATATTATTATTTTATTTGTGTGACTGTATCAGTGTAATGTAATTACTAATTAGACTATAATCACTGCACCGACTCGACCGTAATTAGAATTAACTTAGTCCTGTAACCGGACCCGGACGTTAGAAACAACACCTGTTTGGACGTAAATCGAGACTGACACGCATATCAAGAATATTTGCACGCAAACTGAGGTAGTGGCACAAAACTCGAGGTGGACCCCACATGGTCGGCCACATGGCAGCCCATGCACCACATGGCACCACCTCCCTTGCCACTTGTCCACCTCTAGGACACTTGTCCATGCATGTACACTCTAGCACATGCATGGTGACACATATCCCACCACCATCTCTATATAAACATGCCTATATTCATGCATTACACCTTTGGGCCATTTACAATCTGCATATAGAGTTAGAGAGAGCTAGGAGATGAACTCCATGGAGAGATAAGAGATACATGGAGATGGAGAAGAAGAACTAGGAAGAAGTCTCCACCATTGAGGTTGTGTTCAAGCTTCCTAAGCTCAAATCCAAAGCCCAAGCTCAATTTCAAGTTTAAGTGAGTATTCTAACTCACTTTAGAACCTATATAGTATGTAGTAATGTTTATTAAGTGCTTGATGTTGATAGTTTGAGAGATCCATGCCATGCAAGATAAATTTTCAAATCTGGGAAGCAGAAACTTCCAGCAGAATGTTGTTTAGTAAAACAAAAATTTCGAGCAGTTCAAAAATGTGAATGAGGCTAGGTTTTTTTGCGTAGAAAGCTAACTCATTTATCTACAAATAACTCTTTTATAGTTCAGTCTAAAAATCACTTCTTCATAGATGAAATGTACATGCAACGAAGTACTTTAAATCTGAGAAATAGAAACCTCCAGCAGAATGTAGTTTAGTAAAATGAGTGTTTTAAGCAGCTCAGAAATTTGAATTAAGCTAGATTTTTTTGTGGAGAAAGCTAACTCATTTATCTACAAATAACTCTTCTATAGCCAAGTCTAAAAATGCCTCCTTGATAGGTTAAATGCACATGCAATGCAGTACTATAATTCTGGAACAGAGCAATCCGAAAATATAGAAATGTCTAAGTAAAATAAATATTTTGAGCAGCTCAAAAATGTAATTGAAGCTAGATTTTTTTTTTACATGAAGCTAACCCTGAGTTTGATCTACAAATCAATTTATCATGCCCAAATAAATCATATCAATTCAGTCAACATAGTAAAATTAAATTCTGGCAGATTGTATAACTACTTATATGATGTGTTTATTAATGATGCTTGCTTTCCGGTACCTATGTGGTTATGGATATCTTGTGCTATGGTAGTGCTATCGCGTATATGAGTATGTTAAGGGTTTCATCTATATGGTTATTGATATCAAATCCATGTTATAGATCCACGAGCTACACGCTAGGTTTCCGTTGTTATGAATATAGTTTGATGACCATAGAGAATTCATACCCAATCTATAAGTATGTTGTACGGCACGATTATTGCGCTGATAGTGATTGGATAGGTTTCAAATGTAAGTATATTACGACATAAAACAGGATGACGGATGTATAAACGTAACTTCGAAAGTATCTTCGGAAGTCCTTTAATGAACTACATTCCAAAATGAGTGACGAATGCGCGGTCGGGAAAATGTAAGGGTCGGTTGTGCTATGTTAGAAGCAGATTATGATAAGGATAATTGTCGGATAGGTAATCTGGGCAATGGAGATCAGGATAGTAAGAAAAAGGTATGTGCTGTTGAGTTGTGATGCGCTGATTGATTGAGTAAAGACTCCTTTCGGTTCTTCGTGACGAAATGGATGTTCTTGTACTCCGTAACGCTTTCGGTTCTTCGTGACGAAGCGGTGATTCTTTGAGTAAAGACTCCTTTCGATTCTTCGTGATGAAATGGATGTTCTTGTACTCCGTAACGCTTTCGGTTCTTCGTGACGAAGCAGTGATTCTTTGAGTAAAGACTCCTTTCGGTTCTTCGTGACGAAATGGATGTTCTTGTACTCCGTAACGCTTTCGGTTCTTCGTGACGAAGCGGTGATTCTTTGAGTAAAGACTCCTTTCGGTTCTTCGTGACGAAATGGATGTTCTTATACTCCGTAACGCTTTCGGTTCTTCGTGACGAAGCGGTGATTCTAAGAGTAAAGACTCCTTTCGGTTCTTCGTGACGAAATGGATGTTCTTGTACTCCGTAACGCTTTCGGTTCTTCGTGACGAAGCGGTGATTCTTTGAGTAAAGACTCCTTTCGGTTCTTCGTGACGAAATGGATGTTCTTGTACTCCGTAACGCTTTCGGTTCTTCGTGACGAAGCGGTGATTCTTTGAGTAAAGACTCCTTCCGGTTCTTCGTGACGAAATTGATTTTCTTGTACTCTGTAACGCTTTCGGTTCTTCGTGACGAAGCGGTGATTTTTGAGTGAAGACTCCTTTCGGTTCTTCGTGACGAAATGGATGTTCTTGTACTCCGTAACGCTTTCGGTTCTTCGTGACGAAGCGGTGATTCTTTGAGTAAAGACTCCTTTCGGTTCTTCGTGACGAAATGGATGTTCTTGTACTCCGTAACGCTTTCGGTTCTTCGTGACGAAGCGGTGATTCTTTGAGTAACTCCGTAACGCTTTCGGTTCTTCGTGACGAAATGGATGTTCTTGTACTCCGTAACGCTTTCGGTTCTTCGTGACGAAGCGGTGATTTTTGAGTGAAAACTCCTTTCGGTTCTTAGTGACGAAATGGATGTTCTTGCACTCCTTAACACTTCGGTTCTTCTTGACGAAGTGGTTGATAAAAGATATTGTGGTTGATGAAAGATGTTTTGGTTGATGAAAGATGGTTTGGTTAGCAAGAGACACTTTGGGCTTGTAAATTATGTCGGATGTTAGAAATGAATGGTAGTGGCATTAAGAATGTCTAGACGGGCCTCCTGAATTGTTTGTATTCCTATTGAATACGTAGTCGGGTACGCTACTAGTTATATTTCGACGGTGAAAACGTAAAGATCCTAAAAGATATGTTGAAAGGTAGTAAATGTATTCCTATTATGTTTTACTATATACGTTCCATTTGATTTAGCTTACTTACTCAGCTTTCATAAGCTGACGACGTTCATGTCGCTGGACATTCCCATGTCCAGCTTATCCAGGTAACGAGTACACGGGTTATGATGCTACGCAAGCGGAGAACGTTGAAGAAGATTACACTGAAGATGACTATGGTTATCCTAGTTAGAGAGAAGACTAGCTGTTATCCTCTGTAAATGTTTTGATTATAACTAGAAGACTTAGCATATATTTTGTTATAGCTTTTGTAAGGCCATAGAGCCATAAGACTCTGATGTATCTACCCTGATGTAATAGTTAACTATTACTGTGGCCTTTCTTTGTAATATATCATTGTGAGCAGATGATGGTTTTATCCTCTTATTATATCGTTTAAGTATTATTATTTGGTCATGGACAATTCGGTACTGCAACCAGTCACGTGCCTCAGGGACCAAGATGAAAATTTTAAAATTTTCCATATTTTGGCTACGCCGGGGCATGACAGGGATTTTTGGTATCAGAGCTTAGGTTAAGACGTGTACACCGATTGTCCTACACACTTAAGTTATAAACTGTTAGACCTTTTTCCATCCATAAATACATAAACCTTATGGTAGCTTTGTGATTACCATGGCTCCTTATTATATCCCGGATGGATATGGAGGATGGGGTTGATGAGGAGATTGACCCAGCAGTGTGTATTGACCTAGCAGAGGATGTTGACCCAACAGAGGGTGCTGGTAAGGGGGAAGCAATGATAGTCATGGAGGCTGGAGAGCCAGAGGTTGAGGATGACCTTGAGGATGACTCTAAGGATGCAGATACAGAGCCTTTGGATAAGGATGAAGATGAGATGGTTGATAAGTTTGACCCGTACTTGGACTGGGTTCCACCTATGGAGATTCCAATCTTGGATGATGTTCTACCATATAAGTCAGATATGAAGGACTTTTGGGATAGGACTCCCAGGATCTAGAGCTTTACTTGTATTAGGACTAGTAGCCCATCTTTTTGTGTATATAGTATGTACCCAGGCATATAACACAAACTAGTGGTAGCGTGTACGCCTTTCTATGTAAATATTTGAAGTTATCTATAAAGATATGTTTCCACTACTTGATGAAATTTATTGATGTGATATGTACTCATATTAGAATTGTTAGCTATACCTTATATCATTTTTATATCTCATAACCATAGTTAGGACTGAAGGGTAACAGTAGTTATTCAGTTAGGTTCATAACACACAAAAAGATGACAAGTCCGCCACCTCAGCTTACGAATGGACCAAGGGGAAGACCTCTGACCCGTTTCCAAGGAAACAAACACCCTTGGAATAGTGGTAAGAAACCAGGACACACCTTTCCCTGGAATAAGCATGCAAAACCAACTGCACCACAAGTACCAACCACTACTACCGGGAACAACAAGGATGGATGTTTCAATTGTGGGATCCCCGGACTACACATCCCCCAGAACCAACAACCGAGCTAATGTTATATGCTACAACTGACGCAAAAGAGGACGCATGAGCATGGATTGCAATGCCCCAAGGGAAAACTATCATGGGCCTACTACTCAAGGTTAAACTAGCAAAGGTCGACTAAATCCTATCATACCCAAGGCGGCCAACTATGATAAAAAGGAACAGCAGAACTTGGAAGGTACACTATCATTATATGCTAGTAGAGTTGAAGTACTTTTTGATACAGGTGCTACGAGTTCGTTTATTGCCTTTGAGATCGTACGACGATTGGGTTTAGTACCCCAATCACTTGAGGTAGCCCTGAACGCGGTATCACCTTTGGGAGTGACGAAGCGGTGATTCTTTGAGTAAAGACTCCTTTCAGTTATTCGTGACGAAATGGATGTTTTTGTACTCCGTAACGCTTTCGGTTCTTCATGACGAAGTGGTGATTCTTTGAGTAAAGACTCCTTTCGGTTCTTCGTGACGAAATGGATGTTCTTGTACTCCGTAACGCTTTCGGTTCTTCGTGACGAAGCGATGATTCTTTGAGTAAAGACTCCTTTCGGTTCTTCGTGACGAAATGGATGTTCTTGTACTCCGTAACGCTTTTGGTTCTTCGTGACGAAGCGGTGATTCTTTGAGTAAAGACTCCTTTCGGTTCTTCGTGACGAAATGGATGTTCTTGTACTCCGTAACGCTTTCGGTTCTTCGTGATGAAGCGGTGATTCTTTGAATAAAGACTCCTTTTGGTTCTTTGTGACGAAATGGATGTTCTTGTACTCCGTAACGCTTTCGGTTCTTCGTGATGAAGCAGTGATTCTTTGAGTAAAGACTCCTTTCGATTCTTCGTGACGAAATGGATGTTCTTGTACTCCGTAACGCTTATGGTTCTTCGTGACGAAGTGGTGATTTTTGAGTGAAGACTCCTTTCGGTTCTTCGTGACAAAATGGATGTTCTTGCACTCCTTAACACTTCGGTTCTTCGTGACGAAGTGGTTGATGAAAGTTATTTTGGTTGATGAAAGATGTTTTGGTTGATGAAAGATGGTTTGGTTAGCAAGAGACACTTTGGGTTTGTAAATGATGTCGGATGTTAGAAATGAATGGTAGTGGCATTAAGAATGTCTAGACGGGCCTCCTGAATTGTTTGTATTCCTATTGAATACGTAGTCGGGTACGCTACTAGTTATAATTCGATGGTGAAAACGTAAAGATCCTAAAAGATATGTTGAAAGGTAGTAAATGTATTCCTATTGTGTTTTACTATATACGTTCCATTTGATTTAGCTTACTCACTCAGCTTTCATAAGCTGACGACGTTCATGTCGCTGGACATTCCCATGTCCAGCTTATCCGGGTAACGAGTACACGGGTTATGATGCTACGCAAGCGGAGAATGTTGAAGAAGATTACACTGAAGATGACTATGGTTATGCTAGTTAGAGAGGAGACTAGCAGTTATCCTCTGTAAATGTTTTGATTATAACTAGAAGACTTAGCATATATTTTGTTATAGCTTTTGTAAGGCCATAGAGCCATAAGACTCTGATGTATCTACCCTGATGTAATAGTTAACTATTACTGTGGCCTTTCTTTGTAATATATCAATGTGAGCAGATGATGGTTTTACCCTCTTATTATATCGTTTAAATATTATTATTTGGTCATGGACAATTCGGTACTGCAACCAGTCACGTGCCTCAGGGACCAAGATGAAAATTTTAAATTTTTCCATATTTTGGCTACGCCGGGGCATGACAGCGATTTTTGGTATCAGAGCTTAGGTTAAGACGTGTACACCGATTGTCCTACACACTTAAGTTATAAACTGTTAGACCTTTTTCCATCCATAAATACATAAACCTTATGGTAGCTTTGTGATTACCATGGCTCCTTATTATATCCCGGATGGATATGGAGGATGGGGTTGATGAGGAGATTGACCCAGCAGTGGGTATTGACCTAGCAGAGGATGTTGACCCAACAGAGGGTGCTGGTGAGGGGAAGCAATGCTAGTCATGGAGGCTGGAGAGCCAGAGGTTGAGGATGACCTTGAGGATGACTCTAAGGATGCAGATACAGAGCCTTTGGATAAGGATGAAGATGAGATGGTTGATAAGTTTGACCCGTACTTGGACTGGGTTCCACCTATGGAGATTCCAATCTTGGATGATGTTCTACCATATAAGTCAGATATGAAGGACTTTTGGGATAGGACTCCCAGGATCTAGAGCTTTACTTGTATTAGGACTAGTAGCCCATCTTTTTGTGTATATAGTATGTACCCAGGCATATAACACAAACTAGTGGTAGCGTGTACGCCTTTCTATGTAAATATTTGAAGTTATCTATAAAGATTTGTTTCAACTACTTGATGAAATTTATTGATGTGATATGTACTCATATTAGAATTGTTAGCTATACCTTATATCGTTTTTATATCTCATAACCATAGTTAGGACTGAAGGGTAACCAGTAGTTATTCAGTTAGGTTCATAACACACAAAAAGATGACAAGTCCGCCACCTCAGCTTACGAATGGACCAAGGGGAAGACCTCTGACCCGTTTCCAAGGAAACAAACACCCTTGGAATAGTGGTAAGAAACTAGGACACACCTTTCCCTGGAATAAGCATGCAAAACCAACTGCACCACAAGTACCAACCACTACTACCGGGAACAACAAGGATGGATGTTTCAATTGTGGGATCCCCGGACTACACATCCCCCAGAACCAACAACCGAGCTAATGTTATATGCTACAACTGACGCAAAAGAGGACGCATGAGCATGGATTGCAATGCCCCAAGAGAAAACTATCATGGGCCTACTACTCAAGGTTAAACTAGCAAAGGTCGACTAAATCCTATCATACCCAAGGCGGCCAACTATGATAAAAAGGAACAGCAGAACTTGGAAGGTACACTATCATTATATGCTAGTCGAGTTGAAGTACTTTTTGATACAGGTGCTACGAGTTCGTTTATTGCCTTTGAGATTGTACGACGATTGGGTTTAGTACCCCAATCACTTGAGGTAGCCCTGAACGCGGTATCACCTTTGGGAGTGACGAAGCGGTGATTCTTTGAGTAAAGACTCCTTTCGGTTATTCGTGACGAAATGGATGTTCTTGTACTCCGTAACGCTTTCGGTTCTTCATGACGAAGTGGTGATTCTTTGAGTAAAGACTCCTTTCGGTTCTTCGTGACGAAATGGATGTTCTTGTACTCCGTAACGCTTTCGGTTCTTCGTGACGAAGCGATGATTCTTTGAGTAAAGACTCCTTTCGGTTCTTCGTGACGAAATGGATGTTCTTGTACTCCGTAACGCTTTCGGTTCTTCGTGACGAAGCAGTGATTCTTTGAGTAAAGACTCCTTTCGGTTCTTCGTGACGAAATGGATGTTCTGGTACTCCGTAACGCTTTCGGTTCTTCGTGACGAAGCGGTGATTCTTTGAATAAAGACTCCTTTCGGTTCTTCGTGACAAAATGGATGTTCTTGTACTCCGTAACGCTTTCGGTTCTTCGTGACGAAGTGGTGATTTTTGAGTGAAGACTCCTTTCGGTTCTTCGTGACGAAATGGATGTTCTTGCACTCCTTAACACTTTGGTTCTTCGTGACGAAGTGGTTGATGAAAGATATTTTGGTTGATGAAAGATGTTTTGGTTGATGAAAGATGGTTTGGTTAGCAAGAGACACTTTGGGTTTGTAAATGATGTCGGATGTTAGAAATGAATGGTAGTGGCATTAAGAATGTCTAGACGGGCCTCCTGAATTGTTTGTATTCCTATTGAATAGGTAGTCGGGTACGCTACTAGTTATAATTCGATGGTGAAAACGTAAAGATCCTAAAAGATATGTTGAAAGGTAGTAAATGTATTCCTATTGTGTTTTACTATATACGTTCCCATGTTGCTGGACATTCCCATGTCCAGCTTATCCAGGTAACGAGTACACGGGTTATGATGCTACGCAAGCGGAGAATGTTGAAGAAGATTACACTGAAGATGACTATGGTTATGCTAGTTAGAGAGGAGACTAGCAGTTATCCTCTGTAAATGTTTTGATTATAACCAGAAGACTTAGCATATATTTTGTTATAGCTTTTGTAAGGCCCTAGAGCCATAAGACTCTGATGTATCTACCCTGATGTAATAGTTAACTAGTACTGTGGCCTTTCTTTGTAATATATCAATGTGAGCAGATGATGGTTTTATCATTTTATTATATCGTTTAAATATTATTATTTGGGTATGGACAATTCGGTACTGCAACCAGTCACGTGCCTCAGGGTCCAAGATGAAAATTTTAAATTTTTCCATATTTTGGCTACGCCGGGGCGTGACATGGCCAAGACAAAGGAAAGTGTTTCGAATGTGTTGAGAAGGACCAATGGAAGAGGAACTGTCCAGAATTCTTAGCTAAAAGAGTTCAAGGTATGATTGAATCACATGTGATTAAAGTAAGTTTTAATATAGATACTTTAAACACTTGGTGCATTGATTTTCGTGTGACTAACCATATTTGTAATTCGTTGCAGGGGTTTAGATCAACCAGAAAATGCAGTAATGGGGAGATCGTGCTGACTCTAGGTTCTAGTGCAACTGTTTTCGCGGTTGCTATAGGAGTAGTAGTTTTAGTAATTTTGGACAATAAGACAATAGTTTTATCAGATGTACTTTACGTCCCTTTAATGAGACGAATTTTAATTTCAATTTCAAATTTATCGAATAATGGTTATTCTTTTCATTTTAGAATAGAAGTTGTCATTAAACTAAATAGTTATTTTATATGTTCTGGTGTTAAAACTAATGGCTTGTATGTGATTATTCCTAATATTTCTAAAGAAATTCAGTCGTAACGGTACCATCCAAAAGTAAAGAACCTTTCACTAATCCAACAAGGCTTTGGCATATGAGGCTTGGCCATATCAATCTAAATAGGATTGGCAGAATACTCAAAGAAAGGGTCTTAAGCAATTTGGTTCTCGAACCAATGGAAGTCTGCGAGTCTTGTTTAGAGGGTAAGATAACCTAAAGGCCCTTTCCCGCAAAGGGCAATAGGACCAATGCATTGTTGGAATTAGTTCATACTGATGTATGTGGACCAATAAATATTAGTGCAAGGGGTGGTTATGTGTATTTTATAACATTTACTGATGACCACTCCAGTTACAGATATGTGTACCTAGTGCAGTATATGTATGAAGCCTTTGAAAAGTTCAAAGAGTTTTGGGCTGAAGTGGAGAAGTAATTGCGCACACATATTAGGGCCATTCGATTTGATCGAGGTAGCGAGTACCTCTCTAATGAGTTTATTGATCACCTCGTACAGAATGGGATTCTGTCACAGTTGACTGCACTTGGTATGCCTCAGCAAAAAGGCATAGCGGAGAGAAGGAATCTGACTCTTTTTAGACATGACTAGGTCGATGATGAGTTATTATGAGTTGCCATTATTCCTTTGGGTTATTCTTTTGGAAACCGCTACATACATACTAAATCTAGTACCAAGCAAATCTGTTCCCAGGACCCCACGGGAGATGTGGATTGGGCGCAGCCCTTCTTTCTAACATCTCCGGATATAGGGGTGTCCGACACATGTGCTGAAAGGAAAGGTGAGCAAATTGGATTCTCGATCGAAAGTATGTTATTTCATAGGGGTATCCAAAGAGTACTTATGGATGGCATTTTTATAATCTAAGAGAACAGAAAGTGTTTGTCAGTATAAATGCTATTTTCTTGGAATATGATTATATCATGAACCATAAACCTAAGGGAAGGATAGATCTTAGAGAGAGAGAGAAGGAAAGTCCTCAGTCCAACCCATAGTTAATAACGATGTAAATTAAGAAAATACTACTTCTTCACCCATTTCTGCACCGGTACTTCGTCGTAATGGGAGGATTATCAGCCAGCCTGATAGATACATGTTCTTAAGAGAAGTTTTTTAAGCTGTCTCCATAGAATCTGAATCTTATCCTACCACATATGAAGAGACAATGGCTGATGTAGACTCAGCTCATTAGGTTAAAGCTATAAATTCTGAGCTGGAATCTATGGATTCTAATTAGGTCTAGGATCTTGTAAAGCTTATAGCCAATATTAAACCCATAAGCTGCAAGTACGTCTACAAGAGGAAAAGAGCATATGATGGAAAGGTTAAGACCTTTAAAGCAAGGCTTGTAGCGAAAGGTTATCTCAAAGGGAGGGCATTGACTATGAGGAAACCTTTTCGCCAGTAGCCATGATCAAGTCCATCAGGATACTCTTATCCATTACTGCATGCCTAGATTATGAGATCTGGCAGATGGACGTTAAGACTGCATTCTTGAATGGCAATCTTGAGAAGAACATCTATATGTAGCAACCAGAAGGGTTCATAACTAGCCGAAAAGGTAAATTGGCATGCAAGTTGCAAAGGTCCATTTATGGGTTTAAGCAGGCATCTAGGAGTTGGAACATCCGATTTGACCATGTCGTTTGGTTTCATACAGAATCTGGATGAGCCTTGTGTACGCAAGAAGTGTGAAGGAAAAGTGGGTGCTTTTCTTGTGGTTTACGTTGATGACATTCTACTCATTGGGAATGATGTAGCGGCATCATCAATGATTAAGATTTGGCTCATTAGTACTTTCAATATGAAGGATCGAGGAGAGGTGAGCTATATCCTTGGGATAAAGCTCTTTCGGGATCATAAGCGAAAGATAGTGGGATTGTCTCAAGCTGGTTATATCGATAAGGTGCTAACTAGGTTTTCTATGGACAATTCGAAGAATGGCTTGTTACCTTTCAAGCATGGTTTGAAGTTCTCCAAGGACCAGTGTCCAAAGACACAAGAGGAGAGGAGTCGCATGGCAGGAGTTCCCTATGCTTCGGCAGTGGAAAGTCTCATATATGTGATGGTATGCACTAGACTAGATATCTGCTTTTCCGTTGGCATAGTTAGTAGATATCAATCGAATCCAGGATCAGAGCACGGGACAGTCTTTAAACACATTCTTACGCACTTGAGAAGGACTAAAGATTACATACTTATGTACGGCAGTAGTAAGTTAATTCTAGTAGGATACATTGACTCAGACTTGATGTCAGATGAAGATTCGAGGAAGTCGACATACGGACATCTCTTTACCTTGGGAGGTGGTGCTATTAGTTGGAGGAGCATTAAGCAGAAATGCATTGCAGACTCAACTACAAAAGCTGAGTATGTGGCTACTTGTGAAGCTGCAAAGGAAGCTATTTGACTCAAGAAGTTCCTTATAGAGCTCGAGGTGGTACCAGCGTCGTTGCCACCTATTGCTCTTTACTGCGATAATAGTGGGGCAGTGGCTCAGTCCAAGGAGCCAAGGAACCACGGAAAGGGAAATCATGTAGAGCGGATATATCATCTAATATGAGATATTGTTCAACGTGGAGATGTGACTGTCACCAAGATTGCCACTGCTGACAATCTTGCGGATCCATTTACGAAGGCCTTGCCACAGAAGGTCATTGATCGTCATCTAGAAAGTTTAGGTCTCAGATGTAGTCCTGAATGTTTATGAGTGAAAGTGGGAGTTTGTTGGGTTTGTGCCCTCAAACCAACAGTTTATGTATGACACATTGACATTTTAATATATGGATATCAGCTTTACATTTCGTTATGTATGTTTCTTTCATAAGAAGATTGTCAATCCCTAAGTATCATAGTAAGTAATTCATGTGTGTATGAGGTACATACAAGTGAGATACGGATTACTATTCTTTTATACTTAGAACTTGTCAAAGTGGAAGATGAGACTGGATACCTCATCAGGTTTACACTGTAGCATGATTAACTGCCATTGGATGGAGTGATGATTCTCAGTCACTAGAGTGTATCTCTTAGTTAATATGCTGGTGCTTATAGTGCATTGACAAACCTTAGCTTTCCTATTGACATTCAAGATTGTCAATAGTCGATAGGAACTCATAACTTGTATAAGGTACATGTTCTCAATCTTGAGACGATTATGAACACAGATTGTGGATATGGCTGCTTTTACTTACCAATCAGTGAGGTCTTAAAGATCAACCCCTTGGTATCTTGGGTATGTCATGTTCACAGGGTTTTGAACATATATTGTCAAGATAGAATCTACCCTTAGTAAAAGAGTAAGCATTCTGTTGAGAATGTCACCAAGTTGATTACTGAGAACTGCATTCTTGTTGATAAGTAGTTATCAACATGTTTGGTAATCATGAGTGGTGAATAGGACTCGAGGAATACAAGAATTAATAATGATTCAGGTTAACAGTAACCATTTATCCGGCTACCTGAATATGATCCCACCATCTCTAGTCTTCCAGCAGGCATCTGTAGGAGTCATAAGGGTGAAGACAACCTAGTGGAGGCTGCTGCACCATCAAAAAGATTGAAGATTTTAGAATTGGGATCAAGACATGAGGTATAATTCTTATTCCCTCTTGTTAGTACGCAACTATGGAATTGACATCCTGGGCTACCAATAAGTTTCAGAATTGGGTTCAAGACGTGAAGTGCCGGCTCTTAGTCCTGCATGCTGGTTCTTTTTTCTTTTTTCATCTTATACTTTATTTTTCCTCAAATATCCTTTTTATTTATTCCAGCTCCAAATATTATATACATATATATATATATAATATTTTTGAGATTGTTTCAAAGTCTGCAACGAGTGGAATTTATCCCAAAAGCCTAGATTCATTGGTTCTTCATTGATTTTTTTTTGTTTTTCTCTTGTCAAAATAATAATAAAATTGAAAAATTTTGATTTTAAGCTTCTAAATTTTCTTTATTTATATTTTTGTTATTCCGAACGCTCTAATTTCCTCTCCACGTGTATCTGATATTTGATAAATCATTGAAACTTATCTTTGAAGATCTGTTTACCCCCTTTATTGAAATGAATTTGTTTGAAAAGCTTTTCGAAGTTCATGAAAACTTCTTGGAGGACGTCCAAGTGCGCCAGACAGTATCATCATCGTATCCAATGGTAATTCTCCCTAGGTTCGATAGTCTAGTCAAAATTGGGGTGTCTACACTTGCATGAATATCTGGAGAATTGAATGTAAATTTGCAAAGCTTAGCAAAGTCATGACAGAATCATCAGCTCTTTTGCATACTTATCAATCATGGATCCGGATTGTGATATCAACACCTTTTGTTTTGACACCAGTCAGAATTGAATAAGCGGCCCCCAGACATACAGAATCAAGGGCATCACAATTTGAAATAGCCGTGGATTGATGTTTCGCAGCAAACTCCCATAACTTTTGGTTGATTATGTGTCTTCCTAGAATTTGGACATTTGGGTTTACAACCTTTTAAAAACTACATCCAGAAAAGACCTCTTGAATACACTGAATAAGGGTCAGAAGATAGAATCTTAAACCCATGATCAAGATATTTAGAGTGATTATTTCAGGAAGGGTTAGTGTAAACCCGACATGTTTGCAAGAATGTTTGAGCTGCTCGAAGCACCGATATGAGTCACAGATCTTGAATAAACAAAACTTCTAGAATAGGAGCTTTCACCCCTCTTACATCATATTATACTCAAAATTTGCTTTATCCAAGGACTTGTTACGATTTCACATCTCAGAATTCTATAAATCTCCCTAACAAGAGGATGCTCAACTTTTGATAGCTGGATATACATGCACTCGATTTCCAATCTCTATTTGTACATACTCTATGCTTTTGATCTCTGGTTATGCTTGCACTCAGTTTTTTAGCCTCAGCCTCAACCTCTGCTTATCATTAAAGAAAATCCTTCAATCTCAGCCTCTACTAATCATTAAGGAACACCCCCTTAGTCTCAACCTCTGGTAATCATTAAATACGATCCTTTAGTCTCAGCCTCTGCTTATCGTCAATCTCAACTTCTACATATAGTCGAAGACGATTTCTCAATCTCATCCTCTGCTTATTGTCATAGACGATCCCTCAATCTCAGTCACAACTTATCATAAAAAATAATCCCTCAGTCTTAGTCACAGCTTATAGTCAAAGACGATCCCTCATTCTCAGTCTCTGTAAATTTTTTCAGCTTCTACAAATTTTCTCAGTCTTTACAAATTGTCTCCACCTCTGCAAAATGTGCTTTTGCCTCTGTAAATTATCTCAAACTTTACATATTATCTTTGTCTCTACAAATTATATCAGCATCTGCATGTTATCTTTGTGTTTACCAATTGTCTTTGCCTTTGCAAATTGTCTCTACTTCTATAAATTCTCCATGTCTATGCAAATTGCCTGTGCCTATGAAATTTTTTTCTACAAATCATCTTTTCTCTCTACAAATTGGCTCTTCTCTCTATCTATACTCTTTGAAAATCTTTCATGCTCTCTGCAAATTGTCTTTGCTCCCTGCAAATTGTCTCAATCTCAGTACACTCTATCTCAACACACTCAGTTTTTGCAGATTATCCAAAGAATATAGCAATCCTCTGCTTCACCTAAAGATTACAAAAGTGCTATCAATATACTAAAAATTGCCGTCTGTGAGAAAAAGATGTAGCATCTTGCATTGTATTCATCACCACTATAGGAACTTTTGAGGACGATTCCTCTAGCACTTGCACATTTTACGTCAGCATATTACATCAACATCCTAGGATAGGAGCATCACATCCATATTACTATTTGTGTGTTTTTCATTTCCATGCATACTTGAACTATGCCCTGGTCTGATTCCTAGAAAGGATACGTAGGCAGCTCCAGTGGATCACGACCAACAGCAACATCAACTTAGTAGCGTCGACCCAGCATTACATTGCATTTTTGTATTCGTCATTTCTTGATTTTCTTAGATTTTGAATTTCTTGATTTTTGTGAACATTTGTTTTTCCTAAACCCTTTTAGTAAGGTTGTTGGGTGCCTTCTGGCTTTGGGACACACTTGCAGTTCACATTATTCTCGATAAGATTTGCCAAAGAGGGGCAAACTGTAGACACCCAGTTTTGACCATACTATTAGGATTTAGGGTGGACAACGTCTTCAAGACTTTGAGGATGAAAAGTACCCCGTGGAAGGTACTGGATTCAAAACAATCGAAAGATCAAACATTGGAAAGTGACTTTAAGTTCAGAAAAGTCCTTTTCTAGCATAAAATCTCAGTTTTGTCAAAAACGTCTCTCAGGATTCATATTTACCCAGGGTTAAATGAACATAAAATGTTCTTAACGTAGCATTCTAGGTATCCATAGATTCAATTTCAAAGAAAAACTTGAATTGATGCGCATTGGAAAGTAATTTTGAAAAAGAAGTTGTTTGATTTCAAAAAGACGACGAAAGTGATGGAGAACTTTCGGACTTCAATTGACCTTGAATTCTCATTTCAAATCCTCCTATAACATTTTTATACTAAAATTCAACTCGATAATTTTCCAACTGTATGTAAAAAAAACCAGTGCGCATGAAAATCTGGAAAAGCAGTGTGCATGAAATTTGAAACAGGGCAAAAAGGCAACCAAGTTAACCTTTTTAGTAAGTGACAGCTTACTAAAGGGGGTGGTGGTTCCCTTGTAAACTACCATCACTATTTATCTGGTTCTAGACCCTTCTAGGAGGTTCCCACTGCAAAGAAATGACCATCTTAGGCACTGAAATGGCCGTTTTAGCACTATTTTTATATCTAAAATCCATGTTTTAATCCTAACACTTAAGAATTAAGTTTTCAAAAATCAATACATAGATCCATATGAGATCATCATTAGGGAGGCAAGAACATATAAGAGGATATAGGAGAGAATACAAGTGAATATACTTACAAGATATATAAGAATATACTCTAAATTCAAGAGATTTCTAGAGAGAGAATAGTGAATCGTGAATTGAATTCTTCTAAAATGAATCTTAAGATAACTAGATTAGATAATTGAAGAGAGTTTTGGATATCAATTGCCTCCCTTAGCTTCTACCATTGATAAGTGCTTGAAGAACTTGAAGAACGCTTGAAGAAGGAGATCCTTCAAACTCAATTTTGGAAGTATAATTAAAGATCCTAAAAGAGGTAAATACTATCATTTCTCTAATCCCTACTCTTACATTTAGATCATAGATCTATAAGACTTGGATCTAGTCTAGTTTTATTTTTTGTTAGAATACCCATCTTCTTCTTCTTCTTCTCTCATTCTTCACACACCCACATGGCAAGATCTAAGTCTTCCTTGATTTTATGGATAATTCATGATTAGAGGTTGACTAGGTATTGCCTGTGCCCGAGGGCACTACACTACCCGAAACAAAAAAGAAAAAAGAAAAGGGTCTATAGGTATAAAATGAGAAGTAAAAACTGGTTTTAACACTAAAATTGTAAAACATATACACAAACTATTGCAAAAAGACACAACAAAGTCTCCTTTCTTATTTCAACATTAGACCCTATTAACATGCAATATGACACAATAATATAACTTTGCATCAACTACAACCTAACTTATCTATGTAAAGAAAAGTGAAGCCAGGGAAGGAAAAGACTAAATAAGCACATTAACAACCATAGCAAACTTATTTGGTATATAGTATACACAGCCTGGATTCAATGACCGACCTAAATCACAAATACACAAAGAAGGGGTGAATGTGGCTGTATGTGGTTGACACGAGATTTTTTTCTGTGTACGCTTGTGTGCTAATCCCAAGTGTAGGTAATCGTACAAGTAGTAGTCTGGTTAAGTCCAGGTCGATCCCACAGGGAAGGTGTTAAACTACTTACTTAGATTAATCTCAAAAAGGGAAAATGAAAATCAATATTTTAAATAATGCAGAACATAAAGTCCAACAATTTATTAACTACTGAAGATAAGACAATTAAACTAAATTAAACTATTTACCAACTAACTAATTAAAGCAATGATTTAAGACGTGTTTTTCTTACTGAAAGGAAATGTTGGGATAACACAAATCCACCGCGACCTAGCCATCGACCATGCAATTGCGTTGAAGCTCAATGGAGCACACTCTATACAGTATTCCGTATTTCTCTTAGGATAAAGAATCTATAGTCCTTTCATGACTGGGACTATATCATCACAATAGAGTTTGAAATACACAAAAGCGGTTTAACACAATAGTTTAGACTCTCACCTACAGTGGTGTTAGCATTGAGGGTGGTTTGCAAAATATATTGAAGAAAAATGCCTCAAGGCTTAAAGTTCACATACTGTTTTGACAAACTGAGCATTTTGGGACAATTTGATAACAAATTAGTAAAATAGAAAGTCTAGAAATACTGCATAGAATGTCCTCAAGAATCAGAGGGTTCGATCAATCGACGCGCTTTCGATCGATCAGACTTCTTCATCCCTCGATCGATCGAACTGACTTCGATCGCTCGATTGTATCGCTGTTTCGATCGATCGAACATACTTGATCGATCGAACACACTCGATCGATCGAACACAGGAATTACTCTGCTGCATGGCAGAGGTTTGAGATCACGGTTTCATCATGATCTCCCAACCTGGGGACTACTCAGACATCGTCTGAAGTGTATCAGATTCGTTTTTAACGTAAAGTTCCATTAAAGGTGTGTTTGTTTGTGATTCTTGCATAAAATCTATGAAAACTGACTATATAACTATAACTAACATTCAAGACTACTAGATAGCAGAATAAACTTCTATAAACTAAGTGTAGAACGTAAATAAAGCAACCTGGAAACAAAAGCTTGTATTAATCCAATGAGGAATCCAAAGAACCAATGTAAATCCTTGCTTAAACCTACAAAATAATCACAATAAAAGCTCTCTACTCTCTATAAACTGATGAAAATGAAATTGGGCATCCTTATGGACGTATAGAATACAAGCATTTATACTTAAGACCTAATGCTAGGGTTAAAAACCCGCTTCTGCTGCGTGCGCGTAAAATCTGATAAAAGCCATGTTCGATCGATCGAACATCCTTCGATCAATTAAACTTTTGGAATCTTTGAGCGCTTGAGCTTCTTTTGATCGATCGAACCTTCGATCGATCGAATGGTCTTCAATCGATCGAGGTTCACTTTTCATCCTTTACTTGTCGTCATTAAAAATCAGCACCCCGTTTTATCTTTTTCATCTAATTCTTTACACAGCAATAGTAATCTGCACAAACTACAGCTAAAACAAACAACTTATCATAGTTTAATCAAATTGTGTACAAACTAGCATTGTAATTGAAATTGCAGATAAATAGAGGAATTGTGAAGTAATTTAACACATTTTTTTCTTTTAGCGCGGTTGTATTTTACAAATACCCCCGCTTGTCACAACCCCCAACTAGCGAGTTGCTAGTCCCTAGCAATAGAGCGCAAATAAAAACAAGCTAAACTACACCTATACTAGAAAAACTAAAATAACTAGATCCAGATTAACTAAATTAAAATAACAAGAAAGAAAACTACCTAACTCACTTTCGCAGGAATTGCGGTTGCATTTAGCAAATGCACCAAGCCGTTAAACCCCTAGGTTCCCCCTAGTGGACGAGTGTTGTCTCGTGAGGGTTTACAGTGAATGTACCCACAAAATTCTCTGATTTTAAGCTCAAAAAGATGTAGAATAACTTTTAAACATTCCCTTTTCATTCAACTATTGATTTAGCTCTCCAAACATATCATCCTCATTCAAACCATGAAAGAAATGCACATATTCCTCATGTCACCAAGATAAAAAAAACATAGGCTCACATCCATGTATCCGTGCGTGTGTGAAATTAACAGCTATACATCAATTTTATTTAGAGTTGTTTAACCTATCATACTCTCAGAACTTGTAGTTTCAACTCAACCCTCACACAGTTATTACACTCAAAAATGAACATCCCACAGAAACTTGGCTAATAATGATCGCACATAGTATGAAAGCTTTGATAAGAATGATTTTTCGGATACTAATGCTTTCATACTCAACTCTATAAAAGATGAACATTTAGAGTGTATAGTCTCATAAAAGGAATACTACTTACTAAAGGAGCGAAATACCGTGGATAACTCAAATTACACTTTCATGTTTAGACTAAGTTGTTGAGAATCATTAAGGCTTTGACTTTTCGGTTTTTATTTAGTAGGGTATAAATTAGAGGGGTAAGAAATTGCACATTTTCAGCATGTGGCTGTGTTCAGTAATTTCTTCACTTTATTCCAACCATCCTCTCCATACATATCATATATATATGCAGCCCTTCTCACCACTATTCTCTCCTCATACTTCAACAATTTAATCACATTGGGTGTGCAATGGGGTATATTGAGGTCATGGTATAAAGTTAGGGATTTAGAATTTCATAATGGATTCAGCATTATTTATTAAGTGTGGGGTTAAGAACAATGCATATTCAGAGATGTCGATATAGGTAAATGGAGAAGGTAAGGAGCAAATACGATGGCTTAAATCATTTTCTCAACTTCTTAATTTTTTACACGTCAATGTTCTTTGAGTGTAGGTGGTACATCCTGAGCGTTCTCCTCTACTAAGAAGCCAAAATGAAAGAATTAGAGACTATTCTACGAATTTAATCAGCATATTCAAGAAAAAAAATTCCAATTTTAATGTGATAATTCCCTCAGAATTGAAGATTGGATTCAAAAGCTCACTAAGGGTACTATTTTCACTACTTCATTCTTTAAAGTACGAAAGTCGTATTAACTCTTATTTTAAGTTTTCTGCATAGCTATTAACACGTGCAAATGATTTGGATACAAGAATAATCAACATATGCATTCATCCTAGAGAAACTAGAAAACCGCGTGAACTTAATTCATAAAAGGATGAGAATAAAACGGTTGTGTCATTGCTTGACAACAGGTAAATAGAAGTGGAGATTCAGAAGTATTCTACCAATTCAATTCAAAAACTTACTTAATTGTTTGAAAATTTTGCAAGGTTGTTGAATGTGAAATTTTTATAATTTACTTTAATTGCTAATGGAAATTGTATGACATACACAATAGATAGAATGGTCCAGATTGCTACGACTAATGTGCACAGGTGATTATCTATCTACATCCCACCCCAAACTGAAAATTGCAATGTCCTCAGCAGGCAATTTTTAAAGTAGATAGAGAGATATCACCTGATATATATCATCATAAGAATGGCAACTGTAACAACCTGTACAGAAAGCATACAAACTCCAAGCACCAGAGATTAAAAGAATATGAAATATAGAACATGGGATCCATGCATAGAATGGAACTAGTCACTGGAAATATAATAAAGTGAAAGAACAGAACAGTGATAAAATGCACCATGCAACTAAATATAAAACATACAAAGTATCCAATAATACAAAATATTCCAACAGTATCCAAAAATATATCCAACAACCAACCAACAAATCCAAATCCAACCGCAATAACCAAAAATTACAAAATAACTCAACCCATCACCTGCTATGTCCGATAATATCTTAATAAAAACATCAGGCGCATCCCCACCTCCACCCTCAGCAACAGTCGGTGCCGCTGGGTCACTCGTGATAGTGGTAGCTGGAATAGATAAGGGTGTGTCGGCCACGACAAGAGGAGGTGGAAGTGGTATCTCCGTAACAGGCGGTGAAGTCGATGATGTAGAAGCTGTAGTATCAATCTGGGAAGATGGATCAGCAGATGGTGGATGGTGGAACAGCAGATGTGGTAGGTAGGACGGTGGAAGTGTTTGGAGCAACTGTAGGTGGATCGCTGGGTACGATGTGAGCTGCCTGGTCGACTCCGATCTGTATCAAGATCGCTTCCAGCAAAGTAGTCATCAGATCTACCTTACCCTCAAGTCTAATCCTAGCCTCTCTCTCCTCTAATAGCAACTTATGAATAGTCGGGACAGGCGCAGAAGAAGACTTTCCTTGGGTACGAGCCTGAGACCTCTGTCTCAACTCCAATCTCTCCACCACCTCAACAGGATCTAACTCCTCCTCTGAATCATGCTCCTCAGCCTCCGTGGTCGTCCCAGAAGCAGCACCCTCAGTGTCGGTGCCTCCTCCTCTCTTCCTCTTCTCTCCAACTTTCGCCTTGCCTTTGCCACGCCTCTTTCTCTTCTGCACCTCAGACTGACGGGAAGTAGTCTCGCCAAAACGGCTATAAGAGTGGGCAGTCACATCACCTGTAAATGAAATGATACCCGCATCCTCAATCACCCTATGAATGGCCCAAGCACCATTCAGGTGCTTCTTGGCCTGAATGTAGCATGTGGGGTGCCGCATAAAATCAATGTAGAGGTGAGGCAAACAAACAGGCTGTCGTGTCCCGATCGCATATAATACACGGGCGTGCCACGCTGTAATCTTCTCCCGATAAGATGTCACTAAGAGGCAGTTGATGAGGGCGAGGTGCAGCATATGATAATTATCTGTGAGATAAAAGTCAGGAATATGAGCCTCGCCATCCCAGTCTGGAAGAGCTCCCCCAGTGATCTCACTGATAATAATAGTCGGGGAGAGCAGCGGTGTGTCGGGGCGATGCGGACAAACACAATCAGGTACCTCGGGTACCCCAATAGCAGCAGAGACAGTGGCCGGACTAAAAATGATCTCCCAACCACAGAAGAATGAGCGGAGTGTGAACGGAGCACCAGGATCCCTGATCATCATAGCACATGCCTCCCGGATCCAGGACAGATTAACGTGGTTAGGCTTGGAGAGGAGCGTGTACCATTGTAGCATGGCTCGTATTAGTGTAAGATACCAAGGAGTAGCCAGTCATGCTGTCTCGAGGGGTCGTTCAAGCATGACCTTGCGAGATTGAAAATATCTTGTGAACTATACCCGGTCTTCGTCGTTTCTGAAACCGTGATCGGGTATAGGGTCAGGTATGGTTAGGTCAAATGGCTTGGCTTTGTGATACCCAGTGATAGGGTTCATTGCTTAGCCCTGAAACATAAGAAAGAAACAAAGAAACATTAAAAACAAGGAAACCAGAAAAGGAAATGAAGCTGTCACACTTCGATCGATCGAAGCTTGTTTGATCGATCGGGAATATTGCGGGTTCGATCGCTCGAAACCAGTTCGATCTATCGAACATAGTGAAGTGACAGTCTCGAGCGATGAGGACGAAAAAGGCCCGAAAACATGAAATATAACAAGACACAGAAGAAAATGAGTAAAAGAACCAATAGGGGGCACCCCCAAACGAATTTGAAATGGAAAGAACACGATGGGGTTCTCGAGGCCTCACCTCGAGAGACGCACTGAGACGACGATGAAGGTGATGTTGATGATGAACAGTGGTCCAGGTACTCCTCAATTTATGTGGGTGTAAGTGGGAGGTCTAAAAATAGCGTGAGTCTCTTCTGTCTTCGAGCGATTGAGAGTTAGGAAGATGAAGAGAGACTGATGAAGATTCTGAACGAAGCCTCGTTTAAAAATAGGTCTCGATCGATCGAGATGGTTCGATCGATCGAATCTTTGATCAATTGAGCCCTGCTGAAGCGCTCGAGGTCTGATACTCTCGATCGATCGAGCAACGGTCGATCGATCGAACTCTAAAATCCTACAAGATCATAGAATTGATAAATTGAACACCCCCAACTAACTAATATTGCTCTGGACATACAGAATAGTAATAAAACAGTTCATTGGCAAGATATGTAAGCCAAAAACACTATCCTCATAGTAGAAAATTACAAATTTTATATAAATAAATCTTTATAATAGCATCCACTTGCAATATTATTGCCCCCACATGGTATTTAAAACCTTTTTGAAAAAGAAAAATTAAAATAAAGCTGAAAATAACAAAACTTTGTCTAAGAATACACTCCAATTGATGAAAGAAATATGAAAGGACAAAAAAAAAACAATTGAAATGACACACTATTCTTCAAGCATGAAGATTTCGTCTTCCACAACCTCCGTCTCTGCCGGAACTTCAAATGTAGAGTCTGAACTTGATGATTCCCTTTCCCAGAATAAACGGAAAGCAGTGAGGACATCATCGAGCAAGTCCGAACTCTCTAAGGAATTGATTCCACCGACAACAGGGGATCCGGATGGAGACAAGGATAACGGAGTGTAATTGTGCATCAGATGTTCCTCTTGCGGCGGTGTACCCGGGGACCTTATATATGGTTCATATCCATGAAAGAGTTGATGTGGAAGGTACAACGGTGGAAATTGTGGATTCATAGTGATATTCCTGACAAAGGGAAACAAAAAGAAACAAAGAAAGTAAATTAACTAGAGCAAAAGAAAGATCAAACATGAAGAGATAAATAAAGCAATAGGAAAAGAAAGATAAAGGAATGTGACCCAGAGTTAACCTCACTATTGGCCGGATATTTCCAGGTGCACTAGCAGGTAGAGGGCATTGAAGCCTGAACAACAAGTAACTGAAATACTCATAGATGTAGGGAACCACATGGATGACCATGAAGTCGTCAACATATGTAAAAACGGAATTGTGGCGTTCGGGCACCACATCTTGTAAGTCTTCTTCTTCCCATGGCTCCCACATTGAGTCATTTTCCCACTGTTCCATCAGAGCGTCATCAACTTCCCACACAGCATATCCTTCAGGCTCTCCCTCATCTTCAGGGAGTTCCATGTGCGCAAATGGGTTGATCTGGAGGAGAGCAGGATCGTATGGGATGTATCCGTGGGTTAAGTCAACGATGTCGTCGGCTCCTGGCCCTTAGTATGGAGATATGCAGAATGCTATTTCATCAGCAGTGCACGGTGGGTTCTGATATTCTGAATCAGCCCATGACCCTATCGAGTGAACATCGTCATCTCTCATGGTGGACAGCCTGCACGAGATAAAATTGGAATAGCAGATTATGATCAAGATCACACTCAAAAAGGAATAGATAAACAAAAGAACAAAACAAAATGAGAAACAGCAAAAGAGAAAGTACAACAACATTGATAAAACGCACTTGAGCGTTCTAGGTTGAAGCATAGTCGGGCTCATCCAGTTGGATGTGCTCGACCTCAGATTGGAAATCTTCTAAGAACAGTTTTACCCTTTACCGTTGACCTTGAAACTTCCATCGTTCTTAGGATTAAACAACTCAACGGCCCCATGTGAGAAGACAGATTTGACTGTGAAGGGTCCTGTCCACCGGGATCGGAGTTTTCCTGGGAAGAGATGAAGGCACGAATCGTATAGTAAAACTTTCTGCCCAGGCTCGAAAGATTTACAAAAAGTTGTTCTATCATGGCGAGCCTTCAACCGTTCCTTGTGGAGTTTGGCATTGTCATATGCATCTCGTCGGATTTCTTCCAGTTCCGTCAATTGGAGTTTCCGGAGATGTCCTCCCTCTTTAATATCGAAGTTTAATGAGCGTGTTGCCCAATATGCTTTGTGCTCAATTTCAACGGGGAGGTGACATGCCTTACCATACACTAGCCTATATGGAGACATTCCCAGATTTGCCTTGTAGGCAGTATGGTATGCCTAAAGAGCATCAGTCAGTTTATAGGCCCAGTCTTTTTTTGTTGAAACTAACCGTCTTTTCTAATATGTGCTTGATTTCACAGCTAGCCAACTCTGCCTGACCATTCGTTTGTGGGTGGTAGGCTAGAGCGATCTTATGACTCACCCTGTATTTCTTGAGTAGTGATTCAAAAGGCCTATTGCAAAAGTGTTTGCCTTGGTCACTTATTAGGGCTTTTGGGGTTCCGAAACGCGATAAGATATTTTCCTTAAGAAAGGACATTACCGTTTTATGGTCATTGCGTCTCATCGGTATCGCTTCTACCCATTTTGATATATATTCCACATCAAGGAGTATATATTCACAACTATTAGATTTAGGAAATGGGCCCATGAAGTCGATGCCCCAACAATCGAATATTTTAATTGTGATGATGGGAGTTAAGGGCATCGAATTCCTTTTCGAAAGTGTACCAAGCTTTTGACATCGTTGCCACAATTTACAAAAAGCGTAGGCATTTTTTAACACGGTGGGCCAATAGAAACCGCTGTGCAATACTTTGTGTGCAGTCTTTTGGGAGGCAAAATGGCCGCCGTAGGCTTCAGAATGACAGGAGGCCAAAATTACAGTTATGTCCTCATTTGGGACGCAACGCCGGATGACCTGATCAGCACAATACTTCAATAAGTATGGGTCATCGAAAAAGAAATGGCGTGCAACCGAAAGGAACCTTTTCTTATCCTGATTTGACCAATGGCTCGGGGTCTCTCCTGTAACAAGGTAATTAATTATATCCGCGTACCAAGGCAAATTGGAGACAACCATCAGTTGCTGGTCTGGGAATTCATCTTTTATAGGTACGGGCTCAGTGTTGTCCATGAATGTCAACTGAGATAAATGGTCGGCGATCACATTCTCTACTCCCTTTTCATCCTTGATAGTGATAACAAATTCCTGGAGTAGGAGTATCTAGCGGATAAGCCTCTGTTTCGCATCTTTCTTAGATAGCAGGTACTTGAGGGCCGAGTTGTCTGTAAAACAGACTATTGAAGACCCTATTAGATAAGACCTGAATTTGTCTAGAGCGAATACTATTGCCAGTAACTCTTTCTCAGTAGTCGTATAATTCATTTGAGTTTCGGTAAGTGTTTGGCTGGCATAGTAGATTACATAAGGCTTGTTGTCCTTCCTCTGTCCTAGAACTGCGCCAATGGCATAGTCACTAGCATCGCACATTAACTCAAATGGCAAACTCCAATCGGGTGCCTGTATTATCGGTGCGGAGGTAAGGTGTTCTTTTAGTGCATCAAAAGATATTTGTCAATTTTTCGACCATTCGAATGGTGCATCTTGGACTAAGAGTTGGCACTGTGGTCGGGAGATGGCACTAAAATTTTGGATAAAGCGTCGATAGAATCCAGCATGTCCCAGAAAAGAGAGGATGTCTCGGACTATACGAGGGACAGGTAGATTTGCAATTATATTGATTTTTGCTTTATCGACTTGGATACCTTTGTCAGAGATAATGTGGCCGAGGACAATTCCCTTGGTCACCATGAAGTGACACTTTTCCCAGTCTAGTACTAAGTGTTTGTCCTCGCATCTCGCTAACACATTCTCTAGGTTTTCTAGGCAGTTATCAAAACTATGGCCAAACACCGATAAGTCATCCATAAAGACCTCGAGTGTCTGTTCAACCATATAACTGAAAATACTTAACATGCATCGCTGAAAGGTGGCAGGTGCATTGCATAAGCCAAAAGGAATACGACGGTAGGCGAATGTACCGAACGGATAAGTGAAAGTCATTTTATCCTGGTCTTCAGGAGCTATTTCGATTTGGTTATAGCCACTGTATCCGTCCAAGAAGCAATGAAATTGATGACCCGCCACTCTTTCTAGCATTTGATCCATGAATGGCAATGGAAAGTGGTCTTTCCGAGTCACAGTATTTAACTTTCGGTAATCAATACACATCCTCAATCCAGTGGGGATGCGTGTTGGTACTAACTCGCCGTCTTTGTTTGGGATAACTATTATACCAGCCTTTTTGGGCACCACCTGATTTGGACTAACCCAAGAGCTGTCAGAGATAGGGTATATTATCCCAATATCCAGAAGTTTTAAGACTTCTTTTTTCACTACTTCTTACGTATTAGGATTCAAACGCCTCTGCATCTGTCGCGAAGGTTTAGCGTCTTCCTCCAGATATATCTTATGGGTGCAAATAGATGGGCTTATGCCTTTTAGGTCAGCAATAGTCCACCCCAATGCTCCCATATGCAGTTTGAGCACTTGAATTAACTTATCCTCTTGTTCTGAATTCAACGTGGATGAGATTATCACAGGATAAGTCTTTTCAGTCCCTAGAAAAACGTTTTTGAGCTCTTTTGGAAGCTCCTTTAATTCCAAATCAGGAAACTGAAAGTTTGAAGGCATAGTTAAGTTCGTTTTCGGAGGCAAGGGTTCATATGGTATGACCCATATGCATTCCTCTCTATCTTCCTCTTTAGTTTCCATCATGAGGCAGGCATGATTTAAGGCAGCGTCCAATGGGGTAGAATCGTTAGGTTGATAAGTAGCGTCGAATTGTGACACCATCACCTCCAAAGGATCTTTGTATTATACAAGATCTGCATCTTCTTCGATGATCGTTTCGATGAAGTTAACTTCTTCTTCGTCCTCGTATTCTTCGGGTCGGGGATTTGAGAAAATCTTAACATTTAAAGTCATGTCCCCGAATACGATGGTCATGATACCACTCCTTATTTTGATTGTGGCATCAATGGTGTTGAGGAATGGACGTCCAAAAATCACCAGGATTTGTGAACATGGGTTAAACACAAGTTCGGTGTCCAGCATCACAAAATCGACCGGAAAGATAAATGTATCTATCTATGCCAGAACGTCTTCCAGTATTCCTCTAGGATATTTGACTGACCTGTCTGCCAACTGTAATGCAACTCGGGTGGGTTTGAGTTCACCCAACCCTAGTTGTTTATATACTGAATATGGCAGTAAGTTGACGCTAGCTCCTAAATCAAGGAGTGCGTTGTCTATCCTTTGATTCCCAATTTTACACGAGACAGTTGGGGTGCCAGGGTCTTTAAGCTTTGGAGGCAACTCATTTTGAATTATTGTGCTTGCTTGGCAAGCAACATAGGCATGTTTCTTTACACTTTGCCTCCTCTTGACCATGCATAAGTCCTTTAGATACTTATCGTAGGCTGGTACTTGTTTGAATGTATCAAGGAGCGGGAGATTAATTTTAACTTGCTTGAACAACTCCAAGAACTCCTGATTCTTTGCCTCGTGTTGAGGCTTCTTGAGCCTTTGAGGGTAAGGCGAGGGAAAAAGGCATTTAGGTAATTCCTCCTTGATGGGCTCCTTTCCAGGTCTTCCCTCAACTTCTACTTCTTTAGGAACATCCTCGTTTGATTCTAATGAATTGTCATTAATGGACGACTCCTCTTCTTGAGTAGATGGTTTAGTTTTAGTTACCACTTCTTCCTCTTCATACTCCACCGGAGTAGAATGAGGTATGTTTTTCCCTATGACTTTGCCGCTTCTCAGAGTCGTCACGGCTTTTGCATGTTCATGATTAGGGGGACCATTGTTGTATCCCTTAGGGTTTTGAAGTGGTTGAGCAGAAAACGTACCACTCGATCCCTCTTAACGTACATCCATTCTCTCTAATGTCGCTGACATTTTACTCATCATTTGAATTAACTGTTGTGTTAAATTCGCGTTAGAGAGTGGATCTTTCCCTTGCACCTTTTTGTGAGGTGGCACGTAAACATTTTCTTTATGATTATTAGGGGGTTGAGCGTTATTGTAGTTATTTGCTCTATTTTAATGGAATAGATGGGACTGCCTGTTGTATTGCCCTTGATATTGATTATTGTTATTATAGGGCTGTTGTTGTTGATATTGGTTTTGGGTCCCAGCATTTTTTTTCCAATCGAACCCGGGGTGATTCCATCTGTTGTTATTTTGTGAATTATAATTGTTGTAGGAATTCCCCGCCCCCCTATACCCTTGCATGGAATTCATTTCCATGGGGGGTTGTTCTTGAAAATACGGCACATTGGGACAGTATTGCGTAGTGTGTCCCAGCATATTGCATGTGCCACATGGTTCTTCATGCAAAAACTGCCTAGAACTCTCTCCTTTCATTCCCAATTCTTCTACTTTCTTAGCTAGTTCTTCATACTTATTCATCAGATGGTCCTCACTTTTTAGTTGATACAAACTTTTCTCTTCTACACAGGATATCTGTGATCGTGGGACATCGTCTGAATTTGACCACTCATAGGCGTGTTCAGCTAACCACTCAAAATGAGCTTCAGCTTCCTCCGTGTTTTTGCGAAGAAATGGCCCTGAACTCATGGGATCGACCAATTTGTTAGTTTCACCATTTAATCCTTCATAAAAGTAGCTGATAGTTCTCCATTTCTCGTACCCGTGATGTGGGCATATGAGTAGCAAATCCTTGAAACGTTCCCAAGTTTGGGTGAATGTTTCATTGCTCTTTTGTTTGTAAGAATTTATTTGTCGTTTAAGCTCGGTGGTCATGCGAGGTGGAAAGAATTTCTTCAGGAAAGCAGTGTTCATCGCATGCCAGGTGTAGATGGAGTTTGGCTTCAAGGTGAGTAACCACGCTTTTGCTTTATCCTTCAGAGTGAAAGGAAATAGCATTAGATATGTTACATCTACAGGACAATTCTGTGAGAAAGTTTTACAAACATCCTCAAAGTCCTTGACATGTAGATACGCCTTCTCACTCTCCATTCCATGAAAGGTAGAAAAGAGTTGAATCATTCCATTGCGAAATTTGAATTCGCCTGTATGAGGTGGAATGAGAATATAAGATGGCGTAGGCGCGTGCTCGGGTGTCATGAGATCACACAAAGGACGCAGTGAATCGTCGATTGAAACGACCACATTATCACCGTTTTCACTTTGATTATCAGCCATTGAATCGATCAGTGTAACTGTAGGGTTAATAGAACTAGAGGAACTGGATGAATAGAATGGGTATCCGTAAATTCCTTCGATGGAATTATCGGACATAAAGGGAAAGATCCTAAGAAATTTATAATCTAAAGAATGAAAGAAAAAAAGAAAAACCAAAAGAGATAAGGATAGATTGAGGTAATCGAAGCGTTAGCTTGTCGCCTTCCCCGGCAACGGCGCCAAAAACTTGACACGAGATTTTTTTCTGTGTGCGCTTGTGTGCTATACCCATGTGTAGGTAATCGTGCAAGTAGTAGTCTGGTTAAGTCCAGGTTGATCCCACAGGGAAGGTGTTAAACTACTTACTTAGATTAATCTCAAAAAGGGAAAATGAAAATCAATGTTTTAAATAATGCAGAACACAAAGTCCCACAATTTATCAACTACTGAAGATAAGACAATTAAACTAAATTAAACTAATTACCAACTAACTAATTAAAGCAATGATTTAAAACGTGTTTTTCTTACTAAATGGAAATGTTGGGATTACACAAATCCACCGCGACCTAGCCATCTACCATGCAATTGCGTTGAAGCTCAATGGAGCACACTCTCTACAGTATTCTGTATTTCTCTTAGGATAGAGAATCTGTAGTCCTTTCATGACCGGGACTATGTCATCAAAATGGAGTTTGAAATACACAAAAGCGGTTTAAAACAATAGTTTAGACTCTCACCTACAATGGTGTTAGCATTGAGGGTGGTTTGTAAAATATATTGAAGAAAAATGCCTCAAGGCTTAAAGTTCACAGACTGTTTTGACAAACTGAGTGTTTTGGGACAATTTGATAACAAATCAGTAAAACAGAAAGTCTAAGAATACTGCATAGAATGTCCTCAAGAATCAGAGGGTTCGATCGATCGACGCGCTTTCGATCGATCGGACTTCTTTATCCCTCGATTGATCAAACTGACTTCGATCGCTCGACTGTATCGCTGTTTTGATCGATCGAACATACTCGATCGATCGAACACAGGAATTATTCTACTGCATGGCAGAGGCTTGAGATCATGGTTTCATTATGATCTCCTAACCTGGGGACTACTCAGACATCGTCTGAAGTGTATCAGATTCATTTTTAACGTAAAGTTCCATTAAAGGTGTGTTTGTTTGTGATTCTTGCATAAAATCTAAGAAAACTAACTATATAACTATAACTAACATTCAAGACTATTAGATAGCAGATTAAACTTCTATAAACTAAGTGCAGAACGTAAGTAAAGTAACTTGGAAACAAAAGCTTGTATTAAACCAATGAGGAATCCAAACAACCAATGTAAATCCTTGCTTAAACCTAAAAAATAATCACAGTAAAAGCTCTCTACTCTCTATAAACTGATGAAAATGAAATTGGGCGTCCTTATGGACGTATACAATACGAGTATTTATACTTAAGACCTAATGCTAGGGTTAAAAACCCGCTTCTGCTCCGTGCGCGTAAAGTCTGATAAAAGCCATGTTCGATCGATCGAACATCCTTCGATCGATTGAACTTTTGGAATCTTCGAGCGCTTGAGCTTCTTTCGATCGATCGATCGAATGGTCTTCGATCGATCGAGGTTCACTTTTCATCCTTTACTTGTCTTCATTAAAAATCAGCACTCCCTTTTATCTTTTTCATCTAATTCTTTACACAGCAACAGTAATCTGCACAAAGCTACAGCTGAAACAAACAACTTATCGTAGTTTAATCAAATTGTGTACAAACTAGCATTGTAATTCAAATTGCAGATAAATGGAGGAATTGTGAAGTAATTTAACACATTTTCTTCTTTTAGCGCGGTTGTATTTTACAAATACCCCCGCTTGTCAGTGGTTCTTCATTTTTTCCTTCCTTTTCAAAACACTGCATGTGGTTCTTCACTTGCTTGCCACCTTCCAAACTAGAAAAACAATAAAGTTGAGTTTAGTAGTTTGTCGAACAAAGTGAAAAAGAAAAAAAGAAGAAATTAGATTGCAAGTTCTTCAATTGTCCAGATAAGTAGTCAGGCCAAGTCCCAACCAAATAAGGAGGTTATTGGTTGGGTCCAAGTAGCTAACTAAAATAACTCTTGACCTAATTTTTGTAAATAATCTAGTAGTACATGCTCAAGGAAGATGATTAATGAGTTCATTTTAACTTAGATAACATGTTTTTTTCAAAATAAACTACCCAATCATAAATTCCACATAAAATTCAAAATTCCAGCAATCATCGATGAAATTTGCATATACTTAAAACAATTTGGTGTGCATGACTTGATAATACCAATAATCTAACCATCCACCAATATAAAATTGTTACAAGTCAACAAAGTCATAGATGGCCCCTAAAGTGCCTAATTATCCACTAAATTTCCTAAGCTCTTCTCTTGGAACATGATATATGCAACAAATCATCTCGAGGCATAAAATGCTGGGAAGCACGAACATTTTTGAATAGTCACATGTCCGACACCCAAAATCTCACTTATACAGACGGATAATATGGCTTCAACAAATTCAAAATACTTAAATGTAAGAAATCCAATAGAAATTCTAAAATTAGGAAGCAATATCTACATATATATTCATTAGAGTGCTAAATATGTGAGTTCAATAGTGCCCAGGTTTGAGAGTTTAATAGCATCCAGGTTGTAAATAATTTAGTTTCCAAATGCGAAACCACCCAAAGAGCCAAGAGTATTTTGCAATAGCTATCTCTCAAGTTCTAAAAGTTCTAAAACCTAAGTTTTTTTACCCCACCCATGTTAACATCAAGATTTAACCATATCCATAGCCTCTTTGGTCATTACCACCTTCATAGAAATAGCTTTCACATTTTTAATATTAAACACAGACTACATAGACTACATAGTTCAAATGAAATACAAGGAAGGAACCCGCTTTTCATGATTCTTTCTAGCAGGAATTGCATCAGTTGTTCTTTCAATCTCTATTCAAGATGGTTTATAAATAGATTTTCTTTCAGCCAAAATGCATATCCAAACCCTGAAAATGATTAAAATATGTATATAACATTAGACAATAGTCCTTCAACCAAACTACCAAACATTAAAATGGCAACTTAAGTGATTGACTCACTCCATTAAACATGAAAAGATAAATTAAAGGGTATCAAACATCTAACATATGAAGGTCAAAAACAGACTAACAATTTAGAGATGCTCAATATAGTAGTTCTAAGGGCTCTTTCTAGGCTATTGTTTACTGTTTTCTTCTTCTTCTTTTCTCAATTCCGTAATAAGGGATTGCTTGGGCTTAGTTAAAAAGATTCGTAATAAGGGTCAGTTATAAAGTAAAAAAAATAAATTAGAATAAGGGTATGCTTTTTGTTTTTGTTTTCATCTTTTTCCTAAAATAAATCAAATTTCATTTTTCTATTGTTTGGCCACAATCAACAAATTGTCCAAAAAACAAAACTAGAAAACTTGAAAAGAATAAAAATAAATCAAAATTCCTGTAGTTCATGAAACAAAGAAAGAGGTTTATTTGCTTACGTATTTCTTGCGGCCATAGCCCTCCCCATCACCATGCTTCGCATAGTTTACACATATCTGAGCAAAATATTGAGGTTACACAGCCTACACCACAATTATTGTCAAAAACCAGGAAGAGTACCTAGAGGTAGATCTCATACAGTCTAGTATGTAAAGACAAATGGAAGCTAAGAGAACATACAACCATAGGCCATAGCACTACTCTTTCCTTTTTCCCCAGTCTATTTTATAGGCAATCAAACAAAGAGTGGGGTTTTTAGCTCAACATGGAATTAAAAAAAATAGGAAAACAAAAGCAAGGTTAAGATTGAGCTCCCAAAATTAAATAAACAAAACAAATGCATTTGATATGTAAATGAGATAAAAGGTGGATTCTCCTTTCATACATAGCTTGCTAAGAAAACCAAGAAAAGAAAAATGAATGTCAGCATAGTAAAACTCAATGAGCTGAAACAATTTTTTAATGAGGGTATGCCCACCTGCCATAAAGAGTCAAAGATTACCGTAATTGTCATTGCACCCCAAAAAACACCCATTTCAAAAGTTGACTTTCTTCTCTCTTCACTTCTGACACTTTGGGAGTCACTTAGAATAACTATCGATCAAATGCATGAATTGCAAACTTATAGAGAAGGCAAAAACAGCCTAGAAAAACAACAAATTTAGATTGACAACAAATTATGTGAAGACAACAAAAAATCATATCCAATCAAACTCTGCAATTCTTCAAAATTCAAGCACAAATATAATGGGGAAGAGACAATTTCAAGTGACAAAATAACGAAATTGAATTTTTGCAAAACATTAGAGCAAAACAGGGGTTGTTTGGGACTAAAAATTCAAAAAAACATAGACTGATTGGGGGTGTTTTAAGCTCTAATTATGGGTGAAAGTTTTAGTAAAATAGGGGTTACTTTTGGAGTATATCCATATCTCAATGACAACTAATAGTAATGCTATGGTTGCGGGTAGCATAGCATTACCTGACAAATAAATAACACAAAAAACAAAAGCAAAATCACCCAAAGCCACTTGAGAGTTTAAGACTTACATCAATTTCTCGATCTCTTCACATGGGGTTTAAATTGTACTAATTTGCGCTGAATCTTTATTTGCTCTGATTTGTGCCCCTATGTTTACATCCTTATCTTGTGCTTAGATTATCTAATTAAAAAAAAGGAAAAAAAAAAAAGAAAAAGAAAAAGAGAAGCATAAGTAAGAGATAGAGAGAACTTAAAACACCCACAAAGATTGGAAGATAATGAAAAGTAATTTAATGTGTTATTTTTACCGTTGATCATCATTTTTTGTCACCTCTAACACTGTCGAACAATCTTCTCTAAAGCTGCTAAATCAACTCTAAAACTATTCAAACTTAACACAAAACTATACTTCAGAAGTTTGTATTTTTAAAGTAAAATGTTGCAACTCAAAATCATGCTCTTACCTATGATAATTAAAGAAAAGTACAAAACTACTTTAGCTCAAAGGTCTCTCCATTCATAATAATACTATACTGCGCATCAAAGATTGAATTGAGAATTGGTATACCAAAGAAAAGAAAAAGAAAGAAGAAAACAAGAAACAATTGCTGAAAACTCAAGAACGTCTTGCCTCTTTATCAATGGGCATATTTTTGAGCATGAACAACCTGAAAAAAAAAAAGAAACAATTACTGTCTATACCTCCCAAAAGAATAACATAGCACAACACCATAACCTTAAATGTAGTTGAAGATATAATTCATGATATGACCTCAATACACTCTTCCTCAATATAGACTGAAATTGAAGGGAAAAAAAAGATTCATTCTTGGAATAAAAATAAATCAAAATCAATAACTCAAAAATTTTATTAACACCTCTAATTTTTGAACTCATACATGGAGATAAAGTTTGATAAGCTTAGCAAAGAGGGGGAGACAAAACCCAAAGAGAGAAATCTAGATTATAGAGTGAGGGAGATCAAAAACCCAAAAATAATGAAATTGAAACCCAAATGTTGAAAACCCTAATTGCAGAGATTTGAAAACCCTAGGCAAAACAAATTGAAGGATTACCTAAGAGAGGGGATGGTTGTGGTGTAGTGGTGGTCCGACCATGTTGGTAGGTGTGGTGACTGTTTCGCCAGAGTAAAGAGAGGAAGTTCAGAAAGAGAGAAATAGCATAAGGGGAATTCAAAATTTGAAGAGAAAGAATGGTTACAAAAGAAAATGGGGATAGACCGAGAGAGAGAGAGGTAACACTCTAAGCAATGGACTACAATCTCTGCACATTGGGAGGGGGGTACGCGACTCGTGAGGGTGTGTGTGAGAGAAGGCAAGAGATGGAAAGGGGAAAACCCAAGAGTTTGAGCCTTTTGAAATATGAAATCCAAATCCATCTAGACCGTTGGTTGTCTTTGATGGAAGACAAATCCCAGCCCTTCTTTATCTTTGTCTTGGGGAAGACAAACCCCTTCCTTGCTTATTATATACATATTCAACTTGATTTTTATATTTTTGATTTCAATTTTGATTCATTCTAGTCATTTAATATGGATCCATGCATACATGAATATATAAATGTATCTACTTTGAGTTCTATGATGGTTTTATGATCTATGAGATGGATGATTCCTATGTTCATACCTATCTCTTGATTATTCCGATTACCTAGAACTTCTATTGAATTCCATCTCCAAGAGAACATTTGTAAGACCCTTTACTCCATGATCTAAAGTTCTCCATAGAACTTGGGGGAAAAATTGAATGGAACTTATAATTATCTAGTTGATCTATGAGTTTGATATCTCTAATGAACTTAACCCATCACCTAAGATATTTTTTTCACACATTAAAATTGAACTAGCTAAAATTCTGCAAAATAGATTGGTTTTTCCCATAGGATTTGGTCCATCAAACCTATAGTTTCATGGATTTCAAATTTTTTGACTAAACTTTGATGAATTTGCTTTCATTCGATCCATTATGAGAATCATTAGGATCCATTTGCTATTTTTAATAATTGTTGAAAAATTGGTTGATAGATTTGAACATAGTATCTTTGTGCTTGAATTCTAGAAAATCTATGATAATCATCAACGTTCAGCTTTTGAGGATGATTCCTAACTCATGTATCCACATGCCGATGTAAAATCGTGAGCTTATAATAGAGTTAAGGACATTATCTAAGCATTTGAATTTGATATAACCGTTCTGGGATTTTCTAAGTTCTATCATAATTATGATTGTGAATACAAAATGGTCGTACCTTGATCGTTCAACAACCATTGATGAGTGATGATGCCAAAATTTGTTTAGAGGTAAGAAGAATTAAACTAGAGGGATTTAAGAGTGGCTCAGCCCCGTTAACTAGGAGACCTACATCCACGTGTGTGTCAGAGCACTGGCACTAATCAATCATCGACAGCCTTTGGTGAACCAACAGAAGGGCGGTACTACCAGAGACTGACCGGGTATATGCGTATGAGTGTTGTGTATTGCTATTCCGTTAAGTGAGAATATGATCCCCCTTGAAGGGGGTGAGTGGTCTCTTCTATAGATATAAGAGACTACTCGTACAAGGTAAGTGGCCCGAGAAGGGCAGTTTGATCAAATAAGGAGTAATTGACACAAATCATGGGAGTTCCCTAATTAAGTTAGGAAACTATCTAGGCTTTCCATTAGTCTTCTAGCTAAAGTAGGAAACTGCCTAGAAACTCTTAAAGAACATCGCGGGACATGCCCGGGCAGTACCCATTATAGGATGGGCCCGTATCACAAGCCCGACCTTTATCCAAACCGGGCGATCTTAGATGGACAACCCAGGACGGTTGCTTGATGAGCGCCATTACTGGATGCCTCTGCATTCCTTACTAAGATGACGGAGGCTGACCATGATAGAATATTTTTGTACGTATCAGCTGCCCCCCATTTTCATGGTTAATGTGATACTTCGTTGGATGAGCATTAGAAAATAATACAACTCCCCCGAATTTTTTGAGACATTGCTTAGGACATTACTCAGGATAAGACCGGTCACGTTATAACTGAACTATTGTGTAATGCATTAAATGCGTGCGCCTTTTGAGGCATCGCTTGGACTGCCCGAGGCACTAGTTGGCTAGCGTTTAGGTATAAGTCGTGCAGATCTGTTGGATTTGATTTGATCTGGACCGTCTGTATTACCTATATTAGGAGTACTTGTACATTTCTGTCATTTTTTGTTGTGTAGAGATAAAGACTACCAAGTATTTTAAGAGAGAAAGCATCAGGTAAAGCTTCTTAAGCTCCACTTCGTGCTCTTTTTTCTGTTAGTCTTGGTCTCCCCAGCCTTGTAATTCCTAGCATTTTTCTCTCCTTCTCATCTTTTGATTCCCAAGTGAGACTGGAGAATAGAAATCTGCTAAGGCTTGTGAGGGAGTGGGTCTTTTTCTTGATATCAGGTAGTGCAATAGGGCAGTTGAACGATCAGGTTGTCCGACTGTAGTTTTAATTGAGTGCTACCTTACCCTAAAGACCCTGCACACTTTACCTTATAGGCTTTTAACCTTACCCCCCGTATCTTAGACTTGGAGTCTTTGACCCTTACCTAGGCCAACAGTTACTCCCTCACCCAGCCGCTAGAGCCTTAGAGATGTGCCATTCATACTTTGACTTGTGTTCCCGGTCGGAGGATGAACAATCGTAGTCAGGGACCACAGACACAAGTTTAGATCTTCGTTTCGCGACCCCGTCTGATTAGCATAGCAAGGGTAGAATCCTTATCCAGGTATCAGAGAATGAGGCGGGTGAGGAACCCCCTCAGCCTTTATATCCCGAGGCTTAGGCGACGAGGTATCGGTCCCGAGCAGTCTTGAAGTAGCATTTGAGTGTTGTAGACTTGGAATGGATCAGGGGTAAATACAGTATTGTAGACCAGTGCTCCCTGATCGTACTCAAAGGAGGAGATCAGATATACCAGCCGGGGTTCGTGACCCTTTATGGATGGTTTTCGTATCCCCATCCACTCGGCTGCCAGGGACGTTCTGATCTATCATGGGATTGCTCCCGGGAAGTTGGCCCTAAATGGTTGGAGGTTCCTGATGGGGTCTATCTTCCTCTTGACCCAAGTCTATGGGTATAAACTCACCCTTCAAGAGTTCCTGTAAACCCACCGACTCTTCCAGTTGCATACCGAGGTTGGATTCTTCTCCCTGAGAGCCCGATAGGGGAAGAAAATCAACGTCAACTGCCCAAGAAACAACAAGGGGTGGAAGAAAAAATTCGTCCAAGTTTCCACCCTCGAGCTATATGAGGAGGCCCTGGGAATTCAACTGAGGTCTTCCTGGACTGGAAAGTTGAGGAGTAATCCCATCCTGCATCTGTTTTTCTTTTTCCTTTACTTGCAATCATGGAACAAATTTTTTCCTGACCTAATTTGCAGTGTGGTCAACTGATTCACCGAGCATCCCTGAGGAGTGCCAGGACAGGATCAAGGGCTTGGCGGACCTACCCACAAATGTCTAAAAGGTGTTGACCCAATCAGGGGATCAAAAGGTTACCTACAAACTGGATCAGCCAGTCGAAGCATCTATTTTTTCTCTAAATATCCTTGGTGAGCTCTTACCGCTCGAGTTAATTTATTTGCCTGGTTATTTTTACTGGTTTTATAGTCTCTTATCGTATGATTCTTCCTTTCGTAGAAATGGGCCAAAGGAGAGACCCTGAGACGTTAAGGGCAAACAGGCCACTGCTGTCACTCGGATGGGCAAGAGAAGAAAGAGGCCAGCCGTAGAACGCGCGGGCGGCGATCGGGCATTCGGATGGCTAAGGCACTGGTCAGCAATTCACAAAGAATCGGGGTAGACGTCAGCTCCTCGAGTAGATGTGGTGCAGGACATAACTCCTGCACCCACTGTTGATGTGCTTGTACATATTTACCTATTTGCTTATAATTGCCTATGCCCGTTTGGTCGTGAATCATACCAAAACCCTACTTTAGCAAAAGGTTTGAGTCTGTTACCACTCAGGGACAATAGGTCTTGTAGGGGCCAAAATATATTAAATTCTCGAGCCCTTAGCTTGGAAAGTATAGGCTTACGGGTCCCGTCAGGGATAGTGTAGGTCTTCCAGGGTCTTTTAGGGTTTGCTATCATCAACCACCTAGGGGGATTTTCCCCCATCGTAGGTTATAGACCTAAGCAAAACCAATGCCTCAAGCATGATCCTGAGGTCTAAATTATGCCTCGGGTATTATCCCAGGGTCTTGTGTGCCTCGAGTGTGATCCCAAGGTGTTTTGTGACTCTGGTATGATCTCGATGTCTTTTCTACTAAATACGAGTAGCGAACATTATTTCCAATCAAAAGAAAATCTTTACTTCATTCGAAAACTATAATAATTGCTCGGCCGGAGCTACAATGCGTTTTCAAAATAAGTTCCTAACCAACACTGATCCATGTTACTGAAAGTACTTACGGAGATGTTCCACATTCCATAGGTGAGGCAGATTCAGTCAGCCCAAAGTCTGTAACCAGTAAGTGCCTGACCTATTGACCTGAGTAAACCTATCATAGTTTGGTCCCAATTTTCCGTGGCTCGGGACTTTGGTAGACTTGTTTAACACCTTGAGGACTAGGTATCCCACTTGGAAACAGCAGTGCTTGATTTTGCTATTGAAATACCAATAGACCCACTACTTATAGCTTACTTCTTTCAGTTATGCCCGGTTCCTTTTCTCTTCCATTAGGTCGATCTCTCCTCTAAGGGCTTCCTCATTCCCTTGTTTGCTAAAATTTATCACTCGGTACATTAATAATCCAAGCTTTGTGGGGACCACTGCCTCGAAGCCATAGGTGAGGGAAAATAGGGTCTCCCTAGTTGCCTCTCGGGGAGTAGTATGATAGGCCCACAGAAGGGTTGGTAGTTCTTCCACCCAGAGTCCCTTGGCATTTTCAAGCATGGTTTTAATGGACTGTAGGTTAGTTCGGTTTGTTACTTTGGCCTATCTATTAGCTTGAGAGTGCTCTGGGGAAGAGTAATGATTTGACATACCGTAGCTCGAGCATAATTGCCTGAATATTGGGGTGTCAAACTATCTGCCGTTGTAGCTGACCATTACCTAGCGAATGCCAAATGTGCTGAAATAATCCACGGCGATGACACAAATTTGACCTGGCCTTTAGCTAAGGGAAGGGGTCTGACTATGTCGATGCCCCACTAGGCAAATGGCCAGGGGCTGAGGATTGGGATCTAGAGCTCTCCTGGGCGACTGATCATAGAAGCATGTCTTTGACGCTTGTCACACCGCTTGGCATATTCTTGAGAATCCCGAGTCATCGTCGACTAGTAGTAACCTTGCAGCAGGGCCTTGTGGGAAAGCGCCCAGCCTCCAATATGGCTCTTACACACTCCTTCATGTATTTCTTGTGGTATTCCTTGGACTTGAGTAGGTTGGATACACCAAAGATATAGGATAGAGAACCCCTTCTTGTAGAGGACGGTGTCAATGAAGTCGTATCGTGCCACCCAGTATTTGACCTAGCAGGCTTCATCCTTCCCTACGGCAGACATTCGGTGGTGAGGAACTTCAGATAGGATCCATCGACTCAACATCCATGCCTTCTGGGTTGGACATATTGGGCTCGGGAAGATACTCTACCCTAATCTTTAGCAGGTCTGACTTAAAAGATGATGCTAAGCGCCCTAACCGGTCGGCCCTTGTGTTCTCCTCTCTCAGGATTTGTTTGATTAAGAAACCTTTGAGCTGTTTACTGACTGACCTAACTCGAGCCAGGTAGTCCACCATGCTGTCTTCCCGAGCTTCATACTCCTGATTGACTTGGTTGGTGACCAATTGGAGTCCCTATACCCTTGGATTTGTTGTGCGCCTATTGAAGTAGCCAACTGCAGCCCAACCAATAGTGCATCGTACTCAACTTCGTTGTAAGAGGCTAGAAACTTGAACCTTAGCGTGTACTCTAGCTAGATCCCATCAGGAGTGGTCAGGATGATCCTTGCCCCACTGTCTTGCTTGTTGGAAGGTCCATCCACATAGATTACCCAGGTCGGGGTGTCAGGTTGTAGGCCGGGTGGTAACTCAAGTGGGTCGATATCTTTTACTAGATCTCGTGGATACGTGAATTCCCCAAGAGAGTCTACCACTGCCTGTCCCTTAATTGTTGTACGGGGTCAGTAGATCACTTCAAATTCCTCGTATTCCAATGTCCACTTCATGAGTCTTTCGGATATTTTAGGTCGGCAAACGATCTGGCAAAGCGGCTGATCTATGAGGACCACAATGACATGGGCCTGGAAGTAAGGGCAGAGTCTTTGGGCAGGGATGATTAGTATAAAGGCGGGCTTCTTGATGCAGGAGCATCTGCTTTCTGAGTCTTGTAGTCCCTAGCTCTTGTAGTAGATCGGGTATTGTATCCGATGGTCCTCCCTGACCAATGTTGAGCTCATCGTCGAGGGTGACACTGCCAGATAAAGCAACAATTCCTCCTCTGGTATGGGTGTCAAGAGTAGAGGAGGCGATGTTGGGTATTTCTTGAGCTCTTGAAATGCCTCTTCACACTCTTCTGACCACTGAAAAGCATTACAGAGGATTTTAAAAAAGTAGGCACCGGTCGGTTGCCTGAGAGACGAATCTATTTAAGTCAGCTATCCGCGACCAAACTTTGCACTTCCTTTGTTGACCGAGGTGACTGCATGTTTATGATGGCTTTAATTTTCTCGGGGTTCGCCTTGACTCCCCCTCGGCTGACCAGATGCCCTAGGAAATTCCCAGACGAGACTCCAAATGTGCACTTGGCCAGGTTCAACCTCATCCAAAACTTTCTTAAGATGTTGAAGGCCCCGGCCATATGCTGAAGATGGTCGGACTCGTCTTTGCTTTTAACAAGGAGGTAGTCAATGTATACCTCCATCATTTTACCGATTAGTCCTTGAACATATGGTTGACCAGGCATTGATAAGTTGCCTCAGCGTTTTTGAGGCTGAAGGGCATCACCTTGTAGCAATACGTCCCCTGGTCGGTGATGAAAGAAGTCTTATCTTCGTCCCTTGGATACATGCTTATCTCGAGTAGACATCCATGAAAGAGAGAAGTGAGTGACCAGCCATGGAGTCCACGAAGAAGTCGATCCTCAGTAGTGGATAGCAGTCCTTAGGGTAAGCCCTGTTCAAGTCAGTAAAGTCCACACACATTCTCCACTTCCCGTTGCCTTTCTTAACCAGTACCACGTTGGCCAACCAATCGGGATAGTGAACTTCTCAGACCGACCTTTCCTTTAGGAGCTTTTCAATTTATTCGCACACTGCTACTTGTCTTTTGGGGGCCATGCTCCTTCTCTTTTGCCTGATCGTCCTGGAACTCGGGTCAACGTTGACACGGTGGGTCATGACTTGGGGATCTAATCCCGGCATGTGTTCATGGCACCAGGCGAAGACATCTTGGCTCTCTCTCAGGAACTAGATTAACTTTTCTCTAACACTTAGTTTCATGAGAATGCCAATTGATTCAAAGTGAAAAGTGCATATTATAGTGTATTACATGGTATTTTATGCATACTTTTATCCCCAAAGTCCCAACATTTAAGTGCATTCTAATAACAATGTTCTTTTTATTTTGCTAATGCTAAAACATATGTTTATGAATTGTTTTATAGGTATTAGAATGTAAATCAATGAAGTGATGTTAAAGAAAAGTGATTCTAGTGAAGAGAACAACGGAAATAGTTGAGAAAATGCAAATTTTGACAATGAAGACTTCAGATTTGGAAGATTTTCCTTAAAATAAAAAAATGTAGATCTTTGAGTTAGGCTACAAACAGGAAGTCAATCCAAGGTCCGAGTCAAAAGGTATGGCCATTCTCCCATCGGTGCGCAGAGATGTCAAAATCAGAGAGTTCAAGGCTTGAGGACAATCGATCGAACCTTCGATCGATCAAACTAAGCTCGGTAGATTGAACTTTATTTTTCCCCAAAAGTTACGTACAGTCTGCAGGAACCCAATAAATAAGTCGCTTTGATACCAGACGAAAGGAGGACGCTCCAGAACGCAGAAAACAACAATTTTTGGGTAGTTTTAGGGTTAGATTAGGTGTAGTTTAGGTTAGATTTAGGTTTTCTTCCTCCTTTTCCATTATTAAACTCAAGATTGATGTTGATTACAAGTTATATTCAGATTATTTTCAGGTTCTTCTTTTCCTTTTTCTTTATTTGATAGTTCATTGCTTTAGATGTTAATGATTGCTATGTTTTGTTATTTCCGCATTAGTTTTATTACGTTCCCGTAGTTTAGACATTGGGAATATGTGATGAAACATTGACTCCCAGCCTCTGCTATGCAATCTTTAGAAGCCTTGGGCTCAATCAATCAACGGTATTTCGATCGATTGAACCAGAGCCATAGTCAAGCGATCGAAGACATTTCGATCGATTGAAGGATGATGTTGTCCGATCGATCCAGAGCGCTTCGATCGATCGAACTTTGTTAATTCTTGAGATGATTCTTTTAAGTATTCTATGACTTTATGATTCAGAAATATGTCATCAAATTGTCCCTATAAGCTCAGTTTGTCACAACAATTTTTAGAACTTAAAGCCTTAAGCTATTTTCTTCAATGACTTTTGAAAACCACTTTGAATGCTAACACCATTTAGAGTGCAAGTAATAACCATTATTTTAAACTGTCTTCCAAGTCTTTTACATCAACTGCGATGATGTAGTCCCGGTCATGAAAGGGTTATTGATTCTATATCTTTAGAAAAATACGAAATACTGAAAAGGAATGAACTCCATAGAATGTTAATGAATGTGCATGGTAGATGGTTAGGATCAATGTGGATTCATGTGTTTCCAACACCTTTAATTTATCTGTTTAATTAGTTATGTTTCTTTATACTTTAGTATATTATTTAGTTTAATTTAATTAATTAGGATTCGTTAGAACTTCCACTCCTAAAATCTCATTTTTCCTTTTTCTTTAGGTTATAACTTAGTATATTTTCTTCATATTCCTTCCCTGTGGGATCGACCTGGACTTCCAGTACTATATTACTTGCACGATCACCTACACTTGGGTGTTGCACAAGAGCACACAACTTTTTGGTCGTGTCAAGTTTTTGGCGCCGTTGCCGGGGAAGGCAATTAGGTTAGGATTTTACTAAGTTATTTCCATTTTTCTTCTTTTTCTTAAATAAATAAATAAATAAATAAATAAAAATAAAAACTTTGGGACTTTTTCTCTCACAAGATAAAAATAAAAATAAAAATTCAATTGTTTAAAAATTTTGGATAAACATGTCTTATCCATATTACCCACCATACAACACAAACACAAATGCCACCAATAGGTACACATTAGGTAATGAAAACTATCCCCCAAGTTGGCAAGCACCCACATATGACTCAAATTATCAATCTGAGTGTTGCCAACCACCATAATGGGGAAACAAGAAAAGTAGTTCCCACGATTACCAAATGTACCAAGACTTCCCGTTTGGTGAGTCTTGTCCACAAACACAATGGGATGTGAATTACTACCAACAACAAAGGGGCGAAAGTTCATATAGTAATAATGAGGAGAATAACCACGCTAAAGATTGACAAGCGGGGGTATTTGTAAAATACAACCGCGCTAAAAGAAGAAAATACACTAATTTAATCTATAATTCGCTTGTTTATCTACAGTTTGAATTACAATGCTAGTTTTCACACATTATGATTAATCTATGATAAGTTGTGTGTTTTAGCTGTAATTTGTGCAGACTACGGTTGCTGTGTGGAGAATTGGAAGATAACAATAAAAGGAAGTGTTGGGTTTCAAAGAAGACATTTCAAAGCTAAAATATAGAGTTCGAGTGATCGAAGAGGTCTTGAGCGATCGAGGTCTCGATCGATCGAATGCAGTTCAAGCACTCGAAGATCCCAGAAGTTCAATCGATCAAGAGATGTTCGATCGATCGAACATGGTTTTTATCAGATTTTACGCACACACAGCAAAGACGAAACTTGAACCCTAGCATTAGGTTTTTGTTATAAATATTCATATTGTATACATCTCAGAGGACACACATTGCTTTTTATCAAGTTTTAGAGAGAGAGAGACAGAGAGTTTACATGTTTTGTAGGTTTCAAAGCTTGGATTGCTTTTGGATTATTTTTCTTTGGTTTAATACAAGTTCTTCTATTCCAGGTTCTATGATTTTAGTTTGTTTATATTCTAGTTGCTTAATATTTTAGTTTAATTCGTAAGTATTGATAGTAGCATAGTAGTGGTTTCAAATCATCATTACTTTACATAGTTTTCATGTTAAAATCACAACCAAGCAATACTTTAATGGATTTTTACGTTAAAAACAACTCTGTGCTACCCCAGATTATGTCTGAGTAGTCCTCAGGTTGGGAGATCATGATGAAAGTGTGATCTTAAGCCTCTGCCATGAAGTAGAATAATTCCTGTGTTCGATCGATCGAAGTCATTTCGATCGATCGAGAGATGAAGATGTTCGATCAATCGAAAGCGCGTCGATCGATCGAACACTTTGATTCTTGAGACCATTCTATGTCGTATTCCTAGACTTTCTATTTTACAGATTTGTTATCAAACTGTCCCCAAACGCTCAGTTTGTCGAAGCAGTCTGTAAACTTAATGCCTTAAGGCATTTTTCTTTAATATCTTTTGCAAACCACCCTCAATGCTAACAACATTTTAGGTGCGAGTCTTAACTATTGTTTTAAACCGCTTTTATGTATTTCAAACTTAATTGTGATGACATAGTCCCGGGCATGAAAGGGCTATGGATTCTTTATCCTAAGAGAAATACGGAATACTGTAGAGAATGTGCTCCATTGAGCTTCAACGTAATTGCATGGTAGAAGGCTAGGTCGCGGTGGATTCGTGTAATCCCAACATTTCCTTTTATTTAAGAAAAACGTTTTAAAATATCACTTTAAATTGTTAGTTAGTCGTTAGATTAATTTGGTTTAATTGCTTTATCTTTAGTAGTTGATAAACCGTGGAACTTTGTGTTCTACATTCCTTTAAAGCATTTTTATTTATTATTTTCCTTTTTAGAGATTAATCTAGGTATTTAGTTTAACACCTTCCCTGTGGGATCGACCTGGACTTAACCAGATTACTACTTGCACGATTAACTACACTTGGGTATAGCACACAAGCGCACATAGAAAAATTCTCGTGTCAAGTTTTTTTTGCGCCGTTGCCGGGGAAGGCAACAAGCTAACGCTTAGATTACCTCAGTCTATCCTTATCTCTTTTTGTTTATGTTTTTCGTTTATTCTTTAGATTAAAAACTACATAGGGTCTTCCCCTTTATGTCCGATAATTCTATCGAAGGAATTTACAGAAGCCCACTCTACTCATCTGATTCATCTAGTTCTATTAATCCTTTAGTAACACCAACAGATTCAATGGCCGATAATCCAATTGAAAAATGGTGAGAATGTCATCGTACCAATTGAAGATTCGATTCGTCCTTTGTGTGATCTCATGACACCTGAACATGTGCCTACACCTTCTTGTATTCTCATTCCACCCCATGCAGGCGAATTTCAATTTTGCAGTGGAATGATTCAACTCCTTCCTACCTTCCATGGAATGGAGAGCGAGAAGGCGTATCTACATGTCAAGGAGTTTGAGGATGTTTGTAAAACTTTCTCATAGAATTGTCCTGTAGACGTGACACGTCTAATGCTATTTCCCTTCACCCTGAAGGATAAAGCAAAAGCGTGGTTACTCACCTTAAAGCCAAATTCAATCTACACCTGGCATGCGATGAACACTGCTTTCCTAAAGAAATTCTTTCCACCTCGCATGACCACCGATCTTAAACGACAAATAAACTCTTACAAACAAAAGGGCAATGAAACTTTCACCCAAACTTGGGAGCGTTTCAAGGATTTGTTGCTCTCATGCCCACATCACGGGTACGAGAAAATGGCGAACCATAAGCTACTTTTATGAAGGGTTAAATGGTGAAACTAAAAAGTTGGTCGAGACTATGAGTTCAGGGCCATTTCTTCGCAAAAACACTGAAGAAGCTGAAGCTCACTTCGAGTAGCTAGCTGAACATGCCCATGAGTGGTCAAATTTAGAAGATGTCCCACGCTCACAGATATCCTGTGTGGAAGAGAAAAGTTTATACCAACTAAAAAGTGAGGATCATCTGATGAATAAGTATGAAGAACTAGTGAAGAAAGTGGAAGAGTTTGGATTGAAAGGAGAGAGTTCTAGGCAGGTTTTGCCTGAAGAATCATACGGCACATGCACCATGCTAGGACACACTAATCAATACTGTCCTAATGTGCCATATTTTCAAGAACAACCTCCCATGGAAATGAATGCCATGCAAGGGTATAGGGGGGTGGGGAATTCCTACAACAATTATAATTCACAAAATAATAACAATAGATGGAATCACCCTGGGTTTGATTGGAAAAATAATGCTGGGACTCAAAATCAATACCAACAACAGCCCTATAATAACACTAACCAATATCAAGGGCAATTCAATAGGCAACCCCAGCCATTCAATCAAAATAGACCTAATAACTATAACCAAGCGCAACCCTCTAATCAGCATTCAAACGTGTACGTTCCCGCACACAAAAAGTCGCAGGAGGAAGATCCTTTTTCTAATGTGAATCTAACGCAGCAATTAATTCAAATGATGAGCAAGATATCTGCAACTTAGAGAGGATGGATGCACGACAAGAGGGTTTGAGTGGCACGTTTCCTGCTCAACCACTGCCAAACCCTAAGGGATTCAACAATGGTCCCAATAACCATGAGCATGCCAAAGCTATGACAACTCTGAGAAGCGGCAAGGTCATAGGGCAAAACATGCCTCACTCTACTCCCGAGGAATATGAAGTGGAGGAGGTGGTGACTAAGAGCAAACCATCTACTCAGGAAGAGGAGCAACTCAATAATAACGAACCATTGGTTGAAAAAGATGAAGCTCCTAAACGAGTAGAAGAAATTGAGAGAAAGCTCGAAAAGGAGCTTGCTAGTGATGAATTACCCAAATGCCCTTTCCCTGTGCCTTACCCTCAAAGGTTTAAGAAACCCCAAAACAAGGCAAAGAATCAAGAGTTCTTGGACTTGTTCAAACAAGTTAAAATCAATCTTCCACTCCTTGATGCAATTAAAAAAGTGCCGGCCTATGCTAAGTACCTCAAAGACTTATGCACGGTCAAGAGGAGGCAAAGTGTGAAGAAACACGCTTATGTAGCCTGCCAAGCAAGCGCAATCATTCAAAATGAATTACCTCCAAAGCTTAAAGACCCTGGCACCCCAACTGTCTCGTGTCGGATTGGGAATCAAAGGATAGACAATGCACTCCTTGATCTAGGAGCAAGTGTAAACCTGTTGCCATACTCAGTCTATAAACAACTAGGGTTGGGTGAACTCAAACCCACCCAAGTTGTGTTGTAACTGGCAGATAGGTTAGTCAAATATCCCAGAGGAATACTGGAGGACGTTCTGGTACAGCACTTTTGTCTTCCCGGTCGATTTTGTGATATTTGATACCGAACCCGTGTCTAATCCATGTTCACAAATCCTGGTGATTTTTGGACGTCTATTCCTCAACACCATTGATGCCACAATCAAAATAAGAAGTGGTATCATGACCATCGTATTTGGGAACATGACCTTAAATGTCAAGATATTTTCAAATCCCCGACCTGAAGAATACGAGGACGAAGAAGAAGTTAACTTCATCGAAATGATCACCGAAGACGAGGCTGATTTTGTTGACTATAAAGATCCTTTGGAAGTAGTAGTGTCACAATTTGACGTAGTCTACAAGCCTAATGATTCAACTCCATTGGACACTGCCCTAAATCATGCCTGCATCATGATGGAAACTAAAGAGGAAGATAGAGCTGAATGCATGTGGGTCACACTATATGAACCCTTGCCTCCAAAAACGTAGTTAACTATGCCTTCGAACTTTTAGTTTCCCGATTTAGAATTAAAGGAGCTTCCAAAAGAGCTCAAATACGCCTTTTTGGGGACTGAAAAGACTTATCCTGTGATAATCTCATCCACGTTGAACTCTGAACAAGAGGATAAGTTAATTCAAATGCTCAAACAGTGTAAGGGAGCATTGGGATGGACTATTGCCGACCTAAAAGGCATAAGACCATCTATTTGCACCCATAGGATATATCTAGAGGAAGACGCCAAACCTTCGCGACAAATGCAGAGGCGTCTAAATCCCAATATGCAAGAAGTCGTCAAAAAGGAAGTCCTAAAACTTCTGGACATTGGGATTATATATCCTATCTCTGACAGCCCTTGGGTTAGTCCAACCCAGGTGGTGCCCAAAAAGGCTAGTATAACAGTTATCCCAAACAAAGACGGCGAGTTAGTACCAACACGCGTCCCCACTGGATGGGGGATGTGTATTGATTATCGAAAGTTAAATACTGTGACCCGGAAAGAGCACTTTCCATTGCCATTCATGGATCAAATGCTAGAAAGAGTGGCGGGTCATAAATTTTATTACTTCTTGGACGGATGTAGTTGCTATAACCAAATCGAAATTGCTCCTGAAGATCAGGAGAAGACGACTTTCACTTATCCGTTCGGTACATTTGCCTACCGTCGTATGCCCTTCTGCTTATGCAATGCACCTGCCACCTTTCAGCGGTGTATGTTGAGCATATTCAGTGATATGGTCGAACATACACTCGAGGTCTATATGGACGACTTCTCAGTGTTTGGCCATAGTTTTAATAACTGCCTGGAAAACCTGGAGAAAGTGTTAGCTAGATGCGAGGACAAACACTTAGTACTAAACTGGGAAAAGTGTCACTTCATGGTGACCAAGGGAATTGTCCTCGGCCACATTATTTCTGATAAAGGTATCCAAGTCGATAAATCAAAAATCGAAATTATCTCAAACTTACCGGTCCCCCATACAGTTAAAGACATCCGCTCTTTTCTGGGACACGCAGGATTTTATCGTCACTTTATTCAAAACTTTAGTGCGATCTCTCGACCACTGTGCCAACTCTTAGTCAAAGACGTACCTTTCGAGTGGTCAGATAACTGTCAAACATCTTTTGACGCACTAGAGGAACACCTTACCTCCGCACCAATAATACAGGCACCCGACTTGGGTTTGCTATTTGAACTAATGTGCGACGCTAATGACTACGTCATTGGTACAGTCCTAGGACAGAGGAAGGATAATAAGCCCTATGTAATATGCTATGCCAGCCGAACACTCAACGAAGTTCAAATGAACTATACAACCACCGAGAAAGAGCTACTAGCAATAGTCTTCGCTCTAGACAAATTCAGGTCTTATCTGATAGGGTCCCCAATCGTCTGTTTTATAGACCACTCGGCCCTCAAGTACCTGCTATCTAAGAAGGACGTGAAACAGAGGCTCATCCGCTGGATACTCCTACTCCAGGAATTTGATATCACAATCAAGGATAAAAAAGGAGTAGAGAATGTGGTCGCCGACCATTTATCTTGGTTGACATTTACTGACAACACTGAGCCTGTACCAATAAAAGATAAATTCCCAGACGAGCAACTAATGGCTGTTTTCAGTTTACCTTGGTACGCAGATATAATAAATTACCTTGTTATAGGAGAGACCCCAAGTCATTGGTCAAATCAGGACAAGAAAAGGCTCCTTTCGTTCGCACGTCATTTCTTTTTCGATGACCCTTACTTATTTAAGTATTGTGGTAATCAGGTCATCAGACGTTGCATCCCGAATGAGGACATAACTGTAATTTTTGGCCTCCTGTCATTCTGAAGCATGCAGTGGCCATTTTTACCTCCCAAAAGACCGCACATAAAGTCCTGCATAGCGGCTTCTATTGGCCTACCGTATTTAAAGATGCTTACGCTTTTTGCAAAACATGCCAACACTGTCAAAAGCATGGTATAATTTCAAAAAGGAACTCTATACCCTTAACCCCTATTATCACAATTGAAATATTCGATTGTTGGGGTATAGATTTTATGGGCCCATTTCCTAAATCAAATAACTGCGAATACATACTCCTACTCATGGAGTATGTATCAAAATGGGTCGAAGCGATACCAACGAGACTCAGTGACCACAAAACAGTAATGTCCTTCCTTAAGATAAATATCCTATCGCGTTTCAGAACCCCAAAAGCATTAATAAGTGACCAAGGCAGGCACTTTTGCAGTAGGCCTTTGGAATCACTACTCAAGAAATACGGGGTGAATCACAAGATCGCTCTAGCCTACCACCCATAAACGAATGGGCTAGTAGAGTTGGCTAACCGTGAAATCAAGTATATACTAGAAAAGACGGTTAGTTTCAACAGAAAAGACTGGGCTTATAAACTGAATGATGCTTTATGGGCGTACCGCACGGCCTTTAAAACAAATCTGGGGATGTCCCCATATAGGTTAGTGTATGGTAAGGCATGTCACCTTTCTGTCAAAATCGAGCACAAAGCATATTGGGTGACACACTCATTAAACTTCGACATTAAAGAGGGAGGTCATCTCCGGAAAGTCCAGTTGGCTGAACTGGAAGAAATTCGTTGAGATGCATACGACAATGCTAAACTTCACAAAGAAAAGTTGAAGGCTTGCCATGATAGCACACTTTTTTGAAAATCTTTCGAGCCGGGATAGAAGGTTTTATTATGCGATTCACGCCTTCATTTCTTCCCAGGAAAACTCCGATCTCGGTGGACAGGACCCTTCATAGTCAAATCTGTCTTTCCACATGGGGCCATTGAGTTATTTAATCCTAAGAACGACGGAAGATTCAAGGTTAATGGCCAAAAGTTAAAACCATTCTTAGAGGATTTCAACCCGAGGTCGAGCACATCCAACTAGATGAGCCTGACTATGCCTCGACCTAGAACGCTCAAGTGCGTTTTCACAATGTTGTTGTACTCTTTCTTTTACTGCTTTTTGTTTTGTTTTGTTTTTGTTCTTTTGCTTATCTATTTTTGAGTGTGATCTCGATCGTAATCTGCTATTCCAGTTTTTATCTATCTCCTACAGGTTGTTCAACATGCGAGATGATGATGTCCACTCAATTGGGTCATGGGCTGATTCAGAATATCATAACTCCCCTTGGACTGCCGATGAAAGAGCATTCTCCTTTTCTGCCTATCAAGGGCCAGGGGCAGTGTAGACACCTCATTTTGTCGGCTATCAAATTTAGGAGACCCATAGCTTGGTGGTTCACAATGATCGTAAAAGACTTACAAGGACTCCTGGAAATTAGTTCTATCTCTCGGAATGCTCAGAATGACCAAAATGCCCCTGAAAGCCCAGAAGCTCCCAGATTTGGACCAAAAGTTCTGAAAACATGCTACATCGTAAGAAAAGCCATAAAATGAGTTTTCTAAGAAAAATCGGATGAAATCGCCAGCTCCCAAAGACCCCCGAAAGTCCCGGAAAGTCCCCGTTGACCAGTTTGACCAAGGTTTGACCAGGTTTGATCAGAGTTTGACCAAGTTTGACCAAGTTTGACCGGAATCATCCAAATTCACCGGAATCATTCTAAATCATGAGAAAAGTATTAAAACGAGTTTCAAAAGAAAATCGAGCGAAAACGTCAGCTCCTGGTAACTCCCGGAGATTTCAAGAACTTTCCGGGAATCCCAGGTTTGACCAGTTTGACCAAAATTAGACTTTGGAACCGGGGCGCCGAAACAATTTTCAAATATTTTTCATGGATACTAAAGGTCAATAGCTTTCCAACGATATATAGCATATAATTTCTTGATTTAAAACGAAATTATTATGAATTTCCAAAGGCGAAAAAGGCGATCAAATCGGCTTTTAACGCGAATACCGCAAAACTTTTCAAAATGACCTATCCCCGAACTATTTTGTATGTAACGTAGACTCCATTACCTTTCCAACGGTATATCACAATCTCAATTTGGAGTTCGTATGCATTTTCTGTGAATTTCGGACGAAATAGGGCCTTTTCGCGAATACCGAAACCTCTGGGGGCCTAAACAGCATTATCTGGACGAAGGAAGAGCAGTGCCGCCGCGGCACAGGCCCAGTGCCGTCGCAGCACTCTCCTCCAGAGCAGTGTGTTTTTGTAATTTCTTTTGGGAGTCCATTTTCATTAATTAAAAACCAAAACGACGTAGTTTTATGATTTCAGATGTTTAGGACCAATGGGAACACTTCTAAAACCCCAAAATTACCCCAAGTTGGCCTATATAAACCCCCCATTGCTCTTCATTTTGGGGGAGTCAAATGTAAGCTTTGGAAAAGTTTGGGAGAAACAGTTGTAGAGATAAGGTTAGAATATAGAAAAAGAAGCTTTCTTCTTTGATTTTCAAAACAAAAGTGAGTTCTAAACTTTGTTTTTACTTCATTACTCCTATTTACTTCAACACTCAATACACCCAACCACCATTTTAGTGAGCATTTAAGAGAGAGGAAGCTTCTTCCAGATTCAATGTCATCATATATGAGTGAAACACCATTCTACAAGTTCAATACATCATGAATATCATCTATTGATCATTATCTACTTGCTTGTTTATTCATTGTTTATCTCTTCTTACCTCATTTGTTTTTTATTTTTCTTTATTTACTTACTAGTTCATCATCATCTAGATGATGACATGAAGTTTGAGGTGAGTGAATCCTTATGGATAGTAGCTCTTGACCTCAAAAACATGTTTGATAGATGATGATCATAACTTCAATACCTCCTAGGCATTTTTGAAGTTATGCTCAAAAATAAAATAAATCTCTCCAACAATCTTGGAGGTTCTTGATGGTGAGTTTGATCTTGGCATTTTAAGTGGATATAATCCTTATTGAGTATTGAAAATATGCTTTCAAAACATCTATTTCATAACCCCCTCTCAATCCCTCTCATTTTGGTTTCAAGAAACAAAACCTTGTTTTCTCCAAAATCTTCAAAATAATGAGTCAAAACAGTGAGTGAGCTTAGTTCAAAGATTTCTCTAAAACTCAATACTCAACATATGGATGCAAGGCCACTTGGAAAGTCTTCCTAACTCATTGGAGAACACCCACGATTTTTTGTTTAACTTGGAAGTACTTGGAAATGGTCCATTTGGACCCAAACATTCCTTCCAGACATTCTGTCTTTGCTGTCACAGCAGCTAGGTCCACTTCCAACTTTGTTTTCAGAAAACTTTTCCATAAGGGGTGGTCCTAACTTATATTTCCCTTAAACTTCAATGTCTTAGGAAACGTTCTGTATAAAATGGGCCTCTAGATAATTCGTTTTCAGTTTCTAAGATTTTCTAACATTTCAGTCGACAGTACGGACTATGTTTCTGAGTGACCTTCATTATTTATGTTATTTCTCTCAATCTGTGATAGTTATTAAATATTGGCTTTTTGGGTAGTGTTCTAGACACAATAAGGAAGATCTCCATAAAAACTCATGCACTGAAAACAATCCTAACCCCTCGTTTCAATTTCCAAAAGATCATGCTACTGTTCTGTCCACTATTCACAGCAAGCACATTTAAATTTTCATCCTTTGATTTGATGCTTATATGCATTCCAAATTAGTTCATATCTTAGGAAGTAGTTCATACTACATTTGTACATATCTGATGATCATTTCATTCATTCATTCATACACATTTTAGACTTCTAAGTCATTTTAGAAATCTATGTACACAAAACACACTACAACCTTTGCACATTTTAGATGCATATAATGCATTCATGCAAGATTTGGGGTTTTTATAACTCTTAATCTAAGAAGATTATAAGGAATGAACTTGATCACAGGTTCATGCTTCCCCCGATCTAATCATCCTTTCTCATCCGTCCCGGGGATTGAGAGGTCTTCTTTTCTCAAAGATTAACATGCATCATTCTAGCCTTGCTAAGCATATTTTGATTTCTTTGTTTATTTGTTTCAATAACAATTCATGTCCCCCTTTATATTAGGAAGTCTTGATTATTTGATACATGATTAGACGATTTTTCCTAGGTTTATTTGTGTGATCTTTTACTTTGCATTGTGTGATATTTGGCTTAAATCTTATGAATGATATCTTATCTTTAGATCTTCCATTTTAAATTTCTTTATGTGATGTAATATACTACCATAGTATTAATTGCCGAACCATACATAGTATAAAATGATTATTTGGATGCTAATTGAGACTCGTCGAAAGGCGGGGTGAGTTGAGGGTGTTTTAGTCGTGACAAAGGCTCCTTCCTCTCTCGTACCAAAACCCTGAACCAAGTTCTTTGGTTATGAAGGACTGGTGCCCTTATCCGCTTGGGTGAGTCAAATTAGGTTTCTTGGTTCCTTAAAGACCAAGTGGCGACTCTGTATCTGTTTTCAGCAGACCAACCATTCTCTCTCTCTTTTCAAATCAAACAATTTCGAACCTAAAAAGGCTGGCCCCTCCCAAATGCCGGTGTCCACAATCTGGCGACTCTGCTGGGGACTTTTATTTTAAAACAAAATAATACAGAGGTTTGACTCATAAAAAGCATCCTTAAAATCATCTTTTTACTATGTCTGGTTCACCGCATTACACTTTGCATTTTCCCCCTTCGACTGTGTCTGAAACGCGGCGCTGACATTGTTCAGGTCTTGCTGTGCCAGGGCACAAGTCACCGTTGATACTGTACCTTCCAAGGTATATAAAAAAGAGTAAAAACCTTCGTACTGTCTCCCTGACGGTATATTGGAACTCTCGTCAACGGACCCTCTTTGACTAAACCCAGCCTTTGCATATAGATTCCTGTAGAACCTTTCATAGGGCTGTTCATTTATCCTCTGAGATAGGAAAAAATGATATAACTGCTGTATGCCCTTGTGGGATTACCTGAGCGGTGTAGACGTTTATGTGGCATAGAACAAAACCTCTTTCTTCTGATTCCCAAGGCAATCACTCACATGTGATCACATTGAGTTGACCTGCCTAGGCACCATGACAAGGATGTCTACTCCATGCTCACAAAGATATACACCGCGAACCTTGTTTGCCGGTCCTAAGACATAGGAGTATGAAAACCTGCTAGAAAGTACGATCACTATCACCATACTAACCCGTTTCTCCTAGAAACTTTGTCCAGATATCCCAAATATAAACGTATTAACCAGTTTCTCCCAAAAACTCTGCCCAGATATCCCAGATATAACTGTATTAACCAGTTTCTCCCTGAAACTCTGCCCAGATATCCCAGATATAACCATACTAGCCAGTTTCTCCCAGAAACTCTGCCAGATATCCCAGATATAATCGTACTAGCCGATTTTTTCCCAGAAACTCTGCCCAGATATCCCAGATATAACCATATTAATCAGTTTCTCCCAGAAACCCTGCTCAAAATTCCCAGAAATACCAGAAACTGTGCCCAGATATCCCAGTTTCTCCCAGAAACTCTGTCCAAATCAACCGAAAATGTCCAGTCTCTCCTAGAAGCCTTCACAAAAACCTGGAAACCCCTATTATATTTGGTGATCGTACTGGAAAGTAAGATTGGCATACTCTATATGGTTAGGACCTTATTTGTTTAACTGCTATTTGTTAGAAATAAGAGCATCATATAGATTAGGGCTTACATCCGCATGCTTGTCTCACATGCATACACCATTCCCATCTCTTTGCATGCACTGTCTCGAGTCAGTCCACATCACTGTCGTTGTCAGTCTAAAAGTCATCATTGTCAGGATCTGATACACCCCTTTTCCTCAAAATCTGTTAAGTTAGTACAGATTTCCAAGGTCAGCAGCCAGGATCCTCGTAGTGGGTCAGGAGTTCAGATAATCATTTGGTCAGAATCAGTCCGACAACCTACTTCAGCATGAATAGAGAAGAATTGGAAAACAAGGGTTACCGAGTTGGGAGCGACTATAAGCCAACAGTCCGACAGTCTAGCCCAAGTTCTGAAGTTCATGGAAGAACTGAAGCAGCACCAGCCGTAACCTCCGCCCGGGTTCCCACCACCAGGGTTTGAACCACCCCCACATGGGAATAACGGGGAGGAAGACTGGCTTCAAGGGGTCCCAACATTTGCGTATAAGAAGAAGCTCTAAGAGAAAATGGACAAGGTGGACAAGGTGGAGAGCGTACTGAGGAAAAGCAAGGGGGTCGATGATTACATGCTAGACCTGGAAGGCCTCTTTGACCCCGTTAAGCTAAAACTGCCAGAGAACTTCAAAATGCTTGCCGTCGATCATTTTGATGGAATCGAAAATCCAAAAAGTCATGTGAAGCTATGTATGAGTATCTTCCAGTCCATGGGTTGCACCCACGAGCACATCGCGATGCTGTTTCCACAAACTCTTGCAAAATCCGCGCTATCATAGTTCCTAACCTTGGAAGCCTCCAAAACCCGAGCATGGGCACACATTGTCCGAGTCTTCGTCGATCACTACTCCTACAATCAAGAGCTGGATGTCACCATTAGGGACTTGGAAACAACCCGACAGAACAGCAATGAATCCTTCGCTGCATTTCTGAGCAGATGGAGGAACAGGTAGCCCAAATGACCCACCGGCCAATTGAAAAGGAGCAGGTAAGGATGCTCATCCGGAATCTGCAACCGCTCTACCATGAGAAGCTGTTCTACCAGTCTATCTCTACTTTTGAAGAGCTGTTTAAAGTTGAAACTCGAATTGAAGATGCTATCAGGGAAGGAAAGATCAAAAAAGAAGAGCCTCCGAGTCAGTCAAGAAGACCCAACTACTCCCGGAATCCCCCGGATGTCAACGCCCTTAGCAGCCAACCCATGGCATACCCTCCTAGGCCATACCAACCCTCCAATCCAACCGCCTTTTCCAGAAAAAGCCCCCTCACAACTTTGCCAAGTTAGAAATCTCCCTCTCCTTAGCCTTAGACCACCTCCTCAAAAAGGGCCATCTCCAACTACTCCAATCTTGAAATACCCCACCCCCACCTAACTGTGATATATCTAAACGATGTGCCTACCACCAAGCCCCAGGCCACAACACCGATGATTGTATGCGCCTTCGCCATGATATCCAAGACCTCATTGACCAGAATATGATTGAGTTGCCTCCGAAGCAGCCCCATATCACTCAAAATCCCCTGCCAAACCACCAAAATGTCAGCCTCATTGAATCCAACCCTGCATCCTTCAACCCCGCAATCTATATCACCCCCCTATGACAACCCTTACCCTTCATTGACATCCCGGATTCTAGGGGAGTTCATCTGATTGAAGGGGAGAATGACGAGTGGCAGCAATAGCTAGAGGATGAGCAAGACTTGTTCTTTCTGGAAGAGCATGATCTAGGGGTGGTAGACCTCAAATGGTACGATCCCAACAATGAGAGCGATGCTTCTATTTGGGGCGAGCCCGAGAAACCATTTGTGGGGACGGATTGTGATTGGTTCAAAGAGGATGGGACTGTCGAAGGGCCTACTCCTGTCGAGATTGATCATCTGACCAGGTCAGGCCGTCATTATCAGCCTCCATAGCCTGCCACCGATGTAACCCAGAAAGGTCAAGTCAAAGACAACGGAAAGGGTAAGATGGATGAGATCATCGAAGAAGATAATGAGTTGATAAAACAGCTAAAGAAAACCCAAGCACATCTCTCGATGTGGGACATCATGGTAACATCCTACAAGCATAGGCAAGCCGTGTTGAATGCCTTGGCTGGAATTGAAGTCCCTATCGACGCCGTACCGGAGGACATGGTAGCTTTCTTGGGCGCACTTACCCCCCGACCCAATCATTACATTTTCTGATGAGGACCTGCCACCAGAAGGATCTGCACATAACAAAGCATTGTACATCACTATCGGGTGTAAGGGGCAGCAGGTGCCATTTTGTCTGGTTGATACAGGTTCTGCCTTAAATGTTTGTGCCCCAAGGACTGCCACCGCTTTGGGGGTCGATGTCCTTGACATCACGCCATCTGTGCAATACGTGAGGGCCTACGATAACACCAAGAGAAATGTGATGGGAACTGTCTCTCTACAAATCTGGGTAGGATCTTTGGTAAGCACCGAAGTCTTTCAAGTCATGGACATACCTGCCTCGTTCAACTTGCTAATTGGGAGGCCCTGGCTACATGCCAACAAAGCCGTATCATCCACTGTGCATCAAATGATCAAGTACATTCATGAGAAGGAGGTGAAAATCATTCTTGGTAATAGTTGGGGTAATGAAGCTTTCCCAAATTACGCTCCCATTTTAGAAATCCAAATACCTGAGCTAGAAGAAGGAGAAATCGGGGGAATTTTAATGGAAGAAGTCCACATGATCAATGACGAAGACAGGTTCCCCGAGGTCCACTCCGCAGTTGTCAACATTGTCCACAAAATGAACTACTTCCCTGGAATGGGATTGGGCCGACGCCAGCAAGGGATTCGTGAGTTCCCTCAGATCAAAGGGCAACAAGGCACTTTTGGGTTAGGATACAAGCCCACCAAAGAAGACGTCGAGCTATAGAGGCCATGGAAGAAAAGGGTAAGGGGTCTCCCACCATACCGCAAAACCTTGAATGGACAATTCATCAAAGAAGGAGATGATTTCCCCTACTTCGGATTCCCTGAACCCTGGATCCATCAAACCACTGGGAAAAGGCACCCCGGGCTTGAAATCTTCGCTGACTGTGAAAGGCCCCCATATCAAGACCCGTTCTATCCCGAAGAAGTTAAGAAGACCCCGAAGGAAGACTGGTTGAAATACTTGGACACTGAAGCCATCGAGAAAATATGGGAGGAATCCGCTGGGAAAAAGGAAGAAAAGAGGGCCAAGAGCCAAGATGATCAGATCAAGCCAACTGAGGAGGGTCTGAGCAACCGGGCTGTAGAGTCATCTGTCTGTGTCTCCCTATCCCCTGTTCCCCCAGAGTCTGTACTGCCGATTATCGAGTCTGTACCAGAGTCGGCTGCTGTAAGCCCATCACTGTCCAATGTAGTCACTTCACCTATCATGAATGAAATGGAAGACGATTCTGCTTACTGCTCTGTGTCTAACACTTGTGAATGCACAGATCCCTCCGAGGATCTCCCAATTGAACTTAAGTAACTAATTGAAAAACCACCTGCTTATGAAATAATTGAGGATACTTTATCAGTTAATCTAGGTGAAATAGATAATCCCCAAATTGTGCAAATTGGCTCAACTCTTGATAAGGAAGAAAAAGAAAAATTAACCCTCTTGCTAAAAGAATTCAAAGATGTTTTTGCTTGGTCTTACGAAGACATGTCTGGGGTCGATCCCAACATTGTCCAACATCATATTCCCCTCCTCCCCAATTCTAAACCTGTCAAGCAGAAACTGAGGCGCATGAGGCCAGAATGGGCACTCAAGATTAAGGAAGAAGTGGAGAAGCAGTTCAAGGCAGGGTTCATCATTGTCACCGAATATCCGGAATGGGTTGCCAATATCGTGTCAGTCCCGAAGAAGGATGGAAAAGTTCATGTGTGCGTCGACTTCCGTGATCTAAACAAAGCCAGTCCCAAGGACGACTTTCCGTTTCCCCACATTGATGTCTTGGTGGACAACACCGCTGGACATGAGCTACTTTCATTCATGGATGGCTTCTCAGGGTACAATCAGATTTTAATGGCGCCAGAAGATCGGGAGAAGACGACATTCACCACCCCTTGGGGGACCTACTGTTATAGAGTAATGCCTTTCGGACTCAAGAATGCTGGGGCAACCTACCAAAGAGCTGCCACCACTCTGCTGCACGACATGATTCACAAGGATATAGAAGTATACGTAGATGACATGATCGTGAAGTCCAGGGACAGAGAAGGACACCTGGTAGCACTGGAAAAGTTTTTCGAAAGGTTGCGCAAATACAAGATGAGGTTGAATCCAAAGAAATGCACTTTCGGTGTGACCTCCGGTAAACTCCTGGGTTTTCTTATCACACAAAAGGGGATAGAGGTGGATCCCTCTAAGATCAAGGCAATCCTAGAAATGACTCCACCACAGAACGAAAAAGAAGTAAGAGGGTTCCTCAGAAGAATCCAATTCATCAGCCATTTCATTTCCAAGCTCACGACTACATGCGATCCTTTGTTTCGGTTGCTAAGAAAAGGGGAAAAGTTCCAATGGGATGACCAATGCCAAGCCGCTTTCAAAAAAATAAAGGCCTACCTTCAGAATCCGCCCGTCCTCTCACCACCCACTCCTCATAAGCCCTTATTCCTTTACCTGTCTATCTCCGAGAATGCCATGGGTTGCATGCTAGCCCAAGAAGGAGAAGAAAGCCACTCCGAAAAAGCCATATACTACCTCAGTAAGAGGATGACTGTGTATGAGCTCAACTACTCTACCCTCAAAAAAACATGTTGGACTTTGGTTTAGTGCACTCGCCGACTAAGGCACTACATGCTGGCCTTCCCGGTTGTGCTCATATCCCGCATGGATCCTCTAAAATACCTTCTCGAAAAACCCGCCCTGACCGGTCGTATATCCCGTTGGTTACTCTTACTATCCGAATTCAATATCAAGTATGTTACAAGCAAGTCGGTAGAAGGGAGAACCGTAGCCGAGCATCTCGCGGAACATGCCATTGACTCCAAAGAAAGTGGGGACTTTCCGTTTCCGGACGAAAGTATCATGGAAATCAATGAAGAACAGTGGAAGTTGTACTTTGATGGAGCAGTCAACATGAAAGGATATGGAGTAGGAATGATTCTAGTATCACCAAGTGGGGATCATACTCCGTTGGCAGTCAAGCTCAATTACAACTCCACCAACAACACTGCTGAATACGAAGCGTGCATTCTTGGAATGAAAGCAGCAATAGAACTGAAAGTTCGGAAGTTAGACGTCTTCGGGGACTCAAACCTCATCATATCACAAGCTAGAGGAGAATGGAAAGTAAAAGAAGAAAGGTTGAAGCCTTATCATGATCATCTCGACCAACTCAAGAGGCAGTTCAAGAACGTCACGTTCCTCTACTTGCCCAGGGAGGACAATCAGCTAGCAGATTCCTTGGCCACCTTAGCCTCCTGATCAAAATTCCTGTGGGAGTCAGGATGATGCCTTTGGTAATTGAGCAAAGGTACAAGCCTTCAATCAATATAATCGCCGTAATCAAAGAAGAAGAGAATGAAACACTGTGGTATCAGGATGTCTGGGATTTCATAGAAAAGGGGACATACCCCCAAGAATCTACCGAGAAAGACAAAGGGCCATTCGAAGATTCGCAGCGCAATTGATCATTTGCGGTGGGAAGTTGCTGAAGAAAGGGTACAACGGTCACAACCTGACTTGCTTGTTCGGAAAAAGCTCCAGAAGAATGATGGAGGAAATACCCGAAGGGGTATGCGGTCCGCACATAAACGGTCACATATTGGCCAAGAAAATCATAAGACAAGGGTACTACTGGATGACTTTGGAGAAAGATTGTTGCGAATACGTAAGAAGGTGTCACAAGTGCCAGATCCATGCAAACATGATGCACGTACCACCATCCTTTCTATACAGCATGACCTCACCTTGGCCATTCTCCACCTGGGGAATCGATATTATCGGTGAAATCATTCCGAAAGCCTCGAATGGGAATCGATACATTTTGGTGGCCATTGACTACTTCATGAAATGGGTAGAAGCTGCATCTTACACCAAGTTGGGGGCCAAGGAAGTGGCCAAATTCATCAAGAGAAATTTCATCTGCCATTATGGAGTTCCCCATGAGATTATTTCGGATAACGGAAGTCATTTCAAGGCAAAGGTCAGGGATCTGTTTGAGGAGTACAAAATCACTTATCACAAGTCATCACCGTACAGACCACAGACTAATGGGGTAGTCGAAGCTGCGAATAAGAATGTCAAGGCCATACTGCAGAAATCAGCTGATACCTACAAAGACTGGCATGAAAAACTACCATTTGCACTTTGGGGATACAGAACATCAATAAGGACATCCACAGGAGCAACGCCTTACTCACTAGTGTATGGGATGGAAGCGGTACTTCTGGTCGAGATAGAACTACCATCCGTACGCGTGATGGCAGAATGTGAAATTTCGGAATCAGATTGGTTGAGGGAAAGATACGAGGAATTGGCTCTCATAGATGAAAAGCGCCTAGCAGCAGTCGACCATGTCTGAATCTACCAAAAGAGGATAGCCCGTGCTTTCAACAAAAGGATTCGTCCGAGGAAGATTGTCAAGGGCGACCTTGTCCTTAAGGAATTGCGAGCTCCGATCTTTGATCCCCGTGGGAAGTTTAAACCTAAATGGGTCGGCCCTTACATCGTCAAGACCATTCTTTCCGGAGGGGCAACTTATCTCATGAACCTCGATGGTGTCGAATTCAAAGAACCAATCAACATGGACCGCCTCAAAAAGTACTATGCTTGACCATTACATAACCCATTTTCTTTCAAAAACTTTGGCTTGAACTACGCTCGACCTGATTCCCACTCGGGGATACGTAGGCAACCACATTGGTTCGATCGCTCCACCGAAATTACCATTTCCTTCAAACTTTGGCCCAAACTACGTTGGACCTGATCCCCGCTCGGGGGTCCGTAGGCAGACTTTCAAAAAAGAAAAGAAGGATGGCTCGCTAGGATGAAAATCCGAAAGGACGCCTAGGCAAAAATTAGAGCTAAATCCAAAGTGAGCAATAACAAAAGAGAGAAAATAGCTCGCTAGGTCGCCTCCTTGGTGCCTAGGCAAAGTTATGAGCGTGTGAGAAAAATAAAGTCGTGGTCCTTACCATAACCCAGAAATCACCCTCCACACTAGGGGCAAACTTCGGCCACACGCCTTGTTTGCCTAAGCCTTTTCTAAACTAGGGGCAAACGTCGGTCACCCGCCTCGTTCGCCTCACAACCATACATATCCCAAACTAGGGGCAAACTTCGGCCACCCGCCTCGTTTGCTTCTAATCACCCTAGCATGCCCAAGCAAGTACCAAAAACAACACTGAAATCTCGGCTACAAAATGTTTTTTTTAGAAAGCTAAAATGCATAAAATGAGATTCCCAAAGTAACCAAGGTTCACCGATAAACAAACTTTGAATATTACATAAGCAGGAATAATCAAAGAAATAAAAGTCTTTCAAAAAGCAATCACACATGTTCAAAGACACTTGGAGGAATGAGCAGAATTAATCAGGTCTAGTTTTATCTTTGTGTCTTTTATTTCTTCAAAAGGTCCTTAGAAGTAGGCTTTTACTCGGTCAGTCCAACCATCAATGAAAGCAGCAATAGTGGCAGCCCTGATCCTAGAAGCAAAGACCCTCTCAGTAAACCCCCGGGGAACCTCCTGAGCCTGCCCATACTGTCTGGCGAAACGGCGAGGATGATAGAAAGAAGTATCTCTCAGACCCATCAACCACACTCTCTAGTGACCCCTAAGGCTCGTGGTAACAGCATAAAGGCCCCAACGCCTCACGATCCAGCAAATGCCAGCCTCAGATAAGGCACCCATCATGCCCACCCAATCGGCAAAAGCATAGTGAGGGCGAAGCATGGGTGGACGAAAGTAAACCGGTGGTATGTGACCCGTCCACAATTGAAGGAACTCGTATAACTAGGCCTGTAACACCAAAGGCGCCCCAGAAAGAAGAAGAGCCCCTTGGTTGAAGGCATTATCCAAACCATTCAGGGTTTCAGCTAGAACCATAGCCATAGGATTCCTGCTAAGCTTCAGTCCGAGACACACATGCACCAAGTCAACAGAAGTGTTCGAGAATAAAAAGTGCGAAGTCATGCACAATATCAAAGCAGCCCCGCGGGTAGCATCATACACGCTGGGATTCCCAGGACTGGCGTACCGGGCAATAATGGAAGCAATGTTGAGGACCTCACCTTGAATCAGCCGACGGGAAATAGTGATGGAACAATTCAGATATTCAGCCAAGCCTCGCGTAGAACTGCGAGTATCAGCAGAAGGGAGAATCAAGTCAGAGTCAGAATCATAGCCGAGAATAGAACAGAACTTCTCAAACAGGGGGCATATTTCCAAGCCATTGAAATTGAAGACGTGGTTCACCGGGTCCCAGTGGGCGATAACAGCACGCAAGAACTCACTGTACAGGGTCATCTGGAAAAGAGAGAACAGCTCGGTCAAGCCGTAGCTAAAAAGGTTGATCCGCTCCATGCCATCTGTGATGTTCAGCCAAGCTGTGAGTTGAGCGGGATCATACAAAGCCATATTTTTGGTCGCGGCTCTAGAAAAATTTGAAATTTCGGCAGCACCTCCCTGTTTCACGGACTATCGCACCTGCAAGGTAAAAACACTCACTATCACAAAACTGCCCATCGCAGTAACAACCAACAATCATAGTATCATCAGCTAAAACAAGCACACAACTGCGCGTCCAAACCGGAAGCTATCCGGCCTAAAAGGCAAAACATCATAATACTCTGTCAAAAGTCACAAAACTGTTCCACATATCATCCTACACTGTCCAAATAGTTATATCACCAGTACAACCCAATCGAAAATATAAAAAGAAAATAAAACAGAATTCCCGCTTGGGAGGCCTCAATCCTCTTCTTCTTCATCTTCTGTCGGACCACCCGGAGTGTATGTCGGCGACGGCCTCCTCCTACCACCTCTGCACCTTGGACCAGTCCTCGACGAGCCAGCTCTGCCTCCACGGTACTACACACACAAATAAAGTGAAGGCGATCAGTAGGAAAACAACAAAAAAATACAAAAACAGAGTCGAGTCAGAGACTTACCAAGAAAGCCATCTAATTGGCGGCAAATTGCCGCATACCGTCCATCTGTCAAGGGTAAAATCCAGGGTTAGAACCTCATAACCTTAAGAAAGTGAAAAATTAGAGACATACCCGATGGTCTCGTGTGAGGACCAAGGACCGTAAGCTAGCCGCCAAGACGTGACCCTCCTCAGCGTAACTCCAAGGAACATTGAGGACGCCCGCTGGCTAAGTAGGGTACCCATATGTGACTCTCGGCACCTCCATCACTTGGGGAGTGCCATCAGCGCCTAGAACGTTGACGGTCCAATCTCAAGGAGGGATAGGATCGGAAGCCGGAGGAGCCTGTCTCCTGTACATCTCGCGAAACTGTAGGCACAAGACAAGCTTAGGAAAAGATGAATAAAAAACATAGGCAATGAATATAGACAAAAATGTAAAAGGAAACTTACCTCCAGGAGCGGGAAGTTGGACATCAGAAAACGGCTACGGTAAGCCTCATAGCCGGTCTCAGAGAGGAAATGATCCCAAACATCGGTGCCGGCTAAGGTCACCAGCAGAGCATCACCCGAAAGGTCACTAGCATCCATCGCAGGGGGATTATGAGGGACGCGATACCTAGGACCACCGACCACCTGTCGGGACACCCGGTCGTCTAGGAACCACTACCTGCACTCGGTACTCTCCATCAAGAGTCGGCAAGAGGAAAGAGGTTTGACTGCTTGAATCTCCTCTGGGGCAGCATAGGCGACGCGCTCCAAAGGCGTCAAATCAACACTAGCAGCCGTCAGCTCGGTTAAGAAGTTTCTGAGCAAAACAATCCAGTGGGCCCCACTTTTCACCCCGATAACATCCCTCCGCCATCTCAAGCCTCGGGGGAATAGAGGCACAGGAGCCATGCCATCCTCGTCTTCACCTGATTCATCCACAGGAGAAGGAGCTAACATCTTCAGATATTCGAAGCTCCAAAGATGCATAGGCAAAGGAAAAAGTTAGAAAGAGTATAGAAATCAAAAAGCCAACAAATGAAAGAAGATGCAGTTCATACTTCCCAAGCTCGCCAAAATCTCCCAGTCGATTTAACGTCGCCCCGAGACACCTCGCCCATATGCTTATAAAGATGGGCCAAGGCAGTAGCGCCCCAGTCGCAGGAGGGGATCTCATCGATGGTCGCCAGGCAAGAAAGGAATCTCAAGCTCACCTGATCGTTCCGCGTCGTAAAGATTGAGCAACCAAGGACATACAGAAGGTACACCCTCAAAAGCTGGGAATTTTTCATGTTATGATTCCCTCTGCCATAGGCCCGGTAAAGCCAGCCACAAGGAAACCAGTGCCTCTCCAAGTTTGGGGGAACAGCCCCAATCAGCATCTCTACAGCCTCCGGGTCGATCTCATAAAAGTAGTCCAGAATCAGGCGTTTCCCGCCAACCCTCAAGCCTGTAATCATGGATAAGTCAAAGGGCATCATGGTCATCTCACCAAACGGTAGGTGGAAGGTATTGGTGGTGTCCAACCACCTCTCAGCCATAGCATAAAAATGTGCCAAGTCATTGCTGCTCTTCGAGACCAAGCGAACAAAGCCGCCAAACCCGGCATCATCCACCATTCTCTTGACGGTATGCGAGAGTTGAGTATACTATAGAAAAGCATGGGCGAGGCTACCGTGGCCCTTCAAAGTCACTTCCGGCACCTGCACACAACAAAGACGGTAAAAACGATGCACAAAATCACTATTCACGACCCGAGGTCCAATTTCACAAAATCAACATTTGAGCACAAATCGGACTTCTAACGATCTCTAGGTGCACATTAAGGCTCACAAAACTAGCGCAATACATGAAAGCAAGCCTAAACTGTCGAAAGTTTCACATACCAAGCTCGCTAGAGCCGCGGCTGAAAGGTGGCGTTGGGGGTCCCGTAAAATCAAGTCCGGGGTTTGCATCTTGGCCTTCATCCGTTCCTTGGCCTTCTTAGACGGTCTCCTCGAGCTCGAAGCCATGGATCTACAAGGAAAATGGAAGTCACGGTTAAACTTTCTTCTTGAAAATTTGAGCAAACCAAAACACCAATCGAAATTCTAACCACGGGAAAAGATTACTCACCTGATCACGCACAAGCTGCGTTTTGACAAATTTTGGCTCCAAAAATACCCCAAAATGGCCAAGAATGAGCTTGAAAAGCTCAAAAACCCGAGATATACAAAGATGGAGTCTGGCCACCCAGTGCCGCCGCGGCACTGGCCAACTGCCGCTGCGGCAGTGGCCCAGTGCCACCGCGGCACTGCTCCCCGTGGGCCCCACTTCGCTCTGTTTTGCTCCATTTTGCTCCGTTTTGACCCGTTGTGGTCTTTTTCAGCCCTTTTTTGGCCCCGATCAGTCCCGGTGGCCCAATCCGGTCAAGATTTGTGGGGTTTCACCCCCAATAGTCCAAAAGTTGTCAGGGTTACCTCCAGTAGGCAGAAACTGGGAAAAATCGACTCCCGAAGACCCGAATCGGCTGTTTCAGGACGACCGTCGCAAATTTTGATCAAACACGAGAGTTCTGATAAAGAATCCTAGATTTTTGCTGATGCAATGAAGCAAAAGAAAAGAGATTCTCCGAGAACACCTACATCATCCCCCGAGGACAGAAGTAGACAGATACCAGCTCCCGGAGGCCCCGACCGGCCCTCTTGGATTGAGCGCCGAAAGATTTGATCAACCGTGAGAGATTCAGAGATGGGCCCTAATTCCCGATCAAGAAAAGAGATTCTCCGAGAACCCTACATCATCCCTCGAGGACAGAAACCGAAAGATACCAGCTCCCGGAGTCCCCGACCGGCCCTCTTCGATTGAGCATCGAAAGATTTGATCAACCGTGAGAGATTCAGAGATGGGTCCTGGTTCCTGATCAAGAAAAGAGATTCTCTGAGAACCCTACATCATCCCCCGAGGACAGAAGTAGACAGATACCAGCTCCCGGAGGCCCCGACCGGCCCTCTTGGATTGAGCGCCGAAAGATTTGATCAACCGTGAGAGATCCAGAGATGGGTCCTGGTTCTCGATCAAGAATAGAGGTTCTCCGAGAACCCTACATCATCCCCCGAGGACAGAGACCGAAAGATACCAGCTCCCGGAGGCCCCGACCGGCCCTCTTGGATTGAGCGTCGAAAGATTTGATCAACCATGAGAGATTTAGAGATGGGTCCTGGTTCTCAGTCAAGAGGAGAGAGATTCTCCGAGAACCCTACGTCATTCCCCGAAGACAAATACCAAAAGATGCTAGTTCCCACTACCCTCAGCAGAAAGTAACAACAGAGGAACCGACTCCCGAAGATCGGCCATCAGGAATAATCAGAACATGTCCTGCATCCAGATCTCCCGATTATCACGAGCTTTCTCATCTGTCCATTTTCATCACACCTTTGGCTGTCGTCCTCTAAACAAAGCGCATATAGTCTATCTCACTCATTAGCAAAACACACTTCCCAAGTTTCAGAAGTTTACCCCTAGACCCCGAGCCTCCTAAACCTTGGTCTCCTCATTTGTATCACGGTCACCAGCATAACACCAGTCCACTCAGAGTGGCACACCCTACAGCACCTGCTCATACTAGGGTCATATCAATAGGCATAATAGGACTCATGATGATATTCATCCACGCATCGCATATCATCCTCATAACATAACGTCTGCCTATCTCGTTGTGCGTACGTGATTTGCCCCCTTGTGCCTGAACTACGCCCTGGTCTAATTCCTCTTGGGATACGTAGGCAGCTCACGAAGAGCACTACAAGCACTGACCTCGGCATCATCATTGCATCTTTTGCGACGCTTTTATCCTAAATCTATTGCCTCCAAAAAGTCCTGTCTCTTTAAAGTTTTGGCACTCGTTTGCGACATGCGTTGCCTCGCAAGTTCATGCCAAAGAGGGGCAAACTATAGACACCCCATTTTGTCAGCTATCAAATTTAGGAGTCCCATAGCTTGGTGGTTCACAATGATCGTAAAAGACTTAAAAGGACTCTTGGAAATTAGTTCTATATCTCGGAATGCTCAGAATGACCAAAATGCCCCTGAAAGCCCAGAAGCTCCCAAATTTGGACCAAAAGTTCTGGAAACATGGTACGTCATAAGAAAAGCGATAAAATGAGTTTTCTAAGAAAGGATGAAATCGTCAGCTCCCAGAGACCCCCGAAAGTCCCAGAAGTTCCCGGAAAGTCCCCGTTGACCAGTTTGACCAAGGTTTGACCAGAGTTTGACCAGGTTTGACCAAGTTTGACCGGAATCGTCTGAATTCACTGGAATCATTCTAAATCATGAGAAAAGTATTAAAACGAGTTTCAAAAGAAAATCAAGCGAAAACGTCAGCTCCTGTGAACTCCCGGAGATTTCCAGAACTTCCTGGGAATCCCAGGTTTGACCAGTTTGACCAAAATTAGACTTTTGAACCGGGGCGCGGAAACAATTTTCAAATATTTTTCATGGATACTAGAGGTCAATAGCTTTCCAACGGTATATCGCACATAATTTTTGGATTTAAAACGAATTTATTATGAATTTCCAAAGGCGATCAAATAGGCTTTTATCGCGAATACCGTAAAACTTTTCAAAGGAACCTATCCCCAAACTATTTTTTATGTAAAGTAGACTCTATTACCTTTCCAACGATATATCACAACCTCAATTTGGATTTTGTATGCATTTTCTGTGAATTTCGGACGAAATAGGGCCTTTTCGTAAATACCGGAACCTCTGGGGGCCTAAACAGCATTATTTGGACGAAGGAAGAGCAGTGCCGCCGCGGCACTGGCGCAGTGCCACCGCGGCACTCTCCTCCAGAATAGTGTGTTTTTGTAATTTCTTTTGGGGGTCCATTTTGATTAATTAAAAACCAAAACGACGTAGTTTTATGATTTCAGATGTTTGGGACCAATGGGAACACTTCTAAAACCCCAAAGATCATCTAATGTGGGCAAAATAGTTTCTAAGTCCTTTCTCAAAGAATTTTGAAAGTTAAAATTTTGTGAAAAATATGTGCTAGAATCCTTACCATCCTCTTCCACAACACATTCTATTTGTTCAATATTAGGGTACACATGATTTTCAAGCTCAGGATCATTGATTGATAGAGAGGATGGGTGATGGGCAACTTGGTGGCACCACCTCTTCGGCCGAAAGAGGTGAGGGTTCATGAATATCAGATGAATCTAAATCGAATTTAGAAATTTCAATAACGTCCTCCCTAGGGTCACTATCAAAGGTAGGGGTAGAGTCAACAAGGGACTCATCCTTTCCTAATTGCGTGCAATCACCTAAACTCTCATCATCTTTTAAAACCTCATTCTCATCCTCGTAACTCTCCTCACTATATGTGCCATCTATTGAAATACTCTGGACCAAGAAACTGTGCAAATTTATCCAGGTAGTGAAGGAGTTGATATCTGGGGTTGTGTATTGAGGAGAAGATGATTCTACAACTTCATGCTCAATGGTTTAGTTTTGGAGTTCTTGTTGGGTTATCACATTCTCGAGTGAGTTATTGACCTCATTCGGTATAAACCCGGCATTGTCCTCTAATTCCATTCCATTGTTGGTGTCTTGAAATTTAGGTTGTAGTGTTGAAGGATTGGTATAGTCATCTAAAGGTTTGCTAGCATATGCTTGTTGATATCTAGTTTCTAATTTATCAAGTGCACTATCTAGCCTTTTCATTGCACTAAATAGTAATTTTAACATACCATTATCCTCAACTTAGTTATTCTCCTCATTATAACTATACGAAGTTTCGTCCCATTGTTGTTGATAGTAATTCCCATCCCATTGTGTTTGTGGATAAGACTCTCCAAAGGGAAAGTCTTGGTGCGTTTGGTAATCGTGGGAGCTACTACTATATCCTACATTATCATTTTGGTTATATCCCCATTGCAATTGATAGAACTCTCCATGTGGAGGTTCTTGTTGCGTTTGATAATATGGGGAACTACAACTATTGTTTTCCCATTGTGGCGGTTGGTAGCACTCGGGTTGATAATGCGTGTCATAAGTGGGTGCTTGCCAACTTGGGGGACAATTTTCAGTACCTACTGTGTACATATTCATGGTGTTTGTGTTGTATGGAGGGTAATATAAATAAGACATATTCACTCAAAAAAATAGGAATTTTATTTAATTTTTTTTTCTTGTGAGAGAAAAAAGTCCAAAAGTAATTTTTTTTTTTTTTGAAAAGTAAGAAAAATTGAAAATAACTTAGTAAAATTCTAACCTAGTTGCCTTCCCCGGCAACGGCGCCAAAAACTTGACACGACTAAAAAGTTGTGCGCTCTTGTGCAACACCCAAGAGTAGGCGATCGTGCAAGTAATACTGGATAAGTCCAGGTCGATCCCACAAGGAAGGATTAGGAAGAATGTATACCAAGTTACAACCTAAAGAAAAAGAAAAGTTTAATTATAGTAGTGACTAAATCCTAATTAATTAAATTAAACTAAATAATAAACTAAAGCATAAAGAAACATAACTAATTAAACATATAAACTAAAGGTGTTGGAAATACGTGAATCCACATTAATCCTAACCATCTACCATGCATACTCATTAATGTTCTATGGAGTTCATTCCTCTTCAGTATTCCATATTTTTCTAAAGATAAAGAATCAGTAGCCCTTTCATGACCGGGACTAGATCATCACAAGTGATTTAAAATACTTGGAAGACGGTTTAAAATAATGGTAATTACTTGCACTCTAAATGGTGTTAGCATTCAAAGTGGTTTTCAAAAGTCATTGAAGAAAATAGCCGTAAGGCTTTAAGTTCTAAAAACTGTTGTTGCGAATACTGGATGACTTTGGAGAAAGATTGTTGCGAATACGTAAGAAGGTGTCACAAGTGCCAGATCCATGCAAACATGATGCACGTACCACCATCCTTTCTATACAGCATGACCTCACCTTGGCCATTCTCCACCTGGGGAATCGATATTATCGGTGAAATCATTCCGAAAGCCTCGAATGGGAATCGATACATTTTGGTGGCCATTGACTACTTCATGAAATGGGTAGAAGCTGCATCTTACACCAAGTTGGGGGCCAAGGAAGTGGCCAAATTCATCAAGAGAAATTTCATCTGCCGTTATGGAGTTCCCCATGAGATTATTTCGGATAACGGAAGTCATTTCAAGGCAAAGGTCAGGGATCTGTTTGAGGAGTACAAAATCACTTATCACAAGTCATCACCGTACAGACCACAGACTAATGGGGTAGTCGAAGCTGCGAATAAGAATGTCAAGGCCATACTGCAGAAATCAGCTGATACCTACAAAGACTGGCATGAAAAACTACCATTTGCACTTTGGGGATACAGAACATCAATAAGGACATCCACAGGAGCAACGCCTTACTCACTAGTGTATGGGATGGAAGCGGTACTTCTGGTCGAGATAGAACTACCATCCGTACGCGTGATGGCAGAATGTGAAATTTCGGAATCAGATTGGTTGAGGGAAAGATACGAGGAATTGGCTCTCATAGATGAAAAGCGCCTAGCAGCAGTCGACCATGTCTGAATCTACCAAAAGAGGATAGCCCGTGCTTTCAACAAAAGGATTCGTCCGAGGAAGATTGTCAAGGGCGACCTTGTCCTTAAGGAATTGCGAGCTCCGATCTTTGATCCCCGTGGGAAGTTTAAACCTAAATGGGTCGGCCCTTACATCGTCAAGACCATTCTTTCCGGAGGGGCAACTTATCTCATGAACCTCGATGGTGTCGAATTCAAAGAACCAATCAACATGGACCGCCTCAAAAAGTACTATGCTTGACCATTACATAACCCATTTTCTTTCAAAAACTTTGGCTTGAACTACGCTCGACCTGATTCCCACTCGGGGATACGTAGGCAACCACATTGGTTCGATCGCTCCACCGAAATTACCATTTCCTTCAAACTTTGGCCCAAACTACGTTGGACCTGATCCCCGCTCGGGGGTCCGTAGGCAGACTTTCAAAAAAGAAAAGAAGGATGGCTCGCTAGGATGAAAATCCGAAAGGACGCCTAGGCAAAAATTAGAGCTAAATCCAAAGTGAGCAATAACAAAAGAGAGAAAATAGCTCGCTAGGTCGCCTCCTTGGTGCCTAGGCAAAGTTATGAGCGTGTGAGAAAAATAAAGTCGTGGTCCTTACCATAACCCAGAAATCACCCTCCACACTAGGGGCAAACTTCGGCCACACGCCTTGTTTGCCTAAGCCTTTTCTAAACTAGGGGCAAACGTCGGTCACCCGCCTCGTTCGCCTCACAACCATACATATCCCAAACTAGGGGCAAACTTCGGCCACCCGCCTCGTTTGCTTCTAATCACCCTAGCATGCCCAAGCAAGTACCAAAAACAACACTGAAATCTCGGCTACAAAATGTTTTTTTTAGAAAGCTAAAATGCATAAAATGAGATTCCCAAAGTAACCAAGGTTCACCGATAAACAAACTTTGAATATTACATAAGCAGGAATAATCAAAGAAATAAAAGTCTTTCAAAAAGCAATCACACATGTTCAAAGACACTTGGAGGAATGAGCAGAATTAATCAGGTCTAGTTTTATCTTTGTGTCTTTTATTTCTTCAAAAGGTCCTTAGAAGTAGGCTTTTACTCGGTCAGTCCAACCATCAATGAAAGCAGCAATAGTGGCAGCCCTGATCCTAGAAGCAAAGACCCTCTCAGTAAACCCCCGGGGAACCTCCTGAGCCTGCCCATACTGTCTGGCGAAACGGCGAGGATGATAGAAAGAAGTATCTCTCAGACCCATCAACCACACTCTCTAGTGACCCCTAAGGCTCGTGGTAACAGCATAAAGGCCCCAACGCCTCACGATCCAGCAAATGCCAGCCTCAGATAAGGCACCCATCATGCCCACCCAATCGGCAAAAGCATAGTGAGGGCGAAGCATGGGTCGACGAAAGTAAACCGGTGGTATGTGACCCGTCCACAATTGAAGGAGCTCGTATAACTAGGCCTGTAACACCAAAGGCGCCCCAGAAAGAAGAAGAGCCCCTTGGTTGAAGGCATTATCCAAACCATTCAGGATTTCAGCTAGAACCATAGCCATAGGATTCCTGCTAAGCTTCAGTCCGAGACACACATGCACCAAGTCAACAGAAGTGTTCGAGAATAAAAAGTGCGAAGTCATGCACAATATCAAAGCAGCCCCGCGGGTAGCATCATACACGCTGGGATTCCCAGGACTGGCGTACCGGGCAATAATGGAAGCAATGTTGAGGACCTCACCTTGAATCAGCCGACGGGAAATAGTGATGGAACAATTCAGATATTCAGCCAAGCCTCGCGTAGAACTGCGAGTATCAGCAGAAGGGAGAATCAAGTCAGAGTCAGAATCATAGCCGAGAATAGAACAGAACTTCTCAAACAGGGGGCATATTTCCAAGCCATTGAAATTGAAGACGTGGTTCACCGGGTCCCAGTGGGCGATAACAGCACGCAAGAACTCAGTGTACAGGGTCATCTGGAAAAGAGAGAACAGCTCGGTCAAGCCGTAGCTAAAAAGGTTGATCCGCTCCATGCCATCTGTGATGTTCAGCCAAGCTGTGAGTTGAGCGGGATCATACAAAGCCATATTTTTGGTCGCGGCTCTAGAAAAATTTGAAATTTCGGCAGCACCTCCCTGTTTCACGGACTATCGCACCTGCAAGGTAAAAACACTCACTATCACAAAACTGCCCATCGCAGTAACAACCAACAATCATAGTATCATCAGCTAAAACAAGCACACAACTGCGCGTCCAAACCGGAAGCTATCCGGCCTAAAAGGCAAAACATCATAATACTCTGTCAAAAGTCACAAAACTGTTCCACATATCATCCTACACTGTCCAAATAGTTATATCACCAGTACAACCCAATCGAAAATATAAAAAGAAAATAAAACAGAATTCCCGCTTGGGAGGCCTCAATCCTCTTCTTCTTCATCTTCTGTCGGACCACCCGGAGTGTATGTCGGCGACGGCCTCCTCCTACCACCTCTGCACCTTGGACCAGTCCTCGACGAGCCAGCTCTGCCTCCACGGTACTACACACACAAATAAAGTGAAGGCGATCAGTAGGAAAACAACAAAAAAATACAAAAACAGAGTCGAGTCAGAGACTTACCAAGAAAGCCATCTAATTGGCGGCAAATTGCCGCATACCGTCCATCTGTCAAGGGTAAAATCCAGGGTTAGAACCTCATAACCTTAAGAAAGTGAAAAATTAGAGACATACCCGATGGTCTCGTGTGAGGACCAAGGACCGTAAGCTAGCCGCCAAGACGTGACCCTCCTCAGCGTAACTCCAAGGAACATTGAGGACGCCCGCTGGCTAAGTAGGGTACCCATATGTGACTCTCGGCACCTCCATCACTTGGGGAGTGCCATCAGCGCCTAGAACGTTGACGGTCCAATCTCAAGGAGGGATAGGATCGGAAGCCGGAGGAGCCTGTCTCCTGTACATCTCGCGAAACTGTAGGCACAAGACAAGCTTAGGAAAAGATGAATAAAAAACATAGGCAATGAATAGAGACAAAAATGTAAAAGGAAACTTACCTCCAGGAGCGGGAAGTTGGACATCAGAAAACGGCTACGGTAAGCCTCATAGCCGGTCTCAGAGAGGAAATGATCCCAAACATCGGTGCCGGCTAAGGTCACCAGCAGAGCATCACCCGAAAGGTCACTAGCATCCATCGCAGGGGGATTATGAGGGACGCGATACCTAGGACCACCGACCACCTGTCGGGACACCCGGTCATCGAGGAACCACTACCTGCACTCGGTACTCTCCATCAAGAGTCGGCAAGAGGAAAGAGGTTTGACTGCTTGAATCTCCTCTGGGGCAGCATAGGCGACGCGCTCCAAAGGCGTCAAATCAACACTAGCAGCCGTCAGCTCGGTTAAGAAGTTTCTGAGCAAAACAATCCAGTGGGCCCCACTTTTCACCCCGATAACATCCCTCCGCCATCTCAAGCCTCGGGGGAATAGAGGCACAGGAGCCATGCCATCCTCGTCTTCACCTGATTCATCCACAGGAGAAGGAGCTAACATCTTCAGATATTCGAAGCTCCAAAGATGCATAGGCAAAGGAAAAAGTTAGAAAGAGTATAGAAATCAAAAAGCCAACAAATGAAAGAAGATGCAGTTCATACTTCCCAAGCTCGCCAAAATCTCCCAGTCGATTTAACGTCGCCCCGAGACACCTCGCCCATATGCTTATAAAGATGGGCCAAGGCAGTAGCGCCCCAGTCGCAGGAGGGGATCTCATCGATGGTCGCCAGGCAAGAAAGGAATCTCAAGCTCACCTGATCGTTCCGCGTCGTAAAGATTGAGCAACCAAGGACATACAGAAGGTACACCCTCAAAAGCTGGGAATTTTTCATGTTATGATTCCCTCTGCCATAGGCCCGGTAAAGCCAGCCACAAGGAAACCAGTGCCTCTCCAAGTTTGGGGGAACAGCCCCAATCAGCATCTCTACAGCCTCCGGGTCGATCTCATAAAAGTAGTCCAGAATCAGGCGTTTCCCGCCAACCCTCAAGCCTGTAATCATGGATAAGTCAAAGGGCATCATGGTCATCTCACCAAACGGTAGGTGGAAGGTATTGGTGGTGTCCAACCACCTCTCAGCCATAGCATAAAAATGTGCCAAGTCATTGCTGCTCTTCGAGACCAAGCGAACAAAGCCGCCAAACCCGGCATCATCCACCATTCTCTTGACGGTATGCGAGAGTTGAGTATACTATAGAAAAGCATGGGCGAGGCTACCGTGGCCCTTCAAAGTCACTTCCGGCACCTGCACACAACAAAGACGGTAAAAACGATGCACAAAATCACTATTCACGACCCGAGGTCCAATTTCACAAAATCAACATTTGAGCACAAATCGGACTTCTAACGATCTCTAGGTGCACATTAAGGCTCACAAAACTAGCGCAATACATGAAAGCAAGCCTAAACTGTCGAAAGTTTCACATACCAAGCTCGCTAGAGCCGCGGCTGAAAGGTGGCGTTGGGGGTCCCGTAAAATCAAGTCCGGGGTTTGCATCTTGGCCTTCATCCGTTCCTTGGCCTTCTTAGACGGTCTCCTCGAGCTCGAAGCCATGGATCTACAAGGAAAATGGAAGTCACGGTTAAACTTTCTTCTTGAAAATTTGAGCAAACCAAAACACCAATCGAAATTCTAACCACGGGAAAAGATTACTCACCTGATCACGCACAAGCTGCGTTTTGACAAATTTTGGCTCCAAAAATACCCCAAAATGGCCAAGAATGAGCTTGAAAAGCTCAAAAACCCGAGATATACAATGATGGAGTCTGGCCACCCAGTGCCGCCGCGGCACTGGCCAACTGCCGCTGCGGCAGTGGCCCAGTGCCACCGCGGCACTGCTCCCCGTGGGCCCCACTTCGCTCTGTTTTGCTCCATTTTGCTCCGTTTTGACCCGTTGTGGTCTTTTTCAGCCCTTTTTTGGCCCCGATCAGTCCCGGTGGCCCAATCCGGTCAAGATTTGTGGGGTTTCACCCCCAATAGTCCAAAAGTTGTCAGGGTTACCTCCAGTAGGCAGAAACTGGGAAAAATCGACTCCCGAAGACCCGAATCGGCTGTTTCAGGACGACCGTCGCAAATTTTGATCAAACACGAGAGTTCTGATAAAGAATCCTAGATTTTTGCTGATGCAATGAAGCAAAAGAAAAGAGATTCTCCGAGAACACCTACATCATCCCCCGAGGACAGAAGTAGACAGATACCAGCTCCCGGAGGCCCCGACCGGCCCTCTTGGATTGAGCGCCGAAAGATTTGATCAACCGTGAGAGATTCAGAGATGGGCCCTAATTCCCGATCAAGAAAAGAGATTCTCCGAGAACCCTACATCATCCCTCGAGGACAGAAACCGAAAGATACCAGCTCCCGGAGTCCCCGACCGGCCCTCTTCGATTGAGCATCGAAAGATTTGATCAACCGTGAGAGATTCAGAGATGGGTCCTGGTTCCTGATCAAGAAAAGAGATTCTCTGAGAACCCTACATCATCCCCCGAGGACAGAAGTAGACAGATACCAGCTCCCGGAGGCCCCGACCGGCCCTCTTGGATTGAGCGCCGAAAGATTTGATCAACCGTGAGAGATCCAGAGATGGGTCCTGGTTCTCGATCAAGAATAGAGGTTCTCCGAGAACCCTACATCATCCCCCGAGGACAGAGACCGAAAGATACCAGCTCCCGGAGGCCCCGACCGGCCCTCTTGGATTGAGCGTCGAAAGATTTGATCAACCATGAGAGATTTAGAGATGGGTCCTGGTTCTCAGTCAAGAGGAGAGAGATTCTCCGAGAACCCTACGTCATTCCCCGAAGACAAATACCAAAAGATGCTAGTTCCCACTACCCTCAGCAGAAAGTAACAACAGAGGAACCGACTCCCGAAGATCGGCCATCAGGAATAATCAGAACATGTCCTGCATCCAGATCTCCCGATTATCACGAGCTTTCTCATCTGTCCATTTTCATCACACCTTTGGCTGTCGTCCTCTAAACAAAGCGCATATAGTCTATCTCACTCATTAGCAAAACACACTTCCCAAGTTTCAGAAGTTTGCCCCTAGACCCCGAGCCTCCTAAACCTTGGTCTCCTCATTCGTATCACGGTCACCAGCATAACACCAGCCCACTCAGAGTGGCACACCCTACAGCACCTGCTCATACTAGGGTCATATCAATAGGCATAATAGGACTCATGATGATATTCATCCACGCATCGCATATCATCCTCATAACATAACGTCTGCCTATCTCGTTGTGCGTACGTGATTTGCCCCCTTGTGCCTGAACTACGCCCTGGTCTAATTCCTCTTGGGATACGTAGGCAGCTCACGAAGAGCACTACAAGCACTGACCTCGGCATCATCATTGCATCTTTTGCGACGCTTTTATCCTAAATCTATTGCCTCCAAAAAGTCCTGTCTCTTTAAAGTTTTGGCACTCGTTTGCGACATGCGTTGCCTCGCAAGTTCATGCCAAAGAGGGGCAAACTATAGACACCCCATTTTGTCAGCTATCAAATTTAGGAGTCCCATAGCTTGGTGGTTCACAATGATCGTAAAAGACTTAAAAGGACTCTTGGAAATTAGTTCTATATCTCGGAATGCTCAGAATGACCAAAATGCCCCTGAAAGCCCAGAAGCTCCCAAATTTGGACCAAAAGTTCTGGAAACATGGTACGTCATAAGAAAAGCGATAAAATGAGTTTTCTAAGAAAGGATGAAATCGTCAGCTCCCAGAGACCCCCGGAAGTCCCGGAAGTTCCCGGAAAGTCCCCGTTGACCAGTTTGACCAAGGTTTGACCAGAGTTTGACCAGGTTTGACCAAGTTTGACCGGAATCGTCTGAATTCACTGGAATCATTCTAAATCATGAGAAAAGTATTAAAACGAGTTTCAAAAGAAAATCAAGCGAAAACGTCAGCTCCTGTGAACTCCCGGAGATTTCCAGAACTTCCTGGGAATCCCAGGTTTGACCAGTTTGACCAAAATTAGACTTTTGAACCGGGGCGCGGAAACAATTTTCAAATATTTTTCATGGATACTAGAGGTCAATAGCTTTCCAACGGTATATCGCACATAATTTTTGGATTTAAAACGAATTTATTATGAATTTCCAAAGGCGATCAAATAGGCTTTTATCGCGAATACCGTAAAACTTTTCAAAGGAACCTATCCCCAAACTATTTTTTATGTAAAGTAGACTCTATTACCTTTCCAACGATATATCACAACCTCAATTTGGATTTCGTATGCATTTTCTGTGAATTTCGGACGAAATAGGGCCTTTTCGTAAATACCGGAACCTCTGGGGGCCTAAACAGCATTATTTGGACGAAGGAAGAGCAGTGCCGCCGCGGCACTGGCGCAGTGCCACCGCGGCACTCTCCTCCAGAATAGTGTGTTTTTGTAATTTCTTTTGGGGGTCCATTTTGATTAATTAAAAACCAAAACGACGTAGTTTTATGATTTCAGATGTTTGGGACCAATGGGAACACTTCTAAAACCCCAAAGATCATCTAATGTGGGCAAAATAGTTTCTAAGTCCTTTCTCAAAGAATTTTGAAAGTTAAAATTTTGTGAAAAACATGTGCTAGAATCCTTACCATCCTCTTCCACAACACATTCTATTTGTTCAATATTAGGGTACACATGATTTTCAAGCTCAGGATCATTGATTGATAGAGAGGATGGGTGATGGGCAACTTGGTGGCACCACCTCTTCGGCCGAAAGAGGTGAGGGTTCATGAATATCAGATGAATCTAAATCGAATTTAGAAATTTCAATAACGTCCTCCCTAGGGTCACTATCAAAGGTAGGGGTAGAGTCAACAAGGGACTCATCCTTTCCTAATTGCGTGCAATCACCTAAACTCTCATCATCTTTTAAAACCTCATTCTCATCCTCGTAACTCTCCTCACTATATGTGCCATCTATTGAAATACTCTGGACCAAGAAACTGTGCAAATTTATCCAGGTAGTGAAGGAGTTGATATCTGGGGTTGTGTATTGAGGAGAAGATGATTCTACAACTTCATGCTCAATGGTTTAGTTTTGGAGTTCTTGTTGGGTTATCACATTCTCGAGTGAGTTATTGACCTCATTCGGTATAAACCCGGCATTGTCCTCTAATTCCATTCCATTGTTGGTGTCTTGAAATTTAGGTTGTAGTGTTGAAGGATTGGTATAGTCATCTAAAGGTTTGCTAGCATATGCTTGTTGATATCTAGTTTCTAATTTATCAAGTGCACTATCTAGCCTTTTCATTGCACTAAATAGTAATTTTAACATACCATTATCCTCAACTTAGTTATTCTCCTCATTATAACTATACGAAGTTTCGTCCCATTGTTGTTGATAGTAATTCCCATCCCATTGTGTTTGTGGATAAGACTCTCCAAAGGGAAAGTCTTGGTGCGTTTGGTAATCGTGGGAGCTACTACTATATCCTACATTATCATTTTGGTTATATCCCCATTGCAATTGATAGAACTCTCCATGTGGAGGTTCTTGTTGCGTTTGATAATATGGGGAACTACAACTATTGTTTTCCCATTGTGGCGGTTGGTAGCACTCGGGTTGATAATGCGTGTCATAAGTGGGTGCTTGCCAACTTGGGGGACAATTTTCAGTACCTACTGTGTACATATTCATGGTGTTTGTGTTGTATGGAGGGTAATATAAATAAGACATATTCACTCAAAAAAATAGGAATTTTATTTAATTTTTTTTTCTTGTGAGAGAAAAAAGTCCAAAAGTAATTTTTTTTTTTTTTGAAAAGTAAGAAAAATTGAAAATAACTTAGTAAAATTCTAACCTAGTTGCCTTCCCCGGCAACGGCGCCAAAAACTTGACACGACTAAAAAGTTGTGCGCTCTTGTGCAACACCCAAGAGTAGGCGATCGTGCAAGTAATACTGGATAAGTCCAGGTCGATCCCACAAGGAAGGATTAGGAAGAATGTATACCAAGTTACAACCTAAAGAAAAAGAAAAGTTTAATTATAGTAGTGACTAAATCCTAATTAATTAAATTAAACTAAATAATAAACTAAAGCATAAAGAAACATAACTAATTAAACATATAAACTAAAGGTGTTGGAAATACGTGAATCCACATTAATCCTAACCATCTACCATGCATACTCATTAATGTTCTATGGAGTTCATTCCTCTTCAGTATTCCATATTTTTCTAAAGATAAAGAATCAGTAGCCCTTTCATGACCGGGACTAGATCATCACAAGTGATTTAAAATACTTGGAAGACGGTTTAAAATAATGGTAATTACTTGCACTCTAAATGGTGTTAGCATTCAAAGTGGTTTTCAAAAGTCATTGAAGAAAATAGCCGTAAGGCTTTAAGTTCTAAAAACTGTTGTGACAAACTGAGCTTATTGGGACAATTTGATAACATATTTCTAAAAAAGAAAGTCAGGGAATACTTAAAAGAATCGTCTCAGGAATTAACATGTTCGATCGATCGAAGCGCTCTCGATCGATCGGACAACTTCATCCTTTAATCGATCGAAATGTCTTCGATCGCTTGACTATGGCTCTGGTTCGATCGATCGAAATACCTTCGATCGATCGAGACCAAGGTTTCTAAAGATTGCATGGAAGAGGTTGGGAATCATTGTTTCATCACATATTCCCAACGTCTAAACTACGAAAACATGATTAAACTAGTGCAGAAACAGTAAAACATAACAATCATAACTACTAGACTCATAAACAATCAAATAAGATAAAGGAAAGGAAAAACCTGGAATAAATCTGAAAATAGCTTGTAATAATCTTGAACTAAACTTTAACATTCAATAATCTTCAATAAATCAATGGAAACGAGGAAGAAAAACAAGAATCTAACCTAATCTACACCTAATCTAACCCTAAAACTACCCTAAAACTGCTGTTTTCTGCGTTCTGGAGCATCCTCCCTTCGTCTGGCGTGAAAACGGCTTATATATAGGGTTCCTGTAGAGTTTACGCAACTTTTGGGTGAATGTAAAGTTCGATTGATCGAGCTTAGTTCGATCGATCGAAGGTTCAATCGATTGGACTCTGCTCAATCGATTGAACTCTTTGATTTTGACAACTTTGCGCACCGATGGGAGAATGCCCATAACTTTTTACTCGGACCTCGGATTTACCTCCCGTTTGATTCCACGCGATCGTAACTCAAAGATGTACATTTTATATCTCTAGGCAAATCTTCCATATCTGAAGTCTTTATTGTCAAAATTAGCATTTTTGCAGCTGCTTATGTTGTTCTATCCACCAGAATCACTTTTCTTTAGCTCTACTTCATTGATGTACATCCTAATACCTATAAAACAATGCAAAAACAAATATTTTAGCACTAACACAATAAAAAGAACATTGTTATTAGAATGCACCTAAATGTAGGGACTTTGGGGATAAAAGTATGCATAAAGGATCATGTATTACGCTATTAGAATGCTCGATCGATTGAACTTTATTTTCCCCCAAAAGTTATGTACAGTCTACAAAAACACTATAAATAAGTCATTTTGATGCCAGACGAAAGGAGGACGCTCCAGAACGCAGAAAATAGCATTTTTAGGGTTAGATTAGGTGTAGATTAGGTTAGATTCATGTTTTCTTCCTCCTTTTCCATTGTTAAACTCAAGATTGATGTTGATTACAAGTTATATTCAGATCATTTTTAGGTATTCTTCTCCTTTTTCTTTATTTGATTGCTTATTGCTTTAGATGTCAATGATTGCTATGTTTTGTTATCTCTGCTTTAGTTTTATTATGTTCTCGTAGTTTAGATGTTGGGAATATGTGATGAAACATTGATTCCCAGCCTCTACTATACAATCTTTAGAAACCTTGGGCTCGATCGATCGAAGGTATTTCGATCGATCGAACCAGAGCCATAGTCAAGCGATCGAAGACATTTCAATCGATTGAAGGATGATGTTGTCCGATCAATCGATAGCATTCGATCGATCGAACATGTTAATTCCTGAGATGATTCTTTTAAGTATTCCGTGACTTTTTGTTTTAGAAATCTTTCATCAAATTGTCCCTATAAGCTCAGTTTGTCACATTAATTTTTAGAACTTAAAGCCTTAAGGCTATTTTCTTCAATAACTTTTGAAACCACTTTGAATGCTAACATCATTTAGACTGCAAGTAATAACCATTGTTTTAAACTATCTTTCGAGTATTTTAAATCAACTACAATGATGTAGTCCCGATCATGAAAGGGCTATTGATTCTATATCTTTAGAAAAATACAGAATACTGAAATGGAATAAACTCCATAGAATGTTAATGAATGTGCATGGTAGATAGTTAGGATCAATGTGGATTCATGTGTTTCCAACACCTTTAATTTATCTATTTAATTAGTTATGTTTCTTTATACTTAAGTTTATTATTTTGTTTAATTTAATTAATTAGGATTCGTTAGAACTTCCACTCCTATAATCATATTTTTCCTTTTTCGTTAAGTTGTAACTTAGTATATTTTCTTCCTATTCCTTCCCTGTGGGATCAACCTAGACTTCCAGTACTATATTACTTATACGATCACCTACACATGGGTGTTGTATAAGAGCTCACAACTTTTTAGTCGTGTCACCAATACTTATGGACCGATCGGGGAACTCGTGGTCCAGCACCACTTGATTTATTTCCTCCACCTGGGCTACTCCGTCCCTGGCTTCCCTCGGGTCCATCTCCTTGACATTTAGTGTTTCTGCAATGGCCTCTCTACATAGGGAGATAATGTAACAACTCCAGGTGATTGCTTTGTCTCCTCTTAGGCTTCTTGCACCATAGGGGGTTCCCAACTTGACAACTTGGCTGTATGTTGACATAACTGCCTTGGCTTTATTAAGCGTTGGCCTCCCAAGGATGATGTTGTACGTGGATGGAGCCTCCATAAAGCATGAAGTTTTCCATCGCTGAGACTTGTTGCGGGTAGGTTCCCATCAAGACTGTCAGATCAATCATCCCGAGCAGTTGTATAATTATCGGTCGGAGCATGTCCCTTGATATCCCAAACTGATCAAAGGCAAAGGCGAATAGAGTCCTAGGAGCCACATGTGCCTACTTACTATATAATTGGCTATGAAGAGGCTCACTACCAGTGGATCATTGTAGGGGCAGTGGAGGTCCTTTACATCATCAGATAAGAACGTCAGCACATTGGTCGGTGGGGAGTTGGTTGATTGGACATGCACGACGTCAACTCGGGATTCCCGAGCAGGCCTTTTTCTAACTGACTATGCATTCCCTCTGCCCGATGTTCCTCTAGAGATCACAGTGATGTAACTGAGTGGTTGCAGCTGCTTGGGAGCTTGGGTGTCTGGCCGGAGTTGTCTATCCGTATTGACAGACTTAGTGAGGTGACCCTGCTCGATCGGCTTCTCAATGGTATTCTTTAACATAAAGCAGTCCTTTTTGTCGTGGCCATGATCTTTGTGGTACCGGCAATACTTGTCCCAGTTTCTCTTCTCGAGCGGGCTCTTTAGCTTTGTCGGTTATTTAAGCAGACTCTGAGCCTCAGCGGCGACCATAACTTCCTAGATAGGCTGGGAAAGATGGGTGAAGGCGATTGGGGCCTGATCCCCACTACCTTTTTGCTAATCTTGCTTCGGTTTCTTTCTCGAGCCCTTCTCAGAACCCTCACATTTTCTTTTGGACTTTGGGGACTCATCTCCTATAAAGCTGGCATTCTTAGACTTTAGGAATCCCTCTGTGTCAACGTATTTCCCAACCTTCTTTGAGAGTTCAACCAGGGTGGCCGGTCAGTCATGGTGGAACAACATGGCAAGCTTGGTGTGATGAACTCCTGAGCAGAAGGCTATGATTGCGAACATTTTGTTTAGGTTGCGAATTTGGAGCTTTTGCTGATTGACACAGTTGACATAATCTTGTAGGGATTCTTCCTTGCGCTGCTTAATGACTAGCAATTGTGTGTCTGGCTATAATTGGTCTAGCATTTCTACAAACTGGCGAACGAAGAGCTTGCTGAGTTCTTTGAAATCGATTGTTCGGGGTTTACGTGCATGGAACCACTATGCACCTGGACCTTTGAGGGTGCTGGGAAAGGCTAAGTAGAGTAGTTCATTGGCGTTGGTAGCTAATGCCATCTGAGCCTTGTAAGTCCAAACATGATCGACGAGGCTCCTCGAACAGTCATAGGAATAAAGATGCGGTTGCTTGAACTTGCGAGGAACAGGGAATTCAATGATCCGGACAGTAAAGGGTGGCTCAGTTTTGGTATTGGTGTAATCATAACCTAGATTGTGGTTCAACTTCTTGATTTGTTGTTGCAGGTCATTGATTTAGGCTTAGACGTCCTCCTTTCGGCCCTCCCACTCTATATATGTGCTATAAGTCGGGTCGAACAATGAAGCCTCTTCTTCAAAGTGCGTTGTCATCAAAGACGGGGCACGGCTTCGACTCCAGGTAATCGTGTGCCTAAGATCTCCGCAACTCCTGGCCAGGCATTCTTGGGCTGATTCCTGGACCGTTTGCTCTTACCCTCCCTCCTAGCAGCACGTCTACTATTGATGATCTCTCTTGCGTCCACTACCCAGTTAGGGTTGGCCTAGGCCCGTTGCCGTGTCCGTTCAGGGCCATGCCAACGTTCATCATTCCTGGACTGCTCCAAAGCCAAGGGGGATATAAGTACGATATGGGCGCGTCATCGAGTCCACGTCGGCATGCAATCACGTGCATCGTTCCAGAGCTGATCCTCGGCTTGAAGGAGTTTAGCCTGTTGGGCCAGCAGTGCTTTAATTTGATGTTGAGTTTGGTGCTAGCCCTCCATGAGTTGCGCGAGATCTACAGTGATCTGCTCTGAAGTCATGGAGGCAGCCGGTTGCCCAGCCAATGAATCCTCCTGACCCGTCGGGGTAGTAGTTTTCTTACCACTCTTTGGTAACATGTTGATCACTCACAGATTTGTTTTGGAGAAAGCTTGTCGGTTCCACAGACGGTGCCAGACTGATGATGCCAAAATATGGTTAGAGGTAAGAAGAATTAAACAAGAGGGATTTGAGTGTGGTTCGGCCCCGTTAACTAGGAGACATAAGTCCATGTGTGTGTCGGAGCACTTGCACTAATCAATCACTGGCGACCTTTGGTGAGCCAACAAGAAGGGCGGTACTACCAGAGACCGTCCGGGTATATGCGTATGACTATTGTGTATTGCTATTTTGTTAAGTGAGAATACAATCCCCCTTAATGGGGGTGAGTGGTCTCTTCTATAGATACAAGAGACCACTCTTACAAGGTAAGTGGCCCGATAAAGGCAGTTTAATCAAATAAGGAGTGATTGACACAAATCATGGGAGTTCCTTAATTAAGTTAGAAAACTATCTAGGCTTTCCATTAGTCTTCTAGATAAAGTAGGAAACTGCCTGGAACCTCCTAGAGTGCGTCGTGAAACATGCCCGGGCAGCACCCATTATAGGGTGGGCCTGCATCATGAGCCCGACCTTTATCCAAACTGGGCGGTCTTAAATAGACAACCCGAGAAAGTTGCGTGATGAGCGCCATTACCAGATACCTCGACATTTCTTGCTGAGGTGGTGGATGCTAACCCTGACTGAATATTTTTGTATGTATCAATGATAATACTTTGATTACAAATCATCTAAAATAAATGGATGAGAGATCAAAATCCTAGATTAACATGATTAACATGATTCATGAAGTTCAATAATATTTTTCATTTCTCTTATCAAAGGATGCCAAATTTTCAGAATTACAGAGTCTTGTTATAATACCTTTTCAGAGACCTTAGGTTATAGAATGTCCATGAGTTTATTTTTGTCACAAACTACAATGAAATAGTTTTTTTGACACCAATTATAGTTCATACGATTTCCCAAGAATTAATTATTGTGTTTACAAGAACAGTGGACAATCCTGATCCACTATTCCCAAAACTCTTATTTCTTGAACTCCAAAAATGCTATAGATGTCCTACTTTTTGGAAAAGTTCCCTAAGACATGTATCTAATTTTGTACAAGGATTTTAACCCTGAACATGCTTGGGTATTCTTTGGTGTCCTAATGCATAGAATTGAATGCAATGGATTCAGAATTCGATTTTGTGGATTTGCTTCTTCTACATTTGCCTTAGTGCCCATGTATTATGTATTTCTCTCTTCCCTTATCTTAGAATTTTTCTAGGTTTACAACTTTCTTTCAACGACACAATACCTTTAGGATAGTTAATGTTTACATGTTTTCTTTCTTTTTTCTTTTGCGACCCCGCTTGAGTCAAATCAATGTAAGTCTTCTCGTTCCCTTTTGCATATCATGGCATGTTTCCTTTATTTGCATAGGTCCTGAGCGGGACTAGCCACTGTGAGTATATTTCTCCCTTGTATTGCATGTGCATCCGATTGCTACTTGATTTAATCTCTAGAAATGATTTTCATTAGATGTTCCTTTGCCATGTATATATTATCTAGTATGTTTGAGGAAACAACACCTATTATGAATTAAGAACAAGGATATTTGAATCAAGGCCTACCATTCGGTAGGGCGAGGAGGGGGGTGCTTTAGTCCTACTCGGGCTCCTTCTCCTCTCCTACCAAGACCCTTGAACCTTGTTTATGGTGATAAAGGGCAAGTAATCTTATTCAAATTTGGGCTAGTCAAATTTAGTTTCCCAAATCCCGATAAAAATTATGTGGCGACTCTTTATCCCTGGGATCATGGGAAGAGTTCTAATTCTTGAAGTGTGTTCCTTGGATCCATCTCGAGACACTATTAAAAATGATAGAACCCCTCCCATTGCATGTCCACAGCACCGGCCTTGTGTATTTGACTGACATTAAGCTGTCATACAGAAGTATGCTAAGAGTACGCTTTTTACGTTCAATTCTTGTTGAGATAGTGAGCATCACTAGAGGATGAAATAGCCAATTTTTTGACTTGAGTCATTCTCACTCTCACCTTGTGCTGATCGTACTTTCAAGTAGAACTGGACATAGCATTGTTATGTCTGAAAGTCTAGTACAATGTCTACGTCATATTTAACAAGTAATGAGACAGTCATATCTAGTGAATTATGAGCTTTAAAACAATGAGAGTAAGATGACAATTATTGAATGGTTTAAAGAATAATTCCCATTTTAATTTTTTTAAAAGCATATACGTATGTAAAGCAAACAAAGCATAAAATCGTAATATAGAGAAACTACCCCTGTGTCGCACATATAAAAAGTATATTTCTAGGATTGGCTGTATCCAGGTAGAAGTACGCCTGTTGATTCAGTGGCTTGAGGGTTTAGACAATCGTGAATGTACTGGTATGAATTGGATTTGATCAAGTGAATGTGTTGGCCGTTTCAACTTGGGTAGTTGAGACTAGGTAGTTATTGATGGTGCTAAAGCCCTGGCTAAAGCTGTGGAAAGGATATACCTTGTTTAGGATCCGACTAGATTTGAGTTTTGAGCTTGTCGACTGGATCTGTTCAGGTTTGGAGATTGGCCATATTTAGTTTTAGAGGTGCTCGGTTTTGATGCCCCCTCGGTCTTTGTCGTATGCCCATGCTCAAGCTAAATGTTTGGATTTAGAAGTTGTAGGTGTTTCGATTAGTAATCCATTCAGAAATTATCGATCTGTTGGAATGTTGTTGATTCTGGGAGTAGGCTGAGTGTATAGAAGTTTCCCCTGTTAACTTCTATCAAAAGTATACCTAAGGTGGAGGTTCGAAGAAAACTGTCACGCCCCGCAGTAGCAAAAATAGAGAAAATAAATTCATTTTTGGACCCGTAGGCCATGACAGTTGAAAGTCACCACATTGTCCACAAACAAAGTCAACCCATCAGAGTAAAGATTCAAACCACGCATTGGAAAGTTCTAAGGTCGATAGACCCACTACTATGCATGTCAGCTTTTGAATCTCATTAGTATCTCAACATTAACCAAAAGATTTCACTGATCAATGCATTAAATCAATTATTCCACGTGTGCATTATTCCAATGCCATATCATTTTATCCCTTACTATTCCATATTCGCATAATAGAAACAGGAAACGATTTCCAGAATAATTAAACCCTTATTATAATAAACAAGAGGAACTATCCATGATCTACAACTTCCAATCGATTGAGATAAAGGTTCAATCGATTGGGATAAAAATCATAAATTAGGAACATGCATGGTAATCGATTGGATCCAAAATAATACCAATGGATTGCAAACTTTGGCAATCGATTAGGTTACAACCAATGGCAATCGATTGGAAAACATACTAATCAATTGGGTCCAGAATGATGTCAATCAATTGGAAAACATACCAATCAATTGGGACTTCGTCTTTTCTAGCAGAATTATAAAACAACATATGTAACGTCCATGGAACATATTAACTACATCTAACCTTCACTAAAACGCATGAAAACGTCAAATAAGAATAACCAAGTGAGTTGGACACACCTAGGGGTGCGTTTGGGTGTGTGTTTGTCTTGTGGTTTCTCTTCCTCTCCTCCTCTTGATCTCTTTATTTCTCTGTCCCTCTCTCTCTGTCTGCTCTCTTCTCTTCTTCTCCTCTTGCCAGCGACAATGTGTGTGTGTGTGTATGGATGTGTATATATAGATATATAAAGATGTGTGTATAGTATAGGTACACACTCTCTCTCTCTCCACCAAAACTGCCAAAAGCCTCCCAAGGCACAAAATGAACTTATATATATAGAGAAATGAGAGTGCCACACATCAAAATGTGAAGCAAAGAATAAAACTTGTGTCTGATGGTGCCAATCAATTGGTACCAGTGGTAATCGATTAGGCATAAATATTTGATGGCAATCGATTGGTATACAAGCCAATCGATTGGGACCAAAATTTCAACTAAGACAAGAAATAAAACAAAGGGTTTACTTATATATACAGAAATATAGGAGTACAAAGAAATTACAGGGTATTACATCATCCCCCACTAAATGAAGATTTTGTCCCCGAAATCCGAACTAAGCATCGGCAAATAACTTTAGATGCTTCTCACGCATCTCAGATTCCTACTCACATGAAGCTTCTCCTTCGTCGTGAAACTTCCACTAGATCTTTACCAACGGAATGTTTTTGTTCCTCAGCTTCTTAACTCCTCGATCAAAGATTCGCACTAGCCCTTCATGAAATGACACATTGTCATTAACCTCGATATCTTCAAAATTGATCTCGTGACTTGGTTTATGAGCACACTTCCTTAACATGCCGACATGAAAGACATTGTGTACTCTTGACATCTTAGGAGGTAATGCGAGTCTGTAGACAACCTTTCCTACATGTTCGAGAATCTCAAAGTGTCCAACGAAACGTGGTGTTAGCTTTCCTTTCCTCTGTCCAATTCTGACAATTCCTTGTCCTAGAGATACTTTGAGTAGCACATGATCCCCAACACTGAATTCAAAACTTCTGCAACGTTTATCCGCATAACTCTTGTGTCTACTCTGTGCCATTCTCATCCTTTCCTTTGCGATCTGGAACTTCTCATTAATTTCCCAAACTAACTCTGGTCCAAGAAGTTGATTGTCTCCAACCTCTGCCCAACATAAAGGCGATCGACATGGTTTTCCATATAGTGCCTCAAAGGGTGGTGCCATTCCTATACTCGAATGGTGGCTGTTATTGTATGCAAATTCTATCAGTGGTAGGTGAGTCTCCTATGAGCTCTCAATATCAATAACACATGCTGAAGCATGTCCTTCATCACCTAGTTAACTCGTTCAGTCTGTCCATCAGCCTACAGATGAAAGGCTGTAATTAAGCTTAATGTCATTCCTAAAGCTGATTGTAGACATTTCCAAAACTCTACAGTCAACCTCAAATCACAATCGGACACGATAGGGACTGGTACACTGTGCAATTGCACAATTTATTATATGTACATATGGCTCAAACGCTCGACCGGGTACGACATATATAAGCTATGAAATGTGCCAATTTGGTAAGTTGATCCACAACTACCCAAATAGCATCGTGGTTTTGCTGAGACCTCAACAATCCTACCACGAAGTCCATAATTATATGTTCCCACTACCATTCAGGAACTTGGAACGGTTGTAGAAGTCTTGGAGGCTTCTGATGTTCCGCCTTCACTTGCTTACACGTGAGACATTGAGACATTTGTTCAGCAACTTTTCGTTTCACACCTTCCCACCAAAAGTTCCTCTTCAAATCCTTGTACATCTTTGTACCTCCTGGGTGAATAGTCATTCGTGACTTACGAGCTTTGTCCAATATATCCTTTCTAAGATCCCCGTCATTGGGCACACAAGTCTGCCTCTGCATCTGAGTGCTCCGTACGAACCAATACTCGAATTCTCTGGTTCTGTCACTGCGTTGCTTGCGAGACACTCCCAAAGTCCTTCGTTCTTCTTCTATGCCTCCAAAATACGACTGACGAGGGTCAGTTGCACAATGACAAATCCAAAGTGTCGTCCATCGCTTGAATCTGAGGCCTGAATACCGAATTCAGCCAAAGTTTCCAAGGCTTGCCACTCTTTGACCATAAGAGAATCTACTGTCATCCTCTGAGGTTTTCGACTTAACGCATTGGCCACTATATTTGCTTTCCTAGGGTGATATTGCAATGTGAAATTGTAATTATTTAACAATTCCATCCAACGTCATTGCCTCATGTTCAACTCTCTTTGAGAAAACAAGTATCATAGACTCTTATAATCTGAAAACAAATCAAACTTCTCACCATATAGATAATGTCTCCATATCTTGAGTGCAAAAAAAAATCGTAGCTAGTTCGAGGTCATACGTATGATAACTCTACTCGTAAGGCTGCAATTGTCGCGATCCATATGCAATTACATTCCCGTCGTGCGTCAAAATACATCCAAGTCCTTTGTGTGATGCGTCGTTATATATGGTGAAATGTTCACCACTCTTAGGTATCTCTAATACTGGCGCAGTAGTCAATCTCTCCTTCAATTCTTAAAATGTGCATTCGTGCTTGTTACCCCATTCAAACTTCAAGTCCTTCTTCATTAGTCTGGTAAGAGGAGCTACGATCTTAGAGAATCTATCCTCAAATCTCCTATATTATCCAACCAACCCAAGAAAACTTTTAACTTTCGTTGTAGTGGTTGGTATATTCCAATCCAAAACAACGTCTATCTTGGACGAGTCTATGGCTAATCCATCTTGCAAGATGACATGTCCTAGAAACTTGACTTCCTTCAGCCAAAACTCACACTTACTAAACTTTACATACAGTTGGATATCTCAGAGGGTCTGTAGTGCGATCCTTATATGTTCCTCATGTTCCTTCTTAGTCTTTGAGTAGATTATAATATCATCTATGAACACGATAATGAACTAGTCTAAGTAGGGTCTAAAGACTCTATTCATTAAGTCATGAATACCGCTGGAGCATTGGTTAATCCAAAAGACATAACAAAAAATTCATAATTCCCGTACCTCGTCCTGAAAGCAATCTTGGAAATATCCTCTGGTCAATCCAACAGTTGGTAATATTCAGATCATAAATCGATCTTCGAGAATGTCGTCGCTCCATGCAATTGATCAAATAGATCATCGATCCTGGGGAGTGGGTACTTATTCTTAATCGTGACCTTGTAGAGCTCCCTATAGTCGATACAAAGTCGCTGAGTTCTATATTTCTTTTTGACGAACAACATTGGCGTTCCCCAAGGCGACATGCTGGGTCGAACAAACTTGAGAGCTTCTAATTCCTGAACCTACTTCTTTAGCTCTTGCATCTCCATTAGTGCCATCCGATAAGGAGCCTTCGATTGTGGTAAAGTACCAGGCACTAACTAGACACAAAAGTTAATCTGCCACTGACGTGGTAATCCTAAAATATTTCAAAACACGTCCTCAAAGTCTTGGACTACAGGAATCTGAGTAATCGTGAGTTTCGAACTTGAGCTCTCGATAGCTGCCAGACGACTACTGAGAAAAGCATCGCTAGAGGGGTTACACTGAAAATCAACAGGCTGACTTCCTGGTACCGAAAAGGTAATCATCTTATTGGCACAATCCAACTTATCACGGTACTTTGTGAGGCAATCAAACCTAAGATGATGTAAAATTTCTTCATTGACAAAACGATTAGGTCTCGGGAAGAATCTTATCCTCTAGGGTTAAGCCACAGTCCTTGCACACTTTTCCTAATCTTACAGTTACTCCTAAAGGTGACAACATATTATTGGCTACATTAAGTGCTTGGGGTACTAAACCCAAAAGTTTAACGATCCCGATAGCAATGAACGAGATCGAAGCACCAATATCAAATAGAACTTTCACTTGAGCGTTGAATAATGTCAGAGTACCTTACATGTTCTGCTATTTAATCTCATTAAATCCGTGTTCTTGGGGAGGATAGCATTCATACGAGCCTATCCAACTTGGCCTTAAGTAGTTGGTCCATAGTATGTCCTACGGGTTGTTCTGCAATCCTTGCTGATATGGCCATGTTTGTTGTACACGGGTTGTTCTGCAATCCTTGCTGATATGGCCATGCTTGTTGTACTTATAATAGTGAATGCTTGCACAGTTGTAGTTCTTGGAAGCTTGGCAATCCATAGCCAAATGACCAGGTTCTTCGTAGTTAAAATATCCACTAGTATTGCCTCCAGTAGTAGCAGGGAGTTCTTACAAATGAGGTGCTTGGGGTGCAGCATAGCGATTCTGGGGAACCGTAGGTTGTAGCTTCCTCTCTCCAGTCCAATTGTGCTTGTTCCCTTGGAACCACATCAGAAGTCTCGGTCCTTGGTTACCACTGGGTGGTAGCCGATTCCCAAAACGTCCATGCTCTCGACCATTAATATCCTCATAATCGACTGTCATTCCTACCGTAGCCTTAAAAGTCTGGCCCTGATGATTCAACGTCATCCATTGTAGTGGCAATGAAAAACCCTGATGATACTGCATGTTCTTCTCTGGGGTATCTATCATATGTAGGGCAAAATGAGATAGTCATTCAAGCTATACCGTATACTCTCTTAAGGTAAGTTTCCCTTGCCTTAGTCCAATGAATTCTCTCTCCTTCTTATTCCTCTCTATTTGAGAAAAGTAGGTCTCAAGAAACAGCCCTTTAAATGCGATCCAAAGCATCCTTCCAGCCGCACCTTCTCCTATGGTTGCTTTCTCTGATTCCCACCAATCGGCAGCTGCATAAGTCAATTGAAATGTCGCCAGTCGATGCTTCTTGATCTCGTTACATCCAAGGGTATTTTGATTGCTTCCATCTCTCGAAGCCACTATTCCGCTGCCATGGCTCAGTATTCCCGTCAAACTTTTCTGGATGAAAATGATGAAAACACTCCACTATCCTATCCTCGACTGGCCTCGGGGGTGGTCCATGGTTATTTCCATTGTGCACGTTAGGATTGTTGATCCGTTCCATCCTACGTACAAAGGCCTTGAACAGTCCAGTTAGATCAACAACTTGGGGTGCTTGGGGGACATCTTCAATCTGAGCGGGACGATTCTGAGTACGCATTCCTGCCATTAATGCAGTAAAGTTGGGTACCTATACAGACATCTCTTAGTTAGTCGTCAACCCAAAATAATTATAGAAAGTAAATCGCAACTAAACATAAAAGTTATTACTATTATCACATTAATAGCACGGAGAACTCCAAAGGGATAATCTCCAGAGCACAATCAAAGAGTCAACCCCTATCTCAAGGAATTCTTAAGGTTCAAACTCAAGAAATGCTAAACAATTGGTGAACACGAACACTAAACCTAGGCTCTGATACCAAAAATCCTATCACACCCCGCAGTAGCAAAAACAGAAAAAATAAATTCCTTTTTGGACCCATAGGCCATGATAATTGAAAGTCACCACTTTGTCCACAAACAAATTCAAACCATCAGAGTAATGATTCAAACCATGCATTAGAAAGTTCTAAGGTCACTAGACCCACTACCATGCACGTCGGCTTTTTAATCTCATTAGTATCTCAACATTAACCAAAAGGTTTCAGTGATCAATGCATTAAATTAATTATTCTACGTGTGTATTATTCTAATGCCATATCATTTTATCCCTTACTATTCCATATTCACATAATAGAAACGGGAAATGATTTTCGTAACAATTAAACCCTTATTATAATAAACAGGAGGAGCTATCCATGATCTACAACTTCCAATCAATTGGGATAAAGGTTCAATCGATTGGGATAAAAATCATAACAATCGAATGGGAACATGGCAATAGATTGGATCCAAAATAATACCAATCTATTGCAAACTTTGGCAATCGATTAGGTTATAACCAATGACAATCAACTGGAAAACATACCAATCAATTGGGTCTAGATTGATGGCAATCGATTGGAAAACATACCAATCGATTGGGACTTCGTCTTTTCCAATAGTATTATAAAACAACATATATAACGTCCACGGAATGTATTAACTACGTCTAACCTTCACTAAAACGTATGAAAATGTCAAATAAGAATAACCAAGTGAGTTGGACTCACCTAAGGGTGCGTTTGGGTGTGTGTTTGGCTTGTGGAGCTTGGAAGATTAAAGAATTTTTTATATTCAAGCACAAAGAGACCATGTTCAAATATGTCAACTAATTTCTCAATAATTTCTAAAAATAGTAGATGGATCCTAATGATTCTAAAACAAATTGAATGAACACTAAATCATCAAAGTTTATCCAAAAAATTTTAAATCCATCAACCTATGGAGTTTGATTGACTAAATCTTATGGACAATACCAATCTATTTTGCTGAATTTTGAAGCAATCAACTAGTTCAATTTAAAGTGTGAGGAAAACAACTTAAGTGATGGTTTGAGTTCATTAGAAAGATCAAACTCACACATCAACATGTTTGATATGATTCCCAATCAATTTCGCCCCCATGTTCTATGAAGAACTTAAGATCATGGATAAAAGGTTCATACAAATATTCTGTTGGAGATGAAATTCAAAATAGAAATTCTCGGTAATAGAAGTAATCAAGAGAAATGTATGAAAAAGGGAATCATCCTTCTCATGGATCAACCATCCAAACCATCATAGAATTCAAGACAAGATACTTAAAGCATGTATGCATGGATCTACAGAAGATGGAAAATATGAATCAAAATCAAAAATCAAAACACGAAAATCATAGTAAATATGGGTCTCTAATCATAGATTATCAATAAAAGCGTGGATTTGGATCCTAGCTATGTGAGTATGTAAAATGTAATACCCTGTATTTTCAGCATGTATTAATACCATGAGATTCTGTATACTTGCCTTTACTATACATGGGTTTTCTCTTTGAATGGATTGAAGTAGTTTCAATCTAGACATTTTGGTTTTTCAATCGATCGATCCCTTTTCAATCGATCAAAACCCTGCCGACACAAATGCAATGATTTCATCCATGTTCAATCGATCAAACCTTTTTCAATCGATCAAAGTTGTTTTAATCCAACAAACATGTCTGCAAACTTATCCCTAGTATTGCATAGAAGCTGCCACCTTGCACCACTTCTCTCTATGGATATCTAACCATTTCATAGGTGTGTGTGTTTGTTTAGTTTAGAGAATTAGAGAGAGTGGAGATATATATGTTTATGTGTATAATCACATATATACGCACATACATTTTATATGTACATTCAGTTAAAGACAAAGAGAGCAGATAGAATCAGAAGAAGAAGGAAAGGAAAATAGATCGGGAGAGGAGACAGAGATAGAGAGAAGGAATGAGGAGAGAGAGGAGAAGCCATTGAAGGTAGCTTGAAGTCCACAAACTTGCCAAATGCACTCTAAGCATCTTTTTGTGAGTTCTAAACTCACTTCATAGCTTAAGAGTATGTTTTTACAAGTTTTTGATGTAAAGAATCAAAGTTGTCGTAAAACAGAAATCTCATTCTCATTCTCACTATTGGCTAGATGGTCTATTCAACTAGTTACAAGGATCAAGGACCTTTTCAAAGATTGATTTGCGTTCTAGATATCATTAGATATTAGTTCAACTAGAGGATGTGTCAATGCAAAGTCTGCATTCAGGACAAGATACGGGCATTATGAGTTTCTTGTATGCCTTTCAGTTTGACGAATGCCCCAGCAGTATACATCGACTTAATGAATAGAGTATTTAAACCCTATCTGGATAAATTCATTATAGTTTTCATTAACGACATCTTAATCTATTCCAAGACAAAGAAGGATCACTTGGAGAACTTACAGATTGCTTTACGGACGCTTCGAGATAGCAAGTTGTATGCAAAGTTTAGCAAATGCAAGTTTTGGCTGCAAGAAGTCAAATTTCTAGGATATGTGATTTCATAGAATGGCATCTTTATAAACTCAACTAAGATTGATGCAGTCTTGAGCTAGAACAGGCCAACCAATCCGACAGAAGTTAGAAGTTTTATGGGTTTGGCTAGATATTATTAGAGATTCATCGAAGGATTTTCCAAGATTATAGGATTGTTGACGAATTTGACAAGGAAAGAGGCAAAGTACGAATGGACAGATAAGCAAAAGATGCATTCCACGAGTTAAAAGAGAGATTGACTTCTGCACCGATACTAGCAATAGCTAAGAGTGGAGAGAGATTGATAATCTACAACGATATGTCACAATAAGGACTTAGATGTATGCCCATGCAAGATGGGAATGTGATTGCGTACAGATCAAGGCAATTGAAGCCACATGAGACGAACTATCATATACATGATTTGGAATTGGCTACGATATTGGGTTACATTGAAAATTTAGAGACACTATCTGTATGGGGAGAAGTTTGATATGTTCTCAGATCACAAGAGCTGAAGATATCTGTTCTCTGTATGGGCGATATGTTCACGGATCACAAGAGCTTAAGATATCTATTCTATCAGAAGGAGTTGAACATGTGACAATGAAGTGGATGGAGCTACTTAAGGATTATGACTTTTTCTACAATACCATCTAGGTAAGGCAAATGTTATAGTCGATGCTTTAAGTCATCGACCTTGACTAGTGATTGTGGCCCTACTGATACGAGAATGGAACACATTAGAGGTTTTAGCTGAATTCGATCTTCAGCTAGAAGAAATAATGGGAGGACAATGTCTTGGATGTCTTGTCATGCAGCTGACTCTAAATAGTTGAATCATAGAAGCTCAACAAACAACGGAGGATTTGAAGCTGTGGTTCCTAAAGATGTCAGCAATTGAATTAGAGATCTAGAATATTGGTTCAAACAGAGCTCTAAGATGTAAGGATAGACTTTGTATGCCTGATGCAGATAACCTCAGAAAAGACATATTGGATGAAGCACACAAATCACGAATAACTGATCATCCTAGAGGTATGAAGATGTACAAGTATTTAAAGAGGAATATATGGCGGGAAGGAATGAAGAGAGAAGTAGCTAAGTTTGTATCTCAGTGTCATACTTGTAACGAAGTAAAGGCAGAACATCATAAACCACTCGGACTACTTCAACCACTACCAATCCCTAATGGAAATGAGAACATATAACCATGGATTTATTGGTAGGTTTACCAAGGTATTAGCAAAATCATGACGCTATTTGGGTGATTGATGATCAAATTACGAAGACGGTGAATTTTATCACCCACAGCATAACGTACCCACATAGAACGACTAAGTCGTATGTATCTACAGCAAGTCGTGTGAGTCCATGGTATACCTATCTTAATCATGTCGGATCGAGATTCGCATTTTATTGCACAATTTTGGAAGAGTCTTCAAATAGCAATAGGAACAACCTTAAACTTGAGATCAAATTTTCATCCGCAAACAGACAGGAAAACTGAACGAGTTATTCAAGTGATGAAGGATGTCATACTCACGTGCGTTATCGATTTGCAGAGTTCTTTGGGAGACGCACTTTCCATCGATCAAATTCGCCTACAACAACAGCTATCATATTAGCATAGGAATGATATGAGATGCATGATATCTATACATAGAGATTTGAAGACTTAATTCTTAAGTTTTAGGGTTAAAAGAGGGATTTCTAGGATTAGAATGGGATAAAATTGTCAATTTGATGCCCAAACATAGTTTTTGGTCCATTTCTTCACACGGGAAATCTCCTGGAAGGGTTTGGAAGCAAAAAAAAGTGATGGCAGTAGCAAATAGTGGATGGACGCTTATAGGGGACCCCCCAACACCCTTGTGTGAGCCACCACCCCCCTTTTCCTTCCCCAAGTTGCTTTTTTGTCGTGTTTAAAGTTTGATGCGCACTGCTTTTCCAAATTTTTGTAAAAAAATTGTCTTTGGAATCGTTTATTTATATACCGTTTTAAAGCAATCGAATTGAATTTTAGTATAAAAAAATTTCAAGATAAATTTAGATAAGAATTTAAGTTCAATTGAAGTGTAGAAGTCTCTTGGAACTTTCGTCGTCTTTTTGAAGTCAAACGACTTCCTTTACAATGCTTTACAATGCCCATCGATTTTGAGTTATTCTTTCAAATTGAATCTATGGATACCTTAAATACAACATTTAGAACATTTCATATACTTTTATCCCTGAGTGAATGAGAATTCCGAGAGATGATTTGAGAAAATTAGGATTTATCCTTGAAAAATGGTTGTTTTGACCTTTTGATCACTTTTTCAAAGTCTGATCTTTCTATTATGTGGAATCTAATACCTTCCATGGGGTACTTTTCATCATCGAATCCTTCAAGATGTTGTCCACCTTAAATCCTAACAGTGTGGTAAAATTTGGTTATCTACAACGTATTGTACGTCTTTCCTTCTTTGGAACGTGTATAAAAATCAATATAACATTATCCAGTGAGTTTAAATCTCACCTTAGAGTTATAGAGTGTGTTTGGGTGTGTGTTGAAGCTTGTAGCTTCAATGGTGGTCACTTTTCTCTCCTCTTTCTCTTCTGTTTCTTCTTCTTCTCTTTCTCTTCTGCTTCTCTTCTAGTCCTTCTCCTTATTCTAAGTCCAGAGACGAATGTGTGTATATAGGTAGGCGTGTATGTGCATATATATATGAGTGGATATGTCACGTCCTAGAGTAGACCAAAAATAGGAAAAATTTAAATTTTCTTTTGGGTCCTAAGGTATGTGGCTGGTTGAATTGTCTGATTGTCCTATGCAACAATTATATAACAAGATGCATACAAATGCAAAACTAGCTAGAATATATTACATAATTAAACCATAGGTCTGATTACAAACCAAAATTTTTAAACCAATCTTAAGTAGAAAACAAAGCATAGTCTTAGGCAACTAGTGCCATACAAACTTAGTACAAACCAGTCTCCAATTATTACAACTTATATACAGAAAGTGGAACTAAAACTAGAACCCTAGCTCTAACTAGCATAGCCATATCCTTCATCTCATCATAGCACTCCTCACCATACGCTTCCTCGGGATTGTCATAACCTGTACCAACATACTCGGGGATACGTGGGCGTAGGATGGCTAGGATATGAATTCCATCAGCTTCTAAAACCGAGTGAATATAATATATCGCCCAAATACTATAAACATAGTCCATAGGTGAAAACGTTTGAAATCAAGTTATAAGAGATATTCAAGAATGCATTTCAATTTATGAACAAGTCACAATTACAAGTAATGCACGAATAAAATATAATTTCCATTTATTCACCTTTATTCCACAATTTCAATTCAGTTAAATAACTGATACTTAAACTACTTCAATCCATTAGTAAGTCACAAATAAGGAAATGCAGAAGTAAAAGTGGTTGTCCATTCCAAATAAAATAATGTGTGAATAAATGTAACTATTCATTTGCAACATTTAATTTTGTACTCCATAGATCGTACACTTGGATGCGGGAGACAGTTCAACCCAACTCAGTCCTATTGCAGATCATACAGGGTCAGGACATGAAGAGGAAGATACCGTTTCTCTTATCTCTAATGGAGCACTCCATAGATCTCATATAGATGTTGCAGTACAACAATTGCATAAGGATCCTCAGCTAACTCCACCTCATGAGTTGCACATAAGCTCTGACAATATTTTGCTGATGGAATCTCATAAGCTGGGGGGCATGATAGATGTGAGAGGACTATTTTTGTTGATACTCTTGATGAAGTAGTCACTCCTACTACTAATAAATACAAAAAAGATAATTTTTAAGAATTGGAACTTTGTTTCCAATAACACCCCAACTTCTGTTGGGAGAATTTGGGTGGGTTGGAACCCTGATAAGATAAATCCTACTATTCTTAGAATCTCTCACCAAGTTATTCATGATTATATTGCTAATGATGATTTTAGTATTCAATTTGAGGCTTCATTTATTTATGGGTTTAATGCAGGCTAGGAAAGAAAAAATTTATGGTTTGAGTTAAGTTCTTATTTTAACCCCAATATAAATCATGTCCTTCTTGGAGATTTCAATGTGGTTTTAAACCCAAATGAAGTCTATGAGCCTGACTTTGGTTTAAATCCTGATATTAGTAATTTCACAAATTTGGTTGACTCTTTATGTTTAACTGACCTTAGATTTTTGGGAGAATTTTTTACCTGGAGTAATCGCAGATATGGATGGCCAAATTATACTCAAAGGAAATTGGATAGAGATCTAGTAAACCATACACTGCTGGATAGTTTTAATGATTCTTATGGTCATTTCCATGAGCCAGGTATATCTGACCACTCCCCTCTTGTCCTCTACCTTGATAAAATTGCTAGGCGGAAGGGTAAAACTTTTAAAATTTTCAATTTTTGGACACGTCTTGATTTTTACATTCCTACTTTTTCTAATGCTTGGAATACAACTGTTAATGGTACTAGTCAGTTTCAAGTTTGTTATAACGGAGGTTGATTAAAAAAGAGTTGAAATTCCTAGCAAAAATTTTGATGGGAAAGAAAAGTTGCTAGTTGATGAAGCTAGAGCTAACCTTAAATTGGTTCAGTTAGAGCTCCTTAAAAATCCCTGTTGCCCTTCTCTTATTTCCAAATAGAAACAACATTTTTTTGAATTCCTCAAAGTTGTTTGGATTGAGGAAGAAACACTAAAGCAGAAATCTAGAGTGCATTGGTTAGAAGCAGGAGACAAAAACTCCAAAAACAATTTTCAACACATAAAAAGTAGGAGAAATAGAAAAAGTAGTTTCAAATTTGTAAAACCCGATAGCTCCTTTACATGCAACATTGAGGATGCAAAAGTGGAGGCTATAAGTCATTTCAAAGATTTTTTGGGAACTACTACTAATAACCAATACCCTAGGACTGATGGTCTGAGGAGGTTATTTTTAAAAGGATACCTGAGAATTTTTTGGAGGATCTTGACAAAATTCCTACTCTTAATGAGATTATAAATACTTTTTCTAGCTTGCATGACAACGAGGCTCCTAGCCCTGACGGTTTTAATGCTTATTTGTTTAAAAAAATCTTGGGCGACTGTTGGATCCATTGTTGTTGAAGCTATTCAAGAATTTTTTTAAGTCAGGAGATATGTTAAGATAGTCTAATGCTACCATCATCGCTCTGATCCCTAAAGTGCCCAACCCTTCTAAGATGGGGGACTTCAGACTTATATCTTGTTGTAATACTACTTACAAATGTATCTCTAAAATTATTGCAAATAGACTTCAAACTTTTCTTCCTACTATCATTGATCAAGAACAATCAGCTTTTGTTAAGGGTAGAAAAATTAGTAATAATGTTTTACTAGCTCAAGACCTTCTTAGAGACTATCACAAAACTGGGGGAAAACCTAGAGTTGCTACCAAGGTTGACCTCATGAAATCATATGATAGTGTTAGTTGGGAATTCTTGTTTGATCTTCTTGATATTATGGGCTTCCCTCCTAAATTAAAGAAATGGATTACTGCATGTGTCATTACCCCTAGAAACTCCATTAACTTTAATGGGGAATTTGTGAGATACTTTGATGGTGCTAGAGGTCTTAGACAAGGGGATCCAATCTCCCCTTGTCTCTTTGCTCTTATCATGGAGGCTCTTAGCTAACTTCTCCATGACAATATTCAAAATAGCCAGTTCAAATTCCACTAGAAATGTGATAAACTGAAAATATCCCATCTTTGTTTTGCTGATGACTTAATTATTTTACTGAATGGTGATATTAACTCTGCAAAGTTGATTCGAAAGACATATAAATCGATTTTATGACTTTTCTGGTCTTCAAACCAACAATGCTAAAAGTTGTATCTTTTTCTCTGGGATTGAAGACCAAGTGGCTGATGATATTATGAGGGAACTCAAATTTACCAAAGGATCTCTTCCAATGCAGTATCTAGGTGTTCCTGTGATCATTACTAAACTGAAAAATTGCCATTATGATGAGTTGGCTAATAATATTTTCTTTAGAGTAACCTCCTGGAAATCTAAGTTCTCATCCTATGCAGGTAGGGCTCAACTAATACAGTCTATGTTACTGGGGATCCAACAATACAGGTCTGGGATGTTCATTTTCCCTAAAGGGGTTCTTAAATTGGTGGATCAAGCCCTCCCACTCCAAAAGCACATTTGGTGCAAATATTGACATCTCAAATCAACATGCAAATTAGATATCACTGGAAACAACACCCTAAACTCAAATTACACGCTAGAGATTGGACATAAGTAGGGGACTGTTTGTTAGTGTTTTGTAGTTGTTTGTTGTTTTGTTGTTATTTTATTTTTCTTTTATTTCATTGGTTTCTTCTTGGCTTCTAGTTCAGTTTAAAATTTTGTGTTTGGCCTCAACCTCTTTTGTGTGGCTTGCTTTGCCATAGTCCACATGCTCTAAGTCCATTGGAATATACTAGGTTATGCCCCTTGTACATTCTGTACATCCCTTTTTGGAATTTATTTACCATTTTTTAAAGAAAAAAAAATGTTTAATTTTGTAGATGCCATATCTTCCAGTAAATCCATACTTATACCACACTAAACATGACAATATTGGATTCCAGACTTTAGGTCAAAATGACTATACATCTACTTCATGTTTGACCCTGAGACTTGAACTTGTTCCCAACCATAAATCACCAACCAAACTCCCTTAGCAATAAACTAACACGTCACAAAGAACCAAAGTGTTAAGGAGTTCAAGAACACCCATTTCGTCATGAAGAACCAAAAGGAGTCTAACTCTACAAATCACCACTTCGTCATTAAGAATTGAAGTGTTAGCGAGTTCAAGAACATCCATTTCATCACGAAGAATTGAAAAGAGTCTCAACTCTATGAACCACCACTTCGTCATAAAGAGCTGAAGTGTTACGGAACGACTACTTCGTCACAAAGAACCAAAATATCTTCGATAGGATCTCAATCAAGGAACGACTACTTCATAACAAAGAACAGAAGCATCTTCCACAATATCTCACTCAAGGAACGACTACTTCCTCACGAAGAACCGAAGCATCTTCCATAATATCGTTGCAACCATTCCACATACACAAGTGACCTCCACGGTTGGTAACTCAACAAACTCAGAAGCATACATTAGTCTCCCTGATCAACATAATAATTGAACTGTTATTGATAGTTCTAAGAACACGACAACATATACCTGTGACTGAATGACCTAGTTATAAGAAAAATACAAATACCATCTTAAAGGAGGGTGATACCCATGATTTAGTTGTTAATGCACCAAATTTCAAGTTTTCAAGTAATTCTCATTAATTAATTGCCATTTCTACATTCACATACAAGTTCATATTAGACCAGTTAGCCTATAAATGGTACCAAAATAATCAAGTGATCAATATAAGAAGCTTAAATCCCAAGTAATAGGTCCAAACATGCTTTTAGAGTATAATCATTAAGGTTACAGCACTGCAGATAGGACAGAACTGATCCAAAACAAAATTCAGAAAGCCATACAAAGGATTGATCCTAAAATGATCGATCTTGACTGCATCGATCCTGTAAGGATCGATCTTCCTTTTCATTTTCTGTAGATTTTTGGGAAAACAAAGAAACAAAATTTCAGCTTTTTAATGAAGAAGATACAATTATGTATGGCCATTAATGCTCCTAAACTACCATAATATAGTATTTAAGTGAGTTGAAATATTTACAGAGTTATGCAAATTGAAATTGTACACGCTTGGTCGTGTAGAAAGCTTGGCGTTAACTTTGTGTATGCTCCAATGGTAAAATTTTCTTAACTCTTCTTCTTCTAAACTGAATCAAACTTTAAGAACCTTTTTCTAGTTCTAATTCTTCTTCTAGTTAGCTCACAAAATTGCTAGAACTTCAAATGTAATGTATGTGTGGTTGCATGAAGAGAATTGAGAGATCTTCTCTTTGGGTTTCCACGGTTTACTTCTCTCTCAAAGTGCATCTCTCCCATAATAGGCAGCTGTGATTATTCCCTAATAAGTGTGTCTAACCACTTCTATGTGCATGCCAACAGAATTTATAAGTTGGTATTGTATTGACAAGTAGGTATATGATGTGTCAAGCTTATGATAACTAAAATCCACATGTGTGACATGTATAGGAAGATCCACATGGACCAATATAGGGCTGCCATGTGTGGGGTTATGGGTCCTACCTTGGTTTTGCATCCAACACCTCGAACTATGTGTAATTGTCTCAATTTTCATGCACGACCTCAAAGTGCATGTAAAATGACTATTATGTGCACAAACAGAGATAGTGTCTTGGTCCGAATGTGAAATTAGTACAAGTTCTTGAATTAAAAATACTAGCAACAGAAATGCAATAATTTGCAAAATACTCATCCTCAACTAAATTATGCAAACAGACTAAAATCATATAAATTCAAGAAATTCAACTAAATACTTGAAATTCACTTAATTAGATAAGAGATTAAAATTCAAGTAGTTAATAATTAATGTGAAGTAGTAAGAAAATTACCGGTGCTACACTCTCTACCACCCAAAAAGGATTTTGTCCCCAAAATTAGAGTCGACTAGCTCTCAAATAACTCTAGGAACTTTTCTTGCATCTCAAACTCTACTTCCCACGAAGCTTCCCTTTTATCATGGTGTTTCCATTGAAACTTTACCAGTGGGATTTCTTTATCCTCAACTTCTTGACCTCTTGGTCCAATATTCGCACAGGTCCTTCATGCACAGGTCCTTCATAGTAGGTACCATTATCGTTCACCTCAATGTCCTTGAAGTCAATCTTGTGTGCCAGATTGTGTGCACACTTTCTAAACATGCTAATGTGAAAAACATTGTGAACTCCTGACATTTTTTGAGGTAGTGCTAATCTATAGAAATATTTTCCTACTCTTTCAAGAATTTCAAAGGCCCGAATATTGCGTAGTGACAACTTCTCTCACTTCAAACCAAATCTAACCACGCCTCGTATTGGAGATATCTTGAGTAGTAAGTGGTCGCCAACATTGAATTCTCGATCTTTGCAGTGCTTATCTGCGTAGGACCTATAGCTACTCTGTGTTGCTTTCATCTTTTCTCTCACCACTGTAATTTTCTCAATAGTTATCATACCATATCGGGTCCCAATAGTTTACCATCTCCTACTTCAGTCCAACACAATGGTGATCGACATGGCCACCCGTACAATGCTTCAAATGGTGCCATTCTGATCCTTGAGTGATAACTATTATTTTAGGCAAACTTAATTAATGTTAGGTGTGTCTCCCACATGATTTCAAAGTCTATCACACATATTTGAAGCATATCCTCCATAACTTGATTGGTTCGTTCAGTGTACCTATCAGTTTGGTGGTGAAATGCTGAATTCAATTTTAAAGAAGTCCCCAAAGCTGATTTTAAACTTTCCCAAAAAATTAATAATAAACCAAGAGTCATTATCTGACACAAATTGAATATGGTACACCATACAATTGTACTACTTGTTGCACATACATGCGACTCATCTTCTCAACCAGATACATCATGTTATATACAATGAAATGGGTTAATTTGGTGAGTCTGTCATGATTCTATTGTGACATCGGTAGTCCCACCACAAAGTCCATTGCAATCTGCACCCATTTTTATTCGAGAATTGGTAATGGTTGCAACAATCCATATGGTTTCTGATGTTCTACCTTAAATTGTTGACAGGTAAGGCATTTAGATAAATATTCGGCAACTTCCTGTTGTGGACACGCGGAATTCCACTTTCCTTTTGTTTCTTTTGAAATAGTTTTGAAAGGAAAGAAAAGGTTGATTTAAGAAAAAGAAGGTATGTTGAAAATAGATACAGAGTCGCCACTTGGTCTTTAAGGAACCGAGAAACCTAATTTGACTCACCCAAAAAGATAAAGGGCACCGGCCTTTCATAACCAAAGAACTTAGCTCGGGATTTTGGTACGAGAGAGGAAGGAGCCTTTGTCACGACTAAAACACCCTCAACTCGCCCTGTCTTTCGACAGGCCTCAATTAGCATCCAAATAATCATCTTATACTATGTTTGGTTTGACAAATAATAGTATGATAGTATATTACATCACATCAGAATCTTGAAATGGAAGATCAAAAGATAAGATATCATTCATAAGATCTAAGCCAAATATCACACAAAGCGAAAGTGAAAGATCACACAAAGAAATCTAGGAAAAATCGTCTAATAACCTATCAAGTAATCAAGTTTTCCTAATCTAGAAAGGGGACATGAATTGTTCTTGAATCAAATAAATCAAAGAAATAAAAAATATGCTTAGCAAGCTAGTATGATGCATGTTAATCTTTGAGAAAAGAAGACCTCTCAATCCCCGGGACGGATGAGAAGGGAAGATTAGATCGAGGGGAAGCATGAATGCATGATCAAGTTCATTCCTTATAATCTTGTTAGACTATGAGTCACAAAAACCCCAAATCTTGCATGGATGCAATGTATGATCCTAGAATGTGCAAAGGTTGTAGTGTGTTTGTGTACATGGACATTCTAAAGTGACTTAGAAATCTACAATATGAATGAATTCATGAAGGGAATCATCATGGGATATGTACAAATGTAGTATGGACTACTTCCTAAGACATGAACAAATTTGGAGTGCATGTAAGCATCAAATCAAAGGATGGAAGTAAAAGAATGCTTGTTGTGAATAGTGGACAGAATAATGACTTGATCTTGTGGAAAATTGAAAGTGGGGTTATGAATGTTTTCAATGCATGATTTTTTATGGAGATCATCCTTATTGTGTCTAGAATACATGTCAAAAATCCAATCTTCAATAAATATTACAGATTGAGAGAAATCATATGAACAATAGAGGTTACTTAGAAACAGAGTCCGTACTGTCAAACTAAAATGTTGAAAAATATTAGAAAATGAAAAAAAAAACATCTAGAGGCCCATATTACATAGAAAGTTTCCTAAGACATTGATGTTTAAGGGAAAAATAAGTTGGGACCATTCTCTTTGGAAAAGGTTTCTGGAAAACAAGTTGAAAGTCAACCAAGCTACTGTGACAGCAAAGACATATTGTTTGGAAGGAATGTTTGGACAAAAATGGACCCATTTCAAGTGCTTTCAAGTCAAGCCAAAAATCATGGGTGTTTTATAATGAATTAGGAAGACTTTCCAAGTGGTCTTGCATCCATACCTTGAGTATTGAACTCAGAATAATTCTTTGAAATAAAATAACTCACTGTTTTGAAGATTTTTCGAGAGAAATAAGGTTTATTTCTTAGATTCCCAATATTGGGGTTTTAGTGGGGTTTTGAAATAGGGGTTTTGAAAGTATATTTTCAGCACTCAAAGAGGATTAAAACTCCTTAGAATATCAACATCAAACTCATTTGGAGAACATCCAAGATTGTTGGAAAGACTTGTTTTATTTTGGAAATAACCTCAAGAATACATGGGGATATATTGAGGTTGTAATCATCATCTATCAAACATGTTTTTGAGGTCAAGAGCTATTATTCATAAGGATTCACTCACCTCAAACTTCATGTCCTCATCTAGATGATGATTAACTAGTAAGTAAACCAGAAAAAACAAAGAGAAATGAGATAAGAGGAGATGAACATCAAAGTAAAAAAACAAGTATATAGCAATCAATAGATGATATTCATGATGAGTTTGGACTTGTAGCTTGGTGTTTCACTCATATATGGGGACTTTGGACATGCAAGAAGCTTCCTATCTCTTAAATGCTCACTAAAATGATAGTTGGGTGCAATGAAAGTGAAGTAAATAGAAGTAATGAAGTAAATACAAAGTTTAGAACTCACTCTCTTGTTTGAAAATCAAAGAAGGAAGTTCTTTTCTTTCTACTCTAACCTTATCTCTACAACTTTTTCTCTAAAACTTCTCAAAGCTTGCATTAGAACCCCCAAAATGAGAAGTCAAGGGGGGTTTATGTAGGCCAATTTGGGGTGGTTTTGGGGTATTAGAAGTACTCCCATTGGTCCCAAACAACTGATAGCATAGAGCTACGTCGTTTTGGTTTCTAATTAATCAAAATGGACCCCCGAAAGAAATTTTAAAAATGGACTGCTTAGGAGAAGAATGTCGTGGCAGCATTAGGCCTGTGCCGCTGCAGTAGTGGGCCAGTGCCACGGCGGTACTGCTCCTCTTTCATCCAGATAATTCTTCTTAGGCCCCAGAGGTTTTGGTATTTGTGAAAAGACCCTATTTCGTTCGAAATTCACACAAAGTGTATAAGAACTCCGAACTGAGCTTGTGATATACCGTTGGAAAGGTAATGGAGTCTATTTTCTGTAAAAAAAAATAGTTCGGAGATAGGTCACTCTGAAAAGTTTTGCGGTATCCGCGATAAAAGCCAATTTGATCGTCTTTTTCACCTTCAAAAATTTATAATAAATTCATTTTAAATCCATAAATTATGTGCGATATACTGTTGGAAAGCTATTGACCTCTAGTATCCATGAAAAATGTTTGAAAAATGATACGGTGCTCTAGTTTCAAATTCAACTTTTAGGTCAAATCGGTCAAACCTATGATACGGTGCTCCAGTTTCAAAGTCAAACCTAGGCAAATCGGTGAAACCTCCGATGAAAAATGATACGGTGCTCCCAGAAGTTGACGTTTTCGTCCGATTTTCTTTTAAAACTCATTTTAGCACTTTCCACATGATCTAGAATGATTTTGGAACTTTTTGGAGAATTTGGACAATTTTGGTCAAACCTTGGTCATACTTGGTCAAACCTTGTCAACAAGGACTTTCCGAGAACTTTCGGGACTTCTGGAGTCTCTGGGAGCTGACAATTTCATCTAATTTTGCTTTGAAACTAATTTTATCACCTTTCTTATGATGTAGCATGTTTCCAAAACATTCGGTCCTAATCTGGGAGTTTTTGGGCTTTCAGGGGTATTTCAGTCATTCTGAGCATTTTGAGAAATAGAATTAACTTCTATGAGTCCTTTTTGAGTCTTTTTTTATCATTGTGAACCACCAAGCTATGGGTCTCCTAAATCTGATAACCAACAAAATGGGGTGTCTATAGTTTGCCCCTCTTTGGCATGAACTTGCGAGGCAACGCATGTCGCAAGTGAGTGCCAAAGCTTCCAAGAGACATGACTTTTTGGAGGCTATAGATTTAGGATAAAAAAGCATTGCAAGAGATGCAAATATAGAAATACGATGCTGAGGACAGTGTTGGTCGCGCCCCGCGTGAGCTGCCTACGTATCCCAGGGGGAATCAGACCAAGACGTAGTTCGGGGCACAAAGGAACAAATCACATATGCACAACAAGACAGGCAGACGCTATGCAATGTATGGATGTGTCCTGAGTCCAGTCATGTTTAGTGTTCCAATCTTAGTATGAGTGAGTGCTAGTGTTTATGATTATGATGGAGTGACTGACTTAGATAATGACATCACGGTTTGGAAGACTCTGGGTCTCATGGTAAACTTCTTAAATTTTGAGAAACGTGCTTTATATGCAAAACGGATCAGACGAAGGGTCTTTAGAGGATGACAACTAAAGGCGACCGAGGGATCCCGTGATAACCGATAGGTAAGAAAGCTATGAAAATGGACAGATAAGAAAGCTTAGGGAGGGTTTTTTGAGGAGGTACTTTAGAAGATCCATGAGGATATGATCACAACCGGGAGGACTACCATGTAGTGCCTCAGTCGGTGAGTGCACCAAACCAAGGCCCAACATGTTTTTTCGAGGGTAGAGTAGTTGAGCTCATACCAGTCATCCTCTTGCTATGGTAATATATGGGTTTTTTGGAGTGGCTTTCTTCTCCTTCTTGGGCTAGCATGCATCCCATGGCATTCTCGGAGATGGATAGGTAAAGAAGAAAAGGCTTATGAGGGGTAGGGGAGATAGGTTTTATTTTGTCAAAGGCGACTTGGCATTGTTCATCCCATTGGAACTTCACTCCTTTCTTTATCAGTCAGAACAAGGAATCACATGTGGTTGTGAGCTTGGAGATGAAACGGCTAATGAATTGGATTCTCTTAAGGAATCCCAGTACTTCTTTCTTATTTTGTTACGGTGCCGTTTCTAAAATTGCTTTGATTTTGGAGGGGTCCACTTCTATCCCCCTTTGTGTGATGAGGAAACCCAGGAGCTTTCCAGAGGTCACACTGAAACTGCATTTCTTGGGATTTTGCCTCATCTTGTACTTGCGCAATCTTTTGAAGAACTTCTCCAAGGCCTCTAAGTGTCCCTTTCTATCTCTAGATTTTACTATCATATCATCTACATACACTTCTACCTCCTTATGAATCATGTCATGCAGCAGAGTGGTGGCAGCTCTTTGGTAGTTAGCTCTAGCATTCTTGAGTCTGAAAGGCATCACCCTATAATAGTAAGTCCCCCATGGTGTGGTGAATGTCTTCTTTTCCTGGTCATTCATAGCCATTAGAATCTGGTTGTATCTTGAGAAACCATCCATAAATGACAATAGTTCGTGTCCGGTGGTGTTATCTACCAAAACATCAATGTGGGGCAGTAGGAAGTCATCCTTTGGACTTGCCTTGTTTAGATCACAAAAGTCGACGCACATGTGAACTTTTTCATCCTTCTTGGGGACTAGCACGATGTTGGCGATCCATTCCGAATACTCGGTAACAATGATGAACTCTGCCTTGAATAGTTTTTTTGCCTCTTCTTTGACCTTGAGTGCCCATTCTGGTCTCGTGGGCCAAAGTTTTTGCTTGACGGGTTTAGAATCAGGAAGGAGGGGAATATGATGTTGGACTATGTCGGGGTCAACCCCAAGCATGTTCTCGTAAGACCAAGCAAAAACATCTTTGAATTCTTTTAGCAAAAGAGACAGTTTTTCTTTTTCTTCTTTAATAAGCATTCATCCAATTTGCACAATTTATGGATTATCTTTTTCACCTAAGTTAATTGATAAAGTACCTTCGATTATTTCATAAGTAGGTGGTTTTTCAATTAGTTACTTAAGTTTGATTGGGAGATCCACTGATGGATCTGTTCATTCACAAGTATTAGACACAGAGGAGTAAGCAGAATCATCTTTCATTTCATTCATGGCAGGTGCAGTGATTACATCAGATAGTGGTGGACTTACAGCAGCTGACTCTGGTATAGACTAGATAATTGGAAGTACAGACACCGAGGGAACAGGGAATTAGGAGATACAGACAGATGACTCTACAGCCCAGTTGCTCAAACCCTCCTCAATTGGCTTGATCTGATCATCTTGGCTCTTAGCCCTCTTTCCTTCCTTTTCTTCAGCAAATTCTTCCCACATTTTCTCTATAGATTCGGTGTCCAGGTACTTCAACCAATCTTCCTCTGGGGTTTTCATGACTTCTTCCGGATAGAACGGATCTTAATAGGGGGCCTTTCGCAGTCAGCGAAGATTTTATGGCCGGGGTGCCTTTTTCCAGTAGCCTGATGGATCCAAGGTTTAGGGAACCCAAAATATGGGAAGTCACCCCTTCTTTAATGAATTGCCCATTCAAGGTCTTGTGGTATGGTGGGAGACTCCTCACTCTCTTCTTCCATGGTTTTTCTAGCTCGATGTCCTCTTCGGTGGGCTTGACCTAAATCTGAAAGTGCCTTTTTGTCCTTTGATTTGAGGGGACACAAGAATCCCTTGTTGGCGTCGGCCCAATCCCATTCTAGGGAAGTAGTTCATCTTGTGGACGATCTTGACGACTGAAGAGTGGATTTCAGGGAACCTATCTTCATCACTAATCATGTGGACCTCTTCTATGAAGAATCCTCTGATTTCTCCTTCTTCTAGCTCAGGTATTTGGATTTCAAGGATGGGAGCGTAGCTCGGAAAGGCTTCATTACCCCAACTATTGCTGAGGATGATTTTTACCTCCTTCTCATGAATGTACTTGATTATTTGGTGCACAGTGGATGATACAACTTTATTGACAAGTAGCCAAGGCCTTTCGATCAGCAAATTGAGAGGCAGGTATATCCATGATTTGAAAGAGTTGAGTGCAAACCAAAGACCCTACTCGAATCAGGAGAGAAACGGTCCCCATCACATTTCTGTTGGTGTTATCATAAGCCCTCATGGATTGCATAGACGGAGTGATGTCCTAGATGTTGACCCCCAAGGCAGTGGCGGTCCTTAGAGCATAAACATTTAGGGCGGAACCTGTATCGACAAAACAGAATGGAACTTGCTGTCCCTTGCGTCCAATAGTGATATACAAAGCTTTGTTATGTGCAGACCCTTCCGGCGGTAGGTCTTCATCAAAAAAGGTAATGATTGGGTTAGGGGTGAGTGTACCCAAGAAAGTCACCATGTCTTCTGGTGTGGCATCGATGGGGACCTCAATTCCAGCTAAGGCATTCAACATAGCTTGCCTATGCTTGTAGGATGTCACCGTGATGTCCCATATCGAGAGATGTGCTAGGGTTTTCTTCAACTTCTTTATCAACTCATTGTCTTCTTCGATGATCTCATCCATTTTTCCCTTTTCCTTGTCTTTGACCAGACTTTTCTCAATCGCTTCAGTGGTAGGCTGTGGAGGCTAATAATGATGGCCTGACCTAGTTAGATGATCAATCTTAGCAAGAGTAGGCCCTTTTACAGTCCCATCTTTTTTGAACCAGTCACAATCTGTTCGCACAAATGGTTTCTCCGGCTCGTTCCAGATAGAAGCATCACTTTCATTGTTCGTATCATGCCATTTGAGGTCTACTGTCCCTAGATTGTGTTCTTCTAAGAAGAATAGATCTTGTTCATTAGCCAGCTGTTGCTGCCACTCATCATCCCCTCCTTCAGTCAGATGAATTCCCACATAATTCGGGATTTCAATGAGGGGTAAAGGTTGGCCTAAGGGGGTGAAATAGGTAGCAGGGTTGAAGGATACATGGTTGGACTCAATGAGGTTGATATTTTGGTGGTTTGGTAGAGGATTTTGAGTGATATGGGGTTGTTTTGGAGGTGGCTCAATGATATTCTGGTCAATGAGGTCTTGGATATCATGGCGGAGGCAAATGCAATCATCAGTGTTGTGGCCAGGGGCTTGGTGGTAGGTACACCGTTTAGACATATTGCAGTTCGGCGGGAGTGGGGTATTTCGAGGCTGGAGTAGTTGGAGGTGGCCCTTTTTGAGGAGACGATCTAAGGTTGAGGAGAGGCGGATTTCTAACTTGGCGAAGTTGCGAGAAGGCTTCCTCGGGAAAGGGCGACTAGGGGAGTTTGGTTGGTTGGGAAGTTGGTACGGACTAGGAGGGTAAGCCATAGGTTGACTGCTACAGGCATTAACATCCGGAGGATTGCGGGAGTAGTTGGGCCTTTTTTACTGACTCTGAGGCTCTTCTTTTTTGATCTTTCCTTCTCTTATGGAATCTTTGATTCGAGTTTCAACTTCAAGCAATTCCTCAAAGGTGGAGATGGTTTGATAGAACAGTTTCTAGAGCGACTGTAAATTTTGGGTTAACATCCTTACCTGTTCTTTTTCAATCGGCCGGTGGGTCATTTGGGCTACTTTATTCCTCCATCTGCTCATAAATACAGTGAAGGATTCATTGTTGTTCTGCTGAGTTATTTCCAAATCCCTGATAGTGACATCAAGTTCTTGGTTGTAGAAATAATGATCAATGAAGACCCAGAATATATCTTCCCATGCCCGAGTTTTAGAAGCTTCCAAGGTAAGGAACCATTATAGTGCAGACTTCACGAGAGTTTGTGGGAACAGCATTGCAATGTGCTCAAAAGTGCAACCCATCGATTGAAAAATGTTCATACACAGCTTTGTATCGCTTTTCGGATTCCCGGTTCCATGAAAACGGTCAATGGTGGGCATCTTGAAGTTTTCTGGCAGCTTCAGCTTAACAGGCTCGAAAAGTCCTTCCAAGTCTAGCATGTAATCATCAACCCCTTTACTCTTCCTCAATACGCTTTCCAGCTTATCGACTTTGTCCATTTTCTCTTGGAACTTTTTCTCATATGTCGGTGGCAAGGCCCCTTGAAACAAGTCTTCTTTTCCATTGTTCTCGGGATGCAGTACGAATCCAAACGGTGGTGGTGGAAACTCAGGGGGACACTACTGCCGCTACTGTTTCAGTTCTTCCATAAACTTCAAGACCTAGGCCAGGCTGTCAGATTGCTGGCTTATGGTGGCTCCCAATTCGGTGACCTTATTTTCTAGCTCTCCCTGATTCATGCTGAAATAAATTGACGGGCTGATTCTGACCAAACGATTATCTGAATTTCTAACCCAAGACGAGGATCCCAACTGCTGACTTTGAGAATCTATAGTGACCCTACAGATTCGAGAGGATTTGTATCAAATTCTGATAGTTATGACTATAGATAGATAATGACAGTGATGTTAACAGACGTGGACTAACTTGTGTATGACTGACTGAGGTAGTGAGTGTAGACTGATAAGAATGTGCATGCATATGAGACAAGCATGCAGATGTAAGCCCTAATCTATATGGTGCTCCTACTTCTAGCAGATAGCAGTTAAGCAAATAAGGTCTTAGCCATATAGAGTGTGCTAACCTTTCCTTTCAGTATGATCACCAGGGGTTAATAGGGGTTTCCAAGTCATTTCGGAAAGTTTGGACAGAGTTTCCGGGGGGAACTGGTTATATCTGGGATATATTTTGATAGTGTTTTTGGGAGAAACATGTTATATTTGGGATATCTGGACAGAGTTTTTGGGAGAAACAGGTTATATCTGGGATATCTAGACAGAGTTTCTGGGAGAATCTGGTTATATCTGGGATATCTAGACTGAGTTTCTGGGAGAATCTAGTTATATCTGGGATATCTGGACAGAGTTTTTGGGAGAATATGGTTATATCTAGGATATCTGGAAAGAGTTTCTAGGAGAGATAGGTTATATCTGGAGTATGTGATGATGGTGCACATACTGTCTAGTAAGTTTTCACGCTCCTATGTCTTAGGATCGACAAAAAAGGTTTGCGGTGTATATCTTTGTGAGCATGGAGCAGACATCCTTGTCAAGGTGCCTAGGCAGGTCAGCTCAATGTGATCACATGTGAGTGATTGTCTTGGGAATCATAAGAAAGAGGTTATGCCTCATACCATATAAGCATCTACACCACACAGGTAATCCCGTCAGGGCATACAGTAGTTATATCATATTATCCTATCTGAAAAGATAAATGAACAGTCCTATGAAAGGTTCTACAGGAATCTATATGCAAAGGCTGGGTTTAGTTAAAGAGGGTCCGTTGACGAGAGTTCTAATATACCATCAGAGAGACAGTACGGAGGTTTTTACTCTTTTTGATATACCTTGGAAGGTACAGTATCAACGGTGACTTGTGCCCTGGCACAGCAAGACCTGAATAATGTCAGCGTCGTATTTCAGACACAGTCAGAAGGGGAAATGCAGGAGTGCAACGCGGTGAACCAGACACGATAAAATGATGATTTTAAGGATGTTTCTTATGAGTCAAACCTTTGTATTATTTTGTTCTGAAAATAAGTTTTCCCCAGCAGAGTCGCCAAATTATGGACACGCGGCATTTAGCTTTCCTTTTGTTTGTTTTGAAATTATTTTGAAAGGAAAGAAAAGGTTGATTTGAAAAAACGGTCTATTGAAAACAGATAGAGAGTCGCCACTAGGTCTTTAAGGAACCAAGAAACCTAATTTGACTCACCCAAATGGATAAAGGGCACCGGCCTTTCATAACCAAAGAACTTGGCTCGGGTTTTGGTATGAGAGAGGAAGGAGCCTTTATCATGAATAAAATACCCTCAACTCGCCCCGTCTTTTGACGGGCCTCAATTAGCATCCAAATAATCATCTTATACTATGTTTGGTTCGACAAATAATAGTACGATAATATATTACATCACATAGGAATCTTGAAATGGAAGATCAAAATATAAGATATCATTCATAGGATCTAAGGCAAATATCACACAATGCGACAAACCTAGGAAAATTTGTCTAATCACCTATCAAGTAATCAAGTTTTCCTAATCTAGAATTGGGACATGAATTGTTCTTGAATCAAATAAATCAAAGAAACCAAAAATGTGCTAAGCAAGCTAGTAGGATGCATATTAATCTTTATGAAAAGAAGACCTCTCAATCCCCGGGACGGATGAGAAGGGAAGATTAGATCGAGGGGAAGCATGAACGTATGATCAAGTTCATTCCATATAATCTTATTAGACTTGGAAGCATGAAGGAATATTTGGATGAAACTGGACCCCTTTCAAGTGCTTTCAAGTCAAGCAAAAAATCATGGGTGTTCTATAATGAGTTAGGTAGACTTTCTAAGTGGTCTTGCATCCATACCTTGAGAATTGAACTCAGAATAATTCTGTAAAATCAAATAACTCATTGTTTTGAAGATTTTTTTTAGAGAAATAAGGTTTATTTCTTAGAATCCCAATATTGGGGTTTTAGAGGGGTTTTGAAATAGTGGTTTTGAAATTATATTTTCAGCATTCAAAGAGGATTAAAACTCCTTAGAATATCAACATCAAACTCATTTGGAAAACATCCAAGATTGTTGGAAAGACTTGTTTTATTTTAGAAATAACCTCAAGAATACCTGGGGATGTATTGATGTTGTAATCATCATCTATCAAACATGTTTTTGAGGTCAAGAGCGACTATCCATAAGGATTCATTCACCTCAAACTTCATGTCCTCGTCTAGATGATGATGAACTAGTAAGTAAACAAGAAAAAAGAAAAAAAAATGAGATAAGAGGAGATGAACATCAAAGTAAACAAACGAGTATATAGCAATCAATAGATGATATTCATGATGATTTTGGACTTGTAGCTTGGTGTTTCACTCATATATGGTGACTTTGGACATGGAAGAAGCTTCATCTCTCTTAAATGCTCACTACAATGGTAGTTGGGTGCATTGAAAGTGAAGTAAATAGAAGTAATGAAGTAAAAACAAAGTTTAGAACTCACTCTCTTGTTTGAAAATCAAAGAAGGAAGCTTCTTTTCTCTCTACTCTAACCTTATCTCTGCAACTGTTTCTCTAAAAATTTTCAAAGCTTGCATTTGACACCCCTAAAATGAGAAGTCAAGGGGGGTTTATATAGGCCAATTTGGGGGTGGTTTTTGGGTTTTAGAAATACTCCCATTGGTCCCAAATAACTGAAAACATAGAGCTACGTCGTTTTGGTTTCTAATTAATCAAAATGGACCCCCAAAAGAAATTGCAAAAATAGAGTGCTCTGGAGGAGAGTGACACGGCGGCACTGGGCCTGTGCCATGGCAACAGTGGGCCAGTGCCGCAGCGGCACTGCTCCTCATTCGTCCAGATAATTCTTTTTAGGCCCCCAGAGATTTCGGTATTTGCGAAAAGACCATATTTCGTCCGAAATTCACAGTAAATGTATACGAACTCCAAATTGAGCTTGTTATATACCGTTAGAAAGGTAATGGAGTCTATTTTCCGTAAAAAATAATTTTGAGATAGATCACTTTGAAAAATTTTGCGGTATCCGCGATAAAAGCCAATTTGATCATCTTTTTTACCTTCGGAAATTCATAATAATTCGTTTTAAATCCAAAAAATATGTGCGATATACCATTGGAAAGCTATTGACCTCTAGTTTTCATGAAAAATATTTAAAAAATAATACAGTGCTCCAATTTCAAAGTCAAAATTTAGGTCAAATCGGTCAAACCTGGGATTCCTGGGAAGTTCGGGAACCTCCGAGAGCTTCCACGAGCTGACGTTTTTGTCTGATTTTCTTTTAAAAATCATTTTAGTACTTTTCCGTGATCTAGAATGATTGTGGAACTTTTCGGAGAATTTTGAAGATTTTGGTCAAACCTTGGTCAAACTTAGTCAAACCTTGGTCAAACCGGTCAACGGAGACTTTTCGGGAACTGTTGGGACTTCTGGGGTCTCTAGCAGCTGACGATTTCATCTGATTTTGCTTTAAAACTCATTTTATCACTTTTCTTATGGCGGAGCATGTTTATAGAAGTTTGAGTCCAAATTTGGAAGTTTTTTGGGCTTCCAGGGGTATTTTGGTCATTCTGAGCATTTTGAGAAATATAACTAACTTTCATGAGTCCTTTTTCAGTCTTTTTCGATAATTGTGAACCACCAAGCTATGGGTCTCCTAAATATAATAGCCGATAAAATGGGGTGTCTACACCCGTTTCATGAGTTCCTACCAAAGATTTTGTTTCAAATCTTTGTACAATTTGGTTCCACCTAGATGAATTGTCAGCCTTAAATTTGAAGGAAAAATAAGGTTTAAAAATAATTTAAAACGCTCAGTGGAATGGTTAAGTCACAAAATCTCATTGCTATGCCCGGATCTACTACTCGTTAACTCGATAGATGCGTACGAGAGATGGGACAAGAATTATACCATACGGTCTTGAATCCAATTCTGAAATCTTTAACCTTCTTGATGGTGCAGCTGCTTCCACTAGGTTATCTTCACCCTTATGACTGCTGTGGATGCTGCCGGAGAGGCTAGAGTTAGTGGGAACTCCAACGGGGACGATAAGAAGGATTGGAAAACCCTAAACAGTCTCTACAACGTTCGTGTAGGAAAAGCGACGATTATTAAACCCTGTACGTAGCTGCCCTATTTATAGATTTCCAAAACTGACTTTAACCTTCGACCGATCGAAGTGGCTTTGATCGATTGAACCATCGTTCAATCGAACAAGCCTAGACTTCAATCGATCGAAACCTATTCGATCGATCAAACCTGTCATGACAAGATCCTCTTGTCCCTATCCATAGGCTCTATATTGTTGGCTCAGACCAGTAGTTAATTCCCATGACCAAACTCTTTGACCACCAAACTAACCAACTGATCAGTTAACGTTTACTCCACTATCAAACGATAATTGAACTCCAACGTAAACGAACTTATTCGAAGCAGTAACTAGACTTGTATGGTGTACTAATGTCCCTCCACCATCAGCATTTGTGATCACATTCAGGTAGTCAGATAAACGGTTACTGTCAACCTGAATTATGATTACTTCTTGTAGTCCTTGAGTCCCATTTACCTCTCATGATTACCAAACATGTTGATAACTACTTATCAACATGACTGCAGTTCTCAGTAATTAACTTGGTGACATTCTCAAGGGAATGCTTACTCTAAATCAGAGGGTAGATTCTATCATGACAATATATGTTCACAACCCTATGAATATGACATACCCAAGATACCTAGGTGTTGATCTTCTATAGACCTCACTGATTGGTAAGTCAAAGCAACTATATCCACAGTAAGTGTTCATAATCGTCTCAAGATTGAGAACACGTACCTTATAAAAGTTATGAGTTCCTATCGACTGTTTAATAGTCTTGAGTGTCAATAGGAAAGCTCAAGTCTGTCAATGCACTATAAGCTCTAGCATATTAACTAAGAGTTGCACTCTAATGATTGAGATTCATCACTCCATCCAATGGTAGTTATTCATGCTACATTGTATACCTGATGAGATATCCAGTTTCATCATCCACTATGACAAGCTCTAAGTATCAAAGAATAGTAATTCGTATCTCATTGTATGAATCTCATACATACACGAATTACTTACTATTATGCTAAAGGATTAACATTCATCTCATGAAAGAACGTACATAATGAAGTGTAAAGCTGATATCCATATATTAAAATGCCAATGACTCATACATAAAGTAATGCTTTGAGGGCACAATCCCAACAAACTCCCACTTGCACTCACAACTATATAGGATTACATCTGAGACCTAGACTATCTAGGTGATGATCAGAGACCTTCTGTGGCAAGGCCTTTCTAAAAGGATCAGCAAGATTGTCAACGGTGGCAATCTTGGTGACAGTCACATCTCCACGTTGAACAATATCTTAAATAAGATGATATTTCTGCTCTACGTGCTTTCCCTTTCCGTGGTTCCTTGGCTCCTTGGACTGAGCTACTGCCCCACTATTATCATAATAAAGCATAATAGGTGACAGCAACACTGGTACCACCTCAAACTCCATAAGGAACTTCTTGAGCCAAAAAGCTTCCTTTGCGGCTTCACAAGCAGCCACATACTCAGCTTATGTAGTTGAGTCTGCAGTGCATTTCTGCTTGATGATCCTCTAACTAATAGCACTACCTCCCAATGTAAAGAGATGACTGGATGTCGACTTCCTCGAATCTTTATCTGACATAAAGTCCGAGTCAGAATATCCCACTGGAATTAACTCACTATTGCCATACATAAGCATGTAATCTTTAGTTCTTCTCAAGTATTTAAGCATGTGCTTAATGGCTATCCAGTGCTCTGGACCTGGATTCGATTGATACCTACTGACCATGCCTACGGCAAAGCAGATATCAAGTCTAGTGCACAACATCGCATACATGAGACTTCCAACTGCTGAAGCATAGGGAATTCCTGCCATGCGATTCCTCTCCTCCTGTGTCTTAGGACACTGGTCCTTAGAGAACGCTAGACTATGCCTGGAAGGTAATAGACCTTTCTTCGAATTGTCCATAAAAAACCTAGTTAGCACTTTCTTGATATAACCAGCTTGAGATAATCCCATTATCTTTCGCTTACGATCCCGAAAGAGCTTTACCCCAAGAATATAGCTCGCCTCTCCTAGATCCTTTATATCGAAAGTACTAGCTAGATAAACCTTGACCGTTGACAATGTCGCTACATTATTCCCAATGAGTAGAATGTCATCAACATAAAGCACAAGAAAAGCCACCTCTTTTCCTTCACACTCCTTGTATACACAAGGCTCATCCAGATTGTGTATGAAACCAAACGACTTGACCGCTTGGTCAAATCGAATGATCCAACTCCAGGATGCTTGCTTAAGCCCATAAATGCACTTTTGCAACTTACATACCAAGTTACCTTTCCCACCAGCTATGAACCCTTCTTGTTGTTGCATATAGATGTCCTCCTCAAGATTGCCATTCAAGAATATAGTCTTGATGTCCGTCTACCAGATCTCATAATCTAGGCAAGTAACAATGGATAAGAGTATCCTGATGGACTTGAGAATGACTACGGACGAGAAGGTTTCCTCATAATCAATGCGCTCTCTCTGAGTATAAACTTTTGCTACAAGCCTTGCCTTAAGAGTCTCAACCTTTCCATCAGATCCACTTTTCCTCTTGTAGACCCACTTGCAGCCAATGGGTTTAATATTGGCTAGAAGCTCTACAATATCCCAGACCTGATTTGAAACCATAGATTCCAATTCAGCTTTCATAGCTTTAACTCAATGAGCTGAGTCTATATTAGCCATTGCCACTTCATATGTGGTAGGATCAGATTTAGATTCTAGCGAGACAACTTCAAAAACATCTCCTAAGAACATATATCTATCAGGTAGGCTGATAATCCTCCCACTACGATGAGGTGCCGGTGCGAAAATGAGTAAAGAAGTGGTATTTACATGATTTACATCATTATCAACTGTGGGTTAGATTGAGCGCTCTCCTTATATTTCTCTCAGATCTATCCTTCCCTTAGGTTTATGGTTCATGATATAATCATCCTCCAAGAAAATAGCATTTATACTAACAAACACTTTCTGTTTTCTTGGATCATAAAAATACAATCCATAAATACCCTTTGGATACCCTACAAAGTAACATACTTCCGATCTAGAATCTAACTTGCTCATCTTTCCTTTCAGCACTTGTACCAGACACCCCCATATTTGGAGATTTTGAAAGGAAGGCTTGTGCCCAGTCCACATCACCCGTGGTGTCCTGGGAACATATTTGCTTGGTACTAGATTTAGTATGTATGCAACGATTTCCAAAGCATAACCCCAAAGGAATAATGACAACTCCGAATAACTCATCATCGACCTAGTCAATTGTGACAGAATCCAATTCTGTATTAAGTGATCAATAAACTCATTAGAGAGGTACTCGCCACCTCAATCAAATCGAATGGCCTTGATATGTGTGCCCAATTCCTTCTCCACTTCAACTCTAAACTCTTTGAACTTTCCAAAGGCTTCAGACTTATGCTGCATCAGGTACACATATCCATACCTAGAGTGGTCATTTGTAAATGTTATGAAATGCTCATAACCACCCTGTGCTCTAATATTTATTGGTCCACACACATTAGTATGAACTAATTCCAGCAATGCATTGGTCCTATTTCCCTTCGCGGGATAGGGACTTTTGGTCATCTTACCCTCTAAATTGCCTAAGTCCCCTTCTTTGACTAGTCTGCCAATCCTATTTAGATTGATATAGCCAAGCCTCATATGCCAAAACTTTGTTAGATTAGTGGAAGGTTCTTTTCTTTTAGATGGTACAGTTACCACTGAGTTATTAAGTTTCATATAAGAATCTTTAGAAAAATTGGGAGTAATCACACACAAGCCATTAGTTTTAACACTAGAACATATAAAAAGAACCATTTCTTTTAATCATAACTTTGTTCCAAAATGAAAAGAATAATTTTTATTCGATAAATCTGAAACAAAAATTAAATCACGTCTCATTAAAGGGACGTAAAGTACATCTGATAAAACTATTGCCTTATTGTCCAAAAACTCTAAAACTACTACTCCTATAGCAACCGCGGAAACGATTGTGCTAGAACCCAGAGTCAACACGATCTCCCCATCACTGCATTTCCTGATTGATCTAAACCCCTGAAACAAATTATAGATATGGTTAGTCATACCAGAATCATTGCACCAAGTGTTTGGAGTATCCGTAATAAAACTTACTTCAATCACATGTGATTTAATCATACCTTGAACTTTTGTAGCTAATAATTCTGGACAGTTCCTCATCCTGTGGCCCTTCTCACCGCATTGAAAACACTTTCCTCTGCCTTGGCCACCCACCTTCCCTTTGCCCTTACCTTTTCCCTTAGATTTTGCAATCTTAGGGACCGGTCCAACACTTGGACCACCAGTGCCAGCCTTCTTCTTCCCTTTCTTTCCTTTTTCCGTAGATTAGGAAGAGGAAGAGCTTTTTTCAACGTTCAAAATGTCACCCCTACTTTTGATCACCCCTTCCGCTGCCAGTAAAGAACTCATTAATTCGCTCATTGAGAAATCCATTTTATTCATATTATAGTTTAGTTTAAATTGAGCGAATGATAACGACAACGTATTGAGGATCATATCAACTTGGGTCTATGTGTCAGTGTTGGCACCTAGGGTCTCCAGCTCGTTCAAATAACCAATCCTTTTCAAAACATGTTCTTTCACTGGAGTCCCTTCCGACATCTTAGCACTCATTATCTTCTTCATAGCTACCTGCCTGGCAGGCCTGCTCTTCTCCCGAAACATCTGTTTTCAGGGATTCAATAATATCACTAGCAGAAATATTCAACTGGTATTGATTTTGCAACACGTTAGCCATAGAAGCCTATATGTAACAACGTGCCATCCCATTCAGCTTTTTCCATTTATCAAACTCGCGTCTGGCAGCTGTCAAAGCATTTGCCGTGAGTTTTTTGGGGCATGGGGTAGTGAGGAAATATATGTGATCCTCCACAGTTAAAACAATGTCGAGGTTTCATTTCCATTATGTGTAGTTATTTCCAATTAACTTGTTTTGTGCAAGTATTGTGGCAAGAGGACTAAATGCATATGAATACATTATGATTTATTAAAAAAAATCAAAATAAAATAAATATGGATATCAGAATTTGATAATTTGCAATAAAAGAATCCTTAAAACTCTTTTCTTTAAAACAAAGTCGCCGGAATATCGAAACGAAAGAACAAAGCCTCCGTGTGGTGGTTAATGTTCAATCTTTCGATTTATCATGACTTATCTGCTATGAAACTCTTGTAAAACAAGTCATGACTCCCGAACTTATTTGATCTCTAAGTTTTTGAATAATGCCCCGTATGGGATCCCTTATCCATAGCTTAGTTGGTCTGTACCATTAACTAGGATCCAATCACAACCGTCTCAAGTAGTTACTCCATGTGGTGGTCACCCTCTAACACATCTGATTGATCCTATCCATAGGATGTTCACATCTAGTAACCAATGAGTAGTGTACCCTCCGTATGGAATGATCACCCTTGGCGAGATAACATAGAATGCACTACTCATCTTACAATGAACCGTTAATGGAAGATCGTGGGTGTTATTTATAAGACCCTCTCCCACTAGATTTGGTAGTAAAGGATTTTTCTTTTGAAAAATTATTTCCACACATTACCCATAAATATCCAATGTTTACTAATGTATTGAAACGGTTTTTGAATTTTATTTTAGAAGACTTGTCTTACGTGTATACAAGTAGTAACAATATAATTAAATGACAATCATAAACCAAGCACATATAACCAAAATAACTAAAATGAAATAAAGACATCCAAATGATGCCTCTATATCACATGGCTCTATCTCCATAGAACCTCCTTCTTGGTTTGAATGCCTCCAGCTCCATCTTCATGGACAATGGCTTGCTCCTCAATCCTCATGGATTTTCTAACTATTACATTGGTCGTATGCTTCTTTTGTAGCTTACAATTTATGTAGAAAAATAAATAGCAATAATAGAATAAAAAGGCTAGGGAAACTGGTGCGACTTTTCTATTTGTAGGATTGAAGTCGCAGCGCCCTTTACACCTGTCTTAAAACCAAACCAAAATTTAATGCAACATACACCAATCTCAAACATTTTTAAATACGGAATTTAAAATTCTTGTTGCCATGGAAGATTGTGGACTAATCTTGCTGCAAAAGAGTTAGTCGTACGACATCCATGTATATACAACAAATATATATGAAACTATTGGAACTTCTAAATGATTCACACAGTACATAAACTCTTTACGTACTAAATTAGAACTTAAAATAGTATCCCAATTCTCTGTCACACTTCGATCGATCGACAGAGGTTTGATCGCTTGAGCCTTCGATCGATTGAACATCATTCAATAGATTGAACATCGTTCAATAGATTGAACTTTCAATTTCACAGAATGATTTGAAATATTTACAGGATAATATAAAATTAGAGTAAATAATTTTAAAATCTTTAAAACTGTAAACTGAATGCCTGGACAGAGAAGCAGTCTCGATTGATGGAACACCATTGATCAATCGATCAAACAAAATTAAAGTTCGATCGATCGAAACCCTTTCGATCGCTTGAGAACAGATGAAGTTCAATCGATCGAGACTACTTCAATTGATCGAATCCATCATGGATTCAATGCAATCATAGATTTGTATTCTACTATGTAATCACTACAAAAATAGATCTCTGACGATGCAGTTTTGAAAATAGCTCTAAAGTAACATGCAAATCAAAACTAGTGTTCCAAAACGCATCTATAGATCCAAACAAGCAGGGCTCGGATACCAATTGAAGGAAAAATAAGGTTTAAAAATAATTTTAAATGCACAGCAGAACGATTAAGTTACAAAAACTTATTGGTATGCCCGGATCTACTACTCGTTAACTATATAGATGCGTAAAAGAGATGGGACAAGAATTATACCTTACGGTCTTGAACCCAATTCTGAAATCTTCAACCTACTAGATGGTGCAGCAGCTTCCACTAGGTTATCTACACCCTTATGAATCCTGCAAATGCTGCTGGACAGGCTAGAGTTGGTAGGAACTCCAACAGGGAGGATAAGAAGGCTTACAAAACCCTAAACAGTCTCTGCAACTTTTGTATAGGAAAAATGACGATTATTAAACCCTATACACAGCTGCCCTATTTATAGATTTCCAAAACCAACTTTAACCTTCGACCGATCAAAGTGGCTTTGATCGATCAAACCATCGATCGATCAAACTACTCTCTATCGATCGAACTTGCTTAGACTTCAATCGATCAAACCTGTCATGACAAGATCCTCTTGTGCCTATCCATACATCCTAGAGGAGCTAAGAGTGGGACCTCCTAGGCTCTATATTGTTGGCTCAGACCAGTAGTTAATTCCTATGACCAAACTCTTTGACCACCAAACAAACCAACTGATCAGTTAATGTTTACTCCACTATAAAATGATAATTGAACTCCAACGCAAAAGAACATATCCGAAGCAGTAACTAGACTTGTATGGTGTACTAATGTCCCTCTACCGTCAGCATTCGTGATCAAATTCAGGTAGTCAGATAAACGATTACTATGAACCTGAATCATGATTACTTCTTGTTTTTCGTGAATCCCATTCACCTCTCATGATTATCAAACATGTTGATAACTACTTATCAATAAGACTACAGTTCTCAAAAATCAACTTGGTGGCATTCTCAAGGGAATGCTTACTCTAAATCAGAGGGTAGATTCTATCTTGACGATATATGTTCACAACCCTATGAACATGATATACCCAAGATACCTAGGTGTTGATCTTTTATGGACCTCACTAATTGGAAAGTCAAAGTTGCCAAATCCACAGTAATAATCGTCTTATGATTAAGAACACGTACCTTATACAAGTTATGAGTTCCTATCGACTGTTTGACAGTCTTGAGCATCAATAGGAAAGCTCAGCTCCATCAATGCACTATAAGCACTAGCATATTAACTAAGAGTTACACTCTAATGATTGAGATTCATCACTCCATCCAATGGTAGTTAATCATGCTACAGTGTATACCTGATGAGATATCCAGTTTTGTCATCCACTATGACAAGCTCTAAGTATCAAAGAATAGTAATTCGTATCTCATTGTATGCATCTCATACATACATGAATTACTTGCTATAATGCTTAAGGATTAACAATCATCTTATAAATGAAACATACATAATGAAATGTAAAGCTGATATCCATATACTAAAATGCCAATATCTCATACATAAAGTAATTGTTTGAGGGCATAAACCCAACAGACTTATGTGATTTGTCTAAAATATCTTACCTTAGATCTTCTACATTAGTTGCACAGAGTCTGTTTCTACATCTGAATCCTCCATCTGTTCCAATACTCGATTCAGTTTCTTTCGCTGACGCTTTCTCAAACCATTTCTGTAGTCCTTTGCCCATTTTCTAAGCTTCCAAAATTCATTCAATAATAGTCAGTCGTACTTTAAGACAACCAAAATGCTTTCCCTCTTCTGACTTGGTTGCTTGAAAATTTAGATTTGACATCATTTCCAACACTCGCCATTCACGAATCATAAAGGTAGCAATTATGCTTCAAGGTATTCGGCTCAAAGCATTGGTGACCTCATTTCTTTACCTGGGTGGTATTGTAAAGTCAAATCATAATCTTTAAGCAGTTCCATCCATCGCCTTTGTCTCCTATTTAATTATTTTAGAGAAAAGAAATATTTGAGATTCTTATGGTCTGAAAATTATACAAATGTTTTATCGTACAAGTAGTGCCTCCAAATTTTCAAAGTGAAATCAATAGCAGCTAACTCAAGATCGTAAGTAAGATAGTTCCTTTCATATGGCTTCAATTACCTAGACCCATAAGCTATAACTTTGCCTTGCTGCATAAGTGCAGAACCAAGCCCTTGGTACGAAGCATCACTATAAATAATAAATCTTTCACCGCTTCTAGGTATGGCTAGTACTGGTGCTAAAGTTATTTTTGGCTTTAACTCTTAGAATGCATTCTTATGCTTGTCTTTCCATTCAAACTTGCTATCTCTCTTAGTTAAACCGGTTAGAGGTGCTATAATTTTGGAGAATCCTTCTACGAATCTCAGATAATACCCAGCTAAACCAAGAAAACTTTGAATTTCTGAAGCATTATTTGGTCTATTCCAATTCAACACTGCACCAGTCTTTGCTGAATGAACTACTAAACCATCTTGAGAGACCACATGACCTAGAAATTTGACTTCTTTATGCCAAAACTCATATTTGCATAATTTTGCAAACAGACAATTTTCTCTCAAAGTCTGAAGTATAATCTGAATATGCCTCATGTGTTCTTCATTTATCTTCGAGCAAGTGAGGATGTCATCAATGAATATAATGATGAACTGATCCAAATAAGGTCAAAATACACGGTTCATCAGTCCATGAACACAACTGGAGTATTAGTGAGTCAAAAAGACATAACTAGGAACTCGTAATGCCCATATGTCATTCTAAATGTAGTTTTTGGTGCATCCTCAGGACAAATGAGTAGTCGATGGTACCCTGATCGTACATCGATCTTAGAGAACATTGTGGCTCCTTGTAATTAATCGAACAAGTCATCGATCCGTGGAAGAGGATACTTATTCTTAATAGTGACCTTATTTAATTCCCCATAATCAATACAAAGCCATAAGATTGTTCCATCCTTCTTCTTAACGAATAAGATCGGCGCTCCCCATAGTGACATACTAGGACGAATGAACCCCAAGTCTTCTAATTCTTGGAGTTGCTTCATGAGTTCTTGCATTTCCATTAGAGCCATCCAAATCAATGCAAAAATCAATTTCTCTCTTGGGTGGTAATCCCAAGATGTTTTCGAAAACATCTTCAAAGTTACTAACAACATGGATCTGAACCATCATGACTTCTGTACTTGTGCTCTCAATAGTAGCCAATCGACTTGTAAGAAAATCGTCACAAGATGCATTACATTGGAAGTTAAAAGGGGAACTTCAATAATAGCAAATGTGATTAGCTTATTGGAACAGTCTAGGTGAACATAGTATTTGGCCAACCAATTGATGCCTAAGATAATATTGAACTCCTTCATAGCTAACACAACAAAATCAGTGGAAAAATCTTGATTCTCGATGCTTTAAGTACATCCTTACAAATTTTACTTAACTTGACTGTTACTCCTAATGGTGATACTACGTTGAAGTCTAAGTCGAGTGTCTGAGGTATTACATCAAATTTTTGAAAAGTTTTAAGTGCTATGAATGAGTTTGATGCCCCAGTGTCAAATAATGTTTTGGCTCTACAAGTGAAAAGAGTTAGAGTCAGATTTTGCTGGTCCGTGGTATCAAATCTAGCTGCCTTAAGAATCATAGCATTTAAGTGAGTTGACACGACTAAAATGTTGTGCGCTCTTGTGCAACACCCAAGTGTAGGTGATCGTGCAAGTAATACTGGATAAGTCTAGGTCGATCCCATCGGGAAGGAATAGGAAGAATATCTACTAAGTTACAACCTAAAGAAATAGAAAAATTGAATTGTAGGAGTGAAGGTTCTAAAAAATCCTAATTAATTAAATTAAACTAAATAATAAACTAAAGTACAAAGAAGCATAACTAATTAAATAGATAAATTAAAGGTGTTGGAAACACGTGAATCCACATTGATCCTAACCATCTACCATACATACTCATTAACATTCTGTGGAGTTCATTCCTCTGCAGCATTCCGTATTTTTCTAAAGATAAAGATTCAGTAGTCCTTTCATGACTGGGACTATATCATAACAAGCGATTTAAAATACTTAGAAGATGGTTTAAAACAATAGTTAATACTTGCACTCTAAATGGTATTAGCATTCAAACTGGTTATGAAAGTCATTCAAGAAAATAGCATTAAGGCTTTAAGTTCTAAAAACTATTCTGACAAACTGAGCTTATAGAGACAATTTGATGACAGATTTCTAAAACAAAAAGTCATGGAATACTTAAAAAAATCATCTCAGGAATTAACATGTTCGATCGATCGAAGCGCTCTCGATCGATCAGACAGGATCATCCTTCAATCGATCAAAATGTCTTCGATCGCTTGACTATGTCTCTGGTTCGATCGATCGAAATATCTTCGATCGATCGAGCCCAGGTTTTCTAAAGATTGCATGGTAGAGGCTGGGAATCAATATTGCATCACATATTCCCAACATTTAAACTACGGAAACATAATAAAACTACTGCAGAAATAGCCAACTAAAGCAATCATAGCATCTAAACTAATAAACAATCAAATAGTGAAAAAGGAGAAGAAAAACCTGTAAATAATCTGAATGTAACTTGAAATAATCTTGAAATAAACTTGAATCTTCAATAATCTTCAGTAAAATAAAAAAGATGAAGAATGACATGAATCTAACCTAATCTACTCCTAATCTAACCCTAAAACTATGCTAAAATAGCTATTTTTTACGTTATGGAGTGTCCTCCCTTCGTCTGGTATCAAAACGACTTACATATAGGGTTCCTACCGAGTTTTCCACAACTTTTGGGCAAAAATAAAGTTCAATCAATCGAGCTTAGTTCAATCGATCCAACTCTTAATCGATTGAACTCTCTTCAAGCCCTTGAACTTCTCTGATTTTGATAGCTCTGCGCACTGATGGGAGAATGGCCATAACTTTTCACTCGGACCTCGGATTGACCTCTTGTTTGAGGCTATGCGACTGTATTTCAAAGGTCTACATTTTGTATTTCTAGGAAAATCTTCAAAATCTAAAGTCTTCATTGTTAAAAATGACGTTTTTTCAGCTGCTTCTGTTGTTCTCTCCACCAGAATCACTTTCTATGCAACAATTGCTTTCTATGCAACAATTGCTTTCCATGACTTGTAAAATAGTGTAAAAACACATGTTTGAGTCTCAACATCATAGAAAATACTAAATCATTGATATGCATCTAAATCTAGGGACTTAGGGATAAAAGTATGCTTAGAAGACCATGTAACACGCTATGAATATGCAATTTTCACCTCTAATCACACCGCCCAACTAGCTCATTGCTAGTCCCTAGCAATGAAGTGAACTACAGCAATGCTTATTTAAACTTTAAAAATTGAAAACAAAAGTAAGCAAAAATCCTACCTCACTTTCGCAGGAATCGCGATTGAATTTAGTGTATGCAACAAGCCTTTAAACCCCTAGGTTCCCCCTAGTGGACGAGTGTTGTCTTGTGAGGGTTTGCAGTGAATATACCCACAAAATTCATGTTTATGGTAATTGTTCTAGTTTAAATGTTTTCAAGAAATTTTTTCCTCTCATTTTGCAATGTAGTTAAGCTCAATAATCTCATGAAACTCTCTAGTAAGCCATAGTAATGCAACACACACATTACAGTTAATCTACTATCAAAGTCATTAGAATATTCCATACATAATAGTCTTCAAGTGTGTGTATGAATGGATAGCCAAAATGCAAAATTTTAATTTCAAAGCTCACATAACCTAAGACACTATCAAGACATTCATTTTGACTCAACTCTCACCGGGATTACACACTCAATATGAAATCACTCTGAATTAGGTGTAATAATTATCACTCATGATATGGAAGCTACAAAGGGTAAATGGAATGAAAACAAAGGCCTCACATATCTAAATTGAAAAACGGACATTTTAGTACATAAAGTCTCATAAAAGGATACTATTCACTAGAAGAGCGAGATACCATGGAGAACTCTCTCATTATCTTAACTTCAAATCCAATATACTTAAAATCATTAAAACTTTGAAAAAGAGGTGTTAGGTGAAAGAATAAAGAGTTCCGTGGTTTTCAATAGAGTCAAAAGATGTGATTCGAATACATAATACATTGTACGCTTTTCAAATTTCCCCACATCTCTAATCTCTCTCTCTCTCTTTTTATCTTTTATTTTAATCTTCCACACTCTTCTTTTTATTATTACTTTTTTCCTTTTTTTTTTTTCTTTTTCTTTTGTAACAACCATTGGCATTTTTTTTTCTTTTTCTTTTCATGCTTTTCTTTTTTTTTTTTTGGCCAACTTTCCCTTATTTACAAAACCAAACTTCTTGTCAAGATAATACATTACAATCACTCCTAGATAAAAAACTGAAACTTGAACTCTTAATTTGGAGTGAGGTATAGACTTTAGGATTGTGAAGACAAGGTAACTATGGTAAGGCTCAAAGGGTGAAATAAAGGAATATCATAGATGTATGCCAAGGCTGTATTACCCATGTATGGTCAAAAGATGACCTAAATCATCTTCTAAGTTCATAGGATTATTCATTTAAGTAAATTCAAGAGCTCTAGATTTGTGAATCCTGAACGTTCTCTTCTAGTGATCAGTCAAAATGAAGAAGAAAAATGAGACTTTCAATAAGTGAATACGCTTTTCAAAAAGTAAGAGTAATTTTATAAAACCCTCAAAAATAAAGAATGGCACAAAAGCTCACTTGGGTTATTAGTCTCCACTACAGTCTCTCAAGACTTAGGCTATGCTTACTAATCCATTTTAGCTAAGTACAATGTTGTCACGACGTGCTCAAAGTTGTTTGAAGATTAAAAAGTATAAAACATACTATAACTAAGATAGTAAAGAAACTACCGCAGTGTATCACATACTAATAACATACAGAAAATAACACTAATGCATCATAGCTAACTACATTATTAAGAGAGAAATAGAAGAACCATTTTATTATATTAAAAAATTGAAATTTTTTTAAACTTTTTTGCAATTTTACTTTACTGAGTCATGTTGCTAAGCCGGTATATTGACATTTAATCATAAAAAGAAATAAACGAGGCAGGCAATGACTCAGTCCCCCCAACTAAAACTAAACATTGTCCTCAATGTCCTGAACTAAGCACATGGACATATAAAGTAAAGCGAGAGAAGGAAGGATGTTACCTCGAGGCATTGACATCCAAATGTATTTATTTATTTATTTATTTTTAGTTACCTGCAAAACCATTAGTAGCAACAAGGAAAAATAGAGTAATGCAACTACTCAGTAAATGAATTCGGTTAATCAAGATATTTATCATAAAGTAATAATCGAAATTTTTGAGGATCTTTCAAGTGAAACAATTTAACAGTGAGAAGACTTTTGGGATCCTCATAAAAATGCAACTCCCCCCAACTAATGTCAGGCTCAAGGGCAGAGGATATGATGCAAAACCTATGGCTTCTAAATTTTTTGGGGATAATTATAAGATGTATACTACACTTCTTAGGAATTACATGCAATAAATGATCTTTTGTGTTGGTATTTCCTATAACAGCCTCAATTGTCTTAATATCAAAAACAGGCGGAGGCCATGGTTCAATAAAAAGGACAGGGTCTAAGTAATGTTCTAATGAAGTTTCATTACCCTCCTCTTGTCCTAGAACAGAATTTATAGAAACATGATCATAGGAATTTAATTTCTGTTCTACGCATGTGGTTTTGGACTGGACTTGGATAAAGCTATCTATTTGGGTCTCAATGTCATTAATACTCAAGAAAGTCAAGCAGTCTAAAAGATTACTAGCTTCTTGTTGAAGTTTAAGGTCATCTAATGTGGGCCCGAAAGTTTCTAAGTACTCTCTCAAAGAATTTTGAAAAACGAAATATTGCGAAGTCCATGTGCTAAAATCCTTACCCTCCTCTTGTACAACACATTCTATTTGTTCAATATTAGGGTACATATGATTTTCAAGCTCGGGATGAGAGCTTTGATTGATAGAGAGGATGGGTGATGGGCAACTTAGTGACACCACCTCTTCGGCCGAAAGAGGTGAGGGTTCATGAATATCAGATGAATCTAAATCGAATTTAGAAATTTCAATAACGTCCTCCCTAGGGTCACTATCAAAGGTAGGGGTAGAGTCAACAGGGGACTCATCCTTTCCTAATTGCGTGCAATCACCTAAACTCTCATCATCTTTTAAAACCTCATTCTCATCCTCGTAACTCTCCTCACTACATATGTCATCTATTGAGGTACTCTGGATAAAGAGATTATGCAATTTTATCCAGGCAGTGAAGGAGTTGATGTCTGGGGTTGTATATTGAGGAGAAGATAGTTCTACAACTTCATGCTTAATGGTTTGGTTTTGGAGTTCTTGTTGGGTTATCACTTTCTCGAATGAGTTGTTAACCTCATTCAATATAAACCCATCATTGTCCTCTAATTCCATTCCAGTGTTAGTGTCTTGATATTTAGGTTGTAGTGTTGAAGGACTGGTATAGTCTTCTAAAGGTTGGCTAGCAGATGCTTGTTGATATCTAGTTTCTAATTTATCAAGTGCACTATCTAGCCTTGTCATTTCACTATGTAGCAATTTTAACATACCATAATCCTCAACTTGGTTATTCTCCTCATTATTACTATATGAAGTTTCGCCCTATTGTGGTTGATGATAGTCCCCTTTCCATTGCGTTTGTGGACAAAACTCACCAAAGGGCAAGTCTTGATATGTTTGGTAATCATGGGAACTACTACTACATCCTACATTATTATTTTGGTTATATCCCCATTGCAGTTGATAGAACTCTTCATGTGGAGGTTCTTGATATGTTTGATAACATAGGGGACTACAACAATCATTTCCCATTGTGGTGGTTGGTAGCACTCATATTGATAATACGCATCATAAGTAGGTGCTTGCCAAATTGGGGGATAATTATATTGATTTTCAAGTGTGTACCTATGTAGACACCCCGATTTTGACCAAACGTCAAATCCAGGGATTGGTTACCTCTTAAGACCGATGATGATGATGACCGGTGAAATTCGGAGATCTTCCAGAAAATTCAAATTCTTCAAATATTCTTCAAGAAAAGTTTAAAAAAGAAAAAAAAAGAAAAGAAGGATAAATTGGGTATTTGAAAGAAAACATGAACGTTGAAGAACGTATGAGGAAATCACTCTGAGAATACATTCAAAAATATATATATACATATATAGTAATGATAATAATATATATATATATATAAACGAAAGAGAGAGAGAGAGAGAGAGAGAAGAAAAGAAAGAGTTTTGGAAAAGAAGTCTTAAAAAGAAAAGAAAAAAGAAGAAAAGAGAAACATGGGAATGTATACCATGTATATGGGTATATTTTAATAGATTACATTACAAATATAAGTACATTAGTATATACTTTACTAGATAAATTAAGCTTATGTTAATATATATGTTGAAAATTAAAAAGAAGGCAAAATTCTGTTAGCCGCAGCACGCGGCAATGCCGGCGGCAGTCACTGAGTGCCGCCCGGCACTCAGCGACTGCCGCAGGCAGTCATCGAGTGCCGCGCACTGTAACAGACTACTTTTCTCACATGTTCTAGAAGAAAACTTTTCACATGGGTTTTTACCCGAATTTACCCATTTAACCTTGTCATGTTGGTCTATATAAACAGACCTTCATCTCCATTATTGGGACTTTTACTCTTACTTTTAAACATTTCACTTAAAATCTTAGGGAGATACAAGAGAGATAGATAATAGAGAGAGAATTGAGAGAAGAAGGAGGAGTTTTCTTGAAGAATTGGAAGAACTTGAAGATTTTGGAAGAGCTTCCCAAGAAATTGAAGAAATCCTTGAGGTCATAGAGGTAACCACTCAATCCTTGGTAGAATTAGGCAAATTCAATCACAAGTTCATAGTTCTAGGAACTTTACACATTTTCAAAACCTCTCTTCTTACCTCATTTCATCACACACCACTTAAAGCTTGTCATTGAATCTCATAACATTTCATTAATTTGGATCCAATTGATGCCTTGGGTTTAAGATAAGTTTGATTTTGAAGAATTTGTGTTCCAATTTCTCTAAGAAGACTTTGATTCTTTAATTCTATTTTTCTCTTAAGATTCATGAGATTTTATATATCTTATTGAGTCTCTTTGAGTTTGATTCTTTAGTTTCTTATGATCCTATGATCCATATGGAGATTAAAGTGAATCATGGTCATATCTACACATAGTTAGTTGAATTCAAGTCTTAACTCATGACTTGGATCTCCCTATTAGTAATCTTATGGAATCCATACTATATTCCATAGAGATTTGAGTAAATTTGGGTCTCATTGAGTCTCCAAGGACCATTAATTTGAGAGGAGAATAGTATATCATAGTTCTAATTCCTCAAGGATCATATGTTTGAGAGAGGATTTAGATGTAAGTTTTCATAGTTTATTTGTTGAAATCTAGAGAACTTGAATATATAAAAGTTCATAAGACATTAGGATTCTCTTGCTATGAGATCTATGATGGAAATACATTAAGGCTAAATCTATGAATCTCTTCATGTTTCATTATTTATTCCAATAATCATAGTCATACTTGATCCTAGTTCTCTCTAGAATCGTGGATCAAGTTTGATTCAAAATATGAACATTAGTTTAACAAAGTGTGGACCGCTGCGAATGGAGGAGGAGATCCTGACGCTCTCCCTCGATAGTGTCCCGGGACGGATCCCAAGGAGCACACTTCAGGGAAAACTAGGACTTCCTCACGCGATCCTAGAGACAAAGAGTCGCCACCTAATTTTTATCGGGAATTAGGAAACCCAAGTTTGACTCGCCCAAAATTGAATAAGGTTACTCGCCCTTCATTACCAGAAACAAGGTTCGGGGGTCTTGGTACGAGAGGGGAAGGAGCCCAAGCAGGACTAAAGCACCCCCTCCTCGCCCTACCGAATGGTAGGCCTTGATTCAAATATCCTTGTTATTAATTCATAATAGATGTTGTTTCCTCAAACATACTAGATAGATATATACATGGCAAAAAGAAACATCTAATGAAAATCATTTCAAGAGACTAAATCAAGTAGAAAGCGGATGCTCATGCAATACAAGGGAGAAGTATACTCACAGTGGCTAGTCCCGCCCGGGACCGATGCAAATAAAGTAAACATGTCATGATATGCAAAGGGAACGAGAAGACTTACATTGGTTGACTCAAGCGGAGTCGCGAAAGCAAAAAGAATGGAAACGTGCAATGCAATCATGCAACAATCCTAGATAAGATGTCTCTAACAAATAATCATATAAACGGAGACTTATCCTAAAGGAAATGTGTCGTTGAAATCAAAGTTGTAAACCTAGAAAAATTCTAAGAGAAAGGATAGAGATAGTACACGATACATGGGCACTAAGCCACATGTAGACGAGGCAAACCACAAATCGACGTCCGGGTCCAAGGCACTTAATTCTCTGCACTAAGACACCAAAGAATACCCAAAGCATTGCAAAAATACAAGCAAACAAATGATATGCATGATAAACAAAGAAAACATGTCATCAATCAAATTTCCAGATTCAGCAACCTCTAATGAATCCTATCAAAAGTGGTCTTAAACATGAGCTGGATAAAAACCCTTTTACAGAAAGTTAGATACATGTCTTAGGGAACTTCTCCAAAAAGTGGGACCTCAATATCAATTTTATTGTTTGAGAAATAAATGTTTTGGGAACAGTGGATCAGGACTGTCCACTGTTCTTGTAAAAATCATAATTAAATCTACAAAAATCATATGAAGCTCTATTTGGTGTCAAAAGAAAGCTATTTCATTGTAGTATATGATAAAAATAAACCCATGGACATTCTGTAATCACAAGGTTTCTGAAAAAGTGTTTTAAACAGACTCTGTTATTCTGGAAATTTGGTATCATTTGACAAATGAATGCAAAACATAATAGAAGTATAATAGAAGTTCATGAATCATGTTAACCAAGTTGATTTAAGCTTTTGATCTCTCATCCATTTATCCTAGGTGATTTCTAAACCAAGTTTTATTCATCAATTGTTGTTGAATGATCAAGGTATGACCATTTTGTATACATAATCATATTTGTAATTAAACTTAGAAAATTCCAGAATAGTTGTATCAACTTTAAACGCTTAGAAAACGATCCTAACTCGATCGTATGCTCACGATTTTACATCGGCATATAGATATATGAGTTAGGAATCATCCCCAAAAAGCGGAACGTCGATAACTATTATAGATTTTCTGAAATTCAAGCACAAAGAGACGATGTTCAAATCTGTCAACCGATTTCTCAACAATTTCTAAAAATAGTATATGAATCCTAAAAGCTCTCAAAACGGACCGGATGAAAGCTAATTCATCAAAGTTTACCCAGAAAATTTGAAATCCATCAAACTATGGGTTTTGATGGACCAAATCTAATGGACAAAACCAATCTGCTTTGCTGAATTTTTATCTAGTTCATTTTAAAGTGTGAGGAAAACATTTTAGTGATAGTTGAAGCTTATTAGAGAGATCAAACTCATAGATCAACTTAATTATCATGATTCCCAATCAATTTAGCCCTCAAGTTCTATGAAGAACTTTTAGATCAAGGATCAAAGGGACTTATAAATATCATGTTGGAGATGAAATTCAATAGGAATTCTAGGTAATAGGAATAATCAAGAGATAGGTATGAACATAGAAATCATCCTTCTCATAGATCATATTTCCAAACCATCATGGAATTCAAAATAGATATATGTATATATATATAATCATGTATGCATGAATCTAAACTAAAATTGAAGAATGAAACCAAAATTGAAAATCAAAGTGAAAAACAATCTCTAATTGTAAATTATCAATAAAAATCAAAGAGATTTGGATCTAACTATGTGAGTGTGTGAAGAACATGAGAGGAAGAAGATGAGTGTTCTAATAAGTAGAAATAGAACTAAGTTAGATCCAAATCTTATAGATCTATATATACAAAGTAGGAATTAGAGATGAACTATAGTGTTTACCTCTTGGAGGATTCTCAATTACAAGACCAAAATTGATTTGAAGATCTTCTTCTTCAAGTGTTATTCAAGTGTTCTTCAAGCACTCATCCATGGAAGTTGAGGGAGGCAATTGATGTTCAAATTGTGGTCTAATTAGCCTAAGTTAATCTAAATTCAATTCATAATTTTCTCTCTCTAGAATTCACCTAAATTGAAAGTATATTCAAAGTATACTTATCTCTCTTGTATGTGCTTCTATGTGTGTTTGTATCTCCAAGTATATTCAAGTGTATCTCTTCCAAGTGTCTAGTGTGTTAAGATCTCCTCTCATATGAGATGTATGAGATCTTATATAGAGTTTTGAAGACTTAGCTCTTAAGTTTCAGGGTTAAAACAGGATTTTTAGAGCTTAAAAGAGGGTTAAAATGGCCATTTCGGAGCCAAAACGCAATTTCCAGGCAATTTCCTCGCAGTGGGAAGCTTCTAGAAGGGTCTGGAACTCAAAAAGCTCCGTGGAGGACACAAATGGAAGTGGCGGTTATGGTGGGACCCGCCACCCCCATACCCAAAACCGCCACTTACTATTCTTGCTCCTCTGGTCACCCACAAACCCTGTTTCAAAAATCACGTGCACTGCTTTTCCAGATTTTTGTAAAAATGCTTTTTGGTGTCCGAAATCGTCCGTTTACGTACCGTTGGAAAGCTGTCAGGTTGAATTTCAGTATAAAAAAATTTCCAGAGGTTTTATAATGAGAATTGAAGTCCAATTGAAGTCCGGAAGTCCTCCGGAACTTTCGTCGTCTTTTTGAAATCAAATGACGTCTTTTCCAAAATTGCTTTCAAATGTGCGTCGATTTCGAACTTTTCTTTAAAATTGAATCTCTGGATACCTAGAATACTGCGTTTAGAACACTTAATGTTCATATAACCCTGAGAGAATATGAATTCTGAGAGATGATTTTGACAAAACCGGGATTTATCCATGGAAAAGGGCTTTTCTGAGCTTGAAGTCACTTTCCGAAGTCCGATCTTCTGATTGTGTGGAATCCAGTACCTTCCACGGGGTACTTTTCATCATCGAATCCTCCAAGACGTTGTCCACCCTAAATCCTATCAGTGTGGTCAAAATTGGGTGTCTACAGTTTGCCCCTCTTTGGCAGAGCTTGTTGTGAACAACGTGAACTGCAAGTGAGTGCCAAAGCCTTGAAGGCACCCAAATAACCATACTGAGAGGTTTTAGGAAAAACAAAAAATTCGCAAAATCAAGAAATTCAAAATCTGAAAAAAATCAAGAAATTACAAATGCAAGAATGCAATGCAATGCTTGGGTAGAGGCGGCTAAGTTGAAGCTGATGCTGGTCGTGCTCCGCTGGAGCTGCCTACGTATCCTTTCCAGGAATCAGACCAGGGCGTAGTTCAAGCGCGCGAGAAGACGGAAAACAAACAAACAACAACAATGCGGATGAAATGCTCCTATCCTAGGATGCTGGTGCAATATGAAAACATGAAATGTGAAAGTGCTGGAGGAATCATCCTCAAGGGTTCCCTAGATGCAAAATCTAATGCAAAGGATGCAACGACTCTCTCTCACAGTCGAATATGCTAAAGGTATCTTGGATGATTCTCGAGGTTTTTGTCAAAGTTATTCTTCTGATCTTAAGGCTCGTAGGCGTCATCTGTATCCTGGACGACTCTTGAAATAGCGAAGTATCTTGGATGAATTCTGAGTCATGTCAAACAACTGGACGATTGCTGGTGTAGAGTCCTTCTGCTGGGGACGATTACTGATGTAGAGTCCTTCTGCTGGGGACGATTGTTGATGTAGAGTCCTTCTGCTGGGGACGATTGCTGAAATAAGTCCTTCTTCTGTGGACGATTGCTGATGTAGAGTCCTTCTGCTGGGGACGATTGCTGATGTAGAGTCCTTTTGCTGGGGACGATTGCTGGTGTAGAGTCCTTCTGCTGGGGACGATTGCTGATGTAGAGTCCTTCTGCTGGGGACGATTGCTGAAACAGGTCCTTCTTCTGTGGACGATTGCTGATTGTAGAGTCCTTTTGCTGGGGACGATTGCTGATGTAGAGTCCTTCTGCTGGGGACGATTGCTGATGTAGAGTCCTTCTGCTGGGGACGATTGCTGATGTAGAGTCCTTCTGCTGGGGACGATTGCTGAAACAGGTCCTTCTTCTGTGGACGATTGCTGATTGTAGAGTCCTTTTGCTGGGGACGATTGCTGATGTAGAGTCCTTCTGCTGGGGACGATTGCTGATGTAGAGTCCTTTTGCTGGGGACGATTGCTGATGTAGAGTCCTTTTGCTGGGGACAAATCTTCTGAAACAGGTCTCTCTGCCGGAGACAAATCTTCTGCTCTTCTGAAACAGGTCCTTCTTCTAGACAAATCTTCTGTAACAGGTCTGGAAACAAGTCTTCTGAAACAGGTCTCTCTGCCGGAGACAAATCTTCTGTTCTTCTGAAACAGGCCCTTTTTCCGAGGACAAATCTTCTGTGGCAGGTCTAGAAACAAATCTTCTGAAACAGGTCTCTCTGCCGGAGACAAATCCTCTGTTCTTCTGAAACAGGCCCTTCTTCTGAGGACAAATCTTCTGTTCTGATGCACGGATTCTGAGAGATACACAAATTCTGAGAGATGACCCTTCTTCTGAGAGCAACCCACGGATACACAATTCTGATTTTGATAGAAACCCTACATTCTGGAGGCAACCCTGATATGCGATGCTGAGAAATACATGATTCTGAGAGAAACCCTACATTCTGGAGGCAACCCACGATTCTGAGAGAAACCCTACATTCTGGAGGCAACCCTGGATACATGATGCTTGGCATAAACCTTGTATTCTGGAGGCGATTTTGATGCTCAAATTCTGAGAGATACCCTTTATCTGGAGGCAACCCGTGGATACATGATGCTTGCGAGAAACTTAATTCTGAAAGTTCTCTACTGGGGAGATCCTATGATTCTGAGAGATGCACGAATTCTGTATACCTTGACAATATCTGGAAATTCTCTGCTTGAGGAGATATCTGAGGTTTCTGGGACGCGAGCACATATTCTGGAGGCCCTGCTGATTCTTTCTGAGACTCATATTGGTGCTTCGACCAACGCAATCATTCTTGCAACACGTCAGGCTTACTCTAACCCTTTCTGAACATCTCGCATTCTGACCCATCTTCTGAAAGTCCTTTCTGGATGTAATTCTCAAGCGACAGTAGACTCAAATGTCCATTTTCTAAGACAACTCATAATCAATCCCAAAACGACGGGAGTTTGCCGTTTCTCGGCCACTTTCAGGCTGCGGTGCCTTTGATTCTTCTCATCTGGGGGACTTTTCTTCAACTCTGAACGGCTTTTACCAAAATTCAAATTCCCATGGGTCCTTTAGACCAATTCCAACAAGTTTCGAGCACTCTTTATGCATCAAGATTGGACCAATCTGTGGTCAAAATAAATTGTGGGGTCAATTTGCAGAGAGTAGAGCTGGTTTAACAAAGGCACAAGTAATATGCGGAAAATGCTGCTGAAGTGCATGTCAAATGCAGAGCATGATTAGTGTTTGATCTAAATCCAACTTTCTTGACGAGGCAGGCCTTCTTGGCAATTCATACATCTAGATCCCAATCTTAAAGCAAAACTCAAATCCTAACTCTTAGGCTGTTCAAGTCTCCTGATATCTCAATTCTGATCCGTGACTGATAGGTACTCAAAAGACCTGATGACTTTGACGTGCTTCATAAATCAATTTTAGCAGATATTCATGTAATGCATACAGATCTTGTCTCAATAACAGCTCAACTCAACATCCAAGGCCGGTCTTCTGATCGACACTTCATCTCGACTAGGTTTAATTGATGCAATAACAATGTTTGGAACTTCTACTTGTATCCACCTTCGGATGCTTTGAAAATTTTACAATTATAGATCACTTCGGACCCACACACTCGAGATCACAGACTAGACGACGACAGACTTGACCACGACAAACATTGACACAGGAAGATGACACACTTGACACTGAAATAGAAGTTTGGAGGAGACAACTCAACTTTGCCATTTACATAATGCGCATTTGTCATGTTTGACGTATCTCTTTGCTTTCCTGTGCTCTTCTCATTTTATTGTGATAATACTCAGTTGATAAAATAATGCTTTGAAAATATTCCATATGGATCTCAATCAATCCTTTGCTTTTACCAAAAAGGTGCTTCGAATTAGTGCCTTTAGCTTATAGAATAAGAGACAATTCATTTCAAATGTTTTCAAAAATATACTTGACGGCTTGGGATTCGCTTATAATGTAGAAAGGGTATTGGCAAACGATGTTTGCCCCTAGTTGACAGGGATAAATGAAAGCTTGGGCAAACGCAGTTTGCCCCTAGTGTGGTAGTGATATCTTGAGGTTCTGGGCAAACTTTGAAAGTTTGCCCCTAGTTTGCAAGGTTCAGGGACCGAGAACCAGGGAAGCTCGCCTACTTATCCCCAAGTGGGAATCAGGTCCAAAGTAGTTCGGCTAAGTCTTGAAAGAAGGTATTTGAGATGTGGCTGAGTGTTTCAGGAGCAGTGACCGAACCGAGTAGGTTGCCTACGTATCCCCAAGTGGGAATCAGGTCAAGCGTAGTTCCTCGAAGGCTGGAGGTTTTAAAAGAGCAAGGATTTCAAGAATTGGGGGCTTTTCAAGCCATGTCATCAGACATATTTTTTTTTTTGAAGTAGGTCACTTTTGGTAGCGTTGAAAGAAACTAAACTACCTCTCCTTTTTTTTTTTTTTTTTTTTTTTTGACGGTTGATTCTTTTCACCTTTTCACTAGCCAGTCAATTTTACACCACTCATCATACAGCAGGATTAGCCCTTCAAATCTTTTAGGCTTACTCAAAGAATTTACAAATCAAAGTTTTGGGACAATTTATGTTCCCGATTTCTTAATCTTCTTCATTCTTCTTTTTTTTTTTTTTTTTTTTTTTTTTTTTTTTTTTTTCTTCTTTCTTTTCTTTTCTCTCTAAAGTCTTGATTGGCTAGGATCAAGTTCTTGAAAACAACGCGCAAAATTTTCTTTTCTTCTATGCTCTAACTTTTGCCTAGGCGCCCTTTCGGGTTTTCATCCTAGCGAGCTTCTTTTTTCTTTTTGAGAGAAGTAGTTTATTTGAAATGTTTGGCTACCATCAAGGACAAAGAGTACATGGCTTGCAGTTTAGACAGGTTTGAATGACCCATTTTTCTGGGCTCAAGATTTTTGAAGTGGGGAGAAAAGGGAGTTAAGCTAGTCCCGAGTTACTATCAAGCATATCTTTTCAAGATTTGAGCAAAAGCATCTCAAGATTCTTAAAGTAAAACTAATCAATTCTTAGCTTTCTTTGGCATTAGCGCAAAATCAACTTTGATCCTTTCAGGATTCTTTTCAATGCAAAAATTGATCAACAGAGTATTTTTCCACAATAGTCAGAGAAATTACACTTTCAGCTTAGTGATTCATTCATTCATGACTAGGCGCATTAAATCAAGCAAATCAAGTTTTCATTTCATTACTAGAAATAGAAGGATTACAGTACTCGACATAAACTCAAACACAACTTGACGATGGACAGACTCGACAACAAGACTCAAAACAATAGACTCGACTGAACTCAACTCGATCTCAAGTGGAGCGTCACAGTGACTTGCTTTTTCCTTTTTTAAACATCCATTTGGTTTCAGCTATTCCAAACATCATCACCCAATCCTCAAACCTTCTAAAGTGCCTTTTCTAATGTCTTTGCTGAATCTGGCTCTGCCTTTCAATCACCCTCTGGATCTCTAGGAAATACTCAATTGATAATTGGATGGAGGCGGGAATTCGTGGAAAAGGTGCCGCAATCCGCTCATGCCATGCAGTAGTGAAAGCAGTAATCAATGAAGACCGCAGAATTGAATCTCTTATAACCCCGATGGCATCCTCAGAAGTGTCCTGTCTACAGCCATACTGCCTGGCTACTCTGTATGGGATGGAAAAAGTGGTAGCATGTAAACCAAGAAGCCATATCCCGCTCCTTCCTGGAAATCTAACAGTAACTGAACAATAATCCCAACGGGCGCAGACCCAACGGATGTCCTCAGTGGTGAGACCGCTTAGCCAAACAAACCAAACCTCAGAGTTGCTGAAAAATCTTCGTACCTTCCTCTGATCTAAAGAAGGGATCCTGCAAAGACCGCGAGGATACACTAATAAACTGAGTCGCTCAAGAAGCCAAGTTTGTAGCACTAAAGGGGCACCAGAAAGCAGTACTGTCCCATCAGTATGTGCCTGATCTAAACCCATTAGAGTTTCTGCTAAGACCAAAATCATAGGGTTTTGTCGGGAACGGAGTCCACAAGCAACTGGTATGAGGGCATGAGATGAGGAAGAAAACAGGAAGTACGAAATCATAGCCAATGTCAAGGCACCCCATCCAGATACAGAATGATCAAAATGTCCTCCCATGGTAGTACAATAGCGAGCAAATAATCGGGGAAAATCAACCTCCTGATCAGAAATCATGGACCGAGCAACAGAAGGAGAACAACCAAGAAGTGATGATAGGTTCTTTACATATCCAGCCTGAATAGTGGGAAGGATCAGATCGGAGTAAGGGCTGAAATCGAGAATGGCACTGAATTCTTCAAATAGTGGTGAGATCTCTTGATGTCCAAATCGAAATACATGGAATTCTGGATCCCAACATCGAATGGCGGCACGCATAATATCTTCTTCAAATTTCACATTCCTCAGCTGAAAGAGAGTACTAAGGCCAAAATATCTGAAATGTAGATGATCAATACCGGTGACCTCATCCATCCATGAAAACAAAGCCTGAGGATCAAGAGGAGCCATCTTGTTCGCAATGTTACTTCTTTCTGCTCAAATTCAGGGAGTTCAATCCTTCTACTCTGATTTATTAAGGCTTTTCAAATAATCAGGTATCTTATAAAAAAGTGGATGAAAATTAAAAATAGAAAATCAAAGATGGAAAATCTTTTTCATTTTTCAAAAACATTTTTCTTGAAGAAACCTTTTCAAGTTTCAAAATTCTGAGGAAAACAAATTTTTTCTTTTTGAAAGTATATTAGGGGCGTCGCACTCGTGAGTCGTATATGCAATGCTCGTGTAGTGCATGCAATGCAGATGAAATGCAATCTAATCTAAATGCAATGCACCTTAATCTAGCTTAGACCTAGCATATCAACACATAAGCACATAGGATTCCTTGAGTATGCTAATCACCCTACTAATCCAATCATTATCCAAGGATTTTGAGTTTTGAAATTCTTGATGGTTCAGGTTTGAAAATTGAAATTTTTCATGAAAATCTTTGAAAGAGATGGGGAGATTTGTAATTTTCAAAAGAATTTTTGAACCATCAATGCTTGTGGTGAGAAATCATGATTCTTAAAAATTGAGGTGGGAATTTTGAAATTCTAAGATCTGAGAGGAAGATTTTGAAATTGAATCATCATGATTTCTTGAAGACCAAAGTAAAATTTTTTTTTTTTTTTTTTTTTTGAAATTCTCTAAAATCTAGGAGAATTTGAAATTGAATCATCAAAGTGTGATCATGATTTCTGGAAATAGGAATTTTGAAATTCTCTAAAATCTAAGGAGAATTTTGGAAAGATTTTGTGAAAGTGAATCTCAAAGCAAATTTTCAAAAGGGATATTCTTGGAATTTTCAAAAGACTTGGGGTTTTTCAAAGAAGTGCTTATAATTTCAAAAATTTTCAAAATTGTCCTCAAATAGTGATTGGATGTTCGGATAAAGACCATACTACCCTAGAGGAATCCACCATACAAGGTTTGATGATGCCTTCGCATACACGTCCTCATCATCCACATAATCCCTTACGGGCAAGCGCAAATAATTCATCACATTGTCCTAATCAAAGATGATAATCAAGATCCTAATTGAAGGGTTCTATAGAAACTATATGCAAAGGCCGGGTTTTAGTCTCATAAAGGGTCCATTAGAAAGCTCAACGGTGTGGTTGACCGCCTCCCCGAGGGCGTGCCGTTCACACATAGGCTCTATATACCGCACGCGGTACAAGGCTAACGGTGACTACATGCTACCAAAACTCTTGACAAATAGAGGAAAGAGGGCCCTCTATCTTCAAGGCAATGATCTCAAGCAGTCGCGGTGAAAGAACAATGCAAGTGCAAGTGCAGGCAGAAACAACATGATTATTGAATTAATAACAAGGATATTCTTTGGCTCAAGTCAAACCCTCGAAGAACAAGAAACCATCGGTTTCATGTTCAAAATCCCCAGCAGAGTCGCCAGATTGTGGACCGCTGCGAATGGAGGAGGAGATCCTGACGCTCTCCCTCGATAGTGTCCCGGGACGGATCCCAAGGAGCACACTTCAGGGAAAACTAGGACTTCCTCACGCGATCCTAGAGACAAAGAGTCGCCACCTAATTTTTATCGGGAATTAGGAAACCCAAGTTTGACTCGCCCAAAATTGAATAAGGTTACTCGCCCTTCATTACCAGAAACAAGGTTCGGGGGTCTTGGTACGAGAGGGGAAGGAGCCCAAGCAGGACTAAAGCACCCCCTCCTCGCCCTACCGAATGGTAGGCCTTGATTCAAATATCCTTGTTATTAATTCATAATAGATGTTGTTTCCTCAAACATACTAGATAGATATATACATGGCAAAAAGAAACATCTAATGAAAATCATTTCAAGAGACTAAATCAAGTAGAAAGCGGATGCTCATGCAATACAAGGGAGAAGTATACTCACAGTGGCTAGTCCCGCCCGGGACCGATGCAAATAAAGTAAACATGTCATGATATGCAAAGGGAACGAGAAGACTTACATTGGTTGACTCAAGCGGAGTCGCGAAAGCAAAAAGAATGGAAACGTGCAATGCAATCATGCAACAATCCTAGATAAGATGTCTCTAACAAATAATCATATAAACGGAGACTTATCCTAAAGGAAATGTGTCGTTGAAATCAAAGTTGTAAACCTAGAAAAATTCTAAGAGAAAGGATAGAGATAGTACACGATACATGGGCACTAAGCCACATGTAGACGAGGCAAACCACAAATCGACGTCCGGGTCCAAGGCACTTAATTCTCTGCACTAAGACACCAAAGAATACCCAAAGCATTGCAAAAATACAAGCAAACAAATGATATGCATGATAAACAAAGAAAACATGTCATCAATCAAATTTCCAGATTCAGCAACCTCTAATGAATCCTATCAAAAGTGGTCTTAAACATGAGCTGGATAAAAACCCTTTTACAGAAAGTTAGATACATGTCTTAGGGAACTTCTCCAAAAAGTGGGACCTCAATATCAATTTTATTGTTTGAGAAATAAATGTTTTGGGAACAGTGGATCAGGACTGTCCACTGTTCTTGTAAAAATCATAATTAAATCTACAAAAATCATATGAAGCTCTATTTGGTGTCAAAAGAAAGCTATTTCATTGTAGTATATGATAAAAATAAACCCATGGACATTCTGTAATCACAAGGTTTCTGAAAAAGTGTTTTAAACAGACTCTGTTATTCTGGAAATTTGGTATCATTTGACAAATGAATGCAAAACATAATAGAAGTATAATAGAAGTTCATGAATCATGTTAACCAAGTTGATTTAAGCTTTTGATCTCTCATCCATTTATCCTAGGTGATTTCTAAACCAAGTTTTATTCATCAATTGTTGTTGAATGATCAAGGTATGACCATTTTGTATACATAATCATATTTGTAATTAAACTTAGAAAATTCCAGAATAGTTGTATCAACTTTAAACGCTTAGAAAACGATCCTAACTCGATCGTATGCTCACGATTTTACATCGGCATATAGATATATGAGTTAGGAATCATCCCCAAAAAGCGGAACGTCGATAACTATTATAGATTTTCTGAAATTCAAGCACAAAGAGACGATGTTCAAATCTGTCAACCGATTTCTCAACAATTTCTAAAAATAGTATATGAATCCTAAAAGCTCTCAAAACGGACCGGATGAAAGCTAATTCATCAAAGTTTACCCAGAAAATTTGAAATCCATCAAACTATGGGTTTTGATGGACCAAATCTAATGGACAAAACCAATCTGCTTTGCTGAATTTTTATCTAGTTCATTTTAAAGTGTGAGGAAAACATTTTAGTGATAGTTGAAGCTTATTAGAGAGATCAAACTCATAGATCAACTTAATTATCATGATTCCCAATCAATTTAGCCCTCAAGTTCTATGAAGAACTTTTAGATCAAGGATCAAAGGGACTTATAAATATCATGTTGGAGATGAAATTCAATAGGAATTCTAGGTAATAGGAATAATCAAGAGATAGGTATGAACATAGAAATCATCCTTCTCATAGATCATATTTCCAAACCATCATGGAATTCAAAATAGATATATGTATATATATATAATCATGTATGCATGAATCTAAACTAAAATTGAAGAATGAAACCAAAATTGAAAATCAAAGTGAAAAACAATCTCTAATTGTAAATTATCAATAAAAATCAAAGAGATTTGGATCTAACTATGTGAGTGTGTGAAGAACATGAGAGGAAGAAGATGAGTGTTCTAATAAGTAGAAATAGAACTAAGTTAGATCCAAATCTTATAGATCTATATATACAAAGTAGGAATTAGAGATGAACTATAGTGTTTACCTCTTGGAGGATTCTCAATTACAAGACCAAAATTGATTTGAAGATCTTCTTCTTCAAGTGTTATTCAAGTGTTCTTCAAGCACTCATCCATGGAAGTTGAGGGAGGCAATTGATGTTCAAATTGTGGTCTAATTAGCCTAAGTTAATCTAAATTCAATTCATAATTTTCTCTCTCTAGAATTCACCTAAATTGAAAGTATATTCAAAGTATACTTATCTCTCTTGTATGTGCTTCTATGTGTGTTTGTATCTCCAAGTATATTCAAGTGTATCTCTTCCAAGTGTCTAGTGTGTTAAGATCTCCTCTCATATGAGATGTATGAGATCTTATATAGAGTTTTGAAGACTTAGCTCTTAAGTTTCAGGGTTAAAACAGGATTTTTAGAGCTTAAAAGAGGGTTAAAATGGCCATTTCGGAGCCAAAACGCAATTTCCAGGCAATTTCCTCGCAGTGGGAAGCTTCTAGAAGGGTCTGGAACTCAAAAAGCTCCGTGGAGGACACAAATGGAAGTGGCGGTTATGGTGGGACCCGCCACCCCCATACCCAAAACCGCCACTTACTATTCTTGCTCCTCTGGTCACCCACAAACCCTGTTTCAAAAATCACGTGCACTGCTTTTCCAGATTTTTGTAAAAATGCTTTTTGGTGTCCGAAATCGTCCGTTTACGTACCGTTGGAAAGCTGTCAGGTTGAATTTCAGTATAAAAAAATTTCCAGAGGTTTTATAATGAGAATTGAAGTCCAATTGAAGTCCGGAAGTCCTCCGGAACTTTCGTCGTCTTTTTGAAATCAAATGACGTCTTTTCCAAAATTGCTTTCAAATGTGCGTCGATTTCGAACTTTTCTTTAAAATTGAATCTCTGGATACCTAGAATACTGCGTTTAGAACACTTAATGTTCATATAACCCTGAGAGAATATGAATTCTGAGAGATGATTTTGACAAAACCGGGATTTATCCATGGAAAAGGGCTTTTCTGAGCTTGAAGTCACTTTCCGAAGTCCGATCTTCTGATTGTGTGGAATCCAGTACCTTCCACGGGGTACTTTTCATCATCGAATCCTCCAAGACGTTGTCCACCCTAAATCCTATCAGTGTGGTCAAAATTGGGTGTCTACACAAAGGTGCAGTGAATCCATAAACCAACTATGATCAAAGATTTTTATAAAATCATGGTTCATTGGAAATTGTATGAGACCAATTGGAGGATGTTCATAACTCATTTAAGCACCTCTGTAATTTTTGTTTTGATGAAATTCCATGTCTAAGATGGTTTAGTCTTATGATTTCGAAACAAGCAATTCTGTGTCCAAAATTTCAGAACAGTAAGTCCGTTTTAAAATTAATAAATTGGAACCTTAATTGATCTTTTTTGACCCAAAATTACTTTTTCTAAGTATTTCAATGTGTTAAGAAGATACCCTAAAAATATCTAAGTGTTTCTCATTTGTTTGCTATTTTTCGAAAATCGTACAAGATCTCTGGACACAGAGTTGCAGATTCCTGAGTGATGTCTAGTGTTTTCCATTTTCCCAGAGATCTAACCGTTCAAACCTTGATTGTCTTTTGGGTTAGAAACGAGACTCACAGAGGCATATCATATCCAAAAATCATTACGATCCTACCGTTGGATGTATGGTTGTTCTACCTTTTAAAATCTGGTCTGCTCTCTATAATTTTGGAAAAACAGTCACTGTTTTTGTCTAGTCTCATTCATTTTAAGTTAAATGGTTTCCTAATGTCTTGGGACCCAAATCATGTTTTGAATAATGATAATTTAGCTTAAATCCAAGGGCTAAATGATCCAAATTAGTGAATAAATTCATATCTCGTTCTTGTTCATATTCATTCATTCATTCGTGTACGTTGATGCTTATGAATAGAACTAGTTATTCAATAAAATTAGGCTTAGTTGAACCTAATTGAATATAAACATGGATTCTTTATGATCGTGTTGGGATTATAGAACCCCTATATGGACATTACATTGGCTCCTAGTTGAGGCTTGTATATCTATAAAGGTGCTATGACTCCAACTAATCAAAAAGAATTCATGGTTTTGTCAATTCTTTCCATGCCTGATAGATCTAAGCTAGAGATCTAGGATTGATTATTTGATGTCATATTATTATGTGAAGTGGACTAACCCTTGTTTTGTAGCGCTTTGGAGGTATGACTTCTCATCTCTTCTCTAGTTTATTTCATTTGTTGATTTTACTAATTTTCGACTCCTCTTAGCTTAGGTCTTGCCTTATGTGTATATGTGATTAGAGACATTTTTCCTAGGATTTCTATTCTTTATATGCATTGCACGTTTCCCATTTCGCGGCTGGATCCCGGGTAAGTTCTCTAGTTCCCTACTTGCACATCATTTTGCTTGCTACTTGAACTATGTGGCTTATGAATGTTATTTTATCGTTAGCAATTTTGCACCCTTTTTGACATGCTTGTGATATGTATACTTATATCTATGCATTATTTGAGGGCATGTTTAGATTATTAATTCGAATAAATAAGATGATGAGTAGAGGCCTATCATGAGATAGATGAAAAGGGGAGTTTTAGTCCGTCGGGCTCCTTCCCCTTTTATTCTATAATCCCCGGACCCAGATTATCCTTGGTTTCGCAAAAGATCGGTTGCTTTTAAAAATGGTTTCTTAATTATCCTAAAAAAATTAATTGGCGACTCTTTGAATTTGAATTTGAAAAAATTAAAAAAAAAAAAAAAAAAAAAAAGTGGGCTCAAATGCCAGTATCCACAATCTGGCGACTCAATTGGGGATCGAACCAGAATTTCTGGTTTCGCAGACCAGAATTTCTGATTTTGGGTTCACTCGAGGATATGATTGAAAGCATCCTTTTAATCGAATTAGTTAATTTTAGTTTGCCCGTTGTATTGCATTTGCATGTCTAGCCAATCGATTGCACAAAACTATGACCTTGGAGGCTCGGGGAAACCCGGTCGGTCAAGCCATCATGGGACTGTGTGATCACCCTTGATCTTGTACCATGTGTTGGTATATTAAGCATCCTATCGGGTGCGTGCCAAGGGTCCCTTATTTGACCAAAACCCGGCCTTTGCATAATAGCTTCTATAGAACCCTTCGATCTTAGGAAATCAATTCTCGATTAGGATTTATGTGCTAGGGAGATTTGTATGCCCGAAAGGGATTACTTGAGATGATGATGATGCTTATTTGATCAAAGATGTGTAACCCTTTAATCACATTTTAGCAATTCCTTCTCATGTCCCACAACATTTGGGAACATGCTGAATCTTGATTAAAAGATTTCACCTCTTATATCTTGTTAGCTAAGCATCATTGACCATGTATGCATCTGAATTCATAAAGATTACGACAACAATCCAATCATGTGATTCTCCTACCCAAAGAATTTTAAATACCTCTTTGGAAGCAAATGGATTTTTGCTATCTTTATTCTAAGGTATTCAAACGCTCTTTCAAAAAATAAAAAAATAAAAAAAACTTTAGAGTTTACTTTTGATCAAAATTCGAGTCAACCCTTGTTGAGGCATTTTTTAAAGAAGAAACCCAAAAAACTTGGGGAATTTTATTATTTAAAAAGATTTTCAAATGGATTTCAAGGCAAAGTTTCGACCCAATCACCTTTTGGTTAAGGAATATAATCCAAAATGTTGAAAATTGTATTTGAGAAATCTCCACAATTAAAGAAATGCCTTTCAAATGACTTTCAAAGCAAAACTTCAACCCAATCATCTTTTGTTTAGAAATGTTGTTGCAGTCAAGGGAAAGCTTCCTAAGAATTTGAAAGATCCCATCATCTAGGGAAATGCTTGTCAAATGAATTTCACAAGTTCTAAAATTTTCAAACTTTGAACGGGTGAAGAGGATCCAATGAAAGGAGAAATTAGCGCACTCGACATGGGTGAGGATTTTATGTGCTTATATGTTTATGTGTTAGGATTAGAATTTTGTTCTTTGACATATAGAGTAGGCACACACGCACACATGCATTGCATCCGCATGACATATGGGCCATTCATGAAAATTTCTTTTGCAAACAAAATGAAAAAACAAAGAGAAAAAATAAAGAAAATTTCTTTGTTTTTTTTATTAAAAGAATAAAATATGGTTGTAGGCAAAAGATAGAATCATCTACGAGCACGATCTAGTACAGAGATTTTACTGCAAGGTTAGTAAGAAAAGAGATGGCACAAGAAGCAAATGCAAGAGAGATAGTAGAATTGAGGGCCATAGTGGAACAGCAGGCAGGTCAAATGGCTAGGATGATGACCATGGTGGAAACACTAGCCCGATAACCACCAGTTGTTGATCCTCCCCCACATGGTAGGGAGGATGATTAGTTCGATGATCAAGAAAGGGCTGAAGCGCCAAGGGCAGAAAAGGCTGAGAGAGAGAAGTTGATGACAAAGAAAGTAGAGAAACTGGAGAGGGTAGTCCGAAAGGCCCAGGGAGTAGATACCTACTTGCTGGAACTAGAGGGATTATATGAAGGGGTTTGTGAGGTACTACCTGCAGGATTCAAAATGCCTCTATTTGATAAATTCAATGGGACAGGAAACCCCGGCAGCCATATCAGGATGTGTATAGGGGCTTTTTAGCCAAGCGGCTTGAGTACGACTATGATGGCTATTCTGTTTCAACAAACATTAACCGGGGCTGCATTGTCTTGGTATCTTACATTGGAGCATGGAAAGACCAGAAGTTGGGAAGAGGTTGTCAAGTTATTCGTAGCTCAGGACGAGTATAATCAGGATTTATATGTTACCATCAGAGATTTAGAGACTACCCGGCAGGGAAATAAGGAATATTTTGCTGAATATCTGCGCCGTTGGAGGGAAAAAGCAGCCAAGATGGTACAAAGGCCAACCGAGAAGGAACAAATCCAAATGGTAATGAAAAATTTTCAGCCCATCTATCAAGAGAGGATGCCCATCTATCAAGAGAGGATGAGGTTTCAATCCATCAATACCTTTGCTAAAGTTTTTGATGTAGGAATTAGGATCGAGGATGCGATACAAGAGGGATTGATTAAGAGAGAAGAGCCGGTGAGTAGATATAGGCGTCCGAATTATGGGACAGGAGGAGGGCATTCAGGAAGTCATTTAAGTCCTACAGATGTGAATGCGCTAAGCGAACCAGAGAAGAAGTTCGATACCGTCAGGAGTTACCCGAAGAGGGGAGGAGATAAGCCTTTGAGAAGGTTCTCAGACTTGGGAGTGTCATTGTCCACTGGTCTGGATAGGCTACTAGCAAAGGGGCACCTTCATCTATTGGAGCCACGACCGAGACCAAATCCACTACCCCCAAATTTCAAAGCTAATCTATACTGCAAATTCCATCAAAAGTAGGGACACTCAACCGATCGATGCTTAAGGTTTAGCCATGAAATCCAGGATCTGATAGATAAGAAGGTAATATCTGAAACACCCACAAACCCGCCGAACATCACCAAGAATCCACAACCAAATCACCATACGGTACCGCCACCCGGAGTTTACTATTTGGAAAGTGAAGGAAGCTCTTTTGATCCATCAACATTGATCACTAAGTTAGGGTGCCCGAGGAAGTTTTATCAGATACTGGGAGATCCAAACATCTGCACTTTGGGCGAAGTGACAGATAGAAACAAGGGAAAAGTGATAGAAAGGGCTCCCGCTGTGGATTGGTGGACACCTGAAGATGACAGCTCTATTTGGTATAAAGAGGATGACAGTCAGGACATCAATAAAGTTAAAGAGGATCTTTGGTATGAAAGTGAGAAAGAAGAAGAAAATCCAGAAGTCACTAAAGCACAGGATGATCTTTGGTTTAAAAAGAGGTCAGTCATTTAACACGATCAGGAAGGCATTTCAAACCATACGAACTTGAGGAAGATCACTCAGGCCAGGAATTAGATAAGAGAAAAGGGAAACTGAATGAGGAAGAAGAGGAAGATAGGGTCTTGAGATAAATGAAGAAGACATAAGCAAATATCACTATTTGGGGATTATTAATTTCTTCCAAGCGTCATAGACAAGCGGTCCTCGATGCTCTTAATCATTCTGATGTCTCCATCAACATCACCCCAGAAGATCTCGTTGGCATGATCAACAAGATCTCGACTCTCAATATCTCCTTTACTAAAGCTGACTTACCCCCTGGAGGACCCGCTCATAACAAACCGTTGCACATTACCGTCGAGTGTCTAGGAAATTCTTTGCCCGCTTGTCTCGTTGACAACGGGTCTGCATTGAACGTATGCCCATTCCGAACAGCTAAAAGGATGGGGCTTGATGAATCCACGTTTATAACATCAGAACAGAAGGTAAAGGCCTATGACAATACTCAGCGAGCGGTTATGGGGATCATTTTTCTGAATCTCTCTATTGGGGCCGGGGAAAAGGAGGCAGAGTTCCAGATTATCGATATTCCTGCATCTTTCAATCCACTTCTGGGAAGGCTATGGCCGGACAGTTTGGGTGCCATCCTGTCAACCATCCATCAGAAAGTCAAGTACATTTGGAAGGGTAAAGTTTGTGATGTTCTAGGGGATAGTTGGATGAATGCGTCTGGAGCTTCATCTAGTGCCCCAGTTTTGGAAGTTCAAATACAAGAAGAAGAGACATGCTTGGGCGGGTTCGAGTTCATTAATGTGATAGAAAATAGCAAGCCAAAAGAGTTTTTACAACTTGACTTTGATCAGTATATAAGTCTGCTGGTAGTCAGAATTATGAGAAAGATGGGATTCTTCCCAGGAATGGGCTTCGGTAAGAAGCATCAAGGATTTCCCGAGTTTTCAAACATTGTCACGCAAACGCATACCCGTGGTTTGGGATATCAGCCAACAAGGAAGGAAATAAAGAGAAAGAAGAAATTGGCCGATGCACCAATGGAACCATACTCAAAGACTCTTAATGGGTACTTTGTCAAAGAAGGACAGGATTTTCCATTTTGCGAATTCCCAGAGCCTTGGTTGGATAAAGTGGAAAAATGCATGAAGCCGGGGTTTAAGATTTTCTTTGCACACGACTTCTCTGACTATAAGGATCCTTACTTGGAAGTACCCAAAAAATCCACCACTATTTAGGATTGGGTGTGCACTTTGGATAGTTTGGCGATGAAGGACCTACTAGAAGAGGAACACAGAGGGATCGGAAAGGGTCGTACCGGGGAAAGTGTGAATAAAGATGGGCAAAGCAGAGGTGAAGAAGAAAGCAAGGAAAAGGCAGGAAGGGAGAAATCAGAACTTGGAAAAGAACCAGAGTAAGAAGAAATGGGGGAAATTACTCAGACAGGGGAAGTGGAAGAATGCTTCATCACTGATCTTGGAGGAGAAAAGAAGAAAGAATGGGTTTTTGAGTCTAGTGATAGGTATCCCCCTCACCCAGAGTCTGTATTGGCCTAAATGAGGCGTCTTTCAATTTCTATGTTTGTTGTAATTGCTCCCAAGAAAGTTAATGGGAATATGACTAATTCTGCTTACTCGATTACGCGTCATAATTATGATGCATGTGAAGAGTGTAGTGAAATACCAGATGAATTACAAAAATAAATTGAAAAGGAAAATGAATATGCATGTAAAATCATTGAAGGAACTTTAATGATTAATTTGGGAAATGAAGATAATCCACAAAATGTTTCTATTGGCTCCACACTTAGTAATGAGGAAAGCAAAGAGTTAATCAATGTATTAAATGAATTCAAAGATGTCTTTGCATGGTCCTATGATGATATGCCAGGGATTGATCCAGAAATAGTCCAACATCATATTCCCCTCTTCCCAAACTCAAAACCCGTAAAACAAAAATTGAGGCGAATGAGGCCTGAATGGGAACTAAAAGTGAAAGAGAAAGTTGAAAAGCAGTTAGGAGCTGGATTCTTGATTGTCACCGAGTATCCGGAATGGGTCGCTAATATTGTACCTGTCCCAAAAAAAGGATGGTCGCGTTAGGGTTCGTGTGGATTTTTGGGATTTGATTAGAGCCAGCCCTAAGGACAATTTCCCTTTACCCCACATTGATGTGTTAATAAACAATACAACCGGGCATGAACTCTTATCTTTCATGGATGGGTTCTCAGGTTACAACCAGATATTAATAGCACCTAAGGATAGGGAAAAAACTACCTATCACACCCTGGGGGACTTATTCCTATAAGGTTATGCCATTTGGGCTTACGAACGCGGGGCAACTTATCAAAGAGCCGCCACCACCCTGCTACATGATATAATCCATAAAGAAGTGGATGTGTACGTGGATGACATGATAGTGAAGTCTAAAGAGAGGGAAGGGCACTTAAATGCTTTGAGGAAATTTTTTGAGAGATTAAGAAAATTCAGAATTTGGTTAAACTCGTAAAAATGTACTTTTGGGGTCACTACGGGGAAATTGTTGGGGTTTCTGATTACACAGAGGGGGATTGAAGTAGATCCGACCAAAATTCAAGCCATAACCGAAATGCCGTCACCCCGAAATGAGAAAGAATTGAGGGGATTCTTAGGAAGAATACAGTTTATCAGCCGTTTTGTCACACCCCAATTTTTAGACAACCAAATATCCATTCAATAATATCCCAACCAGTATTTAATTGCACAAAAATCTGAGAGTGAAAAACAATCAACTTGTCACACATTTGAAATAGTAAACTTTGCTAAAAAATGTTCCTCTTTAAAATAGTTCACAAACTTTAAGTAACAAAAAAAAAATCATTTTCATTGAGATCTCAATGATAAAATTCTAAGTTACAATTTACAATAATAAAGAGAATTCTGTTGCCATAACAAAATAAGAAATCTACATTTTTACAAAACTTGAATCAGAGCTACTACAATCATCCCATAACCCCAAAATAATAAAATACAACATGGCCCACAATGCCAGGAAATAAATAAATCAAGATCACGAAGCAAAATAAATAACAATTAAAATCCAATCGTAGATCTCTGAATCACAAAATTTACTCCAACCGCTAACACGAACTATTCCTGAAAATAAGAACCCGGCTACACTCCACGAAGAACGCACCCGGTGATAAAATCACACGGGTCAGTACACATGGTACAGGTGTGAGTTAAATAAATAATATAATAACGAAGTCTTAGGGATAACACACACTCCCTTAGAATACCACACAGCAAAATAAGAAATTATCAGGCAAGAGAGTAGTGCCACTCACACTTCAGGACAAGCGGTAGTTTCCTTCCATGTGGTGGCGATGAGGTCTCACCCAAAAATTTAAATAAATTCCACTTACTACCTTACCATTCCAAAATATAGTGAGTCAACCCTGCATAAAAGTTAGTGGACCCACCATCCTGTACATAGAATATATTACATAGAAAAATGAAATGGAAACTATCCCAAACCAAGCAAACAAGTCCGTAAACAACATTTCCACATTCTAACTTAAACGTCGCATTCATTATTCCAAACTTATCAGTCTTATGAAATACTCCATTGTCATTATTTATTAGCCTTTACTTTATCTCTGTGTTCCCTAGGTTCACCACTTGGCCACCCTCCATGGTACAGCCCACACATATATCCCATGTGTGCCCGGACATACTACCAACACCCACTCCGGTGCCAGTTTGGTTGGGGTATCAACCAAACCAGGTATACACAACGGACGGATGGTCAATATGTCAAGACGTCTATACAATATAAGCCGAGCATAAGGCTTAGGCCAGCTTGATCACGAAGCCACTGGCAAAAAGTACACTCAACAAGTCTTAAGCCAGCTTGACCACGAAGCCACTGGCAAATTTCTTTTAGGCAAATTGGGGTAAGAGAAGAGCTCTTTTTCCTTGATGTTCCTTTCAGTGGGTTCAAGGTTTTGAGTTTGGATGTTTTTGTTGGAGATTTTCTTTATACAAATATATCATTTAGAAAATATACATTGTCATCAATTTAAGATTAAATAGCAAAAGACCATTCGCTTCGCTCACTTATCCCTCCCTCTCTTAAATCTCTCCCTCCCTTTGGTCGGGATAGATTACAGAGTTCCCTCCGGAGGGATACGAGCTACCAAAAACAATAACACAACAATGGGAAGTAGTGAACACTAAGGATTTTACTCAACATTAAGTTCTCTTTTAAGGTTAATCATACAGATAATCACACAGTAAAGTTATCACGAAGCCCAAACTTTATAAGGGATATAAATTATTCACACAGTTCATCACACAGTCATAACTCATTAATTTCACACAGTAAAATATCACAACACCCAACTTTACAAGGGATAACTCTTCAAGTTATTCACACAGTTTACCACACAGTCATAATTTTCTTCGAATTCCAACATTACAGATTTTCACATAGTCATAAATTCACGAAGTCCAACCTTATATGTTTCAATTTCACACAGTCAAAATTTCCACAAAGTCCAACTTTAAAATTTATCACACAACCATAAATTTTCACAAAGCCCAACATTACACGAGAAATCAAATATTTTCAAATAAATTCTTTTAATTCACACTAAGACATACGACATTCATAAAATAATTATAAAATACAAATTTTGTAGATTTATACATAATAAAAACTGCTTCAGAAATTTAAAGTTTCTGCCCAAACGGTGCGGAATTGGGAAAAATACATTAAACGAACAGTGTGCAGAATTACGTTTTACATGGGACATCGCGGACAGAAAGCAATAATTCCAAACAAACGATTCTGTACCATGTTTTGAAAATTCAGCAATCATAGAAAAACCAATAAAAATGAATTTTTCCTACTTATTTAATTAATTTATTTTTCTTTCTCCCTAGGTTAATTTCATGAATCTGAACATTAGTTTATCAACGTATAACCATATCTATTTGAGTAATACTAGGATCCAAATCAACAAATCGCATACGATACTAAAATTTATATATATCAATCCAAACATTTAACTTACAATGATTGATTCAATTGCGTATACATATATACCCACGTGTGTATATATATACCCAAATATATATATATTTAACTCACTAATTGTGCCAAATCCCACAAAGATATGAATCGACGTTAACCACGACGAATGCACCGCATAAGATTCAACGATCATTCTCATTCTTCCTCTTCGTCTTCTTCCTCTCTCTTTCTCTTCCTCTCTATTTCTTTATTCTATTTTCTCTCCCTCTTCCTCTTTCTCTTCTTCTTATCTTCCCTTGGTGGCTAGGGTTGAGATAGTAGGGGTGAATGTATTGTTGGGAGAACTAATATAGGGTTAACAAGACATAATCCCGTTTTTATTTTTACCCCTTCATAAAAATACATCATATGACCGCAAAATGCATTGCAAAGTACTAAAATGAGTTACTCATTGGGTACCCATGACCCAAGTACTTAATTCTTATGTTAAATACATTGTTTAGAATATTTACGGGCCCTGTATACACTACTAAATTATAAACACATCAATTCTTTAAAATTTAAACTTACACAAATTTATCCCATCACTTAAGTTTATAAAAATATTCACATCGAAATTTGTACTAAAAAATTAATACACATAGATATATAACCATAAACATAAATACCCATAGCTAATTTATCACATATAAAAATTCAGGTGGCCACATTAACATATTAAAATAAATATTTATATCTTGAAAATTACGGGGTGTTACATTCTACACTCCTTAAAGAAATTTCGTCCCAAAATTTGAAGCAACGTTATATGTACAAAACAATTATGAATAAAATTAAGCACGTAATTTCATACAAAATTGTGATTACGTTTTAACTCTCAACCATACGAGACCAAGTACGCCGAGCGACTAATCCAAACAAGGAAACCCTCATATATATATACTTTATTCTCGTATAATTAATCGTCAAAAGGTAATCAACAACATAAAGTTTGATGCAAAGATTGTGAATATAAACTATGCATGTAACATGCTCACATTTAATCAATGATTTAACTACATGCTCATGTTTACCTCTTACCATGTCCCGAACTCCTACTACTCGGGATACCCAATACTTACAACTCAAATGTATAGCTTCAAGATCTTTCAGAACCTTTCACTATGAATAAGAATACCCGTCCAAATTAATAAGTTGTTGTAGATATAAGAAAACCTCTGGCTCAATATACATTCCCGAAAAATAATAAGGCATAGAAATTCCATGTTGAGAGATACGATAGATGCAGCAGTAGAATATCAGCCGATAATACCAGCTTCATAATAAGAAATCCAAAACACCCGTTGATAGATAAGAAATCCCAGAATACCAATAGTAATAGAATCCGCTTCAGAAAACCATAATAATCAATAGAGATGAGAAGGCTAGAAAACCAGTTGATAACATAGGAAATCCAGAAATCCAATCCTTACCTCCAATTGCCATACAAAATTTCTCAAGTCCATCGTATTCACCCACATAACTATTCCATAAACGAAAATAGAACTCCCCTCGATACAACCCCAATATACCAATACAAGATACATGCACTACACATGCAAATTTAACCATTATCCTATATGCTCATACTTGGTCTCAAAAATAACATGCAGTTAATACCAAGCAAGGAAGCAAATCAATATGTACGAGCATACGGTTCACAAACTACTACTAAGATATAAAGACATTATTCACATTACAAAGCACATAGCAACAAGAAGCACGTAGTAGCACATACCCCCAATCCCAAAGAAAATCGCAAATCTAAAGCTCTGACAAGCCCATAAACCACGATCTGAGAATCACTTAGACTCGCTAAGCTAACCTTAGGCTCTGATACCAAACAGTCACACCCCGATTTTTTAGACAACCAAATACCTATTCAATAATATCCCAACCAGTATTTAATTGCCCAAAAATCTGAGAGTGAAAAACAATCAACTTGTCACACATTTGAAATAGTAAACTTTGCTAAAAAATGTTCCTCTTTAAATAAATTCACAAACTTTAAGTAACAAAAAAAAATTAATCATTTTCATTGAGATCTCCATGATAAAATTCTAAGTTACAATTTACAATAATAAAGAGAATTCTGTTGCCATAACAAAATAAGAAATCCACATTTTTACAAAACTTGAATCAGAGCTACTACAATCGTCCCATAACCCCAAAATAATAAAATACAACATGGCCCACAATGCCAAGAAATAAATAAATCAAGATCACGAAGCAAAAAAAATAACAATTAAAATCCACTCGTAGATCTCTGAATCACAAAATTTACTCCAACCGCTAACACGAACTATTCCGGAAAATAAGAACCCGGCTACGCTCCACGAAGAACGCACCCGGTGATAAAATCACACGGGTCAGTACACACGGTACTGGTGTGAGTTAAATAAATAACATAATAACGAAGTCTTAGGGATAACACACAGTCCCTTAGAATACCACACAACAAAATAAGAAATTATCGGGCAAGAGAGTAGTTCCACTCAGACTTCAGGACAAGCGGTAGTTTCCTTCCATGTGGTGGTGATGAGGTCTCACCCAAAAAATTTGAATAAATTTCACTTACTACCTTACCATTCCAAAATATAGTGAGTCAACCTTGTATAAAATTTAGTGGACCCACCATCCTGTACATAGAATATATTACATAGAAAAATTAAATAGAAACTATCACAAACCAAGCAAACAAGTCCGTAAACAACATTTCCACATTCTAACTTAAACGTCGCATTCATTATTCAAAACTTATCAGTCTTATGAAATACTCCATTTTTATTATTTATTAGCCTTTACTTTATCTTTGTGTTCCATAGGTTCACCACTTGGCCACCCTCCATGGTACAGCCCACACATATATCCCATGTGTGCCCAGACATACTACCAACACCCACTCCGGTGCCAGCTTGGTTAGGTATCAACCAAACCAGGTATACACAACGGACGGCTGGTCAATATGTCAAGACGTCTATACAATATAAGCCAAGCATAAGCCTTAGGCCAGCTTGATCACGAAGCCACTGGCAAAAAGTACACTCAACAAGTCTTAAGACAGCTTGCTCACAAAGCCACTGGCAAAAGAGTGCGAGCTAGCAAAAACAATAACACAACAATGGGAAGAAGTGAACACTAAGGATTTTGTTCTCAACATTAAGTTCTCTTTTAAGGTTAATCATACAGATAATCACACAGTAAAGTTATCACGAAGCCCAAACTTTATAAGGGATATAAATTATTCACACAGTTTATCACACAGTCATAGCTCATTAATTTCACACAGTAAAATATCACAACACCCAACTTTACAAGGGATAACTCTTCAAGTTATTCACACAGTTTACCACACAGTCATATTTTTCTTCGAATTCCAACATTACAGATTTTCACATAGTCATAAATTCACGAAGTCCAACCTTATATGTTTCAATTTCACATAGTCAAAATTTCCACGAATTCCAACTTTAAAATTTATCACACAGCCATAAATCTTCACAAAGCCCAACATTGCACGAGAAATCAAATATTTCCAAATAAATTCTTTTAATTCACACTAAGACATACGACATTCATACAATAATTATAAAATACAAATTTTGCAGATTTACACATAATAAAAACTGCTTCAGAAATTTAAAGTTTCTGCCCAAACGGTGCGGAATTGGGAAAAATGCATTAAACAAAAAGTGTGCAGAATTGCGTTTTACATGGGACAACGCAAACAGAAAGCTAAAATTCCAAACAAACGATTCTGTACCATAATTTGAAAATTCAGCGATCATAGAAAAACCAATAAAAACGAATTTTTCCTACTTATTTAATTAATTTATTTTTCTTTCTTCCTAGGTTAATCTCATGAATCTGAACATTAGTTTATCAACGTATAACCATATCTATTTGGGTAATACTAGGATCCAAATCAACAAATCGCATACGATACTAAAATTTATATATCAATCCAAATATTTAACTTACAATGATTGATTCAATTGCGTATACATATATACCCACGTGTGTATATATATACCCAAATATATATATATTTAACTCACCAATTGTGCCAAATCCCACAAAGATATGAATCGACGTTAACCATGACGAATGCACCGCATAAGATTCAACGATCATTCTCATTCTTCCTCTTCGTCTTCTTCCTCTCTCTTTCTCTTCCTCTCTATTTCTTTATTCTCTTTTCTCTCCCTCTTCCTCTTTCTCTTCTTCTTATCTTCCCTTGGTGGCTAGGGTTGAGATAGTAGGGGTGAATGTATTGTTGGGAGAACTAATATAGGGTTAACAGAACATAATCCCGTTTTTATTTTTACCCCTTCATAAAAATACATCATATGACCCCAAAATGCATTGCAAAGTACTAAAATGAGTTACCCATTGGGTACCCATGACCCAGGTACTTAATTCTTATGTTAAATACATTGTTTAGAATATTTAAGGGCCCTGTAGACACTACTAAATTATAAACACATCAATTCTTTAAAATTTAAACTTACACAAATTTATCCCATCACTTAAGTTTATAAAAATATTCACATCAAAATTTGTACTAAAAAATTAATACACATAGATATAAAACCATAAACATAAATACCCATAGCTAATTTATCACATATAAAAATTCGGGTGGCCACATTAACATATAAAAATAAATGTTTATATCTTGAAAATTACGGGATGTTACACGTTTCATATCCAAACTCACCATGACCTGTGACCCGCTATTCAAGTTGTTGAGGAAAGGGGAAAAGTTTGAATGGGATGACCAATGCCAGAAAGCCTTCGAGAAAATCAAAACCTACTTTTAAAACCCACATGTCCTATCACCTCCCAAACCTGGGAAGCCTTTATTGCTATATTTATCCGTTACCGAGAATTCCATGGGGTGCATGTTGGCCCAAGAAGAGAGAGTCGTCGCCGAATATTTAGTTGACCTTGCCATAGAATCTGAAGAAAGGGGAGAATTTAAGTTTCCTGATAAGGGGGTGATGAAAGTAGAGGAAGACTGGTGGAGAATGTATTTTGATGGAACAGCCAATCAGGTAGGATACGGAGTTGGAATCATCCTCATATCACCTAAAGGAGCCCCAACCCCGTTGGCTGTTAAAATTAAGTATAACTCAACCAACAACACGCCAGAATATGAAGCATGCATAATTGAGATGGAAGCAGCCTTGGCCTTAAAAATTGATAAGTTTGATGTTTTTGGGGATTCGAATCTGATAATATTGCAAGTAAGGGGTAATTAGAGAATAAAGCATGAGAAATTGAGACCTTACCATGAATACCTTGAGAGCATGAAAGTACAGTTCAGAAAAATCTCATTCCATTACCTTCCTCGTGAAGAAAACCAACTAGTTGATTCTTTAGCAACCTTAGCCTCGATGATCCAAGTCCCTATAGGAGTTACCATGATTCCCTTGTCCATAGAAGAGAGAACCCAGTCCTCATTCGAGACAATCGTAGCCATTAAAGGAGGAGAAGAAACAGAATTACCGTGATATACAGATGTTTAGAGTATCATTGAGAAAGAAAAGTACCCAGAAGGGGCGTCAAAAAAAGATAAAAAGGTGATCTGGAGGTTTTCAGCTCAGTTTATGATCTATGCGGGAAAGTTATGGAAAAAGTCTTATACCGGTTATAACCTAGAATGTCTACATGGAAGGGAAGCAAGAAAAATGGTGTAAGAAATGCATGAAAGAGTCTGTGGGCCCCACATAAATGGACACATGTTGGCCAAAAAGATAATTTGGCAGGGATACTATTGGACGACTCTGAATAAAGTTTGTTGTGAGTATATTAGGAAATGCCATAAATGTCAGATCCATGCGAATCTTATGCATACCCCACATTCCCAACTTTACAACATGACCACCCCCTGGCCGTTCTCTATGTGGGGTATTGATATCATCGGGAAAGTAGTCCCAAAAGCTTCAATTGGGCACTGGTACATAATCGTGGCAATAGATTATTTCACCAAATGGGTGGAGGCGACATCATATGCAACTCTGAAAGCCAAGGATGTGGCAAATTTTATCGAGAAGAACATAGTACGCAGATACGGGGTTCCAAATGAGCTTATTTCTAATCATGGGAGCCATTTTTAGGGAGAAGTTATCCCACTCTTAGAGAAGTATAGGATTAACCACCACCAATCCTCACCATATAGACCCCAAATGAATGGAGCAGTAGAAGCCGTAAACAAGAATGTAAAGGCAATCCTGGGGAAGATGACAGATACATACATGGATTGGCATAAGAAGTTACCATTTGCTTTATGGGGATACCGAACTTCCATAAGAACTTCAACAAGGGCTACGTCGTATTCATTAGTCTATGGGATGGAGGTTGTTCTACCAGTTGAGGTCGAAATACCATCTTCGAGAGTTTTAACAGAGTGCGAGGTAACCGAACTTGAGTGGTTGTGGGAGAGATATGAGGAATTGATGCTATTAGATGGGAAAAGATTGGCTGCTATAAATCACACTCGGGGAAATCAGAAAATGATAGCTCGTGCTTTCAATAAAAAGGTTCACCCTAGGAAGATTGCTGAGGGTGACCTGGTCCTCAAAGAACTTAAAGCGCCCTTTTATGAGCCCCGAGGAAAATTCAAAACCCAACTGGGTCGGACCATATATCATTAAGACAGTCCTTTCCTGAGGAGCTGCCTATTTCTTGGACGTAGATGGAGTTGAGTTTAAACAACCAATCAACCTCGATTGCCTCAAGAAATATTTTGCTTAAGACCTTGTCATTTCGAAACCACCAGAGTTGATGAACTACGCTTGACCTGATTCTTGCTAGGGGATATGAAGGCAACCTGCCCGGTTCGGTCACATAAATAAACTTGCCTAAAAGGCACTTCCCTTCTAACCTTAGCTGAACTACAACGAACCTGATACCTGCTCGGGGATAAGTAGGCGGGCTCACAAGGCCCTCGGTCCAAATAAAACCCAACTCTTGATGTAACCCAATATCCTGAGTTTTCTTATGCCAAATTAGGGGCAAACTTGCGTTTGCCCAGAACTAGAATCAAAGCCCCTATACTAGGGGCAAACTTCATTTGCTAAACCGAAGAACCTAAAAAATACGTAAACCCATTTCTGGATCTACTGGCTATCAAAATAGGTACTGTGTGGAAGCAAATGAGGATTCATAGTATAAAATGATTAAACTCTAAAGCAAAACTCAAAGCAAAGTAATAAGAGCTAAGAGAGACATTAAAAGGAAAACTTTCATAATCTGAAAAGATGGGAGAAGTGCAAACTATGATTTGACATGATTAGAACATTTTCCCGATACAAAGAAAAGTCTTTATGAAAATTGAAATACATCACATAAGCGCAGTAAGAGTCAAGAAGGATTTGTTAGAAGTTTTTAGAATCTTTGTTTTTCCCTTTTCGTTTATCGAGAAGCTATTTCCCGACCGAAGTCTGAATCTCAAAAAGGTACTCGACGGTGGGGACAACTGAAGAAGAGATCCTCTAGAAAGGAGCCGACACTCTATCATGCCAAGCCTCGGCAGATAATCTCATGGTAAAAGGGCGTAGAGCGTAGCTCCTCGAAAAATCAACCGTAATAGTGTCCGGGACATCCTGAAGCAATCCAAATTGGTGAACCACCCGTCTGGGAATGTAAAAAGTGGTGGCATGCAGACCAGGTAACCAAACCCCCGGGCATCCGGGAAGCCGTACAGTGATAGAGTAGTAAGTCCATCGAGGGCACACCCAGCAAATTTCCCACAATATAGGTTCTGAAGACAAGTAAGCCAGCCCTTAACTGTGTAATAGAGGAAATGAACATCCAGGCGATCATAAAGAAGCAGTATTCCAGCAGGAGGGTGAACGAAGAGGCCTAAACGCTCGAGAAGCCAGATCTGCAAAACATGAGGTGACCCTGAAAGCAACATCGATCTGGTGCTTTGTGCATGATCCAAACCCAGTAAGGTTTCTCCTAGAACAAGCATGATAGCACTCTGCATCTCTCGAAGACCACAAATAATAGGGATAAGGATGTCGGAGGAAGACTGGAATAGGAAATGAGAGAGCATAGCCAAAGAAAGGGCATTGTGTCTGATAATCTGATATCCTCCGTCATCAGGATCACGAACAGGAGCACAAATAGAAGAAATGCGGTCGAAATAAATACACCGGTCGTGAACAAAAGAGCTGGCGGTATCTCAGGGAATGCAAAAAAGAGAAGCTAGATCTTCGATATACCCTGCCTATATCTGGGGGATGATCAAATCAGCATAAGGGTCAGTATGGAGACTGGCACCAAATTCCTCGAAGAGTGGACAAACCTCCTCATGGCCAAACTAGAAGACATGCAAAGAGGGGTCCCAACATGTGATAGCAGCTTGGAGTAAGCTCTCGTCTAGAGCTATACGAAAGAATGCAAAGAGGTTTGTCAATCTATGACACTCGAAGTTGAGTCGGTCAATACAGAAAAGGGAATCCATCAGCGGGTATAAAATGTCAGAACTTATGGGAGCCATGAAGAAGGAGAGTGAATATAGAAGGAGAGTGTGAATGATAAAGGGAAAAAGGGCCTTAGGAGTTTCAAAATGGGCATTGGAATGGGCAAATGGCACTTTATATAAGAAAATGGCACAAACTGACACTCGATGAAAAATGGCAGCACTCACTGAGTACTGGGCGGTAGTCACTGAGTGCCGCGCGACAATCAATGAGTGCCGGTCAGCCTCTCTGAGTGCCGGCCAGAATTTAAAATGTTCATGGGTTGATTTGTAATCTGAATCAGCCCAAACCTGCATAGAAATTTGAACAAAAGTATCACCATTCCATCATTCAACAACCAGTCATCAATAAAAAAAAATATTATTCATATTTTGAGTAAATAAGGGGAATAAAGTCTAAAACTAAAAAAGGGGGGTAATCAAGCATGATTATAAATAGAATTCAAAATTAGCACACAGGCCACCATGCATGAATACTATCAAGTCGCCTAAGTAAATCCGTTAAAGAGAGAAAAGTTTGGAGTTCTCATCCTCACTGGGATATAATATAAAAGAAAGAGAGATCGACTATCCTCGTCGGCGACAAGGATTTCTCCTAGGTGCCTGCAGAGCTGTCTGACTTCCCCCAGCTACGCCATCTCCGCCATCTCCACCGTCACCTTCATCACCACCGTCACTGCCTTGGCCGCTGCCGCCAGTGACTCCTTGATAGCCGCCACCTTGACCCAGGTATAACTATTGAATTTGCTTCCTCAAGGCAGCAATCTCGGATTCCTAAAAAGCCAAAATAAGATAAAGAATAAGTGAAATAAAAGAAGAAGAAGAAGAAGAAAATGTATAAAAATGGTAATACCATAGCTTTGGCCTAAAGATCAGCAGTGGCCCATGCTCCATCAGCCTGAAAAAGAGTTTGGATACAGTAGTCAGTATAAAGATAAAATTTGAATTGTGAAAAAGCAATAAAAAGGTTGTTTCCAGAGAGAGATGTACCCTCTATTTGCGTCCATGAACCCAATGTTGGACAGTATGTGCATATGATAGTGTTGGGTTTGTGCCCTCAAACCATTTCTTTATGTATGAGACATTAGCATTTTAATATATGGATATCAGCTTTACATTATGTATGTTCTTTTCATGAGATGATAGTTTAATCCATAAGTATCATAGTAAGTAATTTGTGTATGTATGAGATACATACAAGTGAGATACGAATTACTATTCTTTGATACTTAAAGCTTGTCACAGTGAATGATGAGACTGGATATCTCATCAGGTCTACACTGTATCATTATTAACTACCATTGGATGGAGTGATTAATCTCAATCACTAGAGTGTAACTCTTAGTTAATATGCTAGTGCTTATAGTGCATTGACGGACCTGAGTTTTCCTATTGACACTCAAGACTGTCAACAGTCAATAGGAACTCATAACTTGTATAAGGTACGTGTTCTCAATCTTGAGACGATTATGAACACAGACTGTGGATGTGACTGCTTTGACTTACCAATCAGTGAGGTCTATAAAAGATCAACACCTGGGTATCTTGGGTACGTCATGTTCATAGGGTTGTGAACATATATTGTCAAGATAGAATCTACCCTCTGATTCAGAGTAAGCATTCCCTTGAGTATGTCACCAAGTTGATTACTGAGTATTGCAGTCTTGTTGATAAGAGTTGTCAACATGTTTGGTAATCATGAGAGGTGAATGGGACTCAAGGAATACAAGAAGTAATCATGATTCAGGTTGACAGTAATAGTTATCCGACTACCTGAATATGATTGCGAATGCTAACGGTAGAGGAACATTAGTACACAATACAAGTCTAGTTATCGCTTCGGATATGTTCTTTAGCGTTGGAGTTCAGTTATCGTTTTATAGTGGAGTAAACGTTAACTGAACAGTTGGTTAGTTTGCTGATCAAAGAGTTTGGTCATGGTAATTAACAAGCTGGTCTGAGCCAACAATAAAGAGCCTAGGAGGTCCCACTCTTAACTCCGCTAGGATGCTAGGAAAGGTAAAGGAGGATCATGTCAAGGCAGGTTCAATCGATCGAAGTTGGTTCGATCGATCAAAGCCATGTTTCGATCACTTGAACTTGGCTCGATCGATCAAAAGTTCGATCGATCGAAGTCACTTCGATCGGTCGAAGTTTAAGTCGGTTCTGGGAATCTATAAATAGGGCAACTGCATTTTGGAAAAAGCTAATCCTGCAGAAACTATTTAGGCTTCCCTAAACCTTCCATATCCTCTCCATTAGGGTTTCCACCAACCCTAGCCTCTCTGGGAGCATCCACAGGAGTCATAAGGGTGAAGATCATCTAGGGGAGGCTGCTGGAAGTTAAAGTTTCAGAATTAGGTTCAAGACACTAAGGTATAACTCTTGTCCCCGCTTATACGCACCTATAGAATTAACGGGTAGTAGATCCTGGGATACCAAAAGTTTTACAACTTGACCTATTTCTGCTGCGCGTTTTAACTTTGAGTTTAAACATGTTTTTCCTTCAATTGGTATCAGAGCCAGGCTCGTTTGGATCTATAGATGCGTTTTGGAACACTAGTTTTGATTTGCATGTTATTTTTAGAACTATTTTTGAAACTGCATCGTCACAGATCTGTTTCTGCAGTATCATCGCAGCAGTATACAAATCTGTGATTGCATTAGATGCAAGGTGGGTTCGATTGATCGAAGTAGTCTCGATCGATCGAACGTTCTCTGTACTCAATCGATCTAACAGTTTCGATCGATCGAAACCTTCTGGTCTTCGATCGATCGAATGAAGTTAGATCGATCGAGACAGACTCTTTGTCAGGTTCTCTGTTTCACAGTCTTAAAGAGTTTTGAAATTAAAAACTTTAATTTTAAAATATTCTGTAAAATTTTCAAATCATTATGTGAAACAGAATGTTCAAGCGATTGAACAGTGTTCAATCGATCAAAGGTTCGAGCGATCGAATGGTCTTCGAGCGATCGAACGGTCTTCGAGCGATCGAACGGTCTTCGATCGATCGAACTGTGACAGAGAAGTAAGATGCTGTTTTAAGTTCTAATTCAGTATGTAAAGAGTTTATATACTGTGTGAATCGATTAAGTGTTCCAATAGACACATATATTTGTTATGTATGTGTGGATGCGTGTTCGACTAACCTTCTTGCAGCAAGATTAGTCTACTATCTCCCATGGCACCAAGAGCATTTAAACTTTGTATTTAAATTGTTTGAGATTTGTGCATGTTGTATTTTAAGTTTGGTTTGGTTTTAAGGCATGTGCAAAGGGCGCTGCGACTTCAATCCTACGAAAAGGAAAGTCGCACTGGTTTCCCTAGCCTTTTATATTGTTATTGCATTTTCTTATTCTAGATAAATTGTAAGCTTCCAAAGAAGCATAGGACCAATGTAATAGAATTAGAAATTCCATGAAGATGGAGGCGGAGGCGACCAAACCAAGAGCAGGTTCTATGGAGATAGTGCCGTGGGAGATAGAGGCATTGTTTGAATGCCTATATTTGATTTTTGTTTTTTTGTTTTATGTGCTTGGTTTGTAATTGGCGTATAATACATTGTTGCATGCACGTAAAACACCTCGTACAGAATGGGATTCTGTCACAATTGTCTGCACCTGGTACGCCTCAGCAGAACGGTGTAGCAGAGAGAAGGAATCAGACTCTTTTAGACATGACTAGGTCAATGATGAGTTATTCAGAGTTACCTTTATTCCTTTGGGGTTATGCTTTGGAAACCGCTGTTTACATACTAAATCTAGTACCAAGCAAATCTATTCCCAGGACACCACGAGAGATGTGGATTGGGCGTAAGCCTTCTTTACAACATCTCCGGATATGGGGGTGTCCGGCACATGTGCTGAAAGGAAAGATGAGCAAGTTGGATTCTAGATCGAAAGTATGTTACTTCGTGGGGTATCCAAAGGGTACTTATGGATGGTATTTTTATGATCCAAGAGAACAGAAAGTGTTTGTTAGTACAAATGCTATTTTCTTGGAGGATGATTATATCATGAACCATAAACCTAAGGGAAGGATAGATCTGAGAGAGATAGAAGGAGAGCCCTCAATCCTACCCGCAGTTGATAACGATATAAATCAAGATAACACCACTTCTTCACCCAATTCTGCACCGGTACCTCGTCGTAATGGGAGGATTATCAGCCAGCCTGATAGATACATGTATTTAGGAGAAGTTTTTGAAGCTGTCTCCATAGAATCTGAATCTGATCCTGCCACATATGAAGAGGCAATGGTTGATGTTGATTCAACTCATTGGGTTAAAGCTATGAAGGCTGAATTGGAATCTATGGATTCTAATCAAGTCTGGGATCTTGTAGGGCTTCCAACTAACATTAAACCCATTGGCTGTAAGTGGGTCTACAAGAGGAAAAGAGGATCTGATGGAAAGGTTGAGACCTTTAAGGCTAGGCTTGTAGCGAAAGGTTATACTCAGAGGGAGGGCATTGACTATGAGGAAACCTTCTCGCCTGTAGCCATGCTCAAATCCATCAGAATACTCTTATCCATTGTTGCATGCCTAGATTATGAGATCTGGCAGATGGACGTCAAGACTGCATTCTTGAATGGCAATCTTGAGGAGGACATCTATATGCAACAACCAGAAGGGTTCATAGCTGGTCAGAAAGGTAACTTGGTATACAAGTTGCAAAAGTCCATTTATGGGCTTAAGCAGGCATCCAGAAGTTGGACCATTCGTTTTGACCAAGCGGTCAAGTCGTTTGGTTTCATACAGAATCTGAATGAACCTTGTGTATACAAGAAGTGTGAAGGGAAAGTGTTGGCTTTTCTTGTGATTTACGTTGACGACATTCTACTCATTAGAAATGATGTAACGGCGTTATCAACAGTCAAGGTTTGGCTAGCTAGTACATTCGATATGAAGGATCTAGGAGAGGCGAGTTATATTCTTGGAATAAAGCTCTTTCGGGATCGTAAGCGAAAGATAATGGGATTATCTCAAGCTGGTTATATCGATAAAGTACTAACTAGGTTTTCAATGGATAATTCGAAGAAAGGTTTGTTACCTTTCAGGCATGGTTTAGCGTTCTCCAAGGACCAGTGTCCAAAGACACAGGAGGAGAGGAATCGCATGACAGGAATTCCCTATGCCTCGGTAGTTGGAAGTCTCATGTATGCGATGTTATGCACTAGACCAGATATCTGCTTTGCCGTTGGCATGGTTAGTAGATATCAGTCGAATCCAAGTCCAGAGCACTGGACAGCCGTCAAGCACATTCTTAAGTACTTGAGAAGGACTAATGATTACATGCTTATGTACGGTGGTAGTGAGTTAATTCCAGTGGGATACACTGACTCGGACTTTATGTCAGATAAGATTCGAGGAAGTCGACGTCCGGTCATCTCTTTACCTTGGGAGGTGGTTCTGTTAGTTGGAGGAGCATTAAGCAGAAATGCATTGCAGACTCAACTACAGAAGCTGAGTATGTGGCTGCTTGTGAAGCCGTAGAGGAAGCTATTTGGCTCAAGAAGTTCCTTATGGAGCTCGAGGTGGTACCAGCATCGCTGTCACCTATTACGCTTTATTGTGATAATAGTGGGGCAGTGGCTCAGTCCAAGGAGCCAAGGAACCACGGAAAGGGAAAGCACGTAGAGCGGAAATATCATCTTATCCGAGATATTGTTCAACGTGGAGATGTGACTGTCACCAAGATTGCCACAGCTGACAATCTTGCGGATCCGTTTACAAAGGCCTTGTCATAGAAGGTTTGATCGTCATCTAGATAGTCTAGGTCTTAGATGTCGTTCTGAATGGTTATGAGTGCAAGTGGGAGTTTGTTGGGTTTGTGCCCTCAAACCATTTCTTTATGTATGAGACATTAGCATTTTAATATATGGATATCAGCTTTGCATTATGTATGTTCTTTTCATGAGATGATAGTTTAATCCATAAGTATCATAGTAAGTAATTTGTGTATGTATGAGATACATACAAGTGAGATACGAATTACTATTCTTTGATACTTAAAGCTTGTCACAGTGAATGATGAGACTGGATATTTCATCAGGTCTACACTGTAGCATGATTAACTACCATTGGATGGAGTTATTAATCTCAATCACTAGAGTGTAACTCTTAGTTAATGTGCTAGTGCTTATAGTGCATTGACGGACCTGAGTTTTCCTATTGACACTCAAGACTGTCAACAGTCAATAGGAACTCATAACTTGTATAAGGTACGTGTTCTCAATCTTGAGACGATTATGAACACAGACTGTGGATGTGACTGCTTTGACTTACCAATCAGTGAGGTCTATAAAAGATCAACACCTGGGTATCTTGGGTACATCATGTTCATAGGGTTGTGAACATATATTGTCAAGATAGAATCTACCCTCTGATTCAGAGTAAGCATTCCCTTGAGTATGTCACCAAGTTGATTACTGAGTATTGCAGTCTTGTTGATAAGAGTTGTCAACATGTTTGGTAATCATGAGAGGTGAATGGGACTCAAGGAATACAAGAAGTAATCATGATTCAGGTTGACAGTAATAGTTATCCGACTACCTGAATATGATTGCGAATGCTGACGGTAGAGGAACATTAGTACACAATACAAGTCTAGTTATCGCTTCGGATATGTTCTTTAGCGTTGAAGTTCAGTTATCGTTTTATAGTGGAGTAAACGTTAACTGACCAGTTGGTTAGTTTGCTGATCATAGAGTTTGGTCATGGTAATTAACAAGCTGGTCTGAGCCAACAATAAAGAGCCTAGGAGGTCCCACTCTTAGCTCCTCTAGGATGCTAGGAAAGGCAAAGGAGGATCATGTCATGGCAAGTTCGATCGATCGAAGTTGGTTCAATCGATCGAAGCCATGTTTCGATCGCTTGAACTTGGCTCGATCGATCGAAAGTTCGATCGATCAAAGTCACTTCGATCGGTCGAAGTTTAAGTCGGTTCTGGGAATCTATAAATAGGGCAGCTTCGTTCTGGAAAAAGTTAATCGTCGTTTTTATACGTAGAAGCTGCAGAAACTATTTAGGCTTCCCTAAACCTTCCATATCCTCTCCATTAGGGTTTCCACCAAACCTAGACTCTCTGGGAGCATCCACAGGAGTCATAAGGGTGAAGATCATCTAGTGGAGGCTGCTGGAAGTTAAAGTTTCAGAATTGGGTTCAAGACACTAAGGTATAACTCTTGTCCCCGCTTATACGCACCTATAGAATTAACGGGTAGTAGATCCTGGGATACCAAAAGTGTTACAACTTGACCTATTTCCGCTGCGTGTTTAAACTTTGACTTTGAACATGTTTTTCCTTCAGATAGACCCTCCTCTGTATAGTCCTTGGGGACCGTATCATATTCCAGGTGGATGGACGGAACATTCTGGGTATAAGGGGCCAGCTGGTACATGGTCTCCTGGCCCATGTGTACCATGGGAACGTTCCGGTTCCACTGTGGGAGAGCTGGAGGGTCGACAACCCCAGGGACAGGCTGTAAAGGGGGATTCAAGTCTATGTGAGTATTATTGCAAAATAAAAGGAAAATTTTAAAAGAAAATGAAAGGAATGAAATATCTGTTACCCGGGTAACGTCCATAAGAGGAAAGTTGTGCATGAGGGAATTCAATCTAAAAATTGGGTAGCCGTCTGGATCGTCCCAATAATTTGCAATGTTCTCCCCACCTAGAGCAGCGATGAGGTCCTCATAATCCAAGGTCTCAATGCTCCTCATAGTAGCAGGAGGAGCCCGAGGCACATAATAGGTAGGGGCAACAAGTGACTGCCTAGTTACCCTCTCGCTGAGGTACCACTCTCGACAACCCTCCCCCACCATCAGGATACTCATCCTAGAAAAATCCACAGTAGCTTGGATTTCTTCGCTGGCCTCTGGCAGGGCTGCCTCCCAAGGATTCCACACCACATGAACCTCACATAAGTTGATAAGGAGGTTTCTGTAGCCTACAAAGTCATGGGCCCAGACCTTTCGGCCTGTCGCTCCCTTCCTCTATTTCAAACCCTGAGGAATGATCATAGCCTCGCCTTCCTGGGTACTGGGGGCATTCATGCGAAGGTATTCATGGGACCATATCTGCAAAAGAAAAAATAGTGAATTCAGTTTTTGAAATAAAATCGAAGGAGATGAATAAAATAAAAGTGTGATTGATATATGATAATAAAGTTTTACCTCCCAAGCTCTCCAATACCCGCCAGTGGAAGGTGAGTTCCCCCTAGAGACCTCAATCATGTGGTTATAATGAGTAGCCGGCCCTGCCCCTCCCCAGTTATACTAGGAGATGCGGTCGATGTCTGCAAGAGAGGCCAGGTACCCGAGGTTGATCATATCCCCCTTTTGTGCTCATCAGCGAACAACCTAGCACATACATGATAAAGGCCCTAGCCATCTGGTCGTCGGTAAAGACCTGACCCTTGAAGGTATCTAGGAACCATTTTGCGGGTACTATGAGCTTTCCTGGGTGAGCCCCGAGCAAGTCAATAATCTCTTCATGATGATTATGGAGATCGTCATAGCGAGCAACAGGGAGGCCGCCAAAGGGAATGCCAGTAATCTTAGCAAAATCCAGAGGAGTCATCGTCATCTCCCCAAATGGCATGTGGAATTTATTTGTTGTATCCCACAATCTCTCTGCTAAAGCTTGAATATGGGTCCTATCGTTTGAGCTCTTCTCTAAGAGTAATGCAAAAAGCCCAAACCTAGCATTAATGTTGACCATGGTTCTAACCTCATCAGAAAGCTCCTCGTACCACCTTCGGCCGTGAGCCACGCTCCCATGGCCTTTGAGAACAAATTCCGAAGTCTGTAAGAAAAGGACAGAAGAAGAATAAGAGAAAGAAAGAAAATGAATGATTTTTTTTTTAATCTAAACAACTTGATTTCTTTTGTAAAAAAAAATTAAGTGGTGATCTCCGAGTCTAAGCAACTCAAATAAAGTTCTGATTTTCGGGTTTGAGTAACTCATTGATTTGAAAATAGGAAAATTCTTTCGAGTCTAAGCGACTCGTTTGTTTTAAAAAAAATAAAATAAAAAAGTTTTCGGGTCTAAGCGACTCGTTAATAAAAATTCTTTCGAGTCTAAATGATTCGTTGAAATAAAAAATTCTTGAGTCTAAGCGACTCGTTGTTTTCAAGAAAAAATAAGAAGAAATTCTTGAGTCTAAGTGACTCATTGCTTTCAACAAAAAATAAAAAAGTTCTTTTGAGTCTAAGCGACTCGTTTGTTTTCAAAAAAAAATTTATAAGAAAATTCTTTCGAGTCTAAGCGACTCGTTGATTGGAAAATAAGAAAATTCTTTTGAGTCTAAGCGACTCGTTGATTTAGGAAAATTCTTTCGAGTCTAAGCAACTCGTTGTTTTCAAGAAAAAATAAGAAAATTCTTGAGTCTAAGCGACTCGTTGTTTGAAAATAAGAAAATTCTTTCGAGTCTAAGCGACTCGTTGTTTTGAAAGCAAGAAAGTTCTTTCGAGTCTAAGCGACTCGTTGTTTGAAAATAAAAATATAAAAATTCGTTTGAGTCTAAGCGACTCGTTGTTTGAAAATAAAATAAAAAAATATTTTGAGTCTAAGTGACTCGTTGATTTGAAAATAAAAAAAGGGTTTCTTTCGAGTCTAAGCGACTCGTTGACAATAGGTTTTTTTTAGTTCAGTAAAAGCATGGGGTCAGTGCAACCCTCATTAGCAGTGGACAAATAGAATAATGGAATCTATGAGCATGAAAAGTTAATGAATCCAAATAAGGGCGATAAGCAAAAAGCACAACACCAAGCATTGAACCCCAAATTATGACTAGAAAATCAATTCAAAAAGAAGGGTATCGTAAATAAGTTTTAATACATTCAAACACACAAAGTCATGGGGGCACTCATACATGCATTTTTCATCATGGATTGCATTGCATTGCATTATTTTATCATAAGCGTAAAAAAGGGGGTTTGGGAGTATACCAATTTGTTGAAGGCTCGTGCCGAGATATGCGCCCCGGGGTCGACAAGTAAAACTGACGAGTTATGACCAGGGTGGGGCTTATACTTCTTCTTGGGGGGACCATGGGACCCTGAACCACTAGCCATTGAAGAATCTACAAGCAAAAGAGGAAGAAAGTTAAAGTTTTATATGGAATTTATGGGGGAAATTTGAAGATGATCATGATTTCTAGTGTAAAATCAAGTAAAGTGGTGATCCTGTTGATTAATGAAGTAGACACACCTTGTTTACTTGATGAATCTTCAGCAAAAAAATCAAGAGGAAGAGATTTTTGGAGAGAAAACCCAAAATAGGCAGAAGACGATAATGAAAAGGGAGAAGGAAAATCAAGTTTTAAACAAACTGCTAGACAGGCCGGCACTCGACGAAAAGGCACCGACACTCAGTGAGTGCCGCGTTGCAGTTGATTAAATGCCAGCCGACACTCAGTGAGAGCCGCTCCTCCACACCGAGTGTCGCCGCGTGTGCCAAGTGGCCCTCTTCCTCCTAAATTTCATATTTATAATAAGTACTACCAAATTTTGCTCCCATGTCCTCAAAGTTTTTCCCTCATTTTGAAAGGACCCCCGGTGTTTGAAAAATGAGTTCTTAAGCCCTTTTACAAACCAAAATGATCCCTGATTGTGAAGAATTTTTGTCGAAAGACACCCAATTTCATCAAAAAAAATAAATTGAGTCAAATCGACTCTAGATTCTTGATGTGATTGGAGTCTGATTGACTTCAGAATTCTAAAATTTTGATTTTAATTACAGTCTAATTGACTCCGAATTTTGGGATATTGAATAGATTGGAATCTAATCAGGCTCTGGATTTTTTTTCAAAATGAATTTGATTAGGAATCTAATTAACCCCGATTTTGGGAAGTTGAACAAGTTGGAGTCTAATCGACACCGAATTTTTGGCAATTTAATTTGATTGGAGACTGATTGACTCCAGGTTTTGAAAGATTTGGTTTAATTGGAGTCTGATTGGCTCTAGATTTTTTAAAATTAATTTGATTGAAGTCTGATTAACTCCGGATTTTGTAAATTGAATAACTTGAGCTGAACTGACTCCAGATTTTGAAAATTTTGATTTAAGTCTGCAGGACTCCGAATTTTTTGGAATTTTGAATCTGACTAATTTCCAATTTTTGAAAATTGATTTGACTTTAGCCTGATTGACTCCAAATTTTTTGAAAATAGATTTGGTTTGAGCCTGATTGGCTCCAATCCTTTGAAAATTGATATAATTTGAGCTCAGTTGTCTCCTGATTTCGCAAATTGAAAAAATTGGAACTTGATTGATTCCAGATTTTGAGAATTAGATTAAATTGGGATTTGATTGACTCTAGATCATGAAAATTGAAATGATTGGAATATGATTGACTCCAGATTTTAAAAATAGATTTGGTTTGACTCCAGATTATGAGAAAATTAAGCTGATTTTGAATATGATTGATCTTTGATTCAGGAAATTTAAAGTGAATTTGAATCTGAGTAGTTCCAGATTTAGGAAAGTTAATTCGAAGCTGAATCCCGAAAAAAAAAAAGTAACCCCTAAAAAGGGAGGGGGAAATTGGGAATTATGAATCGAATCGAATCAGCATTGACTTTGCCCTGTGAAAAATTTGTGTCCTCGATATTTCACAATGAATCCGTGCTAATTTTAGCATGTTACTTTATTCGACTATGAAGTGTAAGGCGTGAAGCGATTCAGTCGATCAGATGATTTTTGGAGGATTATGGAGAGTAAGGCGTGAAGCGACTCAATCTTTCAGCGTGTTACCTGATTCGACTATGGAGTGTAAGGCATGAAGCGGCTCAGTCAATCAGATGATTTTTTGAGGATTATGAAGTGTAAGGCGTGAAGCGACTCAATCATTCAGCGTGCTACCTGATTTGACTATAGAGTGTAAGGCGTGAAGCGACTCAGTCAATCAGATGATTTTTGGAGAATTATGGAGTGTAAGGCGTGAAGCGACTCAATCTTTCAGTGTTCTACCTGATTGGACTATGGAGTGTAAAGCGTGAAGCGGCTCAGTCGATCAGATGATTTTTGGAGGATTATGGAGTGTAAGGCGTGAAGCAACTCAATCTTTCAGCATGCTACCTGATTCGACTATGGAGTGTAAGGCATGAAGCAGCCAGTCAATCAAATGATTTTTGGAGGATTATGGAGTGTAAGGCGTGAAGCGACTCAATCTTTCAGCATGCTACCTGATTTGACTATGGAGTGTAAGGCGTGAAGCGGCTCAGTCGATCAGATGATTTTTGGAGGATTATAGAGTGTAAGGTGTGAAGCGACTCAATCTTTCAGTGTGCTACCTGATTCGACTATGGAGTGTAAGGCGTGAAGCGGCTCAGTCAATCAGATGATTTTTTGAGGATTATGAAGTATAAGGTGTGAAGCGACTCAATCATTCAGCGTGCTACCTGATTTGACTATAGAGTGTAAGGCGTGAAGCGACTCAGTCAATCAGATGATTTTTGGAGGATTATGGAGTGTAAGGCGTGAAGCGACTCAATCTTTAAGCGTGTTACCTGATTCAACTATGGAGTGTAAGGCGTGAAGCGGCTCAGTCAATCTGATGATTTTTTGAGGATTATGAAGTGTAAGGCGTGAAGCAAATAAATCATTCAGCGTGCTACCTGATTTGACTATAGAGTGTAAGGCGTGAAGCGACTCAGTCAATCAGATGATTTTTGGAGGATTATGGAGTGTAAGGCGTGAAGCGACTCAATCTTTCAGTGTGCTACCTGATTGGACTATGGAGTGTAAGGCGTGAAGCGGCTCAGTCGATCAGATGATTTTTGGAGGATTATGAAGTGTAAGGCGTGAAGCAACTCAATCTTTTAGCATGCTACCTAATTCGACTATGGAGTGTAAGGCATGAAGCAGCTCAGTCAATCAGATGACTTTTGGAAGATTATGGAGCGTAAGGCGTGAAGCGACTCAATCTTTCAGCATGCTACCTGATTTGACTATGGAGTGTAAGGCGTGAAGCGGCTCAGTCGATCAGATGATTTTTGGAGGATTATGGAGTATAAGGTGTGAAGCGACTCAATCTTTCAGTGTGCTACCTGATTCGACTATGGAGTGTAAGGCGTGAATCGGCTCAGTCAATCAGTTGATTTTTGGAGGATTATAGAGTGTTAGGCGTGAAGCAACCCAATCTTTCAGCGTGTTACCTGATTTGACTACGGTGTGTAAGGCGTGAAGCGGCTCAGTCGATCAGATGATTCCTCGAAACACATGTTCCCAAGAATAAAACTATAACATAACTGGAGAATTTAGAGCATAAGGCACATTTCGGATAATAGGAAGATCTACATGACTCTGGATCCTCACATTTGGGAACATGAGACATGAAATTCAAGCATATGCATCACGATAAGATAGGAGTACATCTGTGTGGTTATTTGCATTTATGTGTTATCCTTTGCCCGAACTACATCCTGGTCTGATTTGCCGATGGGATACGTAGGCAGCTCACCATTGAGCACGACCAGCTTTTGGCTCTCTGCGCACCCGACTTTTGCAACGCACTTTTGTTTTTACCTGGATTCGACCGCTTGGTCAAAGGATTGTCTTTCACACAGGCTTCGAAATTCACTTGTAATACGCGTTGCTTTACAAGCTTTGCCGAAGAGGGGCAAACTGTAGGCGCCCCGATTTTGACCAAACGTCAAATCCATGGACTAGTGACCTCTTAAGACCAATGATGACGATGACCGGTGAAATTCGGAGATCTTCCAGAAAATTCAAATTCTTCAAAGATTCTTCAAGAAAAGTTTCAAAAAAAAAAAAAAAAAGAAGGAGAAATTGGGTATATGAAAGAAAACATGAACGTTGAAGAACGTGTGAGAAATCAGTCTGAGAATACATTCTAAATATACATATATATATAGTAATGATAATAAGATATATATATATAAAAAAGAAGAAAAAAAAGAGAGAGAGAAGAAAAGAAAGAGTTTTGGAAAAGAAAAGAAAAAAGAAATAAAATGATATTTGGGAATGTATACCATGCATATGGGTATATTTTAATAAAGTACATTATAAATATAAGTATATTAGTATATACTTTACTAGATAAATTAAGCTTATGTTAATATATATGTTGAAAATTAAAAAGAAGGCAAAATTCTGTTAGCTGCGGCATGCGGCAATGCCAGCGGCAGTCACTGAGTGCCGTGCCGGCAATCATTGATTGCCGCCCGGCAGTCAGTGAGTGCCGCCCGGCACTCAGCGAGTGCCGCAGGCAGTCATCAAGTGTCGCGCATTGTAACAGACTGCTTTTCTCACGTGTTCTAGAAGTAAACTTTGCACATGGGTTTTCACCCGAATTTACCCATTTTAACCTTGTCTTGTTGGTCTATTTGAACAGACTTTCATCCCCTTTATTGGGAATTTTACTATTACTTTTGAACTTTTCACTTAAAATCTTAGAGAGATACAAGAGAGATAGATAATAGAGAGAGAATTCAGAGAAGAAGGAGGAGTTTTCTTGAAGAATTGAAAGAAGAACTTGAAGATTTTGGAAGAGCTTCCCAAGAAATTGAAGAAATCCTTGAGGTCATTGAGATAACCTCTCAATCCTTGGTAGAATTAGGCAAATTCAATCACAAGTTCATAGTTCTACGAACTTTACACATTTTCAAAACCTCTCTTCTTACCTCATTTCATCACATACCACTTAGAGCTTGTGATTAAATCTCATAACATTTCATTAATTTGGATCCAATTGATGCCTTGGGTTTAAGGTAAGTTTGATTTTGAAGAATTTGTGTTCCAATTTCTCTAAGAAGACTTTGATTCTTTATTTCTATTTTTCTCTTAAGATTCATGAGATTTTATATATCTTATTGAGTCTCTTTGAGTTTAATTCTTTAGTTTCTTATGATCCTATGATCCATATGGAGATTAAAGTGAATCATTGTCATATCTACACATAGTTGGTTGAATTCAAGTCTTAACTCATGACTTGGATCTCCCTATTAGGAATCTTATGGAATCCATACTATATTCCATAGAGAATTGAGTAAATTTGGGTCTCATTGAGTCTCCAAGGACCATTAATTTGAGAGGAGAATAGTATATCATAGTTCTAATTTCCTCAAGGATCATATGTTTGAGAGAGGATTTAGATGTAAGTTTTCAAAATGTGTTTGTTGAAATCTAGGAAACTTGAATATTCAAGAGTTCATAAGATTGAGTAAGACCTTAGGATTCTCTTGCTTTGAGATCTATGATGGAAATCCATTAAGGCTAAATCTATGAATCTCTTCATGTTTCATTATTTATTCCAATAATCATAGTCATACTTGATCCTAGTTCTCTCTAAAATCATGAATCAAGTTTGATTCGAAATATGAACATCAATTTAACAAAGGTGCAGTGAATCCATAAACCAACTGTGATCTAAGATTTTTATAAAATCATTGTTCATTGGATATTGGATGAGACCAATTGGAGGATGTTCATAACTCATTTAAGCACCTCTGTAATTTTTGTTTTGATGAAATTCCATGTCTAAGATGGTTTGGTCTTGCGATTTCAAAACAAGCAATTCTCTGTCCAAAATTTTAGAACAGTAAGTCCGTTTTAAAATTTATAAATCAGAACCTTATTTGATCTTTCTTGACCCAAAATAACTTTTTCTAAGTATTTCAAAGTGTTAGGAAGATACCCTAAAAATATCTAAGTGTTTCTCATTTGTTTGCAATTTTTAGAAAATAGTATAAGATCTCTGGACAGAGAGTTGCAGATTCCTGAGTGATGTCTAGTGCTTTCCATATTCCCAGAGATCTAACCGTTCAAACCTTGATTGTCTTTTGGGTTAGAAACTAGACTCATTGAGGCATATCATATCCAAAAATAATTAAGATCCAACCGTTGGAATTATGATTTTGTCTACCTTTTAAAATCTGGTCTGCTCTATGTAATTTAGGAAAAAAGTCACTGTTTTTTTCTAGTCTCATTGATTTTAAGTTAAATGGTTTCCTAATGTCTTGGGACCCAAATCATGTTTTGAATAGTGATAATTTAGCTTAAATCCAGAGGCTAAATGATCCAAATTAGTGAATAAATTCATATCTCGTTCATGTTTATATTCATTCATTCATTCATGTACATTGATGCTTATGATTAGAACTAGTTATTGGATAAAATTAGGCTTAGTTGAACCAATTGAATATAAACATGGATTTCTTATGATCGTGTTGGGATTATAGAACCCCTATTCGGACATTACATTGGCTCCTAGTTGAGGCTTGTATATCTATAAAGGTGCTATGACTCAAACTAATCAAAAGGAATTTATAGTTTTGTCAATTCTTTCCATGCTTGATAGATCTAAGCTAGAGATTTAGGATTGATTATTTGATGTCATATTATTATGTGAAGCATGTGGACTAACCATTGTTTTGTAGCGCTTTGGAGGTATGACTTCTCATCTCTTCTCTAGTTTATTTCATTTGTTGATTTTATTAATTTTTGACTCCATGCGCGGCACCTCAGCTTTGGTCTTACCTTATGTGTATATGTGATTAGAGATATTTTTCCTAGGATTTCTATTCTTTGTATGCATTGCACGTTTCCCATTTTGCGGCTGGATCTTGGGCAAGTTCTCTAGTTCCCTACTTACATATCATTTTGCTTGCTACTTGAATTATGTGGCTTATGAATGATATTTTATCGTTAGCAATTTTGCACCCTTTTTGACATGCTTGTGAAATGTATACTTATATCTATGTATTAGTTGAGGGCATGCTTAGATTATTAATTCGATTAAATAGAATGATGAGTGGAGGCCTATCACGAGATTGGATGAAAGGTGGTGTTTCATTCCGTCGGGCTCCTTCTCCTTTCATTCCATAATCCCCGGATCCAAATTATCTTTGGTTTCGCAAAAGATCATTTGCTTTTAAAAATGGTTTCTTAATTTTCCTAAAAAAATTAAGTAGCGACTCTTTGAATCTGAATTTGAAAATTGTTTTAACAAAAAAAAAAATAAAAGTGGGCCCAAATGCCGGTATCCACAACCTATTGGTGGCGTTTGTGTTTGTGTTTGTGATGTATGGAGGATAATATGGATAATACATGTTTACCCAAAATTTTGAAACAACAGATTTTTATTTTTATTTTTTTTTCTTGTGAGAGAAAAAGTCCAAAAATTTTTATTTTTATTTTAATTTATTATTTTTTTTAATGTAAGAAAAATTGGAAGTAACTTAGTAAAGTCCTAACCTAGTTGCCTTTCTGGCAACGGCGCAAAAAACTTGACACGAATAAAAAGTTGTGCACTGTTGTGCAACACCCAAGTGTAGGTGACCGTGCAAGTAATACTGAATAAGTCCAGATCGATCCTGCAGGGAAGGAATTAGAAAAATATCTACTAAGTTACAACCTAAAAAAATGAAAATTTGAATTGTAGGAGTGAAGGTTCTAAAAAATCCTAATTAATTAAATTAAACTAAACAGTAAACTAAATATAAAGAAGCATAACTAATTAAACAGATAAATTAAAGGTGTTGGAAACACGTGAATCCACAATGATCCTAACCATCTACAATACATACTCATTAACATTCCATGGAGTTCATTCCTCTTCAGCATTCCGTATTTTTCTAAAGATAAAGATTCAATAGTCATTTCATGATCGAGTCTATATCATCACAAGTGATTTAAAATACTTAGAAGACAGTTTAAAACAATGGTTAATACTTGCACTCTAAATGGTGTTAGCATTCAAAGTGGTTTTTAAAAGTCATTGAAGAAAATAGCCTTAAGGCTTTAAGTTCTAAAAATTTTTGTGACAAACTAAGCTTATAGGGAGAATTTGATGACAGATTTCTAAAACAAAAAGTCATGGAATACTTAAAGAAATCATCTCATGAATTAACATGTTCAATCGATCGAAGCGTTCTTGGTCGATTGGACAACATCATCCTTTAATCGATCAAAATGTCTTCGATCGCTTGACTATGGCTCTGGTTCGATCGATCGAAATATCTTCGATCGATCGAGCCCTGGTTTTCTAAAGATTGCATGGTAGAGGTTGGGAACCAATATTTCATCACATATTTCCAACATCTAAACTAAGGAAAATAATAAAACTACTACAGAAATAACCAACTAAAGCAATCATAGCATATAAACTAACAAACAATCAAATAGTGAAAAAGGAGAAGAAAAACCTGTAAACAATCTGAATATAACTTGAAATAATCTTGAAATAAACTTGAATCTTCAATAATCTTTAGTAAAATAATAAAAAAGATGAAGAATAACATGAATCTAACCAATCTACTCCTAATCTAACCCTAAAACTACCCAAAATTGCTATTTTTTGCGTTCCAGAACGTCCTCCCTTTGTCTGGCATCAAAACGACTTATTTATAGGGTTCTTGTAGAGTTTACACAACTTTTGGGAGAAAATAACGTTCAATCGATCAAGCTTAGTACGATTGATCAAACTCTCAATCGATTGATCTCTCTTCACGCCCTTGAACTTCTCTGATTTTGATAGCTCTGCGCACTGATGGGAGAATTGCCATAACTTTTCACTCGGACCTCTGATTGACCTCTTGTTTATGGCCACGCGACCATAACTCAAAGATCTACATTTTTCATTTCTTGGAAAATCTTTCAAATTAGAAGCCTGTATTGTCAAAAATGGAAATTTCTCAGCTACTTCTGTTGTTCTCTCCACCAGAATCACTTTCTTTGCAACAATTGCTTTCCATGACCTGTAAATTAGTATAAAAACACATGTTTGAGTCTCAACATCATAGAAAACACCTAATCATTGATATGTATCTAAATCTAGGGACTTAGGGATAAAAGTATACATAACAGACCGTGGAACACGCTATGAATATGCATTTTTCACCTCTAATCATGAATATGTGGAGCCTGTCCTCGAGCGATTGCTTTCTTATAGCCTTATGGAGGTGCCTTATAATCCTTGCTCAGATGGCCTGGCTTACCACATTTTTAGCAAATGATATTTGCACAGCCAAAATTCTTTGGAGCTCCACAATCTTTTGCAACATGACGAGGGATGCCACAATTAAAGCATTTTCCTTCATTACCTGCAGCGACTACTTGTGGTCCTACCACTATTGGTCCTTGTGCTGCTGTGGGCTGATTCTATTCACAATCGGGCTGACGTTTACATGCTCCATTCCACATCCTCTTGTTACTTTGAAAGAGGCCAGGTGACCTCTACCCTTGATAGTTTCAAGAAGTTTCTACCTTACCTTGATCCTTGCAGCCGTCATCTTCCAAAATGGTGGCCAAACCAACCAAGGTTTTAAATGATTGATTCAAGTGGCCTAAAGTATGCAAAGAGATGGGATCAACCCTTTATGACATTTTTTATTCTTCTTTTCGGATGTATCTATCATGTAATATTCAATTCAGGATAACTTCTCAATTGGGTAGTACACTCTCTCACCATTTTGTTTCCTTGAACGAGTTTAATAGACTCTCTTTTCCTTCCTGTTCTTCTCAGGTAGAGGGAAATATGTCTCAAGGAGTTTCTCACAGAAAGCAGCCAATGTCATTCTTCTAATTGATTCATTGCCTTAGGTTGCCTTTTTTGAGTCCCACCAATCAGCTGCAGCATAAATCAACTGGAAAGTGGCCAGTAGACATTTTTCAAGCTCTTTACAGTTAATAGCTAGTCTCAACGATTGAGTCCATATCACTTAACCATTGTTCTGGCTTCCACGTTTCTGACATTCCATCAAATCGTTCAAGATGGAGAGCGCAAAACCTTTCCAATAACTTATCACTGGTCGGTCTCTAAGGTGTTCCGCTGTGGTTATTGGGATTACCAATGGTATTAGTGACTCTTTCCATCCTTCAGATAAATGCCTCTAGAATACCAGTGGGGTCTATGCCTTCTGGCATATGAGGATCTCACCCATTTCTATTTTTTCCTTGAGTTCCATCTTCCATTATGAATTCTGGCTATGCATGTTCAAACACCTATTGTTAATGGTAATTTCCCATTAAAAATACCAAAAGATTTGGATATGAAATTCTAAAAGTTCGAACATAAAATCAATAAAATAGGACATATGCAAAGTATAAGTTCACGTCAATATAAATACACAACGGTAGCTTCCATAGATAGTAAAAAAATATTTACATCAATACATCAAAACTATTTACAGTACAAACACAAAAGGTGGCTGCCTACCAAGCTAAATTTTACTTAAAATGGAACTAGATCCTAGGAATCTTACTCCAAAGTTCCTCGACATCTGACTCGTACTATGAAGCATCATCCTGAACTGTCATCTCATCATGAGGCACCCAATCCAAATGCTAATCAAACTCATCAAACCCCTGTTCTTCATCATCTTCCTCCACCTCTTCTTCTACCTCAGCTACTGCTATCATTTTAGCCTCATCTAAATCCTCATTATCTGGATAAACCCAAGCTGAATGGGGGTACACTTCTTGCCAAAGGTTTTACAACTGGTACTACAGCTAAAGGAATGGCAGCTGATGATGTAATTTTTGCGTATGATAAAGTAGAGTACATAAAAGAGAGAGAAACAATGAGAGACTAAGTTTGCATATGGTTTAGCCCTATTAATGAAGAAACCTACGTCCATGTATGTGTCTGAGCACGTTCACTATATTGTTACAAAGTCAAAGACCTTTGGTGAACCAACAATAGTTTAGAGCTACTAGAGGTCGGTCGGGCACGATTATGATTGCTATAGAGGTGCTATGCAGACTAAAAGTGTTCTCTCCCATGCAAAAGATGGGTTGTCCCTTTTATAAGTGTAAGAGACCTACCCATACAAGGCAACTACATGGATAAGGAAATACAATCCAATTGGGATTGATTGGAATCAATTGTGGATGTTTCCTAATTGGATTAGGAAACAATTTATAATTTTCATTAGTCTTGTAACTTGTATAGGAAACTACCTGGAACATTCTAGATCACGTCCTGGGGCTGGGCCATGATGTACCCCTAGTAGGCTGAACCAACGTTACAATCCTGACCTATTTGGTCGGGCCTTAGGATGCTAGGTCTATCACTTAGGACAAGTCTGCTAACCTGTCTGGGACTGTTTGATGATTGGATGATGCTACCCCAATCCAGGGGTCGAGCTTTCCCCTTGGCAGAGCCCTATGCTATAGGATCAGCAGGCTCGAGGGGCTCGCAGCTGCTCGGGAAATCAGGATAAGGGCCGGTCGCTGAGTAGAACCATTCAGTCATAGAGTACAGTCAATTTTGTGTATATCAGATGTCCCCCATTTCCAAGGTTGGCTTGATGCTATATTGAGTCAAGTTTGGAAATCTGTTGATTGCTCGAGAAAGTTACCTTAGAGCTTCTGAGTCCGACGAATTCTCGGGAGCTGGCTAAGAGTTGAGACTTAGCCTAATTCAAAATCTTTAAGTGCTCGGGAATTGGTTAAGAGTTGAGACTCAGCCTAATTCAGAGTCTTTTGCTTGAGTTAGCTTCCAGGATGGTTATCTTCTGCCCATAAACCTTCGTTAAGGTTGTTGATAGAAGAATTTGACTATTTGGAAAAGCTGCTCTACAGCGTGTTACTTTAGGCTTCTTTTTACGTTAGCTCACCAAGATGGTTATCTTCCGCCCAGCAAGCCTTCGTCAAGATTATTGGGAGAAGAGTTTGACCATGTTGGAAAAGCCAACTAAAGCGTGTTTATTTTAGGGATCTTTTTACTCCTCTATCATGGCAAACCTAAGAGGTTTTTGTTACCTCTACATCTGTTTGGGCCTAAGTGGAGTTAGTGCCTCTAAGTATTATAAGCACCCGAGTTATCTAAGGGTTTTACTTAGTTAACTCCAAGGCTTGTAAATGCTCAGTACGACTTCCTGTAATCTTTATTCCCTCTTGCCCCCCAAGCTTTTATTGAGGCAGGTGTTGCGGGAACAATTACTATGGGTAGTCGACCTAGAAAGTTGGTAGTTCTAGGATCTTTTTATGCCTTGGGTGTGATCACGAGGTCTTTTGATGCCTTGGGTGTAATCTGGAGGTCTTTTTGGGAGCTCTCGCGAAGCTTCATACTATGGTCGGGCGAAGGTACCACTGTAGTTGGGCTCGCCCGAGCTGTTGGAGGTGGTCAGATTGAGATCACGGAGCCCCCGACAGCTATAAATTAGAGGTTGGGTTTAAGATGCCGTTCCCTAACCATTGTGAGTTGGAGGTCAGATCAAGGCTGCTGAATCCTGACCATTGTGAATTGGAGGTTGGGTCGGAGCTATCGGACCCTGACCGTTGGAACTAGAGGTCGGGTTAGAGCTGTCGGACCCTAACCGTTGGACATTGAAGGAACTGCCAGAACTACCGGGCTTCTTTACATTATTCTTCTTGGGCTACTGATCTTACTTGCGCTTACTTCTTGGAGGCTCTCTACGAGTTCAACCAAGGTTGCTGGTCAGTTTCTATGAAATGATGTGGCGCACTTGGTGTGTTGAACTCCTGAGCAGAAGGTTGTTATGGCAACTGTCTCGTTTAGGTTGTGGACTTTAAGCTACTATTGGTTGAATTGATCAACATAATCCTTCAACAACTCTCCCTTCTGTAGCCTAATAGTATGTAGTTGGGTGTCAGTTTGTGGCTGATCGAGCATGCCTATGAACTGACTGACAAACTGTTTGCTGAGCTACTTGAAGTCTTTGATCGATCGGGGCTTTAGGGAGTGAAACCATTGTGCGGTCGGGCCTTTCAAAGTGCCAGGAACGGCCAGACAGTACAGTTTGTCGGTTGGTAGCTAGGGCCATCTGAGCCTTATAGGTTCGGACGTGGTTGATCGGGCTCCCCGAACCGTTATAATCTCTGTATTGACATCGTCATGAGTAGCATTCTAGCCAAGCCTCTTGGCCACTCCATTGATCTGTCTTTCCAATTCTTCAATGCGGTCTTCCACATCCTCGCGACCTATATCGGCACGATAGGTTTGGTCATTGGAAGAGGCTTCTTCTTCGCGGTGTGTTATCTCCTCGGATCGGGCTAGACTATGACTATGATTGACCATGTGCCTAGGATCACTTTGGCTCTTGACCGAGCAATCCTGGATAGATTCCCGGGTCATATGCTCCTGCCTCTCCTCTCGGCCAACATGCCTTTCATTGATGATTCCTCTTGTATCTCAAACACGGTTCGAGTTCTTTCGAGCATGTTGTCAGGTCCGAATGGGTTCCCGACTATGCACTGCACTCCCAGGCTATGACCCGACCTTTGGTGGATAGATCTGTTGGGCCAGCAGGGCTTCGATTTACTACTCCGTTTGGCGATGGCCCTCTAAGAGCTGTATGAGGGTTGCGGTGATTTGCTCCAGTGTTAGGACTATCGCAGCCTGTGCTGGCACCGGTGAAACGTCCCGGTTAGCTTGCTGCGCAGCCTACTTAGCCTTCTTCGACGCATGACTATCAGTTCAGATTTATTTTTTGAGAAATCTATCGTTTCCCACAAACGGGCCCAAGTTGATGATGCAATTTTTGGGCAAGATAAAGTTGAGCGGATAAAAGAGAGAGAAATAGATAGAGACTCGGTTTGTATATGGTTCGGCCCTGTTAATGAATGAACCTATGTCCACCTGTATGTCTGAGCACATTCACTATACTGTTAAAAAGCTGGGGACCTTTGGTGAACCAACAATAGTTTGGAGCTACCAAAGTTCGGTCGTACATGATTATGATTGTTATAGAGGTGCTATGCAGACTAAAAGTTTTCTCTCGAATGAAGGCGGCAGGTGGTCTCTTCTATAAGTGAAAGAGACCTAGAAAAGGAATTACAATCCAATTGGGATTGAATTGTATCAATCGTGGAGGTTTCTTAGTTGGATTAGGAAATAATTTACACTTTCTATTAGTTTTCTAACTTCCATAGTATGGACAGGCGGAATCGGTTTTCCTCTTTGTTTTGAAATTGATTTAAAGAAATGAAAAGAAAGGTCTGTTGAAAACTGATACAGAGTCGTCACTTGGTCTTTAAGGAACCAAGAAACCTAATTTTGACTCACCCAAATGGATAAAGGGCACTGGCCCTTCATAAATAAAGAACTTGGCTCAGGGCTTTGGTACGAGAGAGGAAGGAGCCTTTGTCATCACTAAAACACCCTCAACTCGCCCCGTCTCTCGACGGGCCTCAATTATCATCCAAATAATCATCTTATAGTATGTTTGGTTTGACAATTAATACTATGATAGTATATTAAATTACATAAGAATCTTGAAATGGAAGATCTAAAGATAAGATATCATTCATAAGATCTAAGCCAATTATCACACAATGGAAAAGTGAAAGATCACACAAACAAACCTAGGAAAAATCATCTAATCATATATCAAGTAATCATGTTTTTCTAGTCTAAAGGGGACATGAATTGTTCTTGAAAAAATAATCAAAGAAAATGAAATATGCTTAGCAAGCTACTATGACGCATATTAATCTTTGAGAAAAGAAGATCTCTCAATCCCCAGGACGGATAAGAAAGGATGATTAGATCAAAAGGGGAAGCATGAATGTGTGATCAAGTTCATTCCTTATAATCTTCTTTGATTAGGAGTAAAACTCTAAATCTTGCATGGATGCCATGTATGATCCTAGAATGTACAAAGGTTGTAGTGTGTTTGTGTACATGGACTTTCTAGAGTGACTTAGAAGTCTAGAGTATGCATGAATGTATGAAGAAATTTATTATACGATGTATACAAATATAGTATGAAATGCTTCCTAAGATATGAGCTAATTTGGAGTGCATGTGAGCATCAAATTAAGGAATGAAAGTAAAACCATGCTTGCTGTGAATAGTAGATAGAATAGTGAGTTAATTTTGTAAAATTGGAAAAGTGGGGTTAGAAAAATTTTTAGTTCATGATTTTTAATGGAGATCATCCTTATTATGTTTAGAACACATATCAAAAGGCCAAACTACAATAACTATTACAGAATCAGAGAATTCATATAAAAAATAGAGGTTAATTGCTCAGAAACAGAACTCGTACTGTTGACTGAAATGTTGAAAAAATCTTAGAATATGAAAACAAAACATCTAGAGGCCCATATTATAAAGAAAGTTCCCTAAGACAATGACGTTCAATGGAAAAATGAGTTGAGACCACTCACTTTGAAAAACTTTTCTGAAATAAAAGTTGAAAGTCAATCTAGCTGCTGTGACAGTAAAAACAGAATGTCTGGAATGAATGTTTGGACCAAAATGGAACTCTTCCAAGTGTTTTTAGATCAAACCAAAAATCGTGGGTGTTCTCTAATGATAGGAAGACTTTCCAAGTGGTCTTGTAATCACCCATCGACTAAGGAACTCAGAATATTATTTTGATGTTGAATAACTTACTGTTTTGATGATTTTTGAGAAAGAACAAGATTATTTCTTTGAATCCAAATATTGGGGTTTTAGAGGGGTTTTGAAATAGTGGTTTTTGAAAGAATATCTTCAACATCAAATGGGGATTACAAACTTTTGTAATATCAACATCAAAGTCAAGTCATGAACTTCCAAGATTGTTGGAATGATTTTGTTTTCATTTGAATGTGACTTCAAGAATACATAGGAATGTATTGAAGTCATAATCATCATCTATCAAACATATTTCTTAAGTTAAGAGCTACAATCCATAAGGATGCACTCACCTCAAACTTCAAGTCATCATCTAGGTGATGATGATCTAGTAAAGAAATAAAGAAACATAAAAAAGAAATGAGATTAAGAATAGATGACCATAGTATGTAAATAAACAAGTAAAGCAATCAATAGATGATATTCAATGAGATTTTGGACTTGTAGCTTGGTGTTTCACTCATATATGGTGACTTTGGACATGGAAGTAGCTTCTTATCTCATAAATACTCAATAAAAGGGTGGTTGAGTGTATTGAATATGAAGTAAAAGGAGTAATGAAGTAAAAACAAGGTTGAGAACTCACTTTCTTGTTGAAAATCAAAAGGAGGAAGCTCACTTTCACTATCCTAACCTTGTCTATAGAACTTTTTCTAAACTTGTGTTTGCACCCCCCTAAATGAGAAGTCAAGGGGGGTTTATATAGGCCAATTTGGGGGTAGTTTTGGGATTTCAAGAGTACTTCAATTGGTCCAAAGCATCTGTAAACAAGAAACTACCTCGTTTTAGTTTTTAATTAATCAAATTAGACCCCCAAAATATATTACAAAAATGGACTATTCTGGGGAAGAGTGCCGCGGTGGCACTAGGCCTATGCTGTAGTTGTAGTGGGCCAGTGCCGCGGCGGCACTGCTCCTCCGACGTACAGATAATGTTGTTTAGGCCCCCAGAGGTTCTCGTATTCACGAAAAGGCTCTATTTCGTCTTAAATTCACAGAAAATGCAAACAAACTCCAAATCGAGATTGTGATATACAGTTGGAAAGGTAATGGAGTATACTTTCCATATAAAATAGTTTGGAGTAAGGTCATTTTGAAAAGTTTTACGGTATTCGCGATAAAAGCTATTAGCGATAAAATTTTTTTTACCTTCAGAAATTCATAATAAATTCATTTTAAATACAGAAATTATTTGTGATATACCGTTGGAAAGCTATTGACCTCTAGTATCCATGAAAAATATTTGAAAATTGTTGCAGTGGTTCGATTTTAAAGTCAACTTTTAGGTCAAATCGGTTAAACTTGGTATCTCCAAAAAGTTTTGGAACCTTTCAGAGCTTTCGGGAGATGACATTTTCGTCCCATTTTCTTTTAAGACTCATTTTAGTACTTTTCACATGATCTAAAATGATCTCGGAACTTTCTAGAGAATTCGGATGATTTCGGTCAAAAATGTGGGTCAAATCGGTCAATAAGGACTTTCTGGGAACTTTCGGGACTTTCGGGGGTCTCTGGAAGCTCATTACTTCATCTGATTTTGCTTCAAAACTCATTTTTAGTACTTTTATGATGTAGCACATTTCCAGAACTTTTGGTCCAAATTTTGGAGTGTTTGGGCCTTTAGGGGCATTTGGGTTATTTGTACCACTTATTGAGCATTTTGAGGGATGGAACTAACTTCCAGGAGTCCCTTTTGAGTCTTTTAGATCATCGTGAACCATCAAGCTATGGGTCTCGTAAATCTGATAGCCAAAAAAATGGGGTGTTTGTAGTTTTTCCCTCTTTGGCATGAACTTGTGAGGCAACGCATGTCGCAAGTGAGTGCCAAAGCCTTGGGAGACAGGTCTTTTGGAGGCTATAGATTCAGGTTAAAAGCGTGGCAAAGATGCAATGATGAAAAACATGATGCTAAGGTCAGTGTTGGTCCTACTCTGCGTGAGCTGCCTATGTATCCCCGGGGGAATCAGACTAGGACATAGTTTGGGGAACAAAGGAATAAACTACGCATGCACAATAAGACAAGCGGATGCCATGCTATAAGGATAATATGCAATGCATGGATGTGATAGGAACTGTATCATGAGTCCTATCATGTCTAGTGTTCTGATCCTAGTATGAGTCAGTTCTACGCGGTATGCCACGTCAAGTGGGCCAGTGTTGTTCCAGTGTTTATTTGACACTTATGAAGTGGTTGACCCTGATAGGGATACCAAAGTGTTGAAGACTCTGGGTATCGAGGGCAAACTTCTTGAATTTTGAGAAGTATGCTTCGCGAGTGAGTAGAATTGGATGTGGGGTCTTCGAGGATGATAACTAAAGACAACCGACAGGTGAGGGAGCTCACGATAACCGACAGTTTGGGAAAATTTATGATAACCACAATGAGAAGGCTCATGATAAGTGAGGAGGCCCACGAAGACCGACAGGTGAGAAAGCTTATGATAAGCGAGGAGACTCATAATAAATGAGGCAGCTCACGATAGCTGATAGGTGAGATGACCAGAGTGGGAAAGCCCACGATAAGTGAAAAAGCTCATGATAACCGATGGGTGAGGAAGTTCACAGTGGCTAATAAGTGAGGGAGCTCACAGCAACTGATAGATGAGAAAGCTAATGATGACCGACGGGTGAGGAAGCTCACAGTGGCCAATAAGTGATGAAGCTCACGGTGACTGATAGATGTGGATGTTGGAAAAACAGTGTTTAAATAGAAAGTTTAAACGCGCAGCGGAAAAATCAAGTTATGAAACTTTATTGGCATGCCTGGATCTACTACTCGTCAATTCTACAAATGCGCACAAGAGGGGACACGAGTTATACCTTAGTGTCTTGAACCCAATTCTGATCTTCAACTTCCAGCAGCCTCCACTAGATGATCTTCACCCTTATGACTCCTGCGGATGCCTGCCAGAAAGACTAGGGTTGGTGGGAACCCTAATAGAGAGGATAGAGAAGGTTTTGGGGCTCCAAAACAGTTTCTGCAGCTTCTGACGTTCAAAACGACGAACAACCTTTTCCAGAACGCAGCTGCCCTATTTATAGATTCCCAGAACCGACCTAGACTTCGAGCGATCGAAATGCCTTCGATCGATCGAACATTCGATCGATCGAACCATCTTCGATCGATCGAACCTGCAGACTTCAATCGATCGAGACAACTTCGATCGATCGAACCTGTCTGGACATCATCCTCATTTGCCTTTCCAAGTATCCTAGCGGAGCTAAGAGTGGGACCTCCTAGGCTCTTTATTGTTGGCTCAGACCAGTTTGTTAATTACCATGACCAAACTCTTTGATCAGCAAACTAACTAACTGGTCAGTTAAAGTTTACTCCACTATAAAACGATAACTGAACTCCAACGCAAAAGAACATATCCGAAGCGATAACTAGACTTGTATGGTGTACTAATGTCCCTCTACCGTCAGCATTCGTAATCATATTCAGGTAGTCGGATAACTGTTACTGTCAACCTGAATCATGATTACTTCTTGTATTCCTTGAGTCCCATTCACCTCTCATGATTACCAAACATGTTGATAACTCTTATCAACAAGACTGCAGTACTCAGTAATCGACTTGGTGACATTCTCAAGGGAATGCTTACTCTGAAACAGAGGGTAGATTCTATCTTGACAATATATGTTCACAACCCTATGAACATGACATACCCAAGATACCCAGGTGTTGATCTTTTATAGACCTCACTGATTGGTAAGTCAAAGCAGTCATATCCACAGTCTGTGTTCATAATCGTCTCAAGATTGAGAACACGTACCTTATACAAGTTATGAGTTCCTATTGACTGTTTGACAGTCTTAAGCGTCAATAGGAAACTCAGGTCCGTCAATGCACTATAAGCACTAGCATATCAACTAAGAGATACACTCTAGTGATTGAGATTAATCACTCCATCCAATGGTAGTTAATTATGCTACAGTGTATACTTGATGAGGTATCCAGTCTCATCATCCACTGTGACACATTCTAAGTATTAAAGAATAGTAATTCGTATCTCACTTGTGTGCATCTCATACACACACGAATTACTTACTATAATACTTAAGGATTAACAATCATCTCATGAAAAGAACATACACAATGAAATGTAAAGCTGATATCCATATATTAAAATGTCAATGTCTCATACATAAAGTAATGGTTTGAGGGCACAAACCCAACAAACTCCCACTTGCACTCATAACCATTCAGAACTACATCTAAGACCTAGACTATCTAGATGACGATCAAAGACCTTCTGTGGCAAGGCCTTTGTAAACGGATCAGCAAGATTGTCAGCTGTGGCAATCTTGGTGACAGTCACATCTCCACGTTGAACAATATCTCGGATAAGATGATATTTCCGCTCTACGTGCTTTCCCTTTCCATGGTTCCTTGGCTCCTTGGACTGAGCCACTGCCCCACTATTATCACAATAAAGCGTAATAGGCGACAGCGACGCTGGTACCACCTCGAGTTCCATAAGGAACTTCTTGAGCCAAACAGCTTCCTTTGCGGCTTCACAAGCAGCCACATACTCAGCTTCTGTAGTTGAGTCTGCAATGCATTTCTGCTTAATGCTCCTCCAACTGACAGCACCACCTCCCAAGGTAAAGAGATAACCGGACGTCGACTTCCTCGAATCTTTATCTGACATAAAGTCCGAGTCAGTGTATCCTACTGGAATTAACTCACTACCACCGTACATAAGCATGTGATCTTTAGTCCTTCTCAAGTACTTAAGAATGTGCTTAACGGCTGTCCAGTGTTCTGGACCCGGATTCGACTGATATCTGCTAACCATGCCAACGGCAAAGCAGATATCTGGTCTAGTGCATAACATCGCATACATGAGACTTCCCACTGCCGAAGCATAGGGAACTCCTATCATGCGATTCCTCTCCTCCTGTGTCTTTGGACACTGGTCCTTGGAGAACGCTAAACCATGCCTGAAAGGTAACAAACCTTTCTTCGAATTATCCATTGAAAACCTAGTTAGCACTTTATCGATATAACCAGCTTGAGATAATCCCATTATCTTTCGCTTACGATCCCGAAAGAGCTTTATTCCATGAATATAGCTCGCCTCTCCTAGATCCTTCATATCGAAAATACTAGCTAGCCAAACCTTGACCGTTGACAGCGCCGCTACATCATTTCCAATGAGTAGAATGTCGTCAACGTAAAGCACAAGAAAAGCCACCACTTTTCCTTCACATTTCTTGTATACACAAGGTTCATCCAGATTCTGTATGAAACCAAACGACTTGACTGCTTGGTCAAATCGGATGTTCCAACTTCTGGATGCCTGCTTAAGCCCATAAATGGACTTTTGCAACTTGCATACCAAGTTACCTTTCCGACCAGCTATGAACCCTTCTGGTTGTTGCATATAGATGTCCTCCTCAAGATTGCCATTCAAGAATGCAGTCTTGACGTCCATCTGCCAGATCTCAAAATCTAGGCATGCAGCAATGGATAAGAGTATTCTGATGGACTTGAGCATGCCTACCGGCGAGAAGGTTTCCTCATAGTCAATGCCCTCCCTCTGAGTATAACCTTTCGCTACAAGCCTTGCCTTAAAGGTCTCAACCTTTCCATCAGATCCTCTTTTCCTCTTGTAGACCCACTTACAGCCAATGGGTTTAATATTGGCTGGAAGTTCTACAAGATCCCAGACCTGATTAGAATCCATAGATTCCAATTCAGCCTTCATAGCTTTAACCCAATGAGCTGAATCAACATCAGCCATTGCCTCTTCGTATGTGGTAGGATCAGATTCAGATTCTATGGAGACAGCTTCAAAAACTTCTCCTAAGAACATGTATCTATCAGGCTGGCTGATAATCCTCCCACTACGACGAGGTACTGGTGCGGAAATAGGTGAAGAAGTGGTGTTTTCCTGATTTACATCGTTATTAACTACGGGTTGGACTGAGGGCTCTCCTTCTATCTCTCTAAGATCTATCCTTCCCTTAGGTTTATGGTTCATGATATAATCATCCTCCAAGAAAATAGCATTCGTACTGACGAACACCTTCTGTTCTCTTGGATCATAAAAATACCATCCATAAGTACCCTTTGGATACCCTACAAAGTAACATACTTCCGATCTAGAATCCAACTTGCTCATCTTTCCTTTTAGCACATGTGCCGGACATCCCCATATCCGGAGATGTTGCAAAGAAGGCTTGCGCCCAATCCACATCTCTCGTGGTGTCCTGGGAACAGATTTGCTTGGTACTAGATTTAGTATGTAAGCAGCGGTTTCCAAAGCATAACCCCAAAGAAATAAAGGTAACTCAGAATAACTCATCATTGACCTAGTCATGTCTAAAAGAGTCCGATTCCTTCTCTCCGCTACACCGTTTTGCTGAGGCGTACCAGGTGCAGTCAACTGTGACAGAATCCCATTCTGTACGAGGTGATCAATAAATTCATTAGAGAGGTACTCGCCACCTCGATCAGATCGAATGGCCTTGATATGTGTGCCCAATTGCTTCTCCACTTCAGCCCTAAACTCTTTGAACTTTTCAAAGGCTTCAGACTTGTGCTGCATTAGGTACACATATCCATACCTAGAGTGGTCATCGGTAAATGTTATGAAATACTCATATCCACCCCTTGCTCTAATATTTATTGGTCCACACACATCAGTATGAACTAATTCCAACAATGCATTGGTCCTGTTGCCCTTTGCAGGAAAGGGCCTTTTGGTCATCTTACCCTCCAAACAAGACTCGCAGACTTCCATTGGTTCGAGAACCAAATCGCCTAAGACCCCTTCTTTGACTAGTCTGCCAATCCTATTCAGATTGATATGGCCAAGCCTCATATGCCAAAGCCTTGTTGGATTAGTGGAAGGTTCCTTTCTTTTAGATGGTACAGTAACCACTGAGTTATTAAGTTCCATGCAAGAGTCTTTAGAAATATTGGGAGTAATCACATACAAATCATTTGATTTAACACCAGAACATATAAAAGAACTATTTCTTTTAATCACAACTTCAGTTCCAAAATGAAAAGAATAACCATTATTCGATAAATTAGAAACTGAAATTAAATTTCGTCTCATTGAAGGGACGTAAAGTACATCTGATAAAATCAAAATTTTATTGTCTAGAAATTCTAAAACTACGACTCCTATAGCAACCGCAGAAACAGTTGCGCTAGAACCTAGAGTAAGTACGATTTCCCCATCACTGCACCTCCTGGTTGATCTGAACCCCTGCAATGAATTACAGATATGGTTAGTCGCACCAGAATCAATGCACCAAGTGTTTGAAGTATCCGTTATAAAACTTACTTCAATCACATGTGATTCAATCATACCTTGAACTCTTGTAGCTAAGAATTCTGGACAGTTCCTCTTCCAGTGGCCCTTCTCACCGCATTGGAAACACTTTCCTTTGCCTTGGCCACCCACCTTCCCTTTGCCCTTACCTTTTCCCTTAGATTTTGCAATCTTAGGGACCGGTCCAACACTTGAACCACCAGTGCTAGCCTTCTTCTTCCCTTTCTTTCCTTTCGGCACAGATCGGGAAGAGGAAGCGCTTTTTTCAACGTTCAAAACGTTGACCCCAGGTTTGATCACCCCTTCCGCTGCCAAAAGAGAACTCATCAATTCGCTCATTGAAAAATTCATTTGATTCATATTATAGTTAAGTTTAAATTGAGCGAATGAAGGCGACAGCGAATTAAGGATCATATCAACTTGGGTCTGTGCATCGATGTTGGCACCTAGGGTCTCCAGCTCGTTTAAATAACCAATCATTTTTAAAACATGTTCCTTGACTGGAGTCCCTTCTGACATCTTTGCACTCATTATCTTTTGCATGGCTACCTGTCTGGCAGGCCTGCCATGCTCCCCAAACATCTTTTTCAGGGATGTGATAATGTCACTGGCGGAATCGTTCGATTGGAATTGATGTTGCAACACACCAGCCATTGAGGCCAGAATGTAGCAACGAGCCATTCCATTCGACTTCTTCCATTTGTCAAACTCGCGTCTGGCAGCTGCCGAAGCATTTGCCGCGGGTTCTTCAGGGCTTGGGGTGGTGAGGACATATATGTGATCCTCCGCAGTTAATACGATGTCAAGGTTACGTTTCCATTCAGTGTAGTTATTTCCAGTTAACTTGTTTTGAGTGAGTATGGTGGCAAGTGGACTAAATGCAGATCCAGACATTGTGATTTACTGTAAAAATCAAAAGGCAAAATAAATATGGATATCAGATTTTGACAGTTTGAAATAAAAGAATCCTTTAAAAACTCTTATTTTAAAACAAAGTCGCCGGAATATCGAAACGAAAGAATAAAGCCTCCGTGTGGTGGTCAATGTTCGATCTTTCGATTAATCATGACTTGTCCGCTATGCAACTCTTGCAAAACAAGTTATGACTTCCGAACCTATTTGATCTCTAAGTTTCTGAATAATGCCCCGTGTGGGATCCCTTATCCATAGCTTAGCTAGTGTATACCATTAACTAAGATCCAATCACAACCGTCTCAAGTAGCGCCTCCGTGTGGTGGTCACCCTCTAACACGTCTGATTGATCCTATCCATAGGAAGTTCATATCTAGTAACCAATGAGCAGTGTACCCTCCGTATGGAATGATCACCCCTAGCGAGGTGACACAGAATACACTACTCATCTTACAATGAACCGTTAATGGAAGATCGTGGGTGTTATTTGATAAGACCCTCTCCCACTAGATTTAGTAAATTAAGGATTTTGCTTTTGAAAAATGTTTCCACACACTACCCATAAACATCCAATGTTTACTAATGTGTTGAAAATGGTTTTTGAATTTTATTTTAGAAAACTTGTTTTAAGTGCATGCAACAATGTATTATACGCCAATCACAAAACAAGCACATAAAACAAAAAACTAAAATGAAATCTAGGCATTCAAACGATGCCTCTATCTCCCATGGCTCTATCTTCATAGAACCTGCTTTTGGTTTGATCGCCTCCAGCTCCATCTTCATGGACAACGGCTCCTTGCTCCATCTTCATGGATTTTCTAATTCTATTACATTGAACCTATGCCTCTTCTGAAGCTTACAATTTATCTAGAAATAGAAATAGCAACAACAAAATAAAAAGGCTAGGGAAACCGGTGCGACTTTCCTTTTCGTAGGATTGAAGTCGCAGCGCCCTTTACATATGCCTTAAAACCAAACCAAACTTAAAACAACACACCAATCTTAAAACATACAAACACAAAATTAAATGCTCTTGGCGCCATGGGAGATAGCGACTAACTTTTGCTGCAAAAGGTTAGTTGAACACACATCCACGCATATATATATAACAAAATATAACTATTGGAACCCTTAATTGATTCACACAGTATATAAACTTTTTACATACTGAATTAGAACTCAAAAAACAGCATCTAACTTTTCTGTCATAGTTCGATCGATCGAAGACCGTTCGATCGCTCGAACCTTCGATCGATTGAACACTGTTCAATCGCTTGAACATTCTATTTCACATAATGATTTGAAAATTTTTACAGAATATTTTAAAATTAAAGTTTTTCAATTTCAAAACTCTTTAAGACTGTGAAACAAAGATCCTGACAAAGAGTCTGTCTCGATCGATCGAACTCTATTCGATCGCTCGAACAACAGAAGGTTTCGATCGATCGAAACCTGTTCGATCGCTCGAGTACAGAGCGTTCGATCGATCGAGACTACTTCGATCGATCGAACCCATCTTGCATCCAATGCAATCACAGGTTTGTATACTGCTGTGATAACACTGCAGAAACAGATCTGTGACGATGCAGTTTCGAAAGCAGTTCTAAAATCAACATGCAAATCAAAAAAGTGTTCCAAAAAACGCATCTATAGATCCAAACGAGCGTGGCTCTGATACCAATTGTTGGAAAAACAGTGTTTAAATAGAAAGTTTAAACGCGCAGCGGAAAAATCAAGTTATGAAACTTTATTGGCATGCCTGGATCTACTACTCGTCAATTCTACAAATGCGCACAAGAGGGGACACGAGTTATACCTTAGTGTCTTGAACCCAATTCTGATCTTCAACTTCCAGCAGCCTCCACTAGATGATCTTCACCCTTATGACTCCTGCGGATGCCTGCCAGAAAGACTAGGGTTGGTGGGAACCCTAATAGAGAGGATAGAGAAGGTTTTGGGGCTCCAAAACAGTTTCTGCAGCTTCTGACGTTCAAAACGACGAACAACCTTTTCCAGAACGCAGCTGCCCTATTTATAGATTCCCAGAACCGACCTAGACTTCGAGCGATCGAAATGCCTTCGATCGATCGAACATTCGATCGATCGAACCATCTTCGATCGATCGAACCTGCAGACTTCAATCGATCGAGACAACTTCGATCGATCGAACCTGTCTGGACATCATCCTCATTTGCCTTTCCAAGTATCCTAGCGGAGCTAAGAGTGGGACCTCCTAGGCTCTTTATTGTTGGCTCAGACCAGTTTGTTAATTACCATGACCAAACTCTTTGATCAGCAAACTAACTAACTGGTCAGTTAAAGTTTACTCCACTATAAAACGATAACTGAACTCCAACGCAAAAGAACATATCCGAAGCGATAACTAGACTTGTATGGTGTACTAATGTCCCTCTACCGTCAGCATTCGTAATCATATTCAGGTAGTCGGATAACTGTTACTGTCAACCTGAATCATGATTACTTCTTGTATTCCTTGAGTCCCATTCACCTCTCATGATTACCAAACATGTTGATAACTCTTATCAACAAGACTGCAGTACTCAGTAATCGACTTGGTGACATTCTCAAGGGAATGCTTACTCTGAAACAGAGGGTAGATTCTATCTTGACAATATATGTTCACAACCCTATGAACATGACATACCCAAGATACCCAGGTGTTGATCTTTTATAGACCTCACTGATTGGTAAGTCAAAGCAGTCATATCCACAGTCTGTGTTCATAATCGTCTCAAGATTGAGAACACGTACCTTATACAAGTTATGAGTTCCTATTGACTGTTTGACAGTCTTAAGCGTCAATAGGAAACTCAGGTCCGTCAATGCACTATAAGCACTAGCATATCAACTAAGAGATACACTCTAGTGATTGAGATTAATCACTCCATCCAATGGTAGTTAATTATGCTACAGTGTATACTTGATGAGGTATCCAGTCTCATCATCCACTGTGACACATTCTAAGTATTAAAGAATTGTAATTCGTATCTCACTTGTGTGCATCTCATACACACACGAATTAAATACTATAATACTTAAGGATTAACAATCATCTCATGAAAAGAACATACACAATGAAATGTAAAGCTGATATCCATATATTAAAATGTCAATGTCTCATACATAAAGTAATGGTTTGAGGGCACAAACCCAACAGTGGAAGCTCAAAACAATTGATAGATGATGGCAGTAACCGATAGACGGAGAGTTATGGACATCATAGGATAGTCTGGTTGTGACTAGGCAATGCTTGTCCTGGGAGCCAGAATCTCTAGCCAGTTGATAATATTTTGATCAACGACCGACCCTTGTTCAATCCAGAAATCCAGTTTTGGTTTCTAAGAGTCGTTGTTCCTTGTTCTCTTCTACTGGGGGTGGTAGCAGACTTTCTGACAATCTTCTTTAACTATTGACCGATAACTAGGACCTATCTCTGAATCTCTCATGGTTGATCAAGTTTGTGATGCTCAATCCAAAAGAGCCAGTCTGGGTCTTTGGGAGCTGATTTTGTCTTCTACAAATAGCGGGGGACTCTCTGAGAGTCTCTCTTAACTATCGACTGAGAACCAAGACCCATCTCTGAATCTCTCACAGTTGATCGAATCTTGGTGACCAAGAACCAAAACCCATCTCTGAATCTTTCACGGTTGATCAAATCTTGTGATGCTCAATCCAAAAGAGCTAGTTAAGGCCATCGGGAGCAGATTTTGTTTGCTGGACTCTCTAAGAATCTTTCCTAATTGTTTTTCTTCGTATTCTGACCAAGACCCATGATTCGTTACCTTAACTCTCACAGTTGATCAAATCTTTTAACGATTGATCCGAAAAAAAATCGAGTCGGTCCTCGGGAGCCAATCTTTTCCAATTTTTTCCTAGTGGGGATAGCCTTGATGACTAGAGGGTAAAACCTCATCAATCTTGACTGAAATGGGCCACTGGGACTGATCGGGGCCAGAAATGGGCTAAAAATGGCCAAAATAGGTCAAAATGGGCTGAGACGAAGCAAAGCGGGGCACGTGAGCAGCAGTGCCATGGTGGCACTAGGCCACTATCGCAGAGGAAGTTGGCTAGTGCCATGGCGGCACTGGGTGGCCGGACTCCATGTTTGCATATTTTGGGTTTTTGAACACCAAATGTTTCATTCTTGGTCATTTTGGGATGCTTTTAGAGCCAAAATCCGTCAAAAGACAACTTGTGCCCACTTAGGTGAGAAATCTTTTCCCATTATTGGAATTTTGATTGGTGTTTTATTTTCCTCTATTTTCCAAGAAGAAGGTTTGGTCTCAACTCCCATTTTCTTCGCAGATCCATGGCTTCAAGCTCGAGTAGGCTTTCTATGAAGGCTTAGGAACGGGTAAGGGCCGAGAGCCAACCCCCAGAGTTGATTTTGCGTGACCCTCAACGTCATCTTTTGGTCGCGGCTCTAGCGAGTCAGGCATGTAAAACTTTTTGCAGTCAAGAACTGTTCACGTGCATTTTGCTAGTTTTGTGAACTGTAGCGTGCACCTAGAGATTGTTGGAGGCTCGTTTTGTGCTCATTTGTTGATTTTGTGAAGTTAGACTTTGGGTTATGAATAGCAATTTTTTACTTATTTTTTCCATTTTGATGTGTGTAGGTACCAAAGGTGACCTTGAAGGGCCACGGTAGTCTTGCCCATGCTTTCTTGTGGTATACTCAACTTTTTCCTGGTTTTAAGCAAATGGTCGACGAGGCGGGGTTTGGCGATTTTGTCCGTTTGGTTTCGAAGAGTACCAATGACCTGGCACACTTTTATGCTCTTGCTGAGGGATGGTGGAACACAATGAATACTTTTTATTTACCGGTCGATGAGATGACGATGATGCCCTTACACTTTTCCATGATTACTGGTTTGAGAAGTGGCGGGAAGCGCCTGATTATGGACTATTTTTATGAGATCAATCCTGAAGCTGTTGAGATGCTGATCGGGGTTGTTCATCTGAATCTAGAGGGGCATCGATTTCTCTCCGTCTGGCTTTATCAGGCTTACGGAAAGGGGGGTACAACCTAAATAACCATCAACTGTTGAGGGTATTCCTTCTATATGTCATTGGTTGTTCGATCTTTGCAACATGGAATGACCAGGTGAGCTTGAGGTTCCTTTCTTGTTTAGAGACTATCGATGAGATCCCTTCCTATGACTAGGGTGGTGTTGCCTTGGCTCATCTTTATAAGCATATGGGTGAGGTTTTTTGTGGGGCCATCAAATCGACTGGCAGGTTCTGGCGAGCTTGGGAGGTATGTCCTATGACTTTTCCTTTTCTCTCGGCTCTTCCTTGCTTCTATTTTCTAATTTTCACTTTTTTTGTACAGCTCTGGAGCTTTGAGTACCTGAAGATGTTGGCTCCTACCCATGCCGATGAGTTGGGTGAGGATGAGGATGGCATGGCTCCTGTGCCATTGTTCCCTCGGGGCTTGAGATGGCGGAGAGATGTTGTTGGGGTCAAAAGCGGGGCCCACCAGATTATCCTTTTGAGGAATTTCTTATCTGAGCAGACGGTTCCCAGCGTTGACTGGATACCTTAGGAGAGTGTTTCCTATATTGCTCCAGAGGAGATTCAGGCGGTCAAGCCTCTTGACTCTTGCCGACTTCTGATGGAGAGTACTGAAGGTAGGCAGTAGTACCTCAGCGAGCGAGTGTCTCGGCAGGTGATTGGTGGTCTGAGGTACCGCGTTCCTCATACTTCTCTTATGACGAATGTTGATGACCTTTCTACTGCCGATTTAATGGCGGCTTTGGTTGGTACTAATGCTTGGAATCATTTCGATTCCGAGACTGGTTATGAGACTTACCGTGGTCGCATCCTGATTCCCAACTTCCCACTTTCAGCCATGAGTTTCTTTTACATTTTTATCTCTATTCGTCACTTATGTGTTGGACTCACCTTTTCATAACTTGTTTTGTGCCTATAATTTCATGAGATGTATAGGAGGCAGGATCCTCTGGCTTCTGACCCTATCCCTCCTTGGGATTGGGCCGTCAATGTTTTGGGTGCCGATGGTTCCCCTCAGATCATGGAGGTGCCACGAGTCACGTGTAGGCATCCAACCTAGCCAATTGGCGTCCTTAATGTCCCTTGGAGTTATGCTGAGTAGGATCACGCCTTGGCAGCTAGCGTACGGTCTTTGGTCCTTGCGTGAGACCACCGGGTATGTCTCTAATTTTACTCTCCTTAAGGTTTATAAGGTTCTAACCCTAGATTTTGCCCTTGATAGATGGATGGCATGCGGTAGTTCGCCACCAGTCAGATGGCATCCTTGGTAAGAATCTCACTAGACTCTATTTTTGTACTTTTGTTGCTTCTCGACTGACTACTTCTATTTTATTAGTGTGCATAGTGTCGTGGAGGTGGTGCTGCCTCGTCGAGGACTAGGCCAAGGTGCAGGGGTGGCAGGAGGCCGTCATCGACGTACACTCTGGGAAGTCCGACGAAGGATGAAGATGAGGAGGACTGATGCCTCCTAAGCGAGGACTTTTGTTTTGTCGCCATTTTATGTTTTCAATTGGATTATACTAGTATATTTTGTGAACGGCGGATGATGTGTAGGATGATTTGTCGCCTTTTGACAGAGTATTATGATGTTTTGCCTTTTAGGTCGGATAGCTTTTGGTTTGAAGGCGCAGTTGTGTGCTTGTTTTATTTGGTGATCTTGTGATGATATGTATATGTGCACTGTGATTCTGTGATTTTTTATGTTACTACTATGAGCAGCTTTGTGATAGTGAGTGTGTTTGCCTTACAGGTGGGATAGTCCATGAAACGAGTAGGTGCTGCCAAATTTTTGAATTTTCCTAGAGCTACAAAAGAAAATATTGCATTATATGATCCCGCTCAACTCTTCGCTTGGCTGAACATCACAAATGGTGTGAAACGGATCAACCTTTTTAGCTATGGCTTGACCGAGCTATTCTCTCTTCATCAAATGGCCTTGAATGCTAAGTTCATGCATGCTGCCATTGTCCACTGGGACTCTGTAAATCATGTCTTCAATTTCAATGTCATGGAGATATGCCCTCTGCTCGAGGAATTCTGTGCTATTCTCAGATTCGATCCAGGCTCAGACTTGATTCTTCCATTTACTGATAACCCCAGTCCTACTCGCGGCTTGGCCGAATACCTAAATTGTTCTACTACTGTCTCTCGTCGAGTGATTTATGGTGAAGTTCTCGACATTGCTTCCATCATCACTCGGTATGTTAATCTTGGAAATCCCAGCATATGTGACTCTTCACGCGGGGCCACTCTGATCTTGTGCATGACTTTACACTTCCTATTCTCGAGCACTTCTAGTGACTTGGTGCATGTATGCCTTGGACTAAAAGTGGGTAAGAACCCTATGGCCATGGTTCTAACTGAAACCCTGAATGGTTTGGACAATGCCTTTAACCAAGGTTTTCGGGGCACCTTCAGTGTTGCAGGCTTGGCTATATGAGTGCCTCCAGCTATGGACAAGCCGAGTGCCACAAGTTTATTTTTGTAGGGTCGTACTTTGTTCTTACTACACTTTTGTTGACTGGGTTCGTATGTTGGGTACTCTTTCTAAAGCAGACATTTGCTGGATTGTGGGACGTTGGGGACTTCACGCTGTTACCATCAGCCTTGGGGATCACCCGAGAATATGGTTGATGGGTCTGAGAGTGACTTCTTTCTATCATCCTCGTCGATTGGCTTGGCAATATGGGCAAGTTCAACAGGCCCCTTAGGGATTCACTCAGAGGGTCTTTGCTTCCAGTGTCAGGGTTGTCATTATTGCTGCTTTCATCAGAGGTTGGACTCATCGAATAAAGCCTATTTTTGAAGACCTTTGAAGAAATAAAACACACAAAGTAAAACTAGGCTTGACTGATTCTGCATTTTCCTCCAAGAGTCTTTAATATTTATGACTACTTTTTTGGAAGAAGAACTCTTATTTTTTCTTTTATTCCTGCTTATGTAATAGTTGAAGTTTGTTTATTGATGAACCTTGGTTACTTTGATAACCTTATTTAATGCATTCGATTTCTGAAAACATTTTAAAGTAAGATTTTGATCAGATGTTGCTTTTGATACTTACTTGGATGTGTTGGGGTGATTAGAGGCAAATGAGGCGGGTAATCGAAGTTTGCCCCTAGTTTGGGATATGGGAGGTTGTGAGGCAAATGAGGTAGGTGACCGAAGTTTGTCCCTAGTTTAGAAGAGATTCAGGCAAACAAGGCGGGTGGCCGAAGTTTGCCCCTAGTGTAGAGGGTGGTTTATTGGTTTTGGTAAGGACCGCGACTTTATTTCTCTCATATGCTCGTAATTTTTGCCTAGGCACCAGTAAAGTGACCTAGTCAGCTCTTTTCTCTCTTTTGTTATTGCTCACTTTGGATTTAACTCTATTTTTTGCCTAGGAATCCTTTCAGATTTTTGACCTAGCGAATCATCCTTCTTTTCCAACGTAGCTCGGGCTGCGATTTCGAAAGAAAAGGGTTGATTTTGATGCGACCGAACCAATGCGGTTGCCTACGTATCCCTGAGTAGGAATCATGTCTAGTGTAGTTCAGGGCAAGGCTTAAAAGGGATGGGCTATTTTGTGGGTGGAGCGACTGAACCGATGCGGTAGCCTATGTATCCCCTAGTGGGAATCAGGTCGAGCATAGTTTAAGGCAAGGCTTGAAGAGATGGGCTATTTTGTGGGTGGAGCGACTGAACCAATGCGATTTCCTACGTATCCCCGAGTGGGAATCAGGTCGAGCGTAGTTCAGGGCAAGGCTTGAAAGAAATGGGTAAAAAGTCAAGCATAGTACTTTTTGAGGTGATTCATGTTGATTGGTTCTTTGAATTCGACGCCAACGAGGTCCATGAGGTAGGTCGCTCCCCCTGAAAGGATAGATTTAATGATATAAGGGCCAACCCATTTAGGTTTGAATTCCACACGGATCAAAGATTGGGGCTCCCAGTTCCTTAAGAACAAGGCCACCCTTGACAATTTTTCTTGGATGAACCTTCTTGTAAAAAGCACGAGCTATCCTCTTTTTATAGATTCGGACATGGTCGACTGCCGCTAGGCGCTTTTCATCTAGGAGTGCCAATTCTTCATATCTTTCCCTTAGCCAATCAGACTCTGAAATTTCACATTCTGCCATCACTCGTAGGGATGGTAACTCTATTTCGACCAGGAATTATTCTTCTATACCATATACCAGTGAATAAGGAGTCGCTCTTGTAGACGTCCTTATCGAGGTTCTGTATCCCCAAAGCACAAATGGTAGTTTCTCGTGCCAGTCTTTGTAAGTATTGGCCGACTTCTGTAGTATGGCCTTGACATTCTTGTTCGCAGCTTCGACTGCCCCATTGGTTCGCGGCCTGTATAGTGATAACTTATGATAAGTGATTTTGTATTCTTCAAACAGATCCCTGACTTCTGGTTTGAAATGACTCCCATTGTCCGAAATAATCTCATAGGGGAATCCATAGCGGCAGATGAGATTTCTCTTGATGAACTTGGCCACTTCCTTAACCCCAACTTGGTGTAGGATTCAGTCTCTACCCACTTCGTGAAGTAGTCAATGGCCAACAAAATGTATCGATTCTCGTTCGAGGCCTTTGGAACAATTTCGCCAATGATATCGATTCCCTAGGTTGAGAATGGCCATGGAGAGGTCATACTATAGAGCAGAGATGGCGGTATATGCATCATACATGCATAGATTTGGCACTTGTGGCACGTTCTCACGTATTCACAACAATCTTTTTCCAATGTTGTCCAGTAGTACCCCTATCTTACAATTTTCTTGCCCAGCATGTGACCATTCATACGTGGACCGCATACCCCCTCATGTACTTCTTCCATCATCCTTCTGGTGATCTTTCCGAACAAGCAAGTCAGGTTGTGACCATTGTACCCTTTTTTCAGCAATTTTCCCCTACAAATGATGAATTGTGCTGCGAACCTTCAAATTGCTCTTTTGTCTTTCTCAGTAGACTCTTGGGGGTACGTTCCCCTTTCTATAAAGTCCCAAACATTTTGGAACCACGGTGTTTCTTTTTCTTCTTCGATTGCAGCGATCATGCTGAATGAAGGCTCGTATCTTTGCTCAATTACCAGAGGCATCATTTTGACTCCCACGGGGATTTTGATCATGGAGGCTAGAGTAGCCAATGAATCTGCTAACTGGTTCTCCTCCCTGAGTAGGTAAAAGAATGTCATACTTTTGAACTATTTTTTTATTCCGTCGAGATGGTCGTGATAGGGCTTCAACCTTTTTTCTTTTACCTTCCATTCTCCTCTGGCTTGAGATACGATGTGGTTTGAATCTCCGAAGACATCCAATTTTTGAACTTTTAATTCTATGGTCGCTTTCATCCCCAAAATGCATGCCTCATATTCAGCAGCAATATTGGTTGAGTTATAATTGAGCTTGCCTGCTAGTGGGGTGTGGTCCCCATTTGGCGATACCAGAATCATTCATACTCTATAGCCTTTCATGTTGGCTACCCCATCAAAGTACAACTTCAACTGCTCTTCTTTCATTTCCATGATATTTTTGTTCGAGAACGAAAAGTCTCCATTTACTTCAGAGTCAACAGCGTGCTCCGTAAGATGCTCAGCTATGGATCTCCCTTTCACCGATTTGATTGTTACATACTTGATATCAAATTCAGATAGTAGAAGTAACCAATGGGATGTACGACCGGTCAGGGCTGATTTTTTTAGGATATATTTTAGAGGATCCATGCGAGATATGAGCACAATCAGAAAGGCTAACATGTAGTGCCTTAGCCCAAGATAATTTTTTGAGGGTAGAATAATTGAGCTCATACCCAGTCATCCTATTGCTAAGTTAATATATGGCTTTTTCAGAGTGGCACCCTTCTCCTTCTTGGGCTAGCATGCAACCTATAGCATTTTCGGAGACAGATAGGTAAAGAAATAAGGGCTTGTGAGGGATGGGTGGTGAATGGGTAGGTGGACTTTGAAGGTAGGCTTTTATTTTGTCAAATGCGACATGGCATTAGTCATCCCATTGGGACTTCTCTCTTTTTCTCAGTAATCGGAATAAGGGATCCCATGTAGTCGTGAGCTTTGACCTAAAGCAGCTGATGAATTGGATCCTCCCACGATACCATTTCTAGAATTTCCTTGATTTTAGAGGGATCAACCTCTATCCCCCTTTGTGTAATGAGAAAACCTAGGAGCTTCCCAGAGGTCATACCAAAAGTAAACTTCTTTGGATTTAGCCTCATCTTGTATTTACGCAACCTTTCAAAAAACTTCTCCAATGCTACCAAGTGTTCCTCTCTATCCTTGGATTTTACGATCATGTCATCTGCATATACTTCTACTTCCTTGCAAATCATGTCATGCAACTGGGTGGTGGCAGCCCTTTGGCAGGTTGCTCCAGCATTCTTGAGTCCAACAGGCATCACTTTATGGCAGTAGGTTCCCCATAGTGTGGTGAATGTTGTCTTTTCCTGATCTTCCAGTGCCATTAGAATCTGATTGTACCCTGAGAAACCATCCATGAACGACAGTAGCTAATGTCCTGCAGTTTTATCTACCAAAAGATCAATGTGGGGGAGTAGAAAGTCCTCCTTTGGATTGGCTTTGTTTAGATCATGGAAGTCGATGCATACGTGAACTTTTCCATCCTTCTTGGGGACTAGTACGATGTTGGCAACCCATTTCGGATACTCTATAACAATGATGTGCCCCGCCTTGAATTGTTTCTCCACTTCTTCTTTAACCTTGAGTGCCTATTCTGGCCTCATGCGCCTTAGTTTCTGCTTGACATGTTTCAAATTGGGGAGGAGACGGATATGATGTTGGACAATGTTGGGATCGACCCCAGGCATGTCTTCGTAAGACCAACCAAAAACATCTTTAAATTATTTTAGTACGAGAGTCAATTTTTCGTTTTCTTCTTTATTGAGTGTTGAACCGATTTGCATAATTTTTTGCTCAAGTGTCTTCTCTTATTTCACCTAGGTCAATCGATAAAGTATCTTCGATTATTTAATAAGCAGGTGGTTTTTCAATTAGTTGCTTAAGTTCGATTGGGAGATCATTGGTGGGATCTGTGCATTCACAAGTATTAAACACAGAGGAGTAAGCAGAACCGTCTTTCATTTCATTCATAATAGGTGGAGTGATTACATCAGACAGTGGTGGGCCTACGGTGGCTGACTCTGGTACAGACTCGATAATTGGAAGTACAAACTCCAGGGGAATAGGGGATAAGGAGACAGACAGATGACTCTATAGCCCGATTGCTCAGACCCTCCTCAGCTGGTGCGATCTGATCATCATGGCTCCTAGCACTCTTTCCTTCCTTTTCTTCAGCAGATTCTTCCCACATCTTCTTGATAGCATCAATTTCCAGATAATTCAACAAGTCTTCCTCTGGGGTTTTCACAACTTCTTCTAGATAGAACGGATCTTGATAGGAGGGCCTTTCACAGTCAGCAAAGATTTTAAGTCCAGGGTGCCTTTTTTCGATGGTCTGATGGTTCCAAGGTTCACGGAACCCAAAATAGGGGAAGTCATCCTCTTCTTTGATGAACTGCCCATTCAAGGTCTTGCGGTACGGCAGGAGACGCCTCACTCTTTTCTTCCATGGCTTTTGTAGCTCGAGGTCTTCCTTAGTGGGCTTGTACCCCAATCTGAAAGTGCCTTTTTGTCCTTTGATCTGAGGGAACTCGCGAATCCCTTATTAACGTTGGCCCAATCCCATTCCAGGGAAGTAGTTCATTTTGTAGATGATACTAACAACCACAGAGTGGATCTCAGGGAACCTGCCTTCATCATTGATCATGTGGACCTTTTTCAATGAAAAATCCTCTGATTTCTTCCTCTTCCAGTTCGGATATTTGGATTTTAAAGACAGAAGCGTAGCTTGGAAGCCTTCATTTCCCCAACTGTTGCTGAAGATAATTTTCACTTTTTCTTATAAATGTACTTGATTATTTGGTGCACAGTGGATGATACCGCTTTGTTGACATGCAGCCAAGGCCTCCCAATAAACAAATTGAATGAGGTAGGTATATCCATGACTTGCAAGAGCTGAGTGCAAACCAAAGACCCTACTTAGATTTGGAGAAAAACCATCCCCATCACAGTTCTCTTGGTGTTATCATAAGCTCTCATGGATTATACAGACGGAGTGATGTCTAGAATGCTAACTCCCAAGGCGGTGGCGATTCTTAATGCATAGACATTTAGGGCAGAATCTGTATCGACTAGACAAAATGGCACTTGCTGCCCCTTGCACCCAATAGTGATGTACAAAGCTTTGTTATGTGTAGATCCTTCTGGCGGTAGATCCTTATCAGAGAAGGTAATGACTGGATTAGGGGTGAGTTTGCCTAAGAAAGCCACCGTAACTTCTGGTACATCATCAATGGGGACCTCAATTCTAGCTAAGGCATTCAACACAGCCTGCCTATGCTTGTAGGATGTCACCATGATGTTCCACATTAAGAGGTGTGCTTGAGTTTTCTTCAATTGCTTTATCAACTCATTGTCCTCTTTGATAACCTCATCTATTTTTCCCTTTCCCTTGTCTTTGACTAGTCTTTTCTCGATGGTTTCTATAACAGGCTGTGGAGGCTGATAATGACGACCTGACCTAGTTAGATGATCAATCTCGGTAGGAGTAGGTCCTTCTAAATTCCCATCTTCTTTGAACCAATCACATTATGTTACCACAATGGTTTCTCCGGCTCGTTCCAGATGGAGGCATCACTTTCTTTGTTGGGATCGTACCATTTGAGGTTTACCGCCCCTCGATCATGTTCTTCCAGAAAGAATATATCTTGTTCATCATCCAGCTACTGTAGACACCCCATTTTGTCGGCTATCATATTTAGGAGACCCATAGCTTGGTGGTTCACAATGATCGAAAAAGACTCAAAAGGACTCCTGGAAGTTGATTCTATTTCTCAAAATGTTCAGAATGACCAAAATGCCCCTGAAAGCCCGAAAAACTCCCAGATTTGGACCAAAAGTTCTGGAAACATGCTATGTTGTAAGAAAAGTAAGAAAATGAGTTTTTAAGCAAAATCAGATGAAATCGTCAGCTCCCAGAGACCCCCGGAAGAGCCGGAAGTTCCCGAAAAGTCCCCGTTGATCAGTTTGACCAAGGTTTGACCAGTTTGACCAGAATTTGACTTTAGAACCAGACCACCGTAACAATTTTCAAATATTTTTCATGGACACTAGAGGTCAATAGCTTTCCAACAGTATACCGCACATAATTTTCAAATTTAAAACGAGTTTATTGTGAATTTTCGAAGGCGAAAAAGGGCGATCAAATCGGATTTTATCGTAAATACCGCAAAACTTTTCAAAGTGACCTATCCCCGAATTAATTTTTTTTATGTAAACTAGACTCCATTATCTTTCCAACAGTATATCACAACCTCAATTTAGAGTTTCTATGCATTTTCTGTGAATTTCGGACAAAATAGGGCCTTTTCGCGAATACGGAAACCTCTGGGGGCCTAAACAGGATTATCCAAACGATTGAGGAGCAGTGCCACCGCGGCACTGGCCCACTTCCGCCGCGACATAGGCCCAGTGCCGCCGTAGCACTCTTCTCTAGAACAGTATGTTTTTGTAATTACTTTTGGGGTTCCATTTTGATTAATTAAAAATCAAAACGACGTAGTTTTATGTTTCAGATGTTTAAACCCCAAAACCACCCCAAATTGGCCTATATAAACCCCCCTTGACTTCTCATTTTGGGGGTGTCAAATGTAAGCTTTGAAAATTTTGAGAGAGAAAGTTGTAGAGATAAGGATAGGATAGAGAGAAAAGAAGCTTTCTTCTTTGATTTCAAAACAAAAGTGAGTTCTAAACTTTGTTTTTACTTCATTACTCCTATTTACTTCATATTTAATACACCCAACCATCATTTTAGTGAGCATTTAAGAGAGAGGAAGCTACTTCCATGTCCAATGTCATCACATATGAGTGAAACATCAAACTACAAGTCCAATATCACATTGATTATCCTCTATTGATTGTTATTTAATTGCTTGTTTATACAATGTTCATCTCTTCTTACTTCATTTCTTTTTGATTTTCTTTATTTACTTACTAGTTCATCATCATCTAGATGATGACATGAAGTTTGAGGTGAGTGAATCTTTATGGATAGTAGCTCTTGACCTCAAAAACATGTTTGATAGATGATGATTATAACTTCAATACCTCCAAGGTATCCTTGAAGTTATGTTCAAATGAAAATAAATCTCTCCAACAATCTTGGAGGTTCTTGATGATGAGTTTGATGTTGACCTTTTAAGTGGCTATAGCCTTCATTGAGTATTGAAAATATGCTTTCAAAACTTCTATTTCAAACCCCCATTCTTAAAACCCTCACTTTGATTTCAAGAGATAAACCTTGTTTTCCCAAAATCTTCAAAACAGAGAGTCAAAATAGTGAGTGATCTGAGTTCAAAGATTTCTCTAGAACTCAATACTCAATGTATGGATGCAAGGCCACTTGGAAAGTCTTCCTAACCCATTAGAGAACACCCATGATTTTTGGTTTGACTTGAAAATACTTTAAAATGGTCCATTTGGACCCAAACATTTCTTCCAGACATTCTGCCTCTGCTGTCACAGCAGCTTGGTTGACTTCCAACTTGTTTTTCTGAAAACTTTTCCGAAAGGGGTGGTCCTAACTTATTTCTCCCTTAAACTTCAATGTCTTACGAAACTTTCTGTGTAAAATGGGCCACTAGATAATTGGTTTTCATTTTTTAATATTTTCTAACATTTCAGTCGACAATACGGACTCTGTTTCTGAATGACATCTATTGTTTATATGATTTCTCTCAATTTGGGATAGTTATAAAATATTGGCTTTTTGTGTTGTGTTCTAGACAGAATAAGGAAGATCGCAATAAAAAATCCTGCTTTGAAAATATCCCTAACTCCTCTTTTCAAATTTTGAAATATCATGTTACTGTTCTATCTACTATTCACAGCAATCATACTTTTACTTCCATCCTTTGATTTGATGCTTGCATGCACTCCAAATTAGTTCATGTCTTAGGAAGTAGTTCATACTACATTTGTACATATCCCATGATGATTTCTTTTATTAATTCATACACATTCTAGACTCCTAAGTCATTCTAGGAATCCATGACCACAAAGCACACTGCAACCTTGGCACATTCTAGATACATACATTGCATCCATGCAAAGATTTGGGGCTTTTATGAGTTCTAATCTAAGAAAATTATAAGGAATGAACTTGATCAATACGTTCATGTTTCCCTCGATCTAGTCTTCCTTTCTCATCCGTCCCGGGGATTGAGATATCTTCTTTCCTAAAAAATTAACATGCATTATAATAGCTTGCTAAGCATTTTTTGATTTCTTTGATTATTTGCTTCAAGAACAATTCATGTCCCCTTTAGATTAGGGAAGACTAATTACTTGATGCATGCTTAGATGATTTTTCCTAGGTTTATTTGTGTGATCTTTCACTTTACATTGTACGATATTTGATTTAGATCTTATGTATGATATCTTATCTTTAGATCTTTCATTTCAAATCTCCTTATGTGATGTAATATACTATCATAGTATTAATTGTCGAACATGGGGTGTTGTCACACCCGTTCCAGACATTTATGATTTTGAAAATGCATCATTTGGGATTTTGAAATTATTAATGTTATTAATAATTTGAGTTGAGTTGACGTGGGTCAACGGTAAGGTGTCAGTAAGGACACGAGAACATGAAAGTTCATATTGGATGATCATGAGTAAATGGCATTTATATGATTTAAATGTTATTTGACTTTATCTGGTATTTCTGTGAATAGTAATTATACCTGTGTAGTATAATTCTGGTAATCTTTGATATTGTTATATCATTTTGAGAACTGTGGTGAGAACGTGAGAGATACGTTAATTAAAAAGGTAGGTTGGGTAGAGATTTCACAGAATATAGTTTTCGGACGTTATTTTTGGACCCAAACAAAACCTAGTCGAAAACTTTTGAAATTTATAGTTTTCACTCGTAAAGTTATAAAATGGATGTGCGCGAAGTTTCGAGAACTAATTAGAAGTTTGAGGAACTCGTGGGGAGGTAAACGTAAATTCCAGAACTCTTGTCTATATATAGATGAGGATGAGATTCATTCTCATCCAAATCCAAACACAAATATCTAGAGAGAGGAGAGAGAAAAGGGAATTGAGCCAACGGGCTTTACGACGACAAACAACGACCGTTCGTCTGTCAGATTTTCACCAAATTCAAGATTTGAACTCGTGGAGGTAAGATCTACGTTTTGATACTACTTAGGCCGTGTTTGGCCAAGTTTTGTAAAAATCTTAATTTTAGACTTTTGGGAAAAATAGGTATAAACTTGTAGGAATTTTCTCAAATTCGAAATCTGACGATTATTTAGCCTCCTAGTCGATCCTTCAAAGTTTGGGGGAAATCGCACGAGGTATGAAGTTCTAACTTGTGAAATATAGAGAAATACATGTTTTATATTTCGACGACGAAATTGAGATCCGGGCAAAATCCATGTGTTTATTTTAGGCCCGTTAATTATGCACGCGCTAAATTGTGAAAAGCATGTCTAAATTTATGCGAGCACGTTAAGTTGTCTATGTGGGTCAAAGGGGAGTCTTATACAAATTCATGCCGGAGTAAGCTTCTCGATGTTTGAGAATTTAGTAGCGACGGCTACTGTGCATGGTTGATAGACTTGGACTTGCCGTGGCACTTGTGGATACAATGGTTGATAGACTTGGACTTGCCATTGGTATCGCGGTTTAAGACTTGGACTTGCCGCTACCGGATGAATGCGTATTTTTCTCCCTAGAGACTATTGCTATGATTTATGAGATTAAAGCATGTTTTATCCTATATTGCATATGTTAAACTTGTACAGTCAGCATATAGCTGAGCAGTGGAGATGTACTCCATTGCAGGTAAGAAGAAAGACAAGAATAAGCGCGATGAGTGAGGCCGATGAACGCCGGGGGATTCACTCTTGTATATGTTTTTGGTTGTAGATGTTTTAGATCCTAAACTTGTGTAAGGATTGGTAATATATTGTAATAGAACCATAGATTAGTTTCACAGTGTTGTAATCTTGTAATTGAACTCCTGTAGTTGTGTTTTAAATGTTGGAATTGGTGTTGGTTGTGAATATTGAAGAGCATAAGTTGTTAATAATTCAACACAGGGCTGCCAGCAGGGGAGCAGTCGACTGGAGCCAGGGTCAGTCGACTAGATCTCGTAGGTTTGAGACACTGAAAGTGAATAGTAAGAAAAGCAGTCGACTGAACCCTTTATCAGTCGACTGAACCACTGTAGGTTTTGGCTACTGCTTCTATTAATGGAAAAGCAGTCGACTGGGTCCCCAGATCAGTCGACTGGAACCCTTTTGCATAATGTTAAATTTTAGTTCTGGATAACACAGTCGACTGGGCAGTCGACTGAACCTCTGTTTTCATAACTGATTCTTTTGAATGTGTTTCTATGGACAAAACTTTTTGTACCTTTGATTTCCAATGGATTTTCAAACTCAGAGGGCGATGTTTCCTAAGTTTTCAAATACCAGGGTTGTGTTGAAGTTCTTTCCGCTGCGTATCGTTAGATGATGTTTGGATGAGCCTTGGTGGCGTGCCACGTGTCCTATTTCCACGCGTAGTGGGATGGGTCGTGACATTTATTGGTATCAGAGTTATAGGTAACAAAACTTTGGGAACGTTCGACGATGAGAAGAGTGTTGAGTGAATTGTCACATGTTCTAGATTGCATCCATACATATTAGAGATGTTTGATGCATATGGTATGTTGTTTTACATACATGATATTGTTATTGTTGTACATGCATAGTGTTTATGCATTAAGAACTACAGGATTGTAATCATGAGTGACGAAGAGCGAGAACTATCGCCGCACACTTGACGTATGAATGAAATGGCAGAAATGATGGGGAATATGGGAGAAATGATACGGAATATAGCGGAGCGACTGCCTCCTACGCCCCATATCGAAGTGGAACCAATAACTGTAGTACATACACCCGAAACTAGAGGTATAAGATCCGTATCCGAACAATTCGCTCGAAAGAAACCAATGGAATTTCATGGGACGCCTGATACAACATTGGCAGAACATTGGGTCATGGACATGGAACAAATTTTTGATCTATTCCGATGTCAGATAGAGAAAAGATTGAGAACGCAAGTGACGTACTGAGGGGTGAAACCCAGAACTGGTGGGTGAATGTCCTAGATCAAGGAGCACCGATTACTTGGGAAGGGTTTAAGGCAGAATTCAATCGCCGATTCTTTCCGCGAGCTGTCTACAATGCAAAGAAACGAGAGTTTGATAACTTGAAGCAGGGAGATATGACCGTAACCGAATATACTTCTAAGTACAACGCTTTGTTGAGATTTGGAAAGGGTTCTGTACCAGATGAGGAAGATAGGGCAAGAAAATTTGAAGAGGGTTTAAGGGATAATATCCGGTTGAGAGTAGAGACCTATGAGCATTTGACTGTTGCCGCAGTACAACAAACGGCGCTAGTGGCTGAGAGTGGAATGGAAAGGTCGAGGCAAAATCAATCCGGTAAACGAAGCAATGAGAGTGGGGATAGGAACCAAGGCGGATCTTTCAAGAGGCCGTTTCAAAGAGGCTCTGGTTCTAGTTTCAGTGAATTCAGGAGGACGCCAAGTAACATACCGTTGTGTTCACTTTGCATCCGACCACACTCAGGCCGATGTTTCATGACCAAACCCCAGAACAGGAACCAAGGCGGGGGTAGTACAAATTCAACACCCGACATGAGAGGCAAGTGTTATGATTGTGGAGTATTTGGACACCAAGCCAGGGATTGCCCGAGGAAGTATCCTCAGCAAGGAGCCAGTTCTATGGCTTCCAGTGGGTCAAAGCCTAGACAATCCAATGACGGAGGACAAAGGACGGAACAACGTCAAGGAAGAGCATATCAGATGAACCCAGGAGATATGACTGCTTCCGAGACAGTAGTCTCAGGTATGGTGCTTGTATGTTCGCACTTAGCACGCATACTTGTTGACTCGGGATCTAGGCATTCATTTGTATCGCATGCTTTTGTTGAACATTTGAATGTTATATCGGCACCGTTAGGATATGAATTGTCTATTACTGTGCCACTTAGTAAAGCGATAATGACGTCTGATGTGTATAAGAACTGTGAGATCAAATTAGGCGAGAAGTTGATGACTGTAGACCTTATACCGATTATGGTGAACCATTTCGATGTAATTCTGGGAATGGATTGGTTAGCCCTTAACCAAGCTACGATAGATTGTGAACGAAAAGAAGTTAATTTTCGATCACCAGTACATGGGAATTTTTGTTTCCAAGGGAATGGGGTTATACCGCCACCGTACTTGATTTCAGCAATTCGAGCGGGGAAGTTATTGAAAAAGGGATGTCAGGGATTCCTATGTTAAGTGATTGATGACTCAACGACCGAATTAAAAGTAGAAGACATTCCGATAGTGCGTGAATATCCAGATGTATTTCCTGATAATCTACCAGATGTTCTTATTAAGAGAGAGGTTGAGTTCACTATTGAGGTTATACCAGACTCAAGACCCGTATCAAAGGCACCATATAGAATGGCACCAGTGGAATTAAAGGAACTGAAAGTTCAACTACAAGAGTTACTTGACAAAGGTTTCATCCGACCAAGTGTATCGCTGTGGGGAGCTCTAATGTTGTTTGTAAAGAAGAAAGACGGTTCGATGAGAATGTGTGTGGACTATCGGGAATTGAACAAGTTGACAATCAAGAACAAGTATCCACTACCGAGAATTGATGACTTATTTGATCAACTTCGTGGAGCACAAGTATTCTCCAAGATAGACCTGAGATCAGGTTACCATCAGTTAAAAGTGAAGGCCGAAGATGTTGAGAAAACAGCTTTTCGAACGCGTTATGGACACTATGAGTTCTTAGTTATGCCATTTGGAGTTACCAATGCACCAGCTGCATTCATGGACCTTATGAATCGAGTATTCAAGGATTATTTGGATGACTTTGTGATAGTGTTCATCGACGATATTCTTATCTATTCACAGAGTAATATAGAACACGAAAATCACTTGAGGTTGGTACTTCAGAGATTACGAGAGAAGTAGTTATTTGGAAAATTCAAGAAATGTGAATTTTGGTTGTCTAGTATTACTTTTCTTGGTCATGTAATTGACAAGAATGGAGTATCAGTTGATCCTCACAAAGTAGAAGCTGTATCTAATTGGCAAAGACCGACATCTGTATCTGAAATTTGAAGTTTCTTGGGATTAGCGGGATACTACCGCCGTTTTATTAAACATTTCTCAAAGATTTCTTTACCTATGACAAGGTTGATGAGGAAAGGAATTACATTTGAATGGAGTCAGGAATGTGAAGACAGTTTTCAAGAATTGAAAGCACGACTAACGAGAGCACCTATTCTGACAATACCATCCGGAACTGAGGGGTTTGTGATCTATAGTGATTCGTCAGACAAAGGGTTGGGATGTGTACTTATGCAAGGTGGTAAAGTAATTGCTTATGCCTCTAGACAATTGAAGACACATGAGATTAATTATCCGACTCACGATCTTGAATTAGCCGCAGTAATTCATGCTTTGAAAATATGGAGACACTACCTGTACGGGGAAAAGTGTGAGATATTCACAGATCATAAGAGTTTGAAATATATTTTCACCCAACAGGACTTGAATATGAGACAGCGAAGATGGTTAGAATTGATGAAGGACTACGATCTTTCGATTGAGTACCATCCGGGAAAGGCGAATGTAGTAGCCGATGCATTAAGCCGGAAGATGCCGAGGAATTTAGCCGACGAGCTAACACAACAAAAAGAATTGGTAAAGGAGATGGAACGCTTAGAATTGGATGTGATTCCAGGGACCAATGATGGCTTAATGATGGCGATCGTAGCACACCCAGATATTATTGATGAAATCAAGAGGGAACAGTTTCACGATGTGTACTTATGCAAAATGAGAGACGAGATACCTTTGGGAAAGCGGCCTGATTTTGTATTAAAACAAGGAATTCTAAAGTTGGAGAACCGATTATGTGTACCAAATGTGAAAGACTTGAAAGAGAGGATTCTAGAAAAAGCTCATAGTATGAAATATTCCGTGCACCCGGGAAGTAATAAGATGTACAGAAACCTGAGGGAAAACTTCTTGTGGAAGGGTATGAAGCGTGAAGTCGCTAAGTTTGTATCCGAATGTTCGGCATGTCAGCAAGTGAAAGCAGAGAGACAAGCACCCGCGGGGTTATTACAACCTTTGCCAGTGTCGGAATGGAAGTGGGACGAGATCACGATGGACTTTGTTTCTGGATTTCCGCGATCGCGTAGCAAGAATGACAAGATTTGGGTTACAGTCGACCGATTAACCAAGTCAGCTCATTTTCTACCAATTAAGACTACTAAGCCGTCCAAATTAGCGGAATTGTATGTGAAAGAGATTGTAAGACTACATGGGGTACCAGCGGTGATTATATCCGATCGGGATAGTAGTTTTACGTCATGGTTTTGGGGAAGTTTGCAAAACACTATGGGTACGAAATTGAGTTTCAGTACCGCATTTCATCCTCAGACCGACGGACAGTCAGAGCGTATGATTCAGACCTTGGAAGATATGTTGAGATTGTGTGTCTTAGACTTTGGGGATGCTTGGGAGCACCACTTGCCGTTAATTGAATTTGCTTATAATAATGGATTCAAGTCAAGTATCGGCATGGCACCGTACGAAGCTCTGTATGGCCGTAAGTGTCGATCACTGGTTTGTTGGACCGAGGTGGGAGAAAGAAAGTTGTTAGGACCTGAGTTAATACAGGTGACTACTGAGAAGGTGAAGTTGATTCAGGAGCGACTTAAGGTATAGCTCAGAGTCGATATAAGAGTTATGCATACTCGAAACGGAGACCGATGACGTTCGAAGTAGGTGACCTTGTTTACTTACGAGTATCACCTTCGAAAGGCATTGTACGATTTGGAAAGAGAGGAAAGCTCAATCCAAGATTCATAGGACCTTTTGAGATTCAGGAAAGAGTAGGGCCGGTGGCTTACAGATTGGCATTGTCATCAGAGTTGGAACATGTGCACAATGTATTTCACGTGTCAATGTTGAGACGTTGTATGACTGATACAAGTAAGATCATTGTACCTGAAGCGCTGCAGATTCAGGGTGACTTGACTTATGTGGAACAACCGGTAGAGATCTTGGATCGCAAAGAACAAATTTTGAGAACTAAAACTATTCCAATGCTGAAAGTACTATGGCGTAGTCATACGGTGGAAGAGGCTACATGGAAAAGTGAGGAAGACATGAGGAATGAGTATCCGTACTTATTCGACGCGTGAGGTAAAGTTTGGGAACAAACTTCCTTTTTGGAGGGGAGAGTTGTCACACCCGTTCCAGAAATTTATGATTTTGAAAATGCATCATTTGGGATTTTGAAATTATTAATGTTATTAATAATTTGAGTTGAGTTGACGTGGGTCAACGGTAAGGTATCAGTAAGGACACGAGAACATGAAAGTTCATATTGCATGATCATGAGTAAATGGCATTTATATGATTTAAATGTTATTTGACTTTATCTGGTGTTTCTGTGAATAGTAATTATACCTGTGTAGTATAATTCTGGTAATCTTTGATATTGTTATATCATTTTGAGAACTGTGGTGAGAACTTGAGAGATACGTTAATTAAAAAGGTAGGTTGTGTTGAGAATTCACAGAATATAGTTTTCGGACGTTATTTTTGGACCCAAACAAAACCTAGTCGAAAACTTTTGAAATTTATAGTTTTCACTCGTAAAGTTATAAAATGGATGTGCGCGAAGTTTCGAGAACTAATTAGAAGTTTGAGGAACTCGTGGGGAGGTAAACGTAAATTCCAGAACTCTTGTCTATATATAGATGAGGATGAGATTCATTCTCATCCAAATCCAAACACAAATATCTAGAGAGAGGAGAGAGAAAAGGGAATTGAGCCAACGGGCTTTGCGACGACAAACGACGACCGTTCGTCTGTCAGATTTTCACCAAATTGAAGATTTGAACTCGTGGAGGTAAGATCTACGTTTTGATACTACTTAGGCCGTGTTTGGCCAAGTTTTGTAAAAATCTTAATTTTAGACTTTTGGGAAAAACAGGTATAAACTTGTAGGAATTTTCTCAAATTCGAAATCCGACGATTATTTAGCCTCCTAGTCGATCCTTCAAAGTTTGGGGGAAATCGCACAAGGTATGAAGTTCTAACTTGTGAAATATAGAGAAATACATGTTTTATATTTCGACCACGAAATTGAGATCCGGGCAAAATCCATGTGTTAATTTTAGGCCCGTTAATTATGCACGCGCTAAATTGTGAAAAGCATGTCTAAATTTATGCGAGCACGTTAAGTTGTCTATGTGGGTCAAAGGGGAGTCTTATACAAATTCATGCCGGAGTAAGCTTCTCGATGTTTGAGAATTTAGTAGCGACGGCTACTGTGCATGGTTGATAGACTTGGACTTGCCATGGCACTTGTGGATACAATGGTTGATAGACTTGGACTTGCCATTGGTATCGCGGTTTAAGGCTTGGACTTGCCGCTACCGGATGAATGCGTATTTTTCTCCCTAGAGACTATTGCTATGATTTATGAGATTAAAGCATGTTTTATCCTATATTGCATATGTTAAACTTGTACAGTCAGCATATAGCTGAGCAGTGGAGATGTACTCCATTGCAGGTAAGAAGAAAGACAAGAAGAAGCGCGATGAGTGAGGCCGATGAACGCCGGGGGCTTCACTCTTTTATATGTTTTTGGTTGTAGATGTTTTAGATCCTAAACTTGTGTAAGAATTGGTAATATATTGTAATAGAACCATAGATTAGTTTCACAGTGTTGTAATTTTGTAATTGAACTCCTGTAGTTGTGTTTTAAATGTTGGAATTGGTGTTGGTTGTGAATATTGAAGAGCATAAGTTGTTAATAATTCAACACAGAGCTGCCAGCAGGGGAGCAGTCGACTGGACCCAGGGTCAGTAGACTGGATCTCGTAGGTTTGAGACACTGAAAGTGAACAGTAAGAAAAGCAGTCGACTGAACCCTTTATCAGTCGACTAAACCACTGTAGGTTTTGGCTACTGCTTCTATTAATGGAAAAGCAGTCGACTGGGTCCCCAGATCAGTCGACTGGAACCCTTTTGCAAAATGTTAAATTTTAGTTCTGGATAACACAGTCGACTGGGCAGTCGACTGAACCTCTGTTTTCAGAACTGATTCTTTTGAATGTGTTTCTATGGACAAAACTTTTTGTACCTTTGATTTCCAATGGATTTTCAAACTCAGAGGGCGATGTTTCCTAAGTTTTCAAATACCAGGGTTGTGTTGAAGTTCTTTCCGCTGCGTATCGTTAGATGATGTTTGAATGAGCCTTGGTGGCGTGCCACGTGTCCTATTTCCACACGTAGTGGGATGGGTCGTGACAGGTGTCTACAGTATAAGATGATTGTTTGGATGCTAATTGAGGCCCGTCGAAAGATGGGGCGAGTTGAGGGTGTTTTAGTCGCGACAAAGGCTCCTTCCTCTCTCGTACCAAAACCCCGAGCCAAGTTCTTTGGTTATGAAGGGCTGGTTCCCTTTATCCATTTGGGTAAGTCAAAATTCGGTTTCTTGGTTACTTAAAGACCAAGTGGCAACTCTGTATCTGTTTTCAACAAACCTTCCTTTTCTTTCATTGATCCAAATAAATTTTAAACAAAAACAACAAAGAGGTGGAACGCCGCGTGTCCGCAATCTGGCGACTCTGCTGGGGACATTTATTTTAAAACAAAATAATACAGAGGTTTGACTCATAAGAAGCATCCTTAATATCATCTTTTTATTGTGTCTGGTTCACCGCATTGTATGCTGCATTACCCCTCCCGACTGTGTCTGAAACGCGGCGCTGACATTGTTCGGGTCTTGTTGTGCCAGGGCACAAGTCACCGTTGATACTGTACCTTCCAAGGTATATCAAAAAGAGTAAACACTTCTGTACTGTCTCTCTGACGGTATATTGGAACTCTCGTCAACGGACCCTCTTTGACCAAACCCAGCCTTTGTATATAGATTCATGTAGATCCTTTCATTGGACTATTGATTTATCTTTTCAGACAGGACAATGTGATATAACTGTTGTATGCCCTGACGGGATTACCTGCGCGGTGTACACGCTTATGTGATATGAGGCAGAACTTCTTTCTTATGATCCCCAAGGCAATCACTCACATGTGATCACATTGAGTTAACCTGCCTAGGCACCATGACAAAGATGTCTGCTCCATGCTCAGAAAGATATACACCGCAAACCTTGTTTGTTGGTCCTAAGACATAGGAGTATGAAAACCTGCTAGACAGTATGATCACTATCACCATATTAACCAGTTTCTTCCAGAAACTCTGTCCAGATATCCCAGAAATAACCATATTAACCAGTTTTTCCCAGAAACTCTGTCTAAATCTCCTAGATTTCCCAGATATACCAGTTTCTCCCAAAAACTCTGTCCTATCTTCCCGGATATACTAGTTTCTCCTAGAAATTCTGTCCTATCTTCCCAGATATACTAGTTTTTCCCAAAAACTCTATCCAAATTTCTCAGAAATATCCAAAGTACCTGTTTTCCCGGAAGCTCTGCCCAAATCTCCCAGATTCTCCCAAAATCCTAGCATCTCTGCTCAAGTCACCTAGAAATGCCCAGACATACTTGTTTCTCCTAGAAACTCTATCCCAATTTCGCAGAAATACCCATAGTACTTGTTTCTCCCAAAAACTCTGCCCAAATCACCCAGAAATGGCCAGACATACTTGTTTCTCCTAGAAACTCAATCCAAATTACGCAGAAATACCCATAGTACTTGTTTCTCCAGAAACTCTGCCCAAATCACCCAGAAATGGCCAGACATACTTGTTTCTCCTAGAAACTCTATCCAAATTTCCCAGAAATACCCATAGTACTTGTTTCTCCCAAAAACTCTGCCTAAATCACCCAGAAATGCCCAGATATACTTGTTTCTCCTAGAAACTCTATCCATATTTCTCAGAAATACCCAAAATGCCAGTTTCTCCTAGAAGCTCAGTCCAAATCAACCAGAAATCCCTATTTCTCCTAGAAACTCAAATGACTTCTAGAAATTTCTCCGAATCTTCCAAATCCCTGTTTCTCCCAGAAACTCTGTCCAACCGTTGACCTAATCCATGACAGTCACAGTAGTTCACTGTCGACTCATCACCGTCGGTCCAACCCATGACAATCACATAGTTCACTGACTACTCGTCATCTAGATTCGTGCATCGTCAGTTCATTAATCATCATTAATTTATCATCACTCCCATTTAAAATATGTTTTGTTCATCACTCTCATTCAAAATCTTGGGCTTCCATGTCCATTAAATTGTGCTTCTGTGTCCGTCACTTGACATCTCTGGTTTTCATGTCCATCACTTGAATTCTTAGGGTTTCTGTGTCCAGGACTTCCATGTCCATCGGTTATCTGTCAAACTTCATCTTTGATCAACGTCCTCAAGGACCCCACATCTGACTACATTCGCTTGCGAAGCACACTTTCCAAAATTCAGAAGTTTGCTCCAAAACCCAGAGTCTTGAAACCTCGGTGTCCCTATTAGGGTCAATAACTGCATCATAGTCAGAAACCCTAGCACGACATAAGTCCGCTCGGGGTGGCACACACCCCACAGCACCAGCTCACGCTAGGATCAGAACACAAAACATGATATAACTTAGGACACAATTCATATCACATCCATGCACTGCGTATCATCCTCATAGCATAGCATGTCTTGTTGTGCATGTGTGATTTGTTCCTTTATGCCCCGAACTACATCCTGGTCTGATTCCCCTTGGGATACGTAGGCAGCTCACGCAGAGCGCGACCAGCACTGACCTCAGCATCATTTTTTTTATCATTGCATCTTTTGCAATGTTTTTTATCCTAAATCTATAGCCTCCAAAAGACCTGTTTCTTCAAAGCTTTGGCACTTGCTTGCGACATGCGTTGCCTCGCAAGTTCATGCCAAAAAGGGGCAAACTGTAGACACCCCATTTTGTCGGCTATCAGATTTAGGAGAACCATAGCTTGGTGGTTCACAATGATTGAAAAAGACTCAAAAGGACTCCTGGAAGTTGGTTCTATTTCTCAAAATGTTCAGAATGACCAAAATGCCCCTGAAAGCCCGAAAAACTCCCAGATTTTGACCAAAAGTTCTGGAAACATTCTATGTCATAAGAAAAGTAATAAAATGAGTTTTTAAGCAAAATCAGATGAAATTGTCAGCTCCCAGAGTTCCCCGGAAGACCCGAAAGTTCCCAGAAAGTCCCCGTTGATCAGTTTGACGAAGGTTTGACCAGTTTGATCAGAATTTGACTTTAGAACCAGAGCACCATAACAATTTTCAAATATTTTTCATGGATACTAGAGGTTATTAGCTTTCCAACGGTATACCGCACATATTTTTTGGATTTAAAACGAGTTTATTGTGAATTTCCAAAGGCTAAAAAAGGCGATCAAATCGGCTTTTATCGCAAATACCGCAAAACTGTTCAAAGTGACCTATCTCCGAATTATTTGTTATGTAAACTAGACTCCATTACCTTTCCAACGGTATATCGCAACCTCAATTTAGAGTTTGTATGCATTTTTTGTGAATTTCGGACGAAATAGAGCTTTTTAGCGAATATCGAAACCTCTGGGGGCCTAAATAGAATTATCCAGACGATTGAGGAGCACTGGCCCACTACCGCCGCGGCATAGGCCCAGTGCCGCCGCGGCACTCTCCTCCAGAACAGTATGTTTTTGCAATTACTTTTGGGATTCCATTTTGATTAATTAAAAATCAAAACGACATAGGTCTATGTTTTTAGATGTTTGGGACCAATGGGAATACTTCTAAAACTTCAAAATCACCCCAAATTGGCTTATATAAACCCCCCTTGACTTCTCATTTTGGGGGTGTCAAATGTAAGCTTTGAAAACTTTTGGGAGAGAAAGTTGTAGAGATAAGGTTAGGATAGAGAGAAAAGAAGCTTTCTTCTTTCATTTCAAAACAAAAGTGAGTTCAAAACTTTGTTTTTACTTCATTACTCCTATTTACTTCATATTCAATACACCCAACCACCATTTTAGTGAGCATTTAAGAGAGAGGAAGCTACTTCCATGTCCAATGTTATCACATATGAGTGAAACATCAAACTACAAGTCCAATATCACATTGATTATCATCTATTGATTGTCATTTACTTGCTTGTTTATACAATGTTCATCTCTTCTTACCTCATTTCTTTTGGATTTTCTTTATTTACTTACTAGTTCATCATCATCTAGATGATGACATGAAGTTTGAGGTGAGTGAATCCTTATGGGTAGTAGTTATTGACCTCAAAAACATGTTTGATAGATGATGATTATAATTTCAATACCTCCAAGGTATCCTTGAAGTTATGTTCAAATGAAAATAAATCTCTCCAACAATCTTGGAGGTTCTTGATGATGAGTTTGATGTTGACATTTTAAGTGGCTATAGCCTTCATTGAGTATTGAAAATATGCTTTCAAAACTTCTATTTCAAACCCCCCTTCTTAAAACCCTCACTTTTATTTCAAGAGATAAACCTTGTTTTCCCAAAATCTTCAAAATGGTGAGTCAAAACAGTGAGTGATCTGAGTTCAAAGATTTCTCTAGAACTCAATACTCAATGTATGGATACAAGGCCACTTGGAAAGTCTTCCTAACTCATTAGAGAACACCCATGAATTTTGGTTTGACTTGGAAATACTTGAAAATGGTCCATTTTGACCCAAACATTCCTTCTAGACATTCTGCCTCTGCTGCCACAGCAGCTTGGTTGACTTCCAACTTGTTTTTTAGAACACTTTCCAAAAGGGGTGGTCCTAACTTACTTTTCTCTTAAACTTCAATGTCGTAGGGAACTTTCTGTATAAAATGGACCACTAAATCATTGGTTTTCATTTTCTATGATTTTCTAACATTTTAGTCGACAGTACGGACTCTGTTTCTGAATGACCTCTATTGTTTATATGATTTCTCTCAATCTGTGATACTTATTAAAGATTGGCTTTTTGGGTTGTGTTCTAAACACAATAAGGAAGATCTCTACAAATAGTCATGCTTTGAAAACATCCCTAACACCTCTTTTCAAATTTCGAAAGATCTTGTTACTGTTCTGTCTACTATTCATAGCAAGCATACTTTTACTTCCATCCTTTGATTTTATGCTTCCATGCACTCCAAATTAGTTCATGTCTTAAGAAGTAGTTCATACTACATTTTTACATATCCCATGATGATTTCATTCATTCATTCATACACATTCTTGACTCCTAAGTCATTCTAGGAATCCATGAACACAAAGCACACAGCAACCTTGGCACATTCTAGATACATACATTGCATCCATACAAAGATTTGGGGCATTTATGAGTCCTAATCTAAGAAGAATATAAGGAATGAACTTGATCGATATGTTCATGTTTTCCTCGATCTAGTCTTCCTTTCTCATCCGTCCCGGGGATTGAGAAATCTTCTTTCCTCAAAAATTAACATGAATCATAATAGCTTGCTAAGCATTTTTTGATTTCTTTGATTATTTGCTTCAAGAAAAATTCATGTCTCCTTTAGATTAGGGAAGACTAATTACTTGATGCATGATTAGATAATTTTTCCTAGGTTTATCTGTGTGATCTTTCACTTTATATTGTATGATATTTGATTTAGATCTTATGAATGATATCTTATCTTTAGATCTTCCATTTCAAATCTCCTAATGTGATGTAACATACTATCATAGTATTAATTGTTGAACCATACATAGTATAAGATGATTGTTTGGATGCTAATTGAGTCCCGTCGAAAGATGGGGCGAGTTGAGGGTGTTTAGTCGCGACAAAGGCTCCTTCCTCTCTCGTACCAAAACCCTGAGCCAAATTCTTTGGTTATGAAGGGTCGGTGCCCTTTATCCGTTTGGGTGAGTTAAAATTTGGTTTCTTGGTTCCTTAAAGACCAAGTGGCTACTCTGTATCTGTTTGCAATAGACCTTCCTTTTCTTTCTTTGATCCAAATCAATTTTAAACAAAAACAACAAAGAGGTGGAACGCTGCGTGTCCACAGCTGCTACTGCCATTCATCATCCTCCCCTTTAATTAGCTGAATTACCCAAAACTCTGGGATGTCAATGAGGGATAAGGGATGTCCTAAAGGGGTGACATAGGCGAAGGGTTGAAGGATACGGGATCGGATTCCATGAGGCTGATATTTTGGTGGTTTGGTAGGGGATTTTGGGTAACATAGGGCTACTTTGGTGGTGGTTCAATGATATTCTGGTCAATGAGGTCTTCGATATCATGGTGGAGGAGCATGCAATCATTGGTGTTGTGGCCAGGGGCTTGGTTGTAGGTGCAATGTTTAGATATCTCACAACTTGGTGGTGGAGGGGTATTTCAAGGTTAGAGCAGTTAGAGGTGGCCTTTTTTGAGGAGACGGTCTAAGGCTGAGGAGAGGGAGATCTCTAGTTGGGCAAAATTACGAGTATGCATTTTCTGGAAAGGGCGATTGGACAGGTTTGCTTGGTTGGACGATTGGTACGGCCTAGGAGGGTATGCCATATGTTGACTGCTAAGGGCATTAACATCCAGAGCGTTGCGGGAGTAGTTGGGCCTTTTTAACTAACTCGGAGCCACATCCTTCTTAATCTTTTTTCCCTGATAGCGTCTTCAATTCGAGTTCAAACTTCAAATAACTCCTTAAAGGTGGAGATAGATTGATAGAATAACTTCTCATGGTAGAGTGGTTACAGATTTCAAATTAGCATCCTCACTTGTTCCTACTCAATTGGCCGGTGGGTCATCTGGGCCACTTTACTCCTTCATCTGCTCAAGAAAGCAGCAAAGGACTCATTGTTGTTCTGCCAGGTAGTTTCCAAATCCCTGATCGTGACATTCAGCTCTTGATTGTAAGGATAGTGATCGACAAACACCCGAACGATGTCTTCCCATGCCTCAATTTTGGAGGCTTCCAAGGTAAGGAACCATGATAGTGTAGACTTTGCGAGGGTTTGCGGGAATAACATTGCAATGTGCTCATGAGTGCAGCCCATTGACTAGATGACGCTCATACACAAGTTCACATGGCTTTTTGGATTCCCGATTCCATCAAAATAGTCAATGGCAGGCATCTTGAAGTTTTCTGGCAGTTTCAGCTTAACTGGCTTGAAAAGCCCTTCTAGGTCTAGCAAAGTAATCATCAACCCCCTTGCTATTCCTCAATGCACTTTCTAGCTTATCAACCTTGTCCATTTTTTCCTGGAGCTTTTTCTTATATGCAGGCGGTGGGACCCGTTGAAACCATTCTTCTTCCCCATTATTGTCATGTATAGTGACGGAAGGTGGTACAAACCCCGATAGTGGTGGTGGCATGAATCCTAGTGGTGGTGGGAACCCAAGTTGGTACTATGGCTACTGTTGTTTTAATTCCTCTATGAACTTCAAAACTTGGGCCAGGCTGTCGGACTGCTGGCTTATGGTTGCTCCCAACTTGGCAACCTTGTTTTCTAACTCTTCCTGGTTCATGCTGAAATAACTTGTCGGGGTAATTCTCACCAAACGATTATTTGAATTTCTGACCCAGGACGAGGATCCCAGCTACTGACTTTGGGAATCTTTACTGACCTACAGATTTTGAGAGGACTATATCAGATTTTAAGAATGACAATTCTTAGACAGACAATGAAAGTGATGTTAACAAACGTGGACTCACTTATTTATAGACTGATTGAAACGGTGCGTGTAGACTGATAAGAAAGGTGTATGCATATGAGACAAGCATGCGGATGCAAGCCCTAATCTACATGATGCTCCTATTTCAAGCAAATAGCAGTTAAACAAATAAGGTCTTAGCCATACAGAGTGTGCTAACCTTACCTTCCAGTATGATCACTTGGGGATAACAAGGATTTCCAAGATATTTTGAGAAGTCAGGATGGAGTTTGTGGGAAAAACTGGTTATATCTGGGTGAGTTAGACAGAGTTTTCGGGAGAAATTGGTCGTATTTGGATGAGTTGGACAGATCTTTTGGGAGAAACTGGTCATATCTTGGATATCTGAATGGAGTTTCTGGGAGAAACTGGTTATATTTGGATGAGTTGGACAGAGTTTCTAGGAAAAACTAGTTATATCTGGGATATCTGAATGGAGTTGCTGGGAGAAATTGGTTATATCTGGATGAGTTAGACAGAGTTTCCGGGAGCAATTGAGCGTATCTGGATGAGTTGGACAGAGCTTCTGGGAGAAACATTGTTATATCTGAGATACCTGAATAGAGTTTCTGGGAGAAACTGGTTATATCTGGATGAGTTGGACAGAGTTTCTGGGATAAACTGGTTATATCTGGGATATCTTAATGGAGTTTCTAGGTTATATCTGGATGGGTTGGATTAGTTTCTGGGAGAAACTAGTCATATATGGGATATCTGAATGGAGTTTCTGGGAGAAACTGGTTATATCTAGATGTTTTTGGGACATATGGACAGAGTTTCTGTGAGAAACAAGTATTTTGGATATTTCTGGGAAATTTGGATAGAGTTTCTGGAGAAACATGGATGTATGACAAGAGTAAGCGATGATGGTGATCATACTGTCTAGCAAGTTTTAATACTCCTATATCTTAGGACCAACAAACAAGATTTCTGGTGTATATCTTTGTGAGCATTGACCAGACATCCTTGTCATGGTGCCTAGGCAGGTCAACTCAATATAATCATATGTGAGTGATTGATTTGGGAATCATAAGAAAGAGGTTCTGCCTTATTCCACATAAGCATCTACACCGCGCAGGTAATCCCGTCTGGGTATATAGCAAATATATCATATTATCCTATCTGAAAAGATAAATGAACAGTCCTATTAAAGGTTCTATAGGAATCTATATGCAAAGGCTGGGTTTAGTCAAAGAGGGTCCATTGACGAGAGTTCCAATATACCGTCGGAGAGATGTACAGAGGTTTTTACTCTTTTAGATATACCTTGGAAGGTACAGCATCAACAGTGACTTGTGCCCTGGCACAGCAAGACCTGAACAATGTCAGTGTCGCGTTTCAGACACAGTCTAAGGGGAAAATGCAGGAGTGTAATGCGGTGAACCAGACACAGTAAAAAGATGATTTTAAGGATGATTCTTATGAGCCAAACCTATGTATCATTTTGTTTTTAAATAAATATCCCCAGCAGAGTCACCAGATTATGGACACGCGAAATCGGTTTTCCTCTTTGTTTTGAAATTGATTTGAAGAAATGAAAAGAAAGGTCTGTTTAAAACAGATATAGAGTCGTCACTTGGTCTTTAAGAAACCAAGAAACCTAATTTTGACTCACCCAAATGGATAAAGGGCACCGGCTCTTCATAACCAAAGAACTTGGCTTGGGGTTTTGGTACGAGAGAGGAAGGAGCCTTTGTCATGACTAAAACACACTAAACTCGCCCCCGTCTCTCGACAAGCCTCAATAAGCATCCAAATTATCATCTTATACTACGTTTGTTTCGACAATTAATACTATGATAGTATATTACATTACATAAGAATCTTGAAATGGAAGATCTAAAGATAAGAGATCATTCATAAGATCTAAGCCAAATATCACAGAATGCAAAAGTGAAAGATTACACAAACAAACCTAGGAAAAATCATCTAATCATATATCAAGTAATCAAGTTTTGCTAGTCTAAAGGGGACATGAATTGTTCTTGGAATAAATAATCAAAGAAAATTAAATATGCTTAGCAAGCTAGAATGATGCATGTTAATCTTTGAGAAAAGAATATCTCTCAATTCCCGGGACGGATTAGAAAGGATGATTAGATCAAAAGGGGAAGCATGAACGTGTGATCAAGTTCATTCCTTATAATCTTCTTAGATTAGGAGTTACTAAAACTCTAAATCTTGCATGGATTCCATGTATGATCCTAGAATGTGCAAAGGTTGTAGTGTGTTTGTTTACATGGACTTTCTAAAGTGACTTAGAAGTCTAGAGTATGCATGAATGTATGTAGAAAATTATTATAGAATGTATACAAATGTAGTATGAACTACTTCTTAAGATATGAGCTAATTTTGAGTGCATGTGAGCATCAAATCAAGGAATGAAAGTAAAAGTATGCTAGCTGTGAATAGTGGATAGAATAGTGACTTGATTTTGTAAAAAAGGAAAAGTGGGATTAGAAATGTTTTTAGTTCATGATTTTTTTATGGAGATCAACCTTATTGTGTCTAGAACACATATCAAAAAGCCAAACTATAATAACTATTATAGATTGAGAGAAATCATATAAACAATAGAGATTGCTCAGAAACAGAATCCATACAGTCGACTGAAATGTTGAAAAAATCTTAGAAAATGAAAACAAAACATCTAGAGGCCCATATTATACCAAACAGTTCCCTAAGCCACTGAAGTTCAAGGGAAAAATGAGTTAGGATCAGTCCCTTTGGAAAAGATTTCTAAGAAACAAGTTGAAAGTCAACATAGCTGTTGTGAGAGTAAAAATAGATTGTCTTGAAGAAATGTTTGGACCAAAATGGAACCCTTCCAAGTGTTTTTAGACCAAACCAAAAATCATGGGTGTTCTCTAATGAGTTAGGAAGACTTTCCAAGTGGTCTTGTAATCACCCATCGACTATGGAACTCAGAATATTATTTTGAAGTTGAATAACTTACTGTTGTGATGATTTTTGAGAAAGAACAAGATTATTTCTTCGAATCCAAATATTTGGGTTTTAGAGGGGTTTTGAAATAGGGGTTTTTGAAAGCATATCTTCAACATCAAATGGGGATTACAACCTTTTGGAATATTAACATCAAACTCAAGTCAAGAACTTCCAAGATTGTTGGAAAGATTTTGTTTTCATTTGAATGTGACTTCAAGAATACATAGGAATGTATTGAAGTCATAATCATCATCTATCAAACATGTTTTTGAGGTCAAGAGTTACTGATCGGGAGAGAACAAATCCTATTTATACGCCTTAATTCACATTTGTTAGTACCTTTTTATCCTATTTTTGTATATTTTTACTTTATTTTCTATTTTCTGACAGGATTTGGAAGAAATTAAGTATACCAGGCTAAACAAGGTGAAAAAGCACAAAGAAAGAAGCTGAAAAAAGCCAATCGCGCGCGCGACCCGCTCTCGCGAGGTCCCATATCGCGCTCGGGCGACCAGTGTAAAAATCAAATATGTGTATTTCAGTATTCTGAGGACTCCTACGTGAATGAAACTGCCTAATTACGTTTAAATTGCAAAATATAGCAGTTTTAGTGCGTTTCGGGTTAGGAAAGCTTCCAAAACTTGTTGTAAATCTATATATACCCTATTTTACTTCAAATTAGGGGTTGGCAATTGTTATACACACAATATACAACCACACTTTCAGCCATTGAAGGGAGGGAAGCAAGGAGAATAAGAAGAAGACCAAGGATTTCCATGGCCTCCTCCATCAACTACTTGCCATCTGCCGCTTCTATGGACAACTAAACTCAAGATCTAGGGTTTCAATGAAACCCTAGCCAAGTAATAGGGTGTATTTTATGTTTTTATTTTAGTTTTATTATGTATGTATGACAGTTACATGTTCCGAGGATTTTTATAAATAAATCGTGCTTTTTTTGATTAAATCATTACTTTCAAAGTTTACTCTTGTCTTAGATCTATTTTGATGGTAGTGTCCTCAATGATCTATGCTTGCTGTGCTTGTTTAGATTATTTACATGTAATGGTGCTTAAATTGAATTATGCTATCAAGTATCCGAATAGTCCATGCCTAGATTAGACGGATTATACCACAACCCTAGTTTAGTGTGGGATAATTCGTGCTAACCGAAGATGGATTATGTTGGTGCTTGAACCATAGTTATTTTCTTGACGAAGGAATTGGGCTTGTAGCTACAATTCTCCATTATCATCCAACCTAATAAGTTAAAGTAATTCATAAATGCCTGTGGACACCGGCATTTGGGAGGGGCCCGCCTTTTAGGTTTGAAATTGTTGTCTTGAAAAGAAAAAGAAAAGAAGGTCTGTTGAAAATAGATACAGAGTCGCCACTTGGTCTTTAAGGAACCAAGAAACCTAATTTTGACTCACCCAAATGGATAAAGGGCACCAGCCCTTCATAACCAAAGAACATGGCTTGGGGTTTTGGTACGAGAGAGGAAGGAGCCTTTGTCGCGACTAAAACACCCTCAACTCGCCCTGTCTTTCAATGGGCCTCAATTAGCATCCAAATAATCATCTTAAACTATGTATGGTTCGACAATTAATACTATGATAGTATATTACATCTCATAAGAAACTTTGAAATGGAAGATCTAAAAGATAAGATATCACTCATAAGATCTAAGTCAAATATCATACAATGTAAAGTGACAGATCACACAAATAAACCTAGGAAAAATTGTCTAATCATATATTAAGCAATTATGTTTCCCTAATCTAAAGGGGACATGAATGGTTCTTGAAACAAATAATCAAAGAATCAAAGTATGCTTAGAAAGCTAGAATGATGCATGTTAATCTTTGAGAAAATAAGATCTCTCAATCCCCGGGACGGATGAGAAAGGAGGATTAGATCGAGGGGAAACATGAACGTATGATCAAGTTCATTCCTTATAATCTTCTTAGATTAGGAGTCACAAAAGCCCCAAATCTTTGCATGGATGCAATGTATGTGTCTAGAATGTGCCAAGGTTTTTGTGTTCATGGGTTCCTAGAATGACTTAGAAGTCTAGAATGTGTGTGAATGAATGAATGAAATCATCATGAGATATATACACATGTAATATGAACTACTTTCTAAGATATGAACTAATTTGGAATGCATGTAAGCATCAAATCAAAGAATGAAAGTTAAAATGTGCTTGTTGTAAATGGTAGACAGAATAGTAACATGATATTTTGGAAATTAAAAAGAGGGATTAGGTATGTTTTCAATGCATGATATTTTATGGAGATCTTCCTTATTGTGTCTAGAATACAACATAAAAAGCCAATCTTTAATAACTATCACAGATTGAGAGAAATGATATAAACAATAGAGGTCACTCAGAAACAGAGTCCGTACTCTCGACTGAAATGTTGAAATAAATTAGAAAATGAAAACAAATGATCTAGAAGCCTATTTTATACAGAACGTTCCCTAAGACATTGAAGTTTAAAGGAAAAATAAGTTAGGAGCACTCCTTTTGGAAAAGTTGTCTGAAAAAGAAGTTGGAAGTCATTTGTCTGGAAACCTAGGAGCTCCCAGGAGCCGACGTTTTCGCTCGATTTTCTTTTAAAACTCATTTCAATAATTTCCACATGATCTAGGATGACCCCGGAGAATTTGTACGAATTCGGTCAAACTTGGTCAAACCTTGGTCAAACTGGTCAAACCTTGGTCAAGCCGGTCAACAGGGACTTTCTAGGAATTTCCAGGACTTCCGGGGGTCTCTGGGAGCTGACGATTTTATCCGGCTTTACTTAGAAACTCATTTTCTTACGACATAGCATGTTTCCAGAACTTTTGGTCCAAATCTGGGAGTTTTTGGGCTTCCAGGGGCATTTGGTCATTCTGAGCACTCTGAAAGATATAACTGACTTCCAGGAGTCCTTTTGAGTCTTTTACGATCATTGTGAACCACCAAGCTATGGGTCTCCTAAATATGATAGCCTACAAAATGGGGTGTCTACAATGCCCTTATTATGAAGCTAGTGGTGGATTTGCAATCCTAGGTTCTCTAAATATATTTATAAAAAAAATTTCAATTGCTTCCATAATTTATATTTTTTTTTCTTGCTCTTAGTTTAATAAAATCAAAATCAAAATCCGTTTTCCTTAAATAACTAAATTTAGGTTTTAAAATTAAAGCACTGTAGTATTTCAATGTCTGTGGGTTCAACCTTTACTTTCACTGCTACAAATCTTTAGAAAAGTAAAGTATACTTTTATGTCTTGATTTTGACAAGATCAGCTACTATACATAAGGATTCACTTACCTCAAACTTCATGTCATCATCTAGGTGATGATGAACTAGTAAGTAAATAAAGAAAAATAAAAAAGAAATGAGATTAAGAAGAACGAGGGTTAACGCAAATCTGTTGCGAGAACCAAGAATGCGAATCCGTTACACTCTCAAACAAAGGATCAACATAAATCTGTTACGAGGATCGAGAATATAGATCTATTATATTCCCAGAATGAGGGTTAACAAAATCTGTTGCGAGAATCGAGCATGTAAATCCGTTACACTCTCAAACGAAGGATCAACATAAATCTGTTAAGAGGATCGAGAATATAAATCTGTTATATTCCCAGAACGAGGATTAACGCAAATCTGTTACGAGAATCTAGAATGCAAATCCGTTACACTCTCAAACGAAGGATCAAAGTAAATCTGTTACGAGGATCGAGAAAATAAATCTGTTATATTCCTAGAATGAGGAATAATGGAAATCTGTTGCGAGAACCGAGAATGCAAATCCGTTACACTCTTAAACAAAGGATCAACGTAAATCTGTTACGAGGATCGAAAAAATAAATTTGTTATATTCCCAGAACGAGGGTTAACCCAAATCTGTTGCGAGAATCGAGAATGTAAATCCGTTACACTCTCAAACAAAGGATCAACATAAATCTGTTATGAGGATCGAGAAATAAATCTGTTATATTCCCATAACGAGGATTGACGCAAATCTATTGCGAGAACCGAGATTGCAAATCCGTTACATTCTCAAACAAAGGATCAACATAAATCTATTACGAGGATTGAGAATATAAATCTGTTATATTCCCAGAACGAGGGTTAATGCAAATCTGTTGCGAGAATCGAAAATACAAATCTGTTACACTCTCAAATGAAGGATCAACGTAAATCTGTTATGAGGATCGAGAATATATATCTGTTATATTGCCAGAATGAGAGTTAACGCAATTCTATTGTGAGAATCGAGAATGCAATTCCATTACACTCTCAAACAAAGGATCAACGTAAATCTGTTATGAGGATCGAGAATATAAATCTGTTATATTCCCAGAATGAGGATTAACACAAATCAGTTACAAGAACCGAGAATACAAATCCGTTACACTCTCAAACAAAGGATCAACGTAAATCTATTACGAGGATCGAGAATATAAATTCGTTGTACTCCCGAAAGTGGGGCCAACGCAAATCTGTTACGAGGACCGAGAACATAAATCTAATATACTCCCAAAAATGGGGTGAACGCAAATCTGTTGTGAAGACTGAGAATGCAAATCTGTTATATTCTCAAAATTTTGACCATCGTTAATCCATTACGAGGATCGAGAATATAAATCCGTTATATTCCCAAAAGCGGGGTCAACGCAAATCTGTTGCGAAGACCGATTCTCAAAATTTTGATCATTATAAATTTGTTACGAGGATCGAGAATATAAATCCGTTATAAATCTGTTATATTCCCAGAATGAGGATTAACACAAATCAGTTACAAGAACCGAGAATACAAATCCGTTACACTCTCAAACAAAGGATCAACGTAAATCTATTACGAGGATCGAGAATATAAATTCGTTGTACTCCCGAAAGTGGGGCCAACGCAAATCTGTTACGAGTACCGAGAACATAAATCTAATATACTCCCAAAAATGGGGTGAACGCAAATCTGTTGTGAAGACTGAGAATGCAAATCTGTTATATTCTCAAAATTTTGACCATCGTTAATCCATTACGAGGATCGAGAATATAAATCCGTTATATTCCCAAAAGCGGGGTCAACGCAAATCTGTTGCGAAGACCGATTCTCAAAATTTTGATCATTATAAATTTGTTACGAGGATCGAGAATATAAATCCGTTATACTCCCGAAAGCGTAGCCAACGCAAATCTGTAGCGAGGACCAAGAATACAAATCTGTTACATTCTCAAAATTTTGATCATCGTAAATCCGTTACGAGGATCCAGAATATTAATCCGTTATATTCCCAAAAGCGGTGTCAACGCAAATCTGTTGCGAGGACCAAGAATGCAAATCTTTTACATTCTCAAAATTTTGATCATCGTAAATCTGTTATGAGAATCGAAAATATGAATCTGTTATTCTCCCAGAAGCAGGGTCAACGCAAATCTGTTGTGAGGACCGAGAATGCAAATCTTTTCCATTCTAAAAAATGGTCAAAATTGGCTTGATTCAATTTAAAAATTCCCAAGATTCAGGAGTTAATCAAATTCAGATTATTATGGGTCAAATAGACTCAAATCCTTTTAAGTTTTCAAAATCAGGAATCGAACAGACTTAAATTGAAATTTCGGAGTCAAGCAGACTCAAATTCTTATTTGAATTTCAAAATCAGGAGTCAATCAGACTCAAATTCTTTCAAGTTTCAAAATCAAGAGTCAATCAGACTCAAATTCTTTCGAGTTTCAAATTCAGGAGTTAATCAGACTCAGAGAACTTCTCATTTCTCAAAATATTCAGGCTCGATTCAAAATTCACAGTCAATTTGAATCAATTCATATTATTGTTTTTGAAATCCATCAGATTTCATTCAACTCGATTCAAAAATTCAAAATCAGGAGTCAATCAAACTCAAGTCAATTTAAAATTTTCAGAATCAGGAGTCAGTCAGACTCCACTCAATTCAACTTTTCAAAGTCAGGAGTCAAATTAGACTCAAGTCAATCCAATATTTCAAAAATTGTGAGTCGATCGGACTCAAATCATTTCAAATTCTAAAATCAGGAGTCAATCGAATTCTTATCAAATCAAATTTTCAAGATCAAGAGTCAATCAAGCTCTACTCAATTTTCCGTAACCGAGAATCAGCTAGTCTCAAATTAATTCAAGTCTCCAAAAAAAAAAATGGGAGTTAAACAGACTCAATTCAATTTTTCAATTTTTAAACCCGGGAGTCCACCAATCTCAATTTATATTCAATTTCTAAAAATCTGTAGTCAATTAGACTCAAATCAACTCAAATTTCAAAACCGGGAGTCAATCTGACTCGATTCAATTTAATTTTTAAAACTCAAGAGTCAATCAGACTCAAATCAATTTAATTTGGTTCGATTCTAAAATAGGAGTTAGTCGGACTCCATTTAATTTTCAATTTCAAAATTTGGGAGTCAATCTGACTCAAATCAATTCAATTTCACAAAAATCAGAGTTAATTCTGGAGTCAATTCAAATCAAGATTTCAATTTAACAATAACAGGAGTCAATTTGACTCCTTTCTATCATCAAGATCCTATCTTTTAGTTAAATTCATGATTGAACACCACAGCATTTCATATGTTGCTATATTTTCCTCTTAAGCCCTTTAAAAAAAATTGATTCTTCTCACTCTTTCTTGCAGATATGTTCCTACGGCTAGCGGTTCAGGCTCCCCAGGGCCTCCAAAGAAGAGATATAATCCCTCTCCAAGTCACGATCCTTCGCTCCTCCTTACCGACCCCGAATTGTGCCACTCAGCACGTGCCTTTATCTAAGGGGTAAAACTCTAGACTTTACTTTGCATTTCTACTTCTCTAGATGTTCAATGCAATGTATGATGCTTAATGCATATATGAATATGATTTTAATCTTGCGCGCTTTGCTTTGCGGATTTTTTATTCCCTTAAGACATTGTTATGATCATGTTTAGGACATTAAGACCACATGTAGGATTTACACTTTTGCTTATCCTTGTTATCCCGATTTCATTGATTTTGTGCCAAGACCATCCCCCAAAATTTCATTATTATTATTCACTCGACCCCAAATCTCATATTTTACATCCACGGAGACACTTGGGCTCAACAATTCAAAAATTCAATTTTCTGAAAAAAGGAGTAATGCAGACTCAAAAATTCAAAGGGAGTCATGTGGACCCAAAAATTCAATTTTCTTACACAGGGAGTCATGCGGACTCAAGAATTCAATTTTCCAACAAAAGGAGTCATGTAGACTCAAAAAATTCAAAGGGAGTCACATGGACTCAAAACTTCAATTTTCTGATAGAGGGAGTCAAAGTTTAATATTTTACAAGACAAAGGGAGTCATGCGGACTCAAAAAATTCAAAAAAAAATTTTTTTACACAAGTTCTCAAAAATTCATGTTTTAAAACAAAAGAGTCATTCGGATCCATAGACCCGCATTTCCACAACAACGGAGTCACTCGGACTCAACGAAATTCACTTTTCTCATTTTACATAAACAGAGTCACACGGACTCAACAAAAATTCATTTTTTATACAAATGGAATCACACAGACTCAATCAAATTCACATTTCATACAAATGGAGTCATACAGACTCAAGAAATATATATATATTTATACGAATGGAGTCACACGGACTCAACAAATTCACTTTTTTTACAAATGGAGTCATACGGACTCAAAGAATTTCTTATTTCAAAATCGAGGGTTAATTTATAATATTTCAAATTTTCTTAATCGGAATATCGCAGTTTTCTTTCTTCTTACCCACAGCTTTTCTTTTAAAATTCTTTTAAAATTTCAAATTTAAAACAAATGAGTCGCCACTTAATTTTTAAAAGAAAAATTAAGAAACCATTTTTAAAGCAAACTGATCTTTCAGAAACCAGAGATTAACTAGGTCCGGGGATTATGGAATGAGAGAGGAAGGAGCCCGTCGGACTAAAACACCCTCTCTCATCCTATCTTGCGATAGGCCTCTACTCAACATTCTTTTAATCAAATTCATTAATCTAAGCATGCCCTCAACTAATACATATATACATATACATTACAAAAGCATGTCTAAAGGGGTGCAAAATTGCAATTGATAAAATATCATTCAAAAACCACATATTTCACGTAGCGAGCAATATGATATGCAATAGGGAACAAGAGAACTTACCCGGGATCCAGCAGCGATATTAAACGTGCAATGCATACAAACAAAAGAAAATCCTAAAAAAGAGTCTCTAATCACATATACACATAAGGCAAGATCCTAATTCTAATGTGTCGCGTATGAGGTTGAAAAATCAATAAAATCAAGAAATTAAAATAAACTAAAGAGGAGTCCTAGAAACCATACCTTAATAGCGCTGCAAAATAAAAGGTTAGTCCACATGATATACAAGATATGAAGTTAGAAATGACCATCCTAAATTTCTAACTTAAATCTATCAAATGCAATTGAATCTAAACCAAATAAATCATAATTACAAGTGTCAAGTCATATGGATGAATATCTACATGAATAAATTATGAAATACTCGGTGATTTAGATTACTTAAACTTTGAATTCAAGCTTAACTTATCATTATTGAAACATGGTTTGAACCTTGACTCATGAAAATTTCACCTAAGCCATTATTCACAAGATTGATTGAAAATTATTGCAGAATTCTGGAAATTCCTGAGAGCAGATCATAACTTTAAAAAATTAAAAAGCATGGTTCCGTGGTTTAATTTTGATGTATTTTTGACACAAGATGCCTCTGTGTGTCTAGTTTCTAACCCAAAAAAGAAATCAAAGTTACAACGGTTGGATCTCCGGGAATTGGACAAAAACCAGACATCACTCAGCATTCTACAACCTTCTGTCCAGAGTTCTTGCACGAATTTCTAAAAATAGGAAAAAGATCATGAATGCTTTGTTCTTTTTAGGGTGACTTCCTAACACATTAATCTACTCAGAAAAAATTATTTTAGGTCACAAACACTTTATTAAAGCTCTGATTTACTTATTTCAAAAGAATGTTACCATGATGAAACTCTGGGCAGATTGCAGCGACTTTACAAAACCCATAACTAAACCACTTTAGACATGAAATCTCCTTAAAACAAAAATTGCAGTTGTAAAACATTGTGTTGTTAACACTTTCCCGTTGGTTTCATTTAATTCCAACGGTTAGATTTCGAACTAAAAATCTTTGATCAAAATCGGTTGATGAATCCACCGTCTCATTGTCAAGTTCAACTTTTATTTGTTAACTCCAACAATTAAACCATGAGTTGACTTAAACTAAACCCTTTTCTCCTCCCATTTGATGGTCATTGGAGACTAAAAACCATTATATTTGTAGATTTCCAATGAAGTATAAATAGACTTCATGAAATCCCAAGATAGTGAATCTAAACCATGGAGATAGGCTTAGACCCAAACTACTTTCTCCTATCACTTGATGGTCATTGGAGATGAAGATATGACTAATACTCATGAGTCTCAAAGGAATATAGAAAGGATTCCATGAAGCATCAACCTAGAGGACCCAAGTCATAAGCATGGACTTGGATCCATCTCTTTGCTTGTAAAATGAAGTGATGATCAAACTTTGACTCTCATGTGAAGTATAGGCTTACATGAGATTCAAAACATCAAACTCAAAGAGCTTTCAAGGGAGATATTGAAGATCTCCAAGAATCTCAAAAGGAAAACATAAGCAAGAAAAATAGAAGAAGGATCAAACGATTAGAAACAAAGACTTCCAAGTTCACTTACAAACTCTAAAACTTAATCAAGAAAAACTAAATGACTTGAAGATTAGAGGCTCAAACGAAAGAAAACACAACTAAGATGAGAGGGTCACCTCCAAGATTATCCTCAACTTTCTATATTTTGAAGATCTTCCAAGTTCTTCTTCAAGCTCTCCCTTTTCTTTCTCAAATATATGTTAGTGTAGTGGTAGTGATTTCTTGTCTATTTTTTGTGTATTTTCTTGTTGTTCTCCCAAGGAAGATCCTTCCTCTTTTATAGACAAAATTAATAGGTATTTTCAGTGAATTTAGAGTAAAAGACAAGTGTAAATGTTTCATTTGGTGGTATAATACGTACTTCCTGACAATAGACACTCTGCTGCACAGGGCGGCAGTCAAAAATTCTCTCCGGCAGTCAGTGGATGCCGTAACGGCACTCCGTGAATGCCGCGGCGGCATTCCATGACTGCCTCGTGGCACTTATTGAGAGCAGCGGTAAATTATTAATTGCCGCGTTTTAGTCAACCTTACTTTATCAGTTTTTTTATTTTTATCCGCATACATATACGTATTGTACCACAAAATACGGACTGTTAAAGCAAATGGCAGTCAGAAATTGTCGGCGGCATTCAGTGAATGCCGGGCCGGCATTCTGTGACTGTCGTTCGACACTCACTGAGTGCCGCGAAGCACTGCCCTGTGCTGGTGTTTTTGGACTTCCCCTTTTTAGGTCTTTTTCTTTCCTCCTTTTTCTTATAGATACTTATTTTCGAAGATCTTTTTCAAAAAATGATGCTTTATACCTGAATTCTCCTGAATACCTGGTATTTTCTTCTTTCTATGAAATTTTATTGCGTTTGGAGAACTTTCTGAAGAGCTTGGAAAACTTCGAATGTTTCGGTCCTTATCATCATTGGACGTGGAGGTGATGCTCTCCTAAATTCGACGGTTGGTTAAAATCGGGGTATCTACAGTTTGACCCTCTTTGACGGAGCTTGTGGGGCAACGCATCCCATAAGGGAATGTCAAAGCCTGTGTGAAGACAAGCCTTTGACCAGATTGTCGAATTTAGGTAAAACAAAATGCGTTGCAAAAACGGCTACACAAACGGTTCATGTTGGTCGTGCTCAACGGTGAGCTGCCTACATATCCATTCAGGAATTAGACCAAGACGTAGTTCGGGCAGGAGCCAAACATACGCAAGCACAAGTAACCATACGGATGAATGCACCTATCTTATCATGATGCAAGTGTTATGCAATGGTATTTTCGGGATTGACCTAGTCATACAAGTGCCATGCTTATCATGTCTACCCCACGTATGACGCACTTTACGTGACGTGTTAGTCAGGGAAGATCACCTAATTCTTGATCGATGCTCAATCTGTTACGGGGGTCATGAAGATGCTTTTGATTTGATTTCAAGGGTTGACGCAAATCTGTTGCGAGAATCGAGAATGTAGATCTGTTATATTCCCAAAACGAGGATTAACGCAAATCTATTATGAGAACCGAGAATGTAAATCTATTACACTCTCGATACAATGGACCGACGTAAATCTGTTACGTGGGTCGAGAATATAAATCTGTTATATTCTCAAAATAAGGGTTAACGCAAATCTGTTACGAGAACCGAGAATGTAAATCTGTTACACTCTCGAAACAATGGACTGACGCAAATCTATTACGTGGGTTGAGAATATAAATCTGTTATATTCTCAAAACAAGGGTTAACGCAAATATGTTGCGAGAATCGAGAATGTAAATCTGTTACACTCTCGAAACAATGAACCGATGCAAATCTGTTACGTGGGTCGAGAATATAAATCTGTTATATTCTCAAAACAAGGGTTAATGCAAATCTGTTGCGAGAACCGAGAATGTAAATCTATTACACTCTCGAAACAATAAACTGACGTAAATCTGTTATGTGGGTCGAGAATATAAATCTGTTATATTCTCAAAACAAGGATTAACGCAAATCTATTACGAGAACCGAGAATGTAAATCTGTTACACTCTCGAAACAATGAACCGATGCAAATCTGTTACGTGGGTCGAGAATATAAATCTGTTATATTCTTAAAACAAGGGGAATCGTATTTAGGTGAATTTGGAGTCACAGACTCAAGTTCGAATTAATTCAAAACTTAGGAGCCCAACAAGCCCGAATTCATTTCCAGTTTTCAAATTTGGGAGCCCAAGGGCCCAAATTTATTTCTAGTTTTCAAAATTGGGAGCCCACGATCTCAGGATTTTTTCAATTTTCAAATTTAAGAACCAATTTGATCCTGCAAACCAATCTCGGGGGCTAAAGGCGTAATAAGGGTAAATTGTTGGGGGTTAAATCCAAATATGGGGGCCCAATTTTGAATTTTGGGGGAAAACAAAATATCTCTTAACCGACTTAAACACGGCACATGCTTCCAATCGCGGCAGTCGCTAACGGTCGTACGGCACTCATGGAGTGCCGTTGCGGCACTTGGCGAGTGCCGCCCGGCAGTCCATCAACTACGCGCACAGAAAACTGAGTGCCGCGTTTGAGCGGCAGTGGCTAAAATTGGCGGTTTCGATTCATTTTTCTCATTCTCTCAATCTTCTCTTACTCGGTTCTTCTCTGGAGAAAATTTTCCTCTTTTCTTTTCTTGCTTGGATCGATCTACCGGGGCTTTTAGGTTAGTTCTACTTTATCAAAAACTCAGTTAATCGCTTTTATTTTATTGTTTTTATGGATTTTTCATGAATTTAACGCGCGGATCTCTCTTTCTCTTTGACAGACTATGGCGAGCGGTTCGGGGAGAAAGAGGAAGGCCAAGTATACGGCCACTCATCATCCAGACGCCACACTCTTGCTCCGGGACCCGGACGAGCACTTATCTGCCCGCACGTTCAAGCGCGAGGTAAACGCTCCCCTCTCTTTGCTTCTCTTTTAATTCTCATGCTGTAGGAACTTTTGTGAATGCAATGCATATTCAATACAACTTCAAATGCCTTATTTCTATTGCAAATGCTATGCTTGTAGCGCTCTCGAGCATTCCAGTGCTTAATCAATGCTCAAAGATCTTTTTGTATTCTTCGTCTTTCTTCCTATAAACTTTATGACAGTAGAGACAAGACTTCATAAAAAAATGAATGCTATGCTTACGAATTCCTGGATGTTTTACTTGTATCTGTGCTTAGTTAATCTTATTATCTTTCTTTCAACTTCTCTAAAAGATTTATGAACGCGATGTATGCCAATCAAAATCTCGCACATCCCACAATGAATAATGATTATTATTTTTCCGAGCGCTACCGCTACCTTTTCACTCATTTTAATTTGACTTGGATGCTTTTGAACCTAAATTTCTTTTGGACCTTCTTTTACGAGACTCGTGGATCCAACACATATTATTATTTTTTCAAGAATGTGAACACTCTTTTCTCTCTCTTTTTGAAATCTCTCTAGTATCTTAAAATGCTTTCATTATTCATTTCTCTTTTTATTATTCTGTAAATGACTGCCAAAATGCGAATGAGTGTCGTGCTCGTGAAATTCTTACGATTATTCCAGATTTTCCATTTCTTTCTCTTTTTTATTCATTTTTATGTCACTTTTCCTTGTTTCCTTACTATTATTATTATTATTATTTTTATATATTTTCCCTTTTATCCAATTACTAATATCAAAACTAGTGATTCTTTCTTGCAGCTGTAGCCCAAGGTCCTAAAGGGGCATGGCAGCCTCGCTCACGGGTATGAGTGGTATACACAGCTGAGCGAGCCGGTGAGAGCTTTGGTGGACGCGGTCGAGTTTGGAGACTTCGTCAAACTCTTGACGAAGAGCTCCAACGACTTACGGCAGATTCACGCTCTGGCAGATAGGTGGTTGGACACCACTAGTACGTTCCACTTTGACTTCGGGGAGATGACGATGACCCCCCTAGACTTCTCAATGATTACGGGGGTTGCCTTTGGCAGAGAGCGTTTGCGGTATCTGACGGATAAGGAGTGGGACCAGGTGGAGCCATTATTGGGAGTGATCCCAAAAATGTCTTTGGTCATAGCCCGATGGTTAATGGATACATTTAGGGGTCAGTAGGGTTTTACCGATGAGCATCTCATGTATATGCTGGGGTGCTCTCTATTGAGCACCAAGGGTGATCGGGTCGATGTTTCCGTGGTAGCGTCCCTTAAGCACCTAGATCGGGTTAGCCATCTTGTACAGGCATATGGGTGATATTTTCCGGGATCGGCCGCCTTCCACCAGTGGCTATTGGAGAGCGTGGGAGGTATACCCTTTCCTATATTTCATTGCTTATTATACTTTCAAAAACTTATTTAAATTGTGAGACTAACTTTCTTTTCTCTCTTCTTCTTTTCCCTTTTTTATTACAGATTTGGTCCCACGAGTACCTCCGCATGATGTCCCCTGAGACACGTGAGGCAGACGCCCTTATCATGCCCCAAGGGTTGAAATGGGCGAAGGATAGAGTCGGGCGGAAGACCAGGGCCCACGATTTTGTTCGTTCAGGAACTTCCTGACGAACCTGAGGGAGCAGCATGTTCACTGGCAGCCATGGCTTAGGGTGCTTCCTGATGCTCGTGCGGAGATCCGAGAGTTGGCTGGATATGACCCGACGAGGCGACTCCTTGATGGGCTAGAGGGCCAGGTGTGGTACTTAGGAGAGAGGGTGACTTGGCAGTCACTGGCAGCCCCCGGATTCTTCGTGCCATTCCATCCTCCTGACTCTATGAGAGCCATGGACACATTCCAGGGTAGCGAGCTGACGGCTGCTCTGATGGGCTTGGGCATCCATGACTTTATGGATTCCCCCACCGGATACACAGCGTTCCATGCCGCTAAGCTGATGCCGAACTTCCCTCTGATGGAAGTGACTCGGGTGAGTAAATGATTCCTTCATTCTTTTATGAGTTTTCTCTCATCCTTTATGCTGTCATCCCGCGTGCTTACGCGGAGGAGGGCTTGACGTATGCCCACAGCGTGCGGCAGTGGGTTCTCGGGCGAGAGTGGATTGTAAGAAACTTATCCCCGCCCTTCACTTTGACTTTGATTGCCTCTCCTTTTACTAACCTTTATTATGGGTTCTTGTTTTTAGGATGAGGGAGCTCAGGCGACTGCTGCGGCTCAGTTGAGGACTCAGGTATTATTCTCACCCTTTATTCTTAGTATTTCATTTGTCCTTTCAACACTTTCTAGGCTTATCCTCTCTCACTTCAGGCGGAGGAGATCAGAGTCTTGTCCCAACAGGTGGGGCAGCTTCAGCAGCGGCTCTAGCAGTCCGGCATTCCCCTCAGCGACACTCCCGGAGATGGCGATGTTGGACGAGGTGTGGGGTGAGGTGGTGGTAGCGGTGGAGGCAGCAGCGGGGGTCGAGGCAGGGGCGGTGGTAGCGGCGAACGTGGAGGGAGCGGTGGAGGCAGCGGGACAGAGTCGGAGGAGGAGCCCCTCAGGCGTATGACCCGTCAGTCTCGCGGCCGGGGTCGAGGCTGATCCGGTTTTTTTTTTTTTTTTTCTTTTGAGTGTTTTTGGGAGGATGCATACTCTATTTGGTGGATTGTATATATATATGTTCACTCTTATCTTGATGACGGCTCCATGATAGCCTCGGCACTTTTAATACCTTTATTACTATATTTTTGCTTTTTCATTGATATTCACCATACATGCGACCATAGCTTGGTCCTTCTCTTGCCGTATGTGGGACCATAGCTTGGTCCTCCTTTTATTTGATCTTTGAATGCTTTTATTTCTTTTATTCATGAATAAAATGAATGAATGTATGCGATCATGGCTTAGTCTTTGTTGCACGTGCTGTATGAAGCGCGCGTTTTATTGTCCTTTATCTAGTTTTCTATTTGTAGGTGGGCTAAAAGTGTTACAAACAGACCCTGGCCAATGAAAAACCCAGAACGGCACTCAATTAGGTCTCAGCGGCACTCGATGAGTGCCGTAGCGGCACTCCGTGAATGCCGCGACGACACTTACAGACTGCCACGCGGCACTTCGTTGATTGCCGTCTTACTTTATCGAGTGTCGCGGGTAGGTGGGCAGTTCTTTTCCCCTATTTATACCACTTCCTTCCCCAATACTCCGCAAAACACCATCTTTCCTTCTTCAATTTCTTCCCAAATGGCCCCCATTAGTTCCCAAATCCTTTTTTCATGGATGGATACCATTTCCGGGCTTGACAGGCTCAACTTTGAGTGCTTTAGACTGAATGATCTTTTCTCTTTCCGACGGATGAATTTGAATGAGGGCCTACTTCGAGCTGCCATCCAATGTTGGGATCCTTCTCTCAACGTCTTTCGTTTTGGCTCTCAGGAGACTTGCCCCTTGTTTGAGGAATTTAGCGCCATTCTTCATACCGATCCTTCTGCTGAATTGACAGTTCCTCTAGTTCAGGCCGGGTATGTCTGAGATTTAGCCACTCTTCTCCACACGTCTCGGAATGCGGCGGGCTCTTTTATTTGCGACAGGCAGATTGATTTTGAGCGTCTCTCTTCCATTTACGCTCCCATAGGAGACCCTTATGATGGCGGGTATCAAGTTATACGGTGTAGCGCTCTACGATTGCTATGCTTTCTTACTTTCTCTTTCAGTCATCCTCCGACATTCTCATACCCATTGCCTGTGGTTTGAGGGAGATGAAGAGCGCAGTCATGCTGGTTCTCGGTGAAACTCTGATAGGACTGGGTCATGATCATGCTACCGGGGCCCTATTATCTGTCGGGGCACCTTTTGTTCTGCAGATTTGGCTCATAGAGCATTTGGACCTCTTTATACACCCTTCCCACCTTCGTGGGTCACTTCCTTATGATCGTATGGAGATTCACAACTTATTTCACTCTGTCGATGCATGGCTTGGTCGGCTCCAAGGCCTCTCTTCTGGTGATATATGTTGGGTCTGTCCTCAGTGGATTCATCACTCTATTGTTGTACGTCTTCCTGGGCGACCTGGCATCTGGCTGCCGGGCTTGCGTGCTACTACTTTCTACATTCCCGATCGGGTGGTCCATCAGTTTGAACTTTTGTAGGATACTACTGAATCTGTGACTGCTGATTTCACCAGGGGGTCCACTTTGCGCCCTTCTATTGTGAAGGCTTTCATGGAGGCTTGGCATAGTAGGATGGCTGCTCCATGCCCGAGGATTCCTGCTCCAACTGTGCCTACTGCCAAGTATCTTCTAGAGATCCAGGCCTTGGTTGCGAGACGAGCTTGACAGACACATGCATCATAAAGTAGACAAAAACAGGGAAAAGCTTGCCATTTTACAAAACTTTCTGACAGATCCTACCTACTCTTTTTACGCTTTTGAATGTGATTTTCTTTATTTTTCTCTTCAAGAGGTGTTTTCATATTTTAGGAAAGTTCTATCATATATAATCAAAGTGCTCACTCCTTCGATTAATCTTTTATGAAGAATTCTCCTTTCAATTGTTGGGTTTGTGCCCTCAAACCATTACTTTATGTATGAGACATTGACATTTTAATATATGGATATCAGCTTTACATTTTATTATGTATGTTTCTTTCATGAGAAGATTGTTAATCCTTAAGTATCATATATGGTAATTCGTGTATGTATGAGATACATACAAGTGAGATACGAATTACTTTTCTTTGATGCTTAGAACTTGTCACAGTAGATGATGAGACTGGATATCTCATCAAGTTTACACTGTAGCATGATTAACTACCATTGGATGGAGTGATGAATCTCAATCACTAGAGCGTAACTCTTAGCTAATATGCTAGTGCTTATAGTGCATTGACGTACCTCAGCTTTCTTATTGACACTCAAGACTGTCAAACAGTCAATAGGAACTCATAACTTGTATAAGGTACGTGTTCTCAATCTTGAGACGATTATGAACACAGACTATGGATATGACTGCTTTGACTTACCAATCAATGAGGTCTATAGAAGATCAACACATGGGTATCTTAGGTATGACATGTTCATAGGGTTGTGAACATATATTGTCAAGATAGAATCTACCCTCTATTTTAGAGTAAGCATTCCCTTGAGAATGTCACCAAGTCGATTACTGAGTACTGCAGTCTTGTTGATAAGAGTTATCAACATGTTTGGTAATCATGAGAGGTGAATGGGACTCAATGAATACAAGAAGTAATCATGATTCGGGTTGACAGTTACAGTTATCCGACTACCTGAATATGATTGCGAATGCTGACGGTGGAGGGACATTAGTACAACATGTCTAGTTATCACTTCGGATATGTTCTTTTGCGTTGGAGTTCAGTTATCATTTTATAGTGGAGTAAACGTTAACTGACTTGTTAGTTAGTTTGCTGATCAAAGAGTTTGGTCACGGTGATTAACAAACTGGTCTGAGCCAACAACAAAGAGCCTAGGAGGTCCCACTCTTAGCTCCGTCAGGATACTTGGAAAGACACTTGAGGAAGCTATTAAGACAGGTTCGATTGATTGAAGCTAGTTCGATCGATCGAAGTCATGGCAGGTTCGATCGATCAAGAATGGTTCGATCGATCGAATGTTGGATAGATCGAATACACTTCGATCGCACGAAGGGTAGGTCGGTTCTAGGAATCTTTAAATAGGGCAGCTGCATTCTGGAAAAAGAGTTCGTCGTTTTAGAACGTCAAAAGCTGCAGAAACTATTTTAGAGCCCCAAACCTTCTTCTTCCTCTCTATTAGAGATCCCACCATCTCTAGTCTCTCCGGGAAGCATCCGCAGGAGACATAAGGGTGAAGACAACCTAGTGGAGGCTGCTGTATCACCAAGAAAAGGAAGAAAATCAGAATTGGGTTCAAGACACTAAGGTTTAACTCTTGTCCCCTCTTGTACACATCTATGGAATTGACGAGTAGTAGATCCTGGCCTACCATTAAGTTTTTATAACTTGACTTTTCCGCTGTGCGTGTAAACTTTTAATTTAAACCGATTTTTCCATCAAGTGGTATCAGAGCCACGCTCGTTTGGATCTATTGATGCATTTTTGGAACATTATTTTGATTTGTATGTTGATTTCAGAACTATTTTTTGAAACTGCATCGTCATAGATCTGTTTCTGCAGTGTTATCGCAGCAGAGTACAAATCTGTGATTGCATAGGATGCAAGGCGGGTTCGATCGATCGAACATTCTCTGTACTCAAGCGATCGAACAGGTCTCGATCGATCGAACTTTGGATTTGTTCGATTGATCGAATAGAGTTCGATCGATCGAGACAGACTCTTTGCCAGGATCTTTGTTTCACAGTTTTAAAGAGTTTTTGAAATTAAATACTTTAATTTTAAAAATATTCTGCAAAATTTTTCAAATCATTATGTGAAACAGTATGTTCAAGCGATTGAACAGTGTTCAATCGATCGAAGGTTCGAACGATCGAACGATCGAACGGTCTTCGGTCGATCGAACTATGACAGGGAAGAAAGATGTTGTTTTAAGTTCTAATTCAGTATGTAAAGAGTTTATATACTGTGTGAATCGATTAAGCGTTCCAATAGTTACATATATTTGTTATATATGTGTGGATGAGTGTACGACTAACCGTTTTGCAGCTAGATTAGTCGCTATCTCCCATGGCACCAAGTCATTTGAATATTTTGTATTTAAATTGTTTGAGATTGGTGCATGTTGTAATTTAAGTTTGGTTTGGTTTTAAGGCATATGTAAAGGGCGCTGCGACTTCAATCCTACGAAAAGGAAAGTCGCACTGGTTCCCTAGCCTTTTATTTTGTTGTTGCTATTTCTATTTCTAGATAAATTGTAAGCTTCGAAAGAAGCATAGCACAAATGTAATAGAATTAGAAAATCCATGAAGATGGAGCAAGCAGCCGTTGTCCATGAAGATGGAGCTGGAGGCGATCAAACCAAAAGGAGGTTCTATAGAGATAGAGCCATGGGAGATAGAGGCATCGTTTGGATGTCTTTATTTTCAATTTTAGTTTTTTTGTTTTATGTGCTTAGTTTGTGATTGGCATTTAATTATATTGTTACTACTTGCATGCACGTAAAATAAGTTTTCTAAAATAAAATTCAAAAATCGTTTTAACGCATTAGTAAACATTGGATGTTTATGGGTAATGTGTAAAAACATTTTTTTTTCAAAAGTAAAATCCTTATTTACTTAATCTAGTGGGAGAGGGTCTTATTAATAAACACCCGCGATCTTCCATTAACGGTTCACTGTAAGATGAGTGGTGCATTCTGTGTCACCTCGCCAGGGGTGATCATTCCACACGGAGAGTGCATTACTCATTGGTTACTAGATGTGAACTTCATCTGATAGGATCAATCAGACGTGTTAGAGGGTGACCACCATACGGAGGCGCTACTTGAGACGGTTGTGATTGGATCTTAGTTAATGGTATGCACTAGCTAAACTATGGATAAGGGATCCCACACGGGGCATTATTCAGAAACTTAGAGATCAAAAGGGATCGGGAGTCATAACTTGTTTTTCAAGAGTTGCATAGCGGGCAAGTCATGATTAATCGAAAGATCGAACATTGACCACCACACGGAGGCTTTATTCTTTCGTTTCGATATTCCGGCGACTTTGTTTTAAAAATAAGAGTTTTTAAGGATTCTTTTATTTTAAACTGTCAAATTCTGATATCCATATTTATTTTGTTTATTTCATTTTTAGTAATCATAATGTCTGGATCTGCATTTAGTCCACTTGCCACCATACTCACTCAAAACAAGTTAACTGGAAATAACTACACTGAATGGAAACGAAACCTTGACATCGTATTAACTGCAGAGGATCACATATATGTCCTCACCACCCCATGCCCCGAAGAACCCGCGACAAATGCTTCGGCAGCTGCCAGACGCGAGTTCGATAAATGGAAGAAGTCGAATGGAATGGCTCGTTGCTATATTCTGGCCTCAATGGCTGGTGTGTTACAACACCAATTCCAGTCGAACAATTCCGCCAGTGACATTATCGAATCCCTGAAGAAGATGTTTGGGGAACATGGCAGGCCTGCTAGACAGGTAGCTATGCAGAAGATAATGAGTGCTAAGATGTCGGAAGGGACTCCAGTCAAAGAACATGTTTTAAAAATAGTTGGTTATTTGAATCAGCTGGAGACCCTAGGTGCCAACATCGATGTACAGACCCAAGTTGATATGATCCTCAACACGCTGTCACCGTCATTCGCTCAATTTAAACTAAACTGTGATTTGAATAAAATGGATTTTTCAATGAGCAAATTAATGAGTTCTTTACTGGCAGCGAAAGGGGTAATCAAACCTGGGGTCAACGTTTTGAACGTTGAGAAAAGCGCTTCCTCTTCCCGATCTATGTCGAAAGGAAAGAAAGGGAAGAAGAAGGCTGGCACTGGTGGTTCAAGTGTTGGACCGGTCCCTAAGATTGCAAAATCTAAGGGAAAAGGTAAGGGAAAAGGAAAGGTAGGTGGCCAAGGCAAAGGAAAGTGTTTCCAATGCGGTGAAAAGGGCCACTGGAAGAGGAACTGTCCAGAATTCTTAGCTACAAGAGTTCAAGGTATGATTGAATCACATGTGATTGAAGTAAGTTTTATGACGGATACTTCAAACACTTGGTGCATGGATTCTGGTGCGACTAACCATATCTGTAATTCATTGCAGGGGTTCAGATCAACCAGGAGGTGCAGTGATGGGGAAATCGTACTTACTCTAGGTTCTAGCGCAACCGTTTCTGCGGTTGCTATAGGAATTGTAGTTTTAGAATTTCTAGACAATAAAGTTTTGATTTTATCAGATGTACTTTACGTCCCTTTAATGAGACGTAATTTAATTTCAGTGTCTAAATTATCGAATAATAGTTATTCTTTTCATTTTGGAACTGAAGTTGTGATTAAAAAAAATAGTTCTTTTATATGTTCTGGTGTTAAATCAAATGGTTTGTATGTGATTACTCCCAATATTTCTAAAGATTCTTGCATGGAACTTAATAACTCAATAGTAACTGTACCATCTAAAAGAAAGAGACCTTCCACTAATCCAACAAGGCTTTGGCATATGAGGCTTGGACATATCAATCTAAATAGGATTGGCAGACTAGTCAAAGAAGGGGTCTTAGGCGATTTGGTTCTCGAACCAATGGAAGTCTGCGAGTCTTGTTTAGAGGGTAAGATGACCAAAAGGCCCTTTCCTGCAAAGGGCAATAGAACCAATGCATTGCTGGAATTAGTTCATACTGATATGTGTGGACCAATAAATATTAGAGTAAGGGGTGGTTATGAGTATTTCATAACATTTACTGATGACCACTCTAGGTATGGATATGTGTACCTAATGCAGCACAAGTCTGAAGCCTTTGAAAAGTTCAAAGAGTTTAGGGCTGAAGTAGAGAAGCAATTAGGCACACATATCAAGGTCATTCGATCTGATCGAGGTGGCGAGTACCTCTCTAATGAGTTTATTGATCACCTCGTACAGTATGAGATTCTGTCACAGTTGACTGCAGCTGGTACGCCTCAGCAGAACGGTGTAGCGGAGAGAAGGAATCGGACTCTTTTAGACATGACTAGGTCGATGATGAGTTATTCTTAGTTGCCTTTATTCCTTTGGGGTTATGCTTTGGAAACCGCTGCTTACATACTAAATCTAGTACCAAGTAAATCTATTCCAAGGACACCACGAGGGATGTGGATTGGGCGCAAGCCTTCTTTGCAACATCTCCGGATATGGGGGTGTCCGGCACATGTGCTGAAAGGAAAGATGAGCAAGTTGGATTCTAGATCAGAAGTATGTTACTTTGAGGGGTATCCAAAGGGTACTTATGGATGGTATTTTTATGATCCAAGGGAACAGAAAGTGTTTGTTAGTACAAATGTTGTTTTCTTAGAGGATGATTATATCATGAACCATAAACCTAAGGGAAGGATAGATCTTAGAGAGACAGAAGGAGAGCCCTCAGTCCTACCCGTAGTTAATAACGATGTAAATCAAGAAAACACCACTTCTTCACCCATTTCCGCACCGGTACCTCGTCGTAGTGGGAGGATTATCAGCCAGCCTGATAGATACATGTTCTTAGGAGAAGTTTTTGAAGCTGTCTCCATAGAATCTGAATCTGATCCTGCCACATACGATGAGGCAATGACTGATGTTGATTCAGCTCATTGGGTTATAGCTATGAAGGCTGAATTGGAATCTATGGATTCTAATCAGGTCTGGGATCTTGTAGAGCTTCCAGCCAATATTAAACCCATTGGCTGTAAGTGGGTCTACAAGAGGAAAAGAGGATTTGATGGAAAGGTTGAGACCTTTAAGGCTAGGCTTGTAGCGAAAGGTTATACTCAGAGGGAGGGCATTGACTATGAGGAAACCTTCTCGCCGGTGGCCATGCTAAAGTCCATCAGGATACTCTTATCCATTGCTGCATGCCTAGATTATGAAATCTAGCAGATGGACGTCAAGACTGCATTCTTGAATGGCAATCTTGAGGAGGACATCTATATACAACAAACAGAAGGGTTCATAGCTGGTCGGAAAGGTAACTTGGTATACAAGTTGCAAAGTCCATTTATGGGCTTAAGCAGGCATCCAGAAGTTGGAACATCCGATTTGACCAAAAGGTCAAGTTGTTTGGTTTCATACAGAATCTTGATGAACCTTGTGTATACAAGAAATGTGAAGGAAAGTGGTGGCTTTTCTTGTGCTTTACGTTGACGACATTCTACTCATTGGAAATGATGTAGCGGCATTGTCAACGATCAAGGTTTGGCTAGCTAGTACTTTCGATATGAAGGATCTAGGAGAGGCGAGCTATATTCTTGGGATAAAGCTTTTTTGGGATCGCAAGCGAAAGATAATGGGATTATCTCAAGCTGGTTATATCGATAAGGTGCTAACTAGGTTTTCAATTGATAATTCGAAGAAAGGTTTGTCACCTTTCAGGCATGGTTTAGCGTTCTCCAAGGACCAGTGTCCAAAGACACAGAAGGAGAGGAATCGCATGACAGGAATTCTCTATGCTTCGGCAGTAGGAAGTCTTATATATGCGATGTTATGCACTAGACCAGATATCTATTTTGATGTTGGCATGGTTAGCAGGTATCAGTTGAATCTAGGTCCAGAGCACTGGACAGCCGTTAAGCACATTCTTAAGTACTTGAGAAGGACTAAAGATTACATGCTTATGTACGGTGGTAGTGAGTTAATTCTAGTAGGATACACTGACTCGGATTTTATGTCAGATAAAGATTCGAGGAAGTCGACGTCCGGTCATCTCTTTACCTTTGGAGGTGATGCTGTTAGTTGGAGGAGCATTAAGCAGAAATGCATTGCAGACTCAACTACAGAAGCTGAGTATGTGGCTGCTTGTGAAGCCGCAAAGGAAGTTGTTTGGCTCAAGAAGTTCCTTATGGAACTCGAGGTAGTACCAGCGTCGCTGTCGCCTATTACGCTTTATTGTGATAATAGTGGTGCAGTGGCTCAGTCCAAGGAGCCAAGGAACCACGAAAAGGGAAAGCATATAGAGCGGAAATATCATCTTATCCGAGATATTGTTCAACGTGGAGATGTGATTGTCACTAAGATTGCCACCACTGATAATCTTGCTGATCCGTTTACAAAGGCCTTGCCACAGAAGGTCTTTGATCGTCATCTAGATAGTCTAGGTCTCAGATGTAATCCTGTATGGTTGTGAGTGCAAGTGGGAGTTTGTTGGGTTTGTGCCCTCAAACCATTGCTTTATGTATGAGACATTGACATTTTAATATATGGATATCAGCTTTACATTTTATTATGTATGTTTCTTTCATGAGATGATTGTTAATCCTTAAGTATCATATAAAGTCATTCGTGTATGTATGAGATACATACAAGTGAGATACGAATTACTTTTCTTTGATGCTTAGAACTTGTCACAGTGGATGATGAGACTGGATATCTCATCAAGTTTACACTGTAGCATGATTAACTACCATTGGATGGAGTGATGAATCTCAATCACTAGAGTGTAACTCTTAGTTAATATGCTAGTGCTTATAGTGCATTGACGGACCTGAGCTTTCTTATTGACACTCAAGACTGTCAAACAGTCAATAGGAACTCATAACTTGTATAAGGTACGTGTTCTCAATCTTGAGACGATTATGAACACAGACTGTGGATATGACTGCTTTGACTTACCAATCAGTGAGGTATATAGAAGATCAACACCTGGGTATCTTAGGTATGACATGTTCATAGGGTTGTGAACATATATTGTCAAGATATAACCTACCCTCTGTTTTAGAGTAAGCATTCCCTTGAGAATGTCACCAAATTGATTACTGAGTACTGCAGTCTTGTTGATAAGAGTTATCAACATGTTTGGTAATCATGAGAGGTGAATGGGACTCAAGGAATACAAGAAGTAATCATGATTCAGGTTGACAGTAACAGTTATCCGACTACCTGAATATGATTGCGAATGCTGACGATAGAGGGACATTAGTACAACATGCAAGTCTAGTTATCACTTCGGATATGTTCTTTTGCGTTGAAGTTCAGTTATCGTTTTATAGTGGAGTAAACGTTAACTGACCAGTTATCTAGTTTTTTGATCAAAAGTTTGGTCACGGTGATTAACAAACATGTCTGAGCCAACAATAAAGAGCCTAGGAGGTCCCACTCTTAGCTCCGTCAGGATACTTGGAAAGACACTTGAGGAAGCTGTCAAGACAGGTTCGATCGATTGAAGCTAGTTCGGTCGATCGAAGTCATGGCAGATTCGATCGATCGAATACACTTCAATCGCTCGAAGGGTAGGTCGGTTCTGGGAATCTATAAATAGGGCAGCTGTGTTCTGGAAAAAGAGTTCGTCGTTTTAGAACGTCAGAAGCTGCAGAAACTGTTTTAGAGCCCCAAACCTTCTTCTTCCTCTCTATTAGAGATCCCACCATCTCTAGTCTCTCCGGGAAGCATCCGTAGGAGACATAAGAGTGAAGACAACCTAGTGGAGGCTGCTGCATCACCAAGAAAAGGAAAAAAATCAGAATTGGGTTCAAGGCACTAAGGTATAACTCTTGTCCCCTCTTGTACGCATCTATGGAATTGACGAGTAGTAGATCCTGGGCTACCATTAAGTTTTTATAACTTGACTTTTCCGCTGCGCATTTAAACTTTTAATTTAAACCGATTTTTCCATCATCAATGTCTTTTCTTGGCTCTTTACTTTGCTTTTTTTGCTTAAAGCTTTACTCCTTCTATATCATGAATTCTCATTTGTTTCTTTATAGTACTTATTTTGATAGCCAGGTGATCCAAAGGAGGGTCTTGTATCTGGGTTCTTCGGCTAGCAAACGAATTTTGCCCCTGGTTTTAGGGCTTCGAAGTGGTTCTGGGCAAACGCCAGTTTGCCCCTAGTTTAGCACAGGTTTTTTTTTTTTTTAAATGACCGAACCAAATAGGTTGCCTACGTATCCCCTAGCGGGAATCAGGTCGAGCGTAGTTCATCAAGGTAGGAGGCTTTGAAAAGGAAAGGTTTCAAGCAAAATATTTCTTGAGGCGATCAAGGTTGATTGGCTGTTCAAATTCAACTCCATCTAGGTCCATGAGATAGGCCACTCCTCCGCAAAGGAGAGTCTTAATGATGTATGGTCCGACCCAGTTGGGTTTGAATTTTCCTCTGGGGTCATAAACAGGCACTTTCAGTTCTTTGAGGACCAGGTCACCCTCAGCAAGCTTCCTTGGGTGGACCTTTTTTGTTGAAAGCACGAGCTATCCTCTTCTGGTACCCCCGAGTATGGTTTATTGCGGCCAGCCTCTTCTCATCGAGTAACATCAACTCCTCATACCTTCCTCATATCCATTCTGATTTGGTGATCTCACACTCTGCCAAAAACCCTAAGGGAGGGTATTTCTACCTCGACTGGGAGAACGGCCTCCATACCGTAAACTAGTGAATAAGGTGTAGCTCCTGTAGAAGTCCTTACAGAGGTTTGGTATCCCCACAAAGCAAATGGCAGCTTCTCATGCCAATCCTTATATATATCCGTCGTTTTCCCCAAGATTGCTTTAACATTCTTATTTGCTGCCTCTACGGCTCCATTCGTCTGGTGCCTATACGGGGATAATTGATGGCGGGTGATCTTATACTTTTCCAGGAGCGAGATAACTTCTCCCTAAAAATGACTGCCATGATCGGAGATAAACTCATTCGGGACCCCATACCTGCAGATTATGTTTTTCTCGATTAAACTCACCACGTCTTTGGCTTTTAAAGTTGCGTACGAGGCTGCCTCTACCCACTTTGTAAAATAATCGATTGCCACAATTATGTATCGGTGCCCATTGGATGCCTTTGAAACTATCTCACCAATGATATCAATCCCCCATACGGAAAATGGCCAAGGGGTGGTCATGCTATAGAGTTGTGACGGCGGGGTATGCATCAGATTTGCATGAATCTGACACTTGTGACACCTTCTAACATATTCGCAACAGTCTCTGTCCAAGGTCGTCCAATAGTACCCTTGTCGGATAATCTTCTTTGCAAGCATGTGCCCATTCATGTGGGGCCCACACACTCCCTCATGTATTTCCTCCATCATTCTATTAGCTTCCTTCCCATTTAGGCACTCCTGATTGCACCCTGTGTAGGATTTCTTCCATAGCTTATCTGCATAAATCATAAATTAAGCGGCGAATCGTCGAATCGCCTTTTTGTCCTTCTTTGAGGCTCCTTCGGGGTATTCTCCTTCTTTAATGAACTTCCACACATCTTCATACCAAGGCACTTCATCTTCTCTTTCTATGGCCGCGATCATTTTAAATGACGATTGATTCCTCACTTCTATGGATAGCGGGATCACGACAGTTTTGGAAGGGATTTGGATCATCGATGCTAAGGTGGCCAAAGAGTTGGTTAGTTGGTTTTCTTCACGAGGAAGGTAGTAAAAATAAATCTTCTTGAACCGCGCTTTCAGACTTTCCAAGTAATCATGGTAAGGTCTCAATTTCTCATGATTTACCCTCCAATCTCCTCGGACCTGGGATATGATCAAATTGGAATCTCCAAAGACATCAATCTGCTCGACTTTCAAAGCCAAGGCTGCTTCCATCCCAATTATGCATGCTTCGTACTCTGCGGTATTGTTGGTTGAGTTATATTTGAGTTTGACGGCTAATGGGGTGGGGGCCCCATCGGGTGCTATGAGAATGATTCCAACTCCGTAACCTAGTTGGTTGGCTGCTCCATCGAAGTACATTTTCCACAAGTCCTCCTTTACCTCCATTATTCTTTCATCCGGGAACTTGAATTCTCCCTCGTCCTTAGATTCTATAGCGAGGTCGGCTAAAAACTCAGCAACAGCCCTTCCTTTCACAGACTTGGCAGTGACATACTTGATGTCGAACTCAGCTAGCATCATGGTCCAGCGGGAAATCCTACTGGTCAAGACGGGCTTCTCGAATAGGTATTTTAACGGGTCCATCCGGGATATCAAGATTACAGGGAAGGCTAGCATGTAGTGGCGAAGGCGACGGATACACCAAACCAAGGCCCAACATGCCTTCTCCAGGGGCGAATACTTTAACTCATATCCGACCATTCTTTTGCTCAAGTAGTAAATGGCCTTCTCCACGTGCCCCTCTTCTCCTTCCTGTGCCAACATACACCCCATCGAATCTTCGGATATGGAGAGATAAAGTAGCAGGGGTCTCCCAGGTGAAGGTGGTGACAGAATAGGTGGGTTTTGGAGGTAGGTTTTGATTTTGTCGAAGGCTTGCTGACAAGGGGCATCGCATTCAATTTTTTCTCCCTTTCTGAGCAGTTTGAACAATGGGTCGCAGGTTAAGGTAAGTTTGGAAATGAAGCGGCTGATGAACTGTATTCTCCCTAAGAATCCCCTCAGTTCTTTCTCATTTTTTGGTGGGTTCATTTCGGTTATGGCTTTTATTTTGGTGGGGTCCACCTCTATTCCCCTCTGAGTAATGAAAAATCCCAATAATTTTCCAGTAGTGACTCCGAACGTGCATTTTTGCGGATTTAGCCTCATTTTGAACTCCCTCAATCTCTCAATGAACTTTCTCAAAGCCTCTAGGTGTCCTCCCCTCTCTTTGGATTTCACAATCATATCGTCCACATATACCTCCACCTCTTTGTGGATCATGCCGTGTAGTAAAGTGGTGGCAGCCCTCTGATAAGATGCACCTGCATTCTTTAGTCCGAATGGCATGACCCTATAGCAATATGTCCCCCAAGGAGTGATGAATGTGGTTTTCTCCCTATCCTCGGGTGCCATGAGGATTTGATTATACCCAGAGAATCCATCTATGAAAGATAGAAGCTCGTGCCCCATAGTGTTATCGACCAACACGTTGATGTGGGGTAAGGGGAAATCGTCTTTAGGGCTTGCTCTGTTTAAATCTCTAAAATCGACGCAAACCCCAACGCGACCATCTTTCTTTGGGACAGGCACAATGTTGGCAATCCATTTGGGATACTTGGTGACCATCAAGAATCCAGCCTTTAATTGCTTTTCAACCTCCTCTTTTACCTTAAGTGCCCATTCTGGCCTCATTCGCCTCAATTTTTGTTTTATGGGTTTTGAATTAGGAAAGTGAGGGATGTGGTGCTGGACTATTTTTGGATCGATACCCGGCATATCATTATAAGACCATGCAAAGACATCTTTGAATTCTTTTAATAGATTGATTAGTTCTTTGCTTTCTTCATTGCTAAGTGTTGAGCCAATAAAAACATTTTGAGGGTTGTCTTCATTTCCCAGATTAATTGTTAGGGTGTTCTCTATGATTTTGCATGCAGATTCATTTTTGTTTTCATCTAATTTTTATAATTCATCAGGTATTTCACATTCATCACATTCATTAAGCGCATTCGAGTAGGCGGAATCAGTCATATTTTAATTGATTTTGTTAGGAGTGATTACAACAGACATAGCAATAGTAAGGCGCCTCATTTGGGCCATTACAGACTCTGGGTGAGGGGGATACTTATCACTAGACTCAAAGACCCACTCCTTGTTGGTCCCCTGCTTGAGCTCCACAATGTTACAACCTGGCAGTTTCCCGATTTCCGTCTTCTCTTCTTCCTCTAGTTCGTCCTCTTCTTCCTTCGGCTCTTCTTCTAGCACATCCTCAACATTCCCCTCCTCGACCTTGACTTCCAGACCCTAGTCTTCTTCCCCTTTTCCTTCGGCTTTTATGTTGGGTTTGTGCCCTCAAACCATTACTATATGTATTAGACATTAGCATTTTAATATATGGATATCAGCTTTACATTTTATGATGTATGTTTCTTTCATGAGATGATTGTTTAATCCATTAGTATCATAGTAAGTATTTCGTGTGTGTATGAGATACATACAATGAGATGCGAATTACTATTCTTTGATACTTAAAGCTTGTCACAGTGGATGATGAGAATGGATATCTCATCAGGTATACACTGTAGCATCATTAACTACCATTGGATGGAGTGATAAATCTCAATCACTAGAGTGTGACTCTTGGTTAGTATGCTAGTGCTTATAGTGCATTGACGGACCTGAGTTTCCTATTGACGCTCAATGCTGTCAATAGTCAATAGGAACTCATAACTTGTATAAGGTATGTGTTCTCAATCTTGAGACGATTATGAACACAGACTGTGGATATGACTGCTTTGACTTACCAATCAGTGAGGTCTATAAAAGATCAACACCTGGGTATCTTGGGTATGTCATGTTCATAGGGTTGTGAACATATATTGTCAAGATAGAATCTACCCTCTGATTCAGAGTAAGCATTCCCTTGGGAATGTCACCAAGTCGATTACTGAGTACTGCAGTCTTGTTGATAAGAGTTATCAACATGTTTGGTAATCATGAGAGGTGAATGGGACTCAAGGATTATAAGAAGTAATCATGATTCAGGTTGACAGTAACTGTTTATCCGACTACCTGAATATGATTGCGAATGCTGACGGTAGAGGGACATTAGTACAACATACAAGTCTAGTTATCGCTTCGGATATGTTCTTTTGCGTTGGAGTTCAGTTATCGTTTTATAGTGGAGTAAACGTTAACTGATCAGTCGATTAATTTGCTGATCAAAGAGTTTGGTCATGGGAGTTAATCAACTGATCTGAGCCAACAATAAAGAGCCTAGGAGGTCCCACTCTTAGCTCCGCTAGGCTGCTTGGAAAGGCAAATGAGGATGATGTCAAGACAAGTTCGATCGATCAAAGTTGTCTCGATCGATTGAAGTCTAGACAGGTTCGATCGATTGAAAATGGTTCGATGGATCGAATGTTCGATCGATCGAAGCCACTTCGATCGCTCGAGAGCTAGGTCGGTTCTGGGAATCTATAAATAGGGCAGCTGCGTTCTGAAATAAGGTTGTTCGTCGTTTTGAACGTCAGAAGTTACAGAAACTATTTTGGAGCCCCAAAACCTTCTGTATCCTCTCCATTAGGGTTCCCACCAACCCTAGCCCTTCTTGCGAGCATCCATAGGAGTCATAAGAGTGAAGACCATCTAGTGGAGGCTGCTAGAAATCAGAGATTTCAGAATTGGGTTCAAGACAGTAAGGTATAATTCTTGTCCCCTCTTGTGCGCATCTATAGAGTTGATGGGTAGTAGATCCGGGCATGCCAATTAAGTTTTATAACTTGATTTTTCCGCTGCGCGTTTAAACTTAGAACTTAAACCAGTTTTTCCTACAATTGGTATCAGAGCCACGCTCGTTTGGATCTATAGATGCGTTTTTGGAACACTATTTTGATTTGCATGTTGATTTTAGAACTGTTTTCGAAACTGCATCGTCACAGATCTGTTTCTGCAATGTTATCGCAGCAGTATACAAATCTGTGATTGCATAGGATGCAAGGCGGGTTCGATCAATCGAACATATTTCGATCGATCGAACATACTCTGTTCTCAAGCGATCGAACAGGTTTCGATCGATCGAAACCTTCTGGTGTTCGAGCGATCGAATAGAGTTCGATCGATCGAGACAGACTCTTTGTCAGGATCTTTGTTTCACAGTCTTAAAGAGTTTTGAAATTAAAAACTTTAATTTTAAAATATTCTGTAAAATTTTCAAATCATTATGTGAAACAGAATGTTCAAGCGATTGAACAATGTTCAATCGATCGAAGGTTCGAGCGATCGAACGGGCTTCGATCGATCGAACTGTGACAGAGAAGTAAGATGCTATTTTAAGTTCTAATTCAGTATGTAAAGAGTTTATATATTGTGTGAATCAATTAAGTGTTCCAACAGTTACACATATTTGTAATGTATGTGTGGATGCGTGTACGACTAACCCTTTTGCAGCTAGATTAGTCACTATCTCCCATGGCACCAAATTATTTGAATATTTGTATTTAAATTGTTTGAGATTAGTGCATGTTATAATTTAAGTTTGGTTTGGTTTTAAGGCATATGTAAAGGGCGCTGTGACTTCAATCCTACGAAAAGGAAAGTCGCACCGGTTTCCCTAGCCTTTTATTTTGTTGTTGCTATTTCTATTTCTAGATAAATTGTAAGCTTCAAAAGAGGCATAGGTTCAATGTAATAGAATTAGAATATCCATGAAGATGGAGTAAGGAGCCGTTGTCCATGAAGATGGAGCTGGAGGCGATCAAATCAAAAGGAGGTTCTATAGAGATAGAGCCATGGGAGATAGAGGCATTGTTTGAATGCCTATATTTCATTTTAGTTTTTTGTTTTATGTGCTTGGTTTGTGATTGGCGTATAATACATTGTTGCATGCACGCAATACAAGTTTTCTAAAATAAAATTCAAAAACCGTTTTCAACACATTAGTAAACATTAGATGTTTATGGGAAGTGTGTAGAAACAGATTTTCTCAAAAAGCAAAATCCTTTTTACTAAATCTAGTGGGAGAGGGTCTTATTAATTACACCCACGATCTTCCATTAACGGTTCACTGTAAGATGAGTGGTGCATTCTGTGTCACCTCGCCAGGGGTGATCATTCCATATGGAGGGTGCATTACTCATTGGTTACTAGATGTGAACTTCTTTTGATAGGATCATTCAAACGTGTTAGAGGGTGACCACCACACGGAGGCGCTACTTGAGACGGTTGTGATTGGATCCTAGTTGATGGTACACACTAGCTAAGCTATGGATAAGGGATCCCACACGGGGCATTATTCATAAACTTAGAGATCGAAATGGTTCGGAAGTCATAACTTGATTTGCAAGAGTTGCATAGCGGATAAGTTATGATAAATCGAAAGATCGAACATTGACCACCACACGGAGGCTTTATTCTTTCGTTTCGATATTTCGGCGACTTTGTTTTAAAATAAGAGTTTTAAAAGGATTCTTTTATTTCAAACTGTCAAATTCTGATATCCATATTTATTTTGTTTTGATTTTTACAATAAATCATAATGTCTGGATCTGCATTTAGTCCACTTGCCACCATACTCACTCAAAACAAGTTAACTGGAAACAACTACACTGAATGGAAACGTAACCTTGACATCGTGTTAACTGCGGAGGATCATATATATGTTCTCACCACCCCAAGCCCTGAAGAACCCGTGGCAAATGCTTCGGCAGCTGCCAGACGCGAGTTCGACAAATGGAAGAAGTCGAATGGAATGGCTCGTTGCTACATTCTGGCCTCAATGGCTGGTGTGTTGCAACATCAATTCCAATCGAACGATTCTGCCAGTGACATTATCACATCCCTGAAAAAGATGTTTGGGGAGCATGGCAGGCCTGCCAGACAGGTAGCCATGCAGAAGATAATGAGTGCAAAGATGTCGGAAGGGACTCCAGTCAAGGAACATGTTTTAAAAATGATTGGTTATTTGAACGAGCTGGAGACCCTAGGTGCCAACATCGATGCACAGACCCAAGTTGATATGAACCTTAATTCGCTGTCGCCTTCATTCGCTCAATTTAAACTTAACTATAATATGAATCAAATGAATTTTTCAATGAGTGAATTGATGAGTTCTCTTTTGGCAGCGGAAGGGGTGATCAAACCTGGGGTCAACGTTTTGAACGTTGAGAAAAGCGCTTCCTCTTCCCGATCTACACCGAAAGGAAAGAAAGGGAAGAAGAAGGCTGGCACTGGTGGTTCAAGTGTTGGACCGGTCCCTAAGATTGCAAAATCTAAGGGAAAAGGTAAGGGCAAAGGGAAGGTAGGTGGCCAAGGCAAAGGAAAGTGTTTCCAATGCGGTGAGAAGGGCCACTGGAAGAGGAACTGTCCAGAATTCTTAGCTACAAGTGTTCAAGGTATGATTGAATCATATGTGATTGAAGTAAGTTTTATAACGGATACTTCAAACACTTGGTGCTTTAATTCTGGTGCGACTAACCATATCTGTAATTCATTGCAGGGGTTCAGATCAACCAGGAGGTGCAGTGATGGGGAAATCGTACTTACTCTAGGTTCTAGCGCAACCGTTTCTGCGGTTGCTATCGGAGTCGTAGTTTTAGAATTTCTAGACAATAAAGTTTTTGGTTTTATCAGATGTACTTTATGTCCCTTCAATGAGACGTAATTTAATTTCAGTTTCTAATTTAACGAATAATGGTTATTCCTTTCATTTTGGAACTGAAGTTGTTATTAAAAGAAATAGTTCTTTTATTTGTTCTGGTATTAAATCAAATGGTTTGTTTGTGATTACTCCTAATATTTCTAAAGACTCTAATATGGAACTTAATAACTCAGTGGTAACTGTACCATCTAAAAGAAAGGAACCTTCCACTAATCCAACAACGCTTTGGCATATGAGGCTTGGCCATATCAATCTAAATAGGATTGGCAGACTAGTCAAAGAAGAGATCTTAGGCGATTTGGTTCTAGAACCAATGGAAGTCTGCGAGTCTTGTTTAGAGGGTAAGATGACCAAAAGGCCCTTTCCTACAAAGAGATATAGAACCGATGCATTGTTGGAATTAGTTCATACTGATGTGTGTGGACCAATAAATATTAGAGCAAGGGGTGGTTATGAGTATTTCATAACATTTACTGATGACCACTCCAGGTATGGATATGTGTACCTAATGCAGCACAAGTCTGAAGCCTTTGAAAAGTTCAAAGAGTTTAGGGCTGAAGTGGAGAAGCAATTGGGCACACATATCAGGGCCATTTGATCTTATCGAGGTGGCGAGTACCTCTCTAATGAGTTTATTGATCACCTCGTACAGAATGGGATTCTGTCACAGTTGACTACACCTGGTACGCCTCAGCAGAACGGTGTAGCGGAGAGAAGGAATCGGACTCTTTTAGACATGACTAGGTCGATGATGAGTTATTTGGAGTTGCCATTATTCCTTTGGGGTTATGCTTTGGAAACCGCTGCGTACATACTAAATCTAGTACCAAGCAAATCTGTTCCCAGGACACCACGAGAGATGTGGATTGGGCGCAAGCCTTCTTTGCAACATCTCCGGATATGGGGATGTCCGGCACATGTGCTGAAAGGAAAGATGAGCAAGTTGGATTCTAGATCGGAAGTATGTTACTTCGTAGGGTATCCAAAGGGTACTTATGGATGGTATTTTTATGATTCAAGAGAGCAGAAAGTGTTTGTTAGTACGAATGTTGTTTTCTTGGAGGATGACTATATCGTGAACCATAAACCTAAGGGAATGATAGATCTTAGAAAGATAGAAGGAGAGCCCTCAGTCCAACCCATAGTTGATAACGATATAAATCAAGAAAATACCACTTCTTCACCCATTTCCGCACCGGTGCCTCGTCGTAGTGGGAGGATTATCAGCCAGCCTGATAGATACATGTTCTTAGGAGAAGTTTTTGAAGCTGTCTCCATAGAATCTGAATCTGATCCTGCCACATACGAAGAGGCAATGGCTGATGTAGACTCGGCTCATTGGATTAAAGCTATGAAGGCTGAATTGGAATCTATGGATTCTAATCAGGTCTGGGATCTTGTAGAGCTTCCAGCCAATATTAAACCCATTGGCTGTAAGTGGGTCTACAAGAGGAAAAGAGGATCTGATGGAAAGGTTGAAACCTTTAAGGCTAGCCTTGTAGCGAAAGGTTATACTCAAAGGGAGGGCATTGACTATGAGGAAACCTTCTCGCCGGTAGCCATGCTCAAGTCCATCAGAATACTCTTATCCATTGCTGCATGCCTAGATTATGAGATCTGGCAGATGGACGTCAAGACTGCATTCTTGAATGGCAATCTTGAGGAGGACATCTATATGCAACAACCAGAAGGGTTCACAGTTGGTCGAAAAGGTAACTTGGTATGCAAGTTGCAAAAGTCCATTTATGGGCTTAAGCAAGCATCCAAAAGTTGGAACATCCGATTTGACCAAGCGGTCAAGTAGTTTGGTTTCATACAGAATCTGGATGAACCTTTTGTATACAAGAAGAGTGAAGGGAAAGTGGTGGCCTTTCTTGTGCTTTACGTTGACGACATTCTACTCATTGGAAATGATGTAGCGGCATTGTCAATGGTCAAGGTTTGGCTAGCTAGTACTTTCGATATGAAGGATCTAGGAGAGGTGAGCTATATTCTTGGGATAAAGCTCTTTCGGGATCGTAAGCGAAAGATAATGGGATTATCTCAAGCTGGTTATATCGATAAGGTGCTGACTAGGTTTTCAATGGATAATTCGAAGAAAGGTTTGTTACCTTTCAGGCATGGTTTAGCGTTCTCCAAGGACCAGTGTCCAAAGACACAGGAGGACAGGAATCGCATGACAGGAGTTCCCTATGCTTCAGCAGTGGGAAGTCTTATGTATGCGATGTTATGCACTAGACCAGATATTTGCTTTGCGGTTGGCATAGTTAGCAGATATCAGTCGAATCCAGGTCCAGAGCACTGGACAGCCGTCAAGCACATTCTGAAGTACTTGAGAAGGACTAAAGATTACATGCTTATGTACGGTGGTAGTGATTTAATTCCAGTAGGATACACTGACTCGGACTTTATGTCAGATAAAGATTCGAGGAAGTCGACGTCCGGTCATCTTTTTACCTTGGGAGGTGGTGCTGTCAGTTGGAGGAGCATTAAGCAGAAATGCATTGCAGACTCAACTACAGAAGCTGAGTATGTGGCTGCTTGTGAAGCCGCAAAGGAAGCTGTTTGGCTCAAGAAGTTCCTTATGGAGCTCGAGGTGGTACCAGCGTCGCTGTCACCTATTACGCTTTATTGTGATAATAGTGGGGCAGTGGCTCAGTCCAAGGAGCCAAGGAACCACGGAAAGGGAAAGCATGTAGAGCGGAAATATCATCTTATCCGAGATATTGTTCAACGTGGAGATGTGACTGTCACCAAAATTCCCACCGCTGACAATCTTGCTGATCCGTTTACAAAGGCCTTGCCACAGAAGGTCTTTGATCGTCATCTAGATAGTCTAGGTCTCAGATGTAATCCTGTATGGTTATGAGTGCAAGTGGGAGTTTGTTGGGTTTGTGCCCTCAAACCATTACTATATGTATTAGACATTAGCATTTTAATATATGGATATCAGCTTTACATTTTATGATGTATGTTTCTTTCATGAGATGATTGTTTAATCCATTAGTATCATAGTAAGTATTTCGTGTGTGTATGAGATACATACAATGAGATGCGAATTACTATTCTTTGATACTTAAAGCTTGTCACAGTGGATGATGAGACTGGATATCTCATCAGGTATACACTGTAGCATCATTAACTACCATTGGATGGAGTGATAAATCTCAATCACTAGAGTGTGACTCTTGGTTAGTATGCTAGTGCTTATAGTGCATTGACGGACCTGAGTTTCCTATTGACGCTCAATGCTGTCAACAGTCAATAGGAACTCATAACTTGTATAAGGTATGTGTTCTCAATCTTGAGACGATTATGAACACAGACTGTGGATATGGCTGCTTTGACTTACCAATCAGTGAGGTCTATAGAAGATCAACACCTGGGTATCTTGGGTATGTCATGTTCATAGGGTTGTGAACATATATTGTCAAGATAGAATCTACCCTCTAATTCAGAGTAAGCATTCCCTTGAGAATGTCACCAAGTCGATTACTGAGTACTGCAGTCTTGTTGATAAGAGTTATCAACATGTTTGGTAATCATGAGAGGTGAATGGGACTCAAGGATTATAAGAAGTAATCATGATTCAGGTTGACAGTAACTGTTTATCCGACTACCTGAATATGATTGCGAATGCTGACGGTAGAGGGACATTAGTACAACATACAATTCTAGTTATCGCTTCGAATATGTTCTTTTGCGTTGGAGTTCAGTTATCGTTTTATAGTGGAGTAAACGTTAACTGATCAGTCGATTAATTTGCTGATCAAAGAGTTTGGTCATGGGAGTTAATCAACTGATCTGAGCCAACAATAAAGAGCCTAGGAGGTCCCACTCTTAGCTCCACTAGGATGCTTGGAAAGGCAAATGAGGATGATGTCAAGACAGGTTCGATCGATCAAAGTTGTCTCGATTAATTGAAGTCTAGACAGGTTCGATCGATTGAAGATGGTTCGATCGATCGAATGTTCGATCGATCAAATGTTCGATCGATCGAAGCCACTTCGATCGCTCGAGAGCTAGGTCGGTTCTGGGAATCTATAAATAGGGCAGTTGCGTTTTGAAATAAGGTTGTTCGTCGTTTTGAACGTCAGAAGCTGCAGAAACTGTTTTGGAGCCCCAAAACCTTCTGTATCCTCTCCATTAGGGTTCCCACCAACCATAGCCCTTCCTGCGAGCATCCATAGGAGTCATAAGAGTGAAGACCATCTAGTGGAGGCTGCTGGAAATCAGAGATTTCAGAATTGGGTTCAAGACAGTAAGGTATAATTCTTGTCCCCTCTTGTGCGCATCTATAGAGTTGATGGGTAGTAGATCCGGGCATGCCAATTAAGTTTTATAACTTGATTTTTCCGCTGCGCGTTTAAACTTAGAACTTAAACCAGTTTTTCCTACATTTTACCCCTCCTTTGCTCAATAGGTTCTGCATGACTGGTCCGTCTAGTACACCAATCCAATCGTTGACGGTAACAGACTTTTCAGGCATTTGCAGAAATGGGTCTTTGTACTTGGAGAATGCATGGGAAAAAACGATCTCGAACCCCGGCTTTAGACATTTGTTTTTCTGGTCCGTCCATGGTTCTGAAAAGCCACAGAAAGGGAGATCTTCTCCTTTCTTCATAAAATATCCATTGAGCGTCTTCAGGTAAGGGTCTAGTGGCGCATCGATGGCCTTCTTCTTTGCCCTCAGTTCTTTCTTTGCCGGCTGGCAACCCAAACCATGAGTGTGAGTTTGAGTCGGAATGAGCGGGAATTCAGGCATGTCTTGATGATTCTTTCCTAATCCCATGCCTGGGAAGAAACCCATATTTTTCATTATCCCTGCCCTACGACCACTGGACTGGCATACTGATCAAAATGGAGCGGTAGAAACTCTCTCGGCTTTCCCTTTTCCAACATGCCGATGAACTCGAACCTTCCTATTTTTGCTTCTTCTTCTTGCAGCTGTAATTCTAGAACCGGTGCGCTTGATGATGCTTCGGGCGAACGAACCCAGCTATCCCCGAGGATATCACAGACTTTATTCTCCCAGACATACTTAACCTTTTGATGGATCGTTGACGGTATAGCACCCAAACTGTCCAACCAAGGCCTACCTAACAGCAAGTTGAAGGAAGCGGGGATGTCGATGACGTGGAATTCAGCTTCTTTTCCAAAAGGGCCGATAACGAGACAAAGAAGGACTATCCCCATTACCGTTCTCTGGGTGTTGTCGTAGGCTCTAACCCTTTGCTCCGATGGTGTAAATGTCGACTCATCCAAGCCCATTCGCTTAGCCGTTCGGAAGGGACACACGTTGAGGGCCGACCCATTGTCAACCAGGCAAGCAGGCACGACCTTCCCTAAGCATTCGACAATGACATATAATGGTTTGTTGTGAACGGGCCCTCCCGGAGGCAAGTCATTTGATGAGAATGTAATAGCCAAAGTCAGAATTTTACCGATCAACCCTATGAGGTCCTCCGGGGTGGTGTCGATAGACACATCAGATTGGTTCAGAGCGTCTAAGACCGCCTGCCTATGGCGTTTGGAGGCAATCAGCAATCCCCAAACAGTGATGTTAGCCTAAGTTTTCTTCATCTGCTTCAGAACCCTGCCTTCTTCCTCTTCTTCATTCATCTTCCCTTTTCCTTTGTCTAAGTCTCTCCCCGGATGATCCTCCTCTAGCTCATGTGGTTTAAATTGTCTGCCCGACCAAGTTAAATGATTGACTTCTTCCCTTGCCCACAGATTGTCAACTTCTGAATCAACTTTCATAGTATCTTCCATCACATCTGTTTCTTTGTCGCTCTCATACCAAAGATCATCTTCCACCTGGCTCACGTCTCGATCGTCACTCCCATGAACCCACCAGTCTGACTGTCCCATTTCATTCTCCTTCGGCTGATCCTCCAAAGCACAGAGTGTCAAATCCCTAGGTAGCTGGTATGGTTTTCTTGGTGTCCCGGCCTTAATGATTAGCCTAGACGGATCGAAGGTTGCTTCCTTTATTCCCAAGAGATAAAGACCCTGCGGTGGTGGCACGGCTCGATGATTCGGAAGCGGATTTCTAGTAACATTCGGAGCTTTGGTGGGGGGTTCTGAAATTACCTTATTATCAATGAGGTCCTGAATCTCGTGCCTTAATCTCATACACTGTAACACCCCGTAATTTTCAAGATATAAATATTTATTTTTATATGTTAATGTGGCCACCCGAAGTTTCATATGTGATAAATTAGCTATGGGTATTTATGTTTATGGTTATATATCTATGTGTATTAATTTTTTTTAGTGCAAATTACGATGTGAATATTTTTATAAACTTAAGTGATGGGATAAATTTGTGTAAGTTTAAATTTTAAAGAATTGATGTGTTTATAATTTAGTAGTGTTTACAGGGCCCTTAAATATTCTAAACAATGTATTTAACATAAGAATTAAGTACCTGGGTCATGGGTACCCAATGGGTAACTCATTTTAATACTTTGCAATGCATTTTGGGATCATATGATGTATTTTTATGAAGGGGTAAAAATAAAAACGGGATTATGTCTTGTTAACCCTATATTAGTTCTCCCAACAATACATTCACCCCTACTATCTCAACCCTAGCCACCAAGGGAAGATAAGAAGAAGAGAAAGAGAAAGAGGGAGAGAAAAGAGAATAAAGAAATAGAGAGGAAGAGAAAGAGAGAGGAAGAAGACGAAGAGGAAGAATGAGAATGATCGTTGAATCTTATGCGGTGCATTCGTCGTGGTTAACGTCGATTCATATCTTTGTGGGATTTGGCACAATTGGTGAGTTAAATATATATATTTGGGTATATATATACACACGTGGGTATATATGTATACGTAATTGAATCAATCATTGCAAGTTAAATGTTTGGATTTATATATAAATTTTAGTATCGTATGCGATTCGTTGATTTGGATCCTAGTATTACCCAAATAGATATGGTTATACGTTGATAAACTAATGTTCAGATTCATGAGATTAACCTAGGGAGAAAGAAAAATAAATTAATTAAATAAGTAGGAAAATTCGTTTTTATTGGTTTTTCTATGATCGCTGAATTTTCAAAACATTGTACAGAATCGTTTGTTTGGAATTTTAGCTTTCTGTCCGCATTGTCCCATGTAAAACGCAATTCTGCACACTTTTTGTTTAATGTATTTTTTCCAATTCCGCACCGTTTGGGCAGAAACTTTAAATTTCAGAAGCAGTTTTTATTATGTGTAAATCTGCAAAATTGGTATTTTATAATTATTTTATGAATGTCGTATGTCTTAGTGTGAATTAAAAGAATTTACTTGAAAATATTTGATTTCTCGTGTAATGTTGGGCTTTGTGAAAATTTATGGCTGTGTGATAAATTTTAAAGTTTGATTTCGTGGAAATTTTGACTGTGTGAAATTGAAACATATAAGGTTGGACTTCGTGAATTTATGACTATGTGAAAATCTGTAATGTTGGAATTCGAAGAAAATTATGACTGTGTGGTAAACTGTGTGAATAACTTGAAGAGTTATCCCTTGTAAAGTTGGGTGTTGAGATATTTTACTGTGTGAAATTAATGAGTTATGACTGTGTGATAAACTGTGTGAATAATTTACATCCCTTATAAAGTTTGGGCTTCGTGATAACTTTACTGTGTGATTATCTGTATGATTAACCTTAAAAGAGAACTTAATGTTGAGAATAAAATCCTTAGTGTTCACTACTTCCCATTGTTGTGTTATTTTTTTGGTAGCTGGCACTCTTTTGCTAGTGGCTTCGTGATCAAGCTGGCCTAAGACTTGTTGAGTGTACTTTTTTGCCAGTGGCTTCGTGATCAAGCTGGCCTAAGCCTTATGCTCGGCTTATATTGTATAGACGTCTTGACATATTGACCAGCCGTCCGTTGTGTATACCTGGTTTGGTTGATACCCCAACCAAACTGGCACCGGAGTGGGTGTTGGTAGTATGTCCGGGCACACATGGGATATATGTGTGGGCTGTACCATGGAGGGTGGTCAAGTGGTGAACCTAGGGAACACAAAGATAAAGTAAAGGCTAATAAATAATGACAATGGAGTATTTCATAAGACTGATAAGTTTGGAATAATGAATGCGACGTTTAAGTTAGAATGTGGAAATGTTGTTTACGGACTTGTTTGCTTGGTTTGTGATAGTTTCTATTTCATTTTTCTATGTAATATATTCTATGTACAGGATGGTGGGTCCACTAACTTTTATGCAGGGTTGACTCACTATATTTTGGAATGGTAAGGTAGTAAGTGGAATTTATTTAAATTTTTCGGGTGAGACCTCATCGCCACCACATGCAAGGAAACTACCGCTTGTCCTGAAGTGTGAGTGGAACTACTCTCTTGCCCGATAATTTCTTATTTTGTTGTGTGGTATTCTAAGAGACTGTGTGTTATCCCTAAGACTTCGTTATTATGTTATTTATTTAACTCACACCAGTACCGTGTGTACTGACCCGTGTGATTTTATCACCGGATGCGTTCTTCGTGGAGCGTAGCCGGGTTCTTATTTTCAGGAATAGTTTGTGTTAGAGGTTGGAGTAAATTTTGTGATTCAGAGATCTACGAGTGGATTTTAATTGTTATTTATTTTGCTTCGTGATCTTGATTTATTTATTTCTTGGCATTGTGGGCCATGTTGTATTTTATTATTTTGGGGTTATGGGACGATTGTAGTAGCTCTGATTCAAGTTTTGTAAAAATGTGGATTTCTTATTTTGTTATGGCAACAGAATTCTCTTTATTATTGTAAATTGTAATTTAGAATTTTATCATGGAGATCTCAATGAAAATGATTTTTTTTTTGTTACTTAAAGTTTGTGAATTATTTTAAAGAGGAACATTTTTCAGCAAAGTTTACTATTTCAAATGTGTGACAAGTTAATTGTTTTTCACTCTCAGATTTTTGGGCAATTAAATACTGGTTGGGATATTATTGAATGGGTATTTGGTTGTCTAAAAATCGGGGTGTGACATACACCTATCCGTTGAGTGACCCTTCTGTTGATGAAATTTGCAAAAGAGGTCCCCTTGAAAATTTGGCGGAAGCGAACTTGGTAGGGGTCGAGGTTCCAACTGACAAAGATGCCCCTTGGCTAACAGTCTATCGAGGGCGGTTGACAGTGACACTCCCAAATCCGAGAATTTCCTTGGTGCTTTATCCCCTCCTCTCCTCTCCTCTCCTCTCCTCGGTACTATGTCGAATTTCCTTTTTGGTCCATTTAGTGCATTGACATCGGTGGGGCCAGGGTGACCTCCCGCTTGTCCTCCGTTGGATCCATAGTTTGGCCTCGTGTACCGATTTGGTTGCTCCTCTTTCTTGATTACCCCCTCTTGGATCGCATCCTCTATCCTTGTCCCGACATCAAAAACCTTAGCAAAGGTGTTAATCGACTGGAATCTCATCTTTTCTTGATACACTGGCTGTAGATTCTTCATTAGCATTCGGATCTGGTCTTTCTCAGATGGCCATTGTACTATTTTAGCTGCTTTTCCCCTCCATCTGCTCAGGTATTCGGCGAATGATTCTTTGTTCCCTTGCCTAGTAGTTTCTGGATCTCGGACAGTGACGTCCAAATCTTGATTGTACTCGTACTGTGCCACAAATGCTTTAATCACTTCCTCCCATACCCTGGTTTTGCTTGGTTCGAGAGTAAGATACCAGGATAGAGCAGCTCCAGTCAAAGTTTGTTGGAATAGGACCGCCATCATGGTAGTGCTTAGACCGCTAGGCTGAAAAGCCCCTATGACATTTGGATATGACTGCGAGGATTCCCGGTGCCATCAAATTTATCAAAAACTGGCATCTTAAGCCCTACAGGCAGTGTTTAACGTACTCCGTCATACAACCCCTCTAGTTCCATCAGATAGGTATCGACTCCCTGAGCCTTGCGCATTACCCTTTCCAACTTCACTATTTTCTCGGTTAGTAGCTTTTCCTTCTTAGCTTTCTTTCTGTCTCTGTTGGCCCGTAGCGCATCAGTCCATTGTGCCTCCTGATCATCGAACCAATCTCCTTCCCCTCCCCCCAGAGGTGGGTCTATAATAGGCGGAATTACATGTGGTGGTCAGCGGTTCAGTTCTTCTATCATCCCCATCATGCGGTTCATGTTTTTGGCCTGTCGCCTCATCTGCTCCGCTTGTTGTTCTACCAGTATCCTTAACCCGACCATCTCTTCGTTGTTTCTCTCTTCGGCCATGTCAGCGTATCCTCTCCTTACTAGCCTCGCCGTGGGATCCCTAATCCACGCTTAATTTGCTATTTTCGCTTCTACAATAAATTTTGAAATTTCCTTTTTTTAAATCTTTTTATCTTCATTTCATCATGCAAAGGAATTTTGAAAAAAAACTTTCTTCTTATATGTCACGCGGATGCAATGCATGTGTGCGTGTGTGCCTACTCTATATGCCAAAAAAAGAAAGAGAAAATCCTAATCCTAACACATAAGCACATAAGATCCTCACCCATGTCAAGTGCGCTAATTTCTCCTTTCATTGTGATCCCCACTATCAGTTCAAAGGTCGGGTATTTAAAATTTTTCAAAATTTATTTGAAAAGCATTTCTTTAGAACGATGAGATCCTTCAAAAACAATTCTCAAGAATTTTGAATCTTTTATTTAAGAATGAGGATATGAAAACATTTCTCAATAAAGATGATTAGATTGAAATTTTGCTTCGAAATTCATTTGAAAAGCATTTCTTTTTAAAAAACAATTCCCTTGATTTTTGGGTTCTTTAAGGATGAGGATGTGCAAATATACCTCAACAAAGGTTGATTTGGAATTTAAGTCAAAAGCGAACTCCAAAGATTTTTGAGAGAGCGGTTAAATGCTTTAGAATCAAAATCTATTTATTTTCAAAGATGCATTTAAAATTCCCTGGGGTAGATGGATCACATGATCAGATAATTACCGTACTTTTCATGAATTTAGATACATACAAGGTCAATGATGCTTAGCTAACATGAAATAAGAAGTATAATCTTATAATCAAGGTTCGGCATGTTCTCCAAATATCGTGGAACATGAGGAGAAATTGCTAAAAGGTGATTAAAAGATTATACATCTTTCATCAAGCAAGTATCGTCATCATCTCAAGTAATCCCTTCCGGGCATACAAAACATCCTAGCACATAATCCTAATCAAAAATGGATTTCCTAATTTTGAAAGGTTCTATAGAAACTACTATGCAAAAGCTGGGTTTTGGTCAAATAAGGGACCCTTGACACACATCCGATAGGATGCTTAATATACCAAATCATGGTACGAGATCAAGGGTGATCACACAGTCCCATGATGACTTGACCGACCGGGTTGCCCCGAGCCTCCAAGGTCATAGTTCCGTGCAATCGACTGGCTGGACATGCAAGTGAAATGCAACAGGCATACAAAGATTCTTTCTTCTTACCCACAGCTTTTCTTTTAAAATTCTTTTAAAATTTCAAATTTAAAACAAATGAGTCGCCACTTAATTTTTAAAAGGAAAATTAAGAAACCATTTTTAAAGCAAACTAATCTTTCAGAAACCAGAGATTAACTAGGTCCGGGGATTATGGAATGAGAGATGAAGGAGCCCGTCGGACTAAAACACCCTCTCTCATCCTATCTTGCGATAGGCCTCTACTCAACATCCTTTTAATCAAATTCATTAATCTAAGCATGCCCTCAACTAATACATATATACATATACATTACAAAAGCATGTCTAAAGGGGTGCAAAATTGCAATTGATAAAATATCATTCAAAAACCACATATTTCAAGTAGCGAGCAATATGATATGCAATAGGGAACAAGAGAACTTACCCGGGATCCAGCAGCGATATTAAACGTGCAATGCATACAAACAAAAGAAAATCCTAAAAAAGAGTCTCGAATCACATATACACATAAGGCAATATCCTAATTCTAATGTGCCGCGCATGAGGTTAAAAAGCCAATAAAATCAAGAAATTAAAATAAACTAAAGAGGAGTCCTAGAAACCATACCTTAATAGCGCTGCAAAACAAAAGGCTAGTCCACATGATATACAAGATATGAAGTTAGAAATGACCTTCCTAAATTTCTAACTAAAATCTATCAAATGCAATTGAATCTAAAGCAAATAAATCCTAATTAAAAGTGTCAAGTCATATGGATGAATATGTACATGAATAAATTATGAAATACTCGGTGATTTAGATTACTTAAACTTTGAATTCAAGCTTAACTTATCATTATTGAAACATGGTTTGAACCTTGACTCGTGAAAATTTCACCTAAGCCATTATTCACAAGATTGATTGAAAACTATTGCAGAATTCTGGAAATTGCTCAGAGCAGATCATAACTTAAAAAAATTAAAAAGCATAGTTTCTGTGGTTTGATCTTGATGAATTTTTGACACACGATGCCTCTGTGTGTCTAGTGTCTAACCCAAAAAAGAAATCAAAGTTTCAACGGTTGGATCTCCGGGAATTGGAAAAAAACCAGACATCACTCAGCATTCAACAACTTTCTGTCCAGAGTTCTTGCACGATTTTCTAAAAATATCAAAGAGTTCAGAAATGCTTTGTTCTTTTTAGAGTGACTTCCTAACACATTAATCTATTTAGAAAAAATTATTTTGGGTCACAAACACTTTATTAAAGCTCTGATTTACTTATTTCAAAAGAATGTTACCATGCTGAAACTCTGGGCAGATTGTAGCGACTTTACAAAACCCATAACCAAACCACTTTAGACATGAAATCTCCTTAAAACAAAAATTACAGTGGTAAAAAATTGTGTTATTGACACTTTCCTGTTGGTTTCATTTAATTCCAACGGTTAGATTTCAAAATAGAAATCTTTGATCAAAATCGGTTTATGAATCCACCGTCTCATTGTCAAGTTCAACTTTTATTTGTTAACTCCAACTATTAAACCATGAAGATGGACTTAAACTAAACCCTTTTCTCCTCCCATTTGATGGCCATTGGAGACTAAAGACCTTTATATTTGTAGATTTCCAATGAAGTATAAATAGACTTCATGAAATCCCAAGATAGTGAATCTAAACCATGGATATAAGCTTAGACCCAAACTACTTTCTCCGATCACTTGATGGTCATTGGAGATGAAGATATGAGTAATACTCATGAGTCTCAAAGGAATATAGAAAGGATTCCATGAAACATCAAGCTAGAGGACCCAAGTCATAAGCATGGACTTGGATCCATCTATTTGCTTGTAAAATGAAGTGATGATCAAACTTTGACTCTCATGTGAAGTATAGGCTTACATGAGATTCAAAACATCAAACTCAAAGAGCTTTCAAGGGAGAAATTGAAGATCTCCAAGAATCTCAAAAGGAAAACATAAACAAGAAAAATAGAAGAAGGATCAAAGGATTAGAAACAAAGACTTCCAAGTTCACTTAACAAACTCTAAAACTTAATCAAGAAAAACTAAATGACTTGAATATTAGAGGCTCAAAAGAAAGAAAACACAACTAAGATTAGAGGGTCACGTCCAAGATTATCCTCAACTTTCTATATTTTGAAGATCTTCCAAGTTCTTCTTCAAGCTCTCCCTTTTCTCTCTCAAATATATGTTAGTGTAGTGGTAGTGATTTCTTGTCTATTTTTTGTGTATTTTCTTGTTGTTCTCCCAAGGAAGATCCTTCCTCTTTTATAGACAAAATTACCAGGTATTTTCAGTGAATTCGGAGTAAAAGACAGGTATAAATGTTTCATTTGGTGGTACAATACGTACTTCCTGAAAATAGACAGACTGCTGCACAGGGCGGCAGTCAAAAATCCGCTGCGGCAGTCAGTGGATGCCGTAACGGCACTCCGTGAATGCCGCGGCGGCATTCCATGACTGCCGCGGGACACTTATTGAGAGCCGCGGTAAATTATTAATTGCCGCGTTTTAGTCATCCTTACTTTATCAGTTTTTTTGTTTTTATCCACATACATATACGTATTGTACCACAAAATACGGACTGTTAAAGCAAACGGCAGTCAGAAATTGTCGGTGGCATTCAGTGAATGCCGGGCCGGCATTCTATGACTGTCGTTCGGCACTCACTGAATGCCGTTCGGCACTCACTGAGTGCCGCGAAGTACTGCCGTGTGCCGGTGTTTTTGGACTTCCCCTTTTTAGGTCTTTTTCTTTCCTCCTTTTTCTTAGAGATACTTATTTTCAAAGATCTTTTCCAAAAAATGATGTTTTGTACCTGAATTCTCCTGAATACCTGGTATTTTCTTCTTTCTGTGAAATTTTATTACGTTTGGAGAACTTTCTGAAGAGCTTGGAATACTTTGAATGTTTCGGTCCTTATCATCATTGGACGTGGAGGTGACGCTCTCCTAAATTCGACGGTCGGTCAAAATTGGGGTGTCTACAGGAGTCACACTGACTCACCAAATTCACGTTTTACGCAAATAGAGTCATGTAGACTCAAGAGTTCATATTTTACATAATTGGAGTCATGCGGGCTGAAAACATTCTTTCATATAATCGGAGTCATGCGAACTCAAAGCTTATATTTCATATTAACAAAAATGGGGAGTCCTCGGACTCAAAGAATTTGAATGGAGCTGACGGGGTTTGTGCTGCCCTAGTAGTCTTTTGAAAGCATGATTTTTTGCACTTGCGGACCATTTGGATGAAGCATAATTTTTCCAAAAGAGGCCAGGAAGTCACCTTTGCCCCTAGTCTTGGACCATTCTCATATTTCCACTTTTAGCATTGTGTTGTGATTGTGTTTAAAACTCCTGCTTGCATTGCTCGTGGGATGCTTATGGAGACTTGTCAAATCTTTATTCATTATCTTAAACCCACACATTTGAGATCATTATTGACTCATCCGACGAGGACAGACTCAACAAACACAAGGTGATTGAATCATACTCTGAACTGATGTGCTTTCGTCGTGATTACATGTATCAACTTACCGCTTTCATTTATTCATCATTTTACAATTATGGTGCTTTGCTGATAAATCAAAACTTTGAAAACTTCTCCTTTTTGATTTAGCTGATTCTTTGCCTATCTAGAGTGTGCTTCGAATTAGTGCTTTACCTTATAGAATAAAAGACACTCTATTTCAGTTCATTCAAAACAAACTCAAATACTTGAGAACTTACCTTTATCATAGAGGGATTTTGGCAAATAAAGTTTGTCCCTGGTTTGAAAGAGACTCAGGGGCTTGCTTCAAAGATAAAATAAGGCTTTTAGCAAACGAAGTTTGCCCCTAATCATAAGGCCAAACGGGCTCACCCCAAGGGCCTTAAGAATATGTTGGTACAGGATGCTTGTAATGCATTTCCTCCCAATCTGGAGGTAATCATCATGAATGTGATGGGCTGAAGGAAGATGTCCCAATGCTGATCGACAAACTTTGTTTGCCCCTAGTTCGGCAATACATATGTAGTCCTAGGCAAATGCAAGTTTGCTCCTAGTTTTTAGTTTTAAAAGAACATAACCATATGCGCAGAGGATTCAACTTATCCCCAAATAGGAATCAGGTCGAAGGTAATATGGCCAAGGCCTGAAAGAGCACACCATATTATGACGATGGTGGTGACCAAACTAGATAGGTTGCCTACATATCCCTGAGTGGGAATCAGGTCGAGCGTAGTTCAAGTGGTCTGGAGGTCTTGAAAGAATTCGGCTTCAAGAATTGGTGGGCTTTTTGAGCCATGTTGTCATTTGGGTCTAGGGAGTGCATGTCACTTGTGGTAGCCCTCATGTAGCTTGATGAACTACTTTTTCCTTCATTCTCTTTTATTTTCTTCTTTTTTATTTGACGGTTGATTCTTTAACCTTTTCACTAGATAGTTAATCTTTACAACTCTCATCATGTTTTATTCATACTCTATCGTATTCACATAGCAATATCAGCCCTCCAAATCACTCTTTATTTTCTCAAAGATATCTTTGCATTGTTTTATGCCCTCTTAGCCATTGAGCCTCTCACAAAATTGTGAGTATAATTGATACTTTCAAATCTCTCTTTTCATTTTCAATTTCTTTAGAACAACACAAAGTCTTAAGATAGTTCATGTGCCAGTGATCTACTTTGAAAGTGCTCAAGGATTCTCAATCTTATCTATTCTCTTCCTTTTCTTTTCTCTTTCCTTTCCTTTCTCTTCCTTACTATCTCTTATTCTCTCCATGATTTTGACTGGCTAGGATTAGGATTTTTGAAATCAACACGCATCTTATTTTTGCTCTAACTTTTGCCTAGGCGCCCTTTCGGGTTTTCATCCTAGCGAGCCCCTTTTTTCTTTTTCTTTTTTTTTTATTTTCATTTTCTATTCTCTCTTTTGTTTTTTTTTTTTTTGGAAGAAGAAGTTCATTTAAAATGTCTGGTTACCATCAAGGACAAAGTTTATGGCTATGGACTGGTTGGGCTCATCTTTTAGGGGTGGCAAGCAAGGTCCACGAAGTCCCAAGTTCATCTTTTCAAGATTGAGCAAGAGCATCTTTAAATTATTAAAGTTAAGCTAATCAATTCTCTAATCCTCCTTGGATTTGGCACAGAATTTGCTTTCATCAATTGGGGATCCTTTTCAATGCAAAGATTTATTAACATAGTGTTTCCATGATTATTTGAAAAGGTGATTTTTCTTTCTTCTTTCCCTTTTTCTTGGCTTAATGATCCATACATTTACGACTTGGTACACTGAATCAAGAAGAAAGGGATTTTATTCAACTAGCAGCGGATTACACCACCTAACTCAATTGACTCGATAAAGACTTTACAATAATACTCGATGGAAGACTGATAAATACAACTTGATATTGACACTTGACTCCAACTTAACACGACTAGATCATGGACTAGACTTGATTTGGTCTCAATTGGAGTGTCACGGATGATTTTCAACTTATTAGATTTCCAAGAGCATCCACATTCGCTTCAACAGCAGTATTCACAAACATTATCACCTTAATAGCACCATTTGAACCTTTGGGTTCACCACCCGCGTTTGCGGAAACATTATCCATCCCTATGACCAATTTCTCAGTTAAGTGGCCCTTCTTCCGATCATTAGGCTCCACAAACTAATCAACCTTAATATAATCCTTTTCATTATCTTTTCTCTTCTAACTAATCTCAGGCTTGTACTACTAACCCAAACTGTTCTGGGTTTGATGCTATCTCACCTACAGTCATGTTTCGTTTTTAATCAATTTTGATTGATTTCAAAGGAATTTTAATTTTGTTATTTTTTTCACATTTTCTTTTGCAAATGCTTAGTAAAATGTTCATGAATGGTTCATATGTCACACGGATGCAATGCATGTGTGTGTGTGTGTGTGTGCCTATTCTATATGCAAAAAGAAGAGAAAATCCTAACCCTAACACATAAGGCACATAAGCACATAAAATCCTCATTCATGTCAAGTGTGCCGATTTCTCTTTTCATTGTGGTCCTCATTACCCCTTCAAAGATTGAAATTTTTTAAAATTTTCAAAATTCATTTGAAAAGCATTTCTCTAGATGATGGGATCTTTCAAATTCTCAATAATTTTAGATTTTTCCTTTGAATGCAAAAAAACGTTTCTCAACAAAAGATGATTGGGTTGAAACTTTGCTTTAAAATTCATTTAAAAAAAACATTTCTTTAGTTGGTGAAACTTTTCAAACATAGCTCCTGAGAATTTTGGGTTCTCCCTTCGAAGATGAGAATGTGAAAATATACCTCAACAAAGGTTAACTTGGAATCTTAAAAAACTGAACTCCAAAGATTTTTGAAAGAGCGAGTGAAAACTTTGAAAAAAGATGGCCAAACTCTGTTTTGCTTTCAAAGATGGATTTAAAATTCTTTGGGTAGAAAGGTCACATGAACGGATTAGCACCGTACTTTTCATGAATTTGGATACATACAAGGTCAATGATGCTTAGCTAAACATGATATAAGAAATGTAATCTTATAATCAAGATTTGGCATGTTCTCAAATGTCATAGGACATGAAAAGGAATTGCTCAAAAGTGATTAAGAGGTTACAGATATTTCATCAAGAAGTATCGTCATCATCTCAAATAATCCCTTTCGGGCGTACAAAACTTCCTAGCACATAAATCCTAATCAAGAATTGATTTCCTAAGATTTGAAAAGTTTTATGGAAGATACTACGCAAAAGCTGGGTTTTGGTCAAATAAGGGACCCTTGACACACACCCGATAGGATGTTTCATATACCAACACATGGTATGAGATCAAGGGTGATCACACAGCCCCATGATGGCTTGACCGACCGGGTTGCCCCGAGCCTCCAAGGTCAGCGCAATCGACTGGTTAGACATGCAAGTGAAATGCAACATGCACACAAAAATTAATTAATTCGATTAAAAGGATGCTTTCAAGTCTAATCCTCGAGTGAACCCAAAATCAGAAATTTCTGGTCTGCGAAACTAGAGATTTTGGGTTCGATCTCCAGCAGAATCGCCAGATTATGGATATCGCAATTTTTCTTTCTTTTACCCACAGCTTTTCTTTTAAAATCTTTTCTAATTTAAAATACAAAACAATGAGTCACCACTTAATTTTTTTTTAAAGGGAAAATTAAGAAGCCATTTTAAAACAACTGATCTTTTTGTTAAACCAAAGATTAAACTAGGTCCGGGAATTATAAAATGAGAAGGGAAGGAGTCCATCTGACTAAAACACCCCTTCTCATCCTATCTCGCGATAGGCCTCTATATAAAATCCTTTTAATCGAATTATTAATTTAAATGTGCCCTCAACTAATACATAGATATAAGTATACATACACAAACATGTCAAAATAGTGTAAAATTGCCAATTTACAAAATATTATCCAAAACCAAATAATTCAATTAACAAGTGATATGATATGCAATAAGGGACAAGGGAACTTACCCGGGATCCAGCCACGAACATTTAAACGTGCAATGTATATAAAGGTTAAAATCCTAATAAGAAGGTCTCTAATACACATATATACACATAAGGTAAATCTTAATTCTATGGTGTTGCACATGAGGTCGAAAAATCAATAAAATCAAAGAATAATTAAACTAAAGAAGAGTCGCGAGATCATACCTCATCGGCACTACAAAACAAGGGTTAGTCCACATGATATACAATATATGAAATTAGATGGTAATCCTAGGCTTCTAGCTTAGATCTATCAAATGTGATTAAACCTTAAAGCAAACAAGATCTAATTGCAAGCATCAAGCCACATGGGTGAATATCTACATGAACAAGAGCAAGTTATGAAACACTCATTGATTTAGATCACTTAAACTTTGAATTCAAGGTTTAACCATTCATTATTGAAACATGGTTTGAACCTTAGCTTATGGAAATATCATCTAAACCATTATTCATAAGATTGATCAAAGTTGTTACAGAATTCTAAAAATTAAGCAGATTAGAAATTCAAAGATATAATAATCATGGTTCCCGTGTTTTGATCTTGATGATATTTGTACACAAGATGCCTCTGTGTGTCTAGTTTCTAACCCAAAAAGAAAATCAAGGTTTCAACGGTTAGATCTCCGAAAATTGGACAAACATTGGACATCACTCAAAGACTTACAACTCCCCCTCCAGAGTTTTTGTATGACTTTTTAAAAATAGTAAAAAAAATCATAAAGGCTTTGGTCTTTTAAGGGTAGCTTCTTAACACATTAAGCTACTTAGAAAATTTTATTTTGGGTCAAAAGTGCTTGATTAAGGTTCTGATTTGCTTATTTCAAAAGAGTGTTACTTTTCTGAAACTCTGGACAGATTATAGTTATTCCACAAAACCCTTGATCAAACCACTCAAAATATGAAACTACCTTAAAACAAAAATTACAGTGGTAGAAATTTGAGTTATAAACATTTTCCTGTTGGTTTCATTCAGTTTCAACGGTTCGATCTTCAACTAAAAATCTACGATCAAAAACGGATAGTGAACTCACTACACATTGGGTTAATTCACTTTATTCTTATCAACTTAGACAAATAAGCCATGGAGTTGGGCTTGTCTAAAGCTAACTCTCCTACCATTTGATGGTCATTGGAAACTAAAGATATTCATACTTGTAAATTTCAAAGAAGTATAGAAGAACTTCATGAAACTTACTCATAAAAAACCTCAAACCATGAAGATAGGTTTGGGTCCATTAGCTAAATATTCTAGTACCAACCTTAATCCTCTCATGAATCATAAGATTATAACGAGATTAAGGGATTTCAAACCAAGAGATTAAAGTAAGGAATTGAAAGCCTTATGAACCCAAGGTATGAACACAACAAGTAAAATGGGAAATTAAAGAACTCAATGTATGCTATAATTAAATTTGAACAAAGACTAATTATTCTAGAGTTTTACCTCCAAAGTATCCTCAACTTGGTGATTTTAGAGAACTTCCAAAGACTAACCAAGCTCTTCCACTCTAATTCTACTTAAATACCCCTTAAACCTTCTCAAAACCTACTTCTAATTGTGTTTAAGAGAGTTATTTTTTGAAGTTAATATAAAGAGAATACTAATATAACCTCTAGATTCAAAGAAAATTCAACCCTTTGCAAGAGGATATTCATCCTTTATTTATTGACAGTTTTAGAGGGGTATTTCAGTCATTTCAGAGCAGAAAACCCTAATTCAGGCATCCTTTTGATAGTACAAAATGTTCTATTTTACAGCTGTCTGTTACAAAAATGCGGCACTTAATGGAGATGGAAGCGGCACTCACTTAATGCCGGTACGGCACTCAGTGATTGCCGTTGCGGCATTCACTGAATGCCGATGCGGCACTCAATGAATGCCGCGGACAACTCCAGGGACTGCCTTTTTTTGTAAAATAAATTTTTTCGCTGCACTTGCTGAAATTTGCGGCATTCACAGAATGCCGTCCGGCAATCCAGAGACTGCCGCAGCGGTAGCCCGTGACTGCCGTAAATTAGCTCAAGTGCCGTTCTGCCTCTCTTTCTTTTTTTTTCTTTCATCATCATCATTTTTTTTACTTTTTGTTTAGGTTGGAGAGTCTTTCAAAGAGCTTGAATCATCTTTGGAAGTCCTAGATTACCCGGACATTGTCATCATCGGATCTTGGAGGTATTACTCCCCTTAACACTGCGAGACATTATTGCGACTACTTTTATTTTTAAAGAATAAAATTTCTAAGTCCCAGGCTTGTGCGAGCGGGCCACTCGGGCGAGGCCCCTCGTGCGCACGATTTTGAGGCGTGAGATGTAACAGAGAGCTCATATAATAAAAAGTTGAAAAAATTTTGTCTAAGAGAAAATATCGCGCGAGCGGGCCGCGCGCGCAATGTGGTCTTTCTCCCTAGTTTCTTTATTTTAAGGTAAATAAGTTCAAAATAAGTTTAAAATAATTCTATCCCAACCCCTAAACCTATCTAGAATGTCCAAACCTGACTCAAAAGGACTCAAAAATGACTAAAAATAAGGAAAACGAACAAAATAAAGCTTGGGTTGCCTCCCAAGAAGCGCTATCTTTTACATCTTCAGCTAGACCATTCTAGCTCAGAACTTATGGAGGCTAAAAATCAGACTTTGTACCCCTTAGGATATCAGGAAGAGCCCAGTGATAAGCAGAAATAACGTCGCTTTGAATTAATTCGACCGACGTTTCTCCCGGATTATGTTCAAATCGATTTCTTACCTTTCGAGTAAATTCATCATTCGGGGCTTGGTTGTCAGGATTCATCCGCTCATTACGAATTATATTATTTTCCTCACCTATATTTAGTTCTTTGTTAGGCTCAATATTTCGCCTTACCTCACATTCCGCCTCACATAGGTAATCTTCATTTTTAGGAGGTTGATCCATAGCATTAAAAACGTTTAATTTTAAGTTTATGTTCCCAAATGACACCTTCATTACCCCCGTTCGACAGTTAACATGAGCATTAGCGGTTGCTAAGAATGGACGACCTAAGATGACAGGAGTGTTTTTCCTAGCATCTAGCACGGGTTCAATGTCAAGGACCATGAAGTCGACAGGATAATAACATTTATCAACTTTAACCAAGACGTCCTCGATGATTCCTCTAGGTATTTTAATTGAACGATCCGCTAATTGGATGGTAGCAACCATGGGTTTAAGTTCACCTAGTCCTAGTTGTTTATAGACGTGATAAGGTAAGAGATTAATGCTAGCTCCCAAGTCAAGGAGAGCCCGATGAATGATAGTGTCACCTATGACACATGATATCGTAGGCGTACCTGGATCCTTATACTTTGGAGTAGCGTGTTGGAATATAGAGCTTACTTTTTTTGTGAAAAAGACCTTTTTCGGATTATGACTGCGTATTTTGCACTTTTGCGTGCAAAGGTCTTTTAGACATTTAGCGTAAGCAGGAATTTGTTTTATCACATCGAGGAATGGAATATTGATTTTAGTTTGTTTAAACACCTCGAGTATATCCTCAGTTTTCGATTTTTTCTTTGAAAAATTAGACGGTTCCTCAACGTTTGGTGGAAAAGGCATTTTCGGAATATAATTAGTTGGGACCGATTCTTTTTCTTTTTTACTTTGATTCACGTCCTCACCCATTTCTTTATTTGAATTAACGTTTAAATTTTTCTCACCTTCGTCTAGAAATTCAACTTCCTCTTCCCGAATAGTCGCCCTAGTCGAAACAGCGTTCACTTGCTCACTCTTACCCCCATTCTCGTATTGACCATGAGGTTTCTAAATAGGTTAACTTGGCAACTTACTCTCGATCAAACGGTTTAATGTACTCACTACTTGTCCCATTTGGGACTCTAGTTTTGCGATGGACTGGGTGTGAGAATGTACTAACTGGATTACTGACCCAAAGTTTTCAAGTGATGCCAACACCTTCTCCTCAAATGCATTATTACGTGGAGGTGGATGAGGATTGGATTGTTGGTATTGATATTGTTGAGGCTGAGTTCGATAAGTATTAGAAAAATAAGTCGGCGCAAGATTATAATTATTTCGTGGGAATTGTGGAATAGAATTAATGTGTTGCTCCACAAATTCTGGAAATTGAAATGCGGAAGGACATGGAGAGATATTATGTGACGGTGCAGAACACAATGCACATACTTCGTGAGGAGGTGAATTGGACCTATTTCCCATCATCAAAAATTGGTCAAGTTTTTATTTAATTCTTGTATTTTGATTGAATGACTTGACTCAACTTTTACCTCTCTTTTTGACGGTGGCAGGTATCCTTCAGAACGTACCGACACAGCCTGGTGCATCGAGTTCTCGCTTAATGTTTCAAAAATTTTCCATGCCTCGTCGGCGCTTTTGTGCAGGAAAGTACCCGCACAAACGGCATCGACGGTATTCCGAACAGAAGGAATAAGCCCCTCGTAGAAGACTTGAACTAATTGCCACTTAGGAACCTGACGATGTGGGCATGAGCGTAATAACTTGACACGACTAAATAGTTGTGCGCTCTTGTGCAACGCCCAAGTGTAGGTGATCGTGCAAGTAATACTGGATAAGTCCAGGTCGATCCCACAGGGAAAGAAAAGGAAGAATATATACTAAGTTATAACCTAAAGAAAAGAAAATGAAAATTGATAATTGGAGGTGTACTAACAAATCCTAATTAATTAAATTAAATTAAATAATAAACTAAAGCTTATAGAAACATAATTAATGAAACAGATAAACTAAAGGTGTTGGAAACAAGTGAATCGACATTGATCCTAACCATCTACCATGTACATTCATTAACGTTCTATGGAGTTCATTCCTTTTCAGCATTCCGTATTTTTCTAAAGATAAAGAATCAATAGCCCTTTCATGACCGGGACTATATCATCACAGTTGATTTAAAATACTTAGAAGACGGTTTAAAACAATGGTTATTACTTGCACTCTAAATGGTGTTAGCATTCAAAGTGGTTTTAAAAAATCATTGAAGAAAAGGTCTTAAGGCTTTAAGTTCTAAAAACTGTTTTGACAAACTGACCTTATTGGGACAATTTGATGACAGATTTCTAAAACAGAAAGTAATGGATTACTTCAAAGAATCATCTCAAGATTTAACATGTTCGATCGATCGAAGTTCTCTCGATCGATCGGACAGCATCATCCTTCAATCGATCGAAATGTCTTCGATCGCTTGACTATGGCCCTGGTTCGATCGATCGAAATACCTTCGATCGATCGAGCCTAGGTTTTCTAAAGATTGAATGGAAGAGGTTGGGAATCAATGTTTCATCACATATTCCCAAAGTCTAAACTACGGAAACATAATAAACCTAGTGCAGAAATAACAAAACATAGCAATCATTAGCATCTAAAGCAATAAACAATCAAATAAAGAAAAAGGAGAAGAAAAACCTGAAGATAATATGAATATAACTTGTAATCAACATCAATCTTGAGTTTAATAATGAAAAAGGAGGAAGAAAACTTGAATCCAACCTAATCTACACCTAATTTAACCTTAAAACTACCCTAAAACTGCTGTTTTCTGCGTTCTGGAGCGTCCCCCCTTCGTCTGGCGTCAAAACGACTTATATATAGGGTTTTCGTAGAGTTTACGCAACTTTTGGGTGAATATAAAGTTCGATCGATCAAGCTTAGTTCGATCGATCGAAGGTTCGATCGATTGAACTCTGCTCAATCGATTGAACTCTCTGATTTTGACAACTCTGCGCACCAATGGGAGAATGGCCATAACGTTTTACTCGGACCTCGGATTGACCTTCCGTTTGCGGCCACACGACTGTAACTCAAAGATCTACATTTTATATCTCAGGGAAAATCTTCCAAATCTGAAATCTTCATTGTCAAAATTGGCATTTTCTCAGCTGCTTATGTTGTTCTATCCACCAGAATCACTTTTCTTTAGCTCCACTTCATTAATTTACATCCTAATACCTATAAAACAATGCAAAAACATGTATTTTAGCATTAACACAATAAAAAGAATATTGTTATTAGAATGCACCTAAATGTAGGGACTTTGGGGATAAAAGTATGCATAAAAGATCGTGTAATACGCTATAAATATGAACTTTTCACCTCGAACACACCCCCCAACTAGCTCGTTGCTAGTCCCTAGCAATGAAGTGAACTACAACAATGTTTATTTAACTCTAAAAATCAAAAACAAAAGAAAGTAAAAAATCCTAACTCACTTTCGCAGGAATCGTGATTGCATTTAGCGTATGCAACAAGCCTTTAAACCCCTAGGTTCCCCCTAGTGGACGAGTGTTGTCTCGTGAGGGTTTGCAGTGAATCTACCCACAAAGTTCAAGTTTATGGTAATGGTTCTAATTTAAATTTTTTAAAGAAAATTTTTCCTCTCATTTAGGAATGTGGTTAAGTTCAACAATCTCATGAAACTCTCTAGTATGCCATAGCCATGCAACACACACATTATAGTTAATCTACTATCAAAGTCATTAGAATGTTCCATACCTATCAATCTTCAAGTGCGTGTGTGAATGGACAACCAAAATACAAAACTTTAATTTCAAAGCTCGCATAACCTAAGATACTATCAAGACGTTCATTTTGACTCAACTCTTACCGGGATTACACTCTCAAGATGAAATCACTCCGAATTAGGTGTAATAATTATCACTCATGATATGGAAGCTATAAAGAGTAATTGTAAATGGAATCTAATGCTTCTCATATCTAAATAGAAAAACGGAATTTTAGTGCATAAAGTCTCATGAAAGGATACTTTTCACTAGAAGAGCGAGATACCGTGAAGAACTCTCTTATTACCTTAACTTCAAATCCAATTTACTTAAAATCATCAGGATGTTGAAAAAGAGGTGTTTGGTTAAGAAGAAAGAGGCTCGTGATATTCAATTGGGACAAAGGATGTGATTGGAATGTCTACTACAACTTTTCAAACTTCCCCACATCTCCAATCTCTCTCTTCTTCTTGTTCTCTTTTTCTTTCTTTTCTTTTTTCCACACTCTTATTTTTATTATTATTTTATTTCTTTTGAAACAACCATTGGCACTTTTTTTCATGCTTTTTTTCTTTTCTTTTCTTTTTCTTTTTTCTTTTTTTTTTTCTTTTTTTTTCTTTTTTTTTTCATCAATTTTTTTTTCTTTGCCAACTTTCTTTATTCACAGAACCAAACTTCTTGTCAAGATAACACATCCCAATCACACCCAAATAAAGAACTGAGGTTTGAACTCCTAATTTGGAGTTAGGTATAAACTTTAGGATTGTGAAGACAAGGCGATTATGATAAGCTCAAGAGGTGAAGTAAAGGAATATCATGGAGGTAAGCCAAAGCTGTATTATGCGTGTATGGTCAAAAGATGGCCTAAATCATTCTCTAAGTTCATTGGATTATTCATTTCAATAAATTCAAGAGCTCTAAAATTGGTAAATCCTGAATGTTCTCTTCTAGTAATCAGTCAAAATGAAGAAAATTGAGACTTTCAACGAATTAATACGCTTTTAAAAAAATAAGAGTAATTTTATAAAACCCTCAAAAACAAAGAATGGCTCAAAAGCTCACACGGGTAATTAGTCTCCACTATAGTCTCTCAAGATACCTAAGTTATGCTTACTAATCCATTTTATCTATGTACAAGGTTGTCACAACGTGCTCAAAGTTGTTTGAAGATTAAAAAGCATAAAATATACTATAACTAAGATAGTAAACAAACTACCATTGTGTATCACATACTAATAACATATAGAAAATAACACTAATGCATCATAAATAACTACATTGACTATGAGAGAAATACAAGAACCATTTTATTATCTTTTGAAAAAAAAATAAAAAATTTTAAAATTTTAAAAATTTTTGAAAATTTTAATTTACTGAGTCATGTTGCAAAGCAGGTGTATTGACATTAAAGCATAAAAAGAAAGAAACGAGGCATGCAATGACTCACTCCCCCCCAACTAAAACTAAACATTGTCCTCAATATTCTAAACTAAGCTCATGGACATGTAAAGTAAAGCAAAAGAAGGAAGGATGTTACCTCGAGGCGTTAATATCCAAATACATTTTTTTTCAAGTTACCTGTAAAATCATTAGTAGTAACAAAGAAAAATACAAAATATAATACAACTACTCAGTAAATAAATTCGGCTAATCAAGATTTTTATCATAAAGTAATAACAAAAATTTTTGAGGATCTTCCCAATGAAATAATTTAACAGTGAGAAGAACGTTGGAATCCTCATAAAAATGCAACTCCCCCCAACTAATGTCAGGCTCGAGGTCAAAGGAGATGATGCAAAACCTATGGCCTCTAAATTTGTTGGAGACAATTATAAGAGGTATACCACAATTTTTAGGAATTATACTTAAAAAATGATCGTTGGTGTTGGTATTTTCTATAACGGCCTCTATTTTAATACTAGGGGGTGGCCACGGTTCGATAAAAGGGACAGGGTCTAAACGATGTTCTAATTTAGCTTTATTACCCTCCACTTGTTCTAGAACAGAATCTATGGAGATGTGATCATAAGAATTTAAGTTCTGTTCTATGCACATACTTTTCGACGGGACTTGGATAAAGCTATCTATTTGGGCCTCTATGTCATTTTCACTCAAGAAGGTCAAGCATTCTAGAAGATTACTAGCTTCTTATTGAAGTTGAAGATCATCTAATGTAGGCCTAGTATTTTCCAAGTCCTCTCTCACAGAATTTTGAAATTTAAAATTTGGTGAAGTACATGTGCTAAAATCCTCATCATCCTCTTCTACAACACATTCTTTTCGTTCAATAGTGAGTTACACATGATTTTCAAGCTCGGGATGAGAGCATTGATTGATAGAGAAGAAAAGTGATGGGCAACTTGGTGACACCACCTCTTCGGCCGAAAGAGATGAGGGTTCATGAATATCAGATGAATCTAAATTGGATTTAGATTTTTCAAGTATGTCCTCCCTAGGGTCACTATTAAAGTTAGGAAAAGAGTCAACAGGGGACTCCTCCTTTCCTAGTTGCGTGTAATCACCTAAACTCTCATCATCTTTTTTAACCTCATTCTCATCCTTGTAACTCTCCTCACTATATATGTCATCTATAGAGGTGCCCTGGACAAAGCAATTGTGCAATTTTATCAAGGTAGTGAAGGAGTTGATGTCTGGGGTTGTATATTGAGGAGAAGATGATTTTACAACTTCATGCTTAATGGTTTGGTGTTGGAGTTCTTATTGGGTCATGACTTTCTCGAGTGAGTTGTTAACCTCATTCGGTATAAACCCGTCATTGTCCTCTAATTCCATTCCATTGTTAGTGTCTTGAAATTAAGGTTGTAGTGTTGAAGGACTGGTATATTCATCAAAAGGTTGGCTAGCATATGCTTGTTGATATCTAGTTTCTAATTTATCAAGTGCATTATCTAGCCTTTTCATTTCACTAAGTAGCAATTTTAACATACCATTATCCTCAACTTGGTTATTCTCCTCATTATTACCATATGAAGTTTCGTCCAATTGTTGTTGGTAGTAATTCCCATCCCAATGTGTTTGTGGACAAGACTCGCCAAAGGGAAAGTCTTGGTGCGTTTGGTAATCGTGGGGACTACTACTATAACCTATATTATTTTGGTTATATCCCCATTGCGGTTGATAGAACTCTTCATGCGGAGGTTCTTGATACGTTTGATAATACGGGGGACTACAACTATCATTTTCCCATTGTGGTGTTTGGTAACACTCGGGTTGATAATGCGCATCATATGTGGGTGCTTGCCAACTTGGGGGATAGTTTTCATTACCTAATGTGTACCTATTGGTGGCGTTTGTGTTGTATGGAGGGCAACATGGATAAGACATGTTTATCCAAAATGTTTTAAACAATAAAATTTTTATTTATTTATTTATGAGAGAAAAAGTCCAAAGTTTTTATTATAATTATTTTTTTCGTAAATTATTATATATTTTTTTTAAAGTAAGAAAAAATTGGAAATAACTTAGTAAAATCCTAACCTAGTTGCCTTCCTCGGCAACGGCGCCAAAAACTTGACACGACTAAATAGTTGTGCGCTCTTGTGCAACACCCAAGTGTAGGTGATCGTGCAAGTAATACTGGATAAGTCCAGGTCGATCCCACAGGGAAGGAAAAGGAAGAATATATACTAAGTTATAACCTAAAGAAAAGAAAATGAAAATGAATAATTGGAGGTGTACTAACAAATCCTAATTAATTAAATTAAACTAAATAATAGACTAAATCTTATAGAAACATAATTAATGAAACAGATAAACTAAAGGTGTTGGAAACAAGTGAATCGACATTGATCCTAACCATCTACCATGTACATTCATTAATGTTCTATGGAGTTCATTCCTTTTCAGCATTCCGTATTTTTCTAAAGATAAAGAATCAATAGCCCTTTCATGACCGGGACTACAACATCACAGTTGATTTAAAATACTTAGAAGACGGTTTAAAACAATGGTTATTACTTGCACTCTAAATGGTGTTAGCATTCAAAGTGGTTTTCAAAAATCATTGAAGAAAAGGCCTTAAGGCTTTAAGTTCTAAAAACTATTTTGACAAACTGAGCTTATTGGGACAATTTGATGACAGATTTCTAAAATAGAAAGTAATGGATTACTTCAAAGAATCATCTCAAGATTTAACATGTTCGATCGATCGAAGCGCTCTCGATCGATCGGACAGCATCAACCTTCAATCGATCAAAATGTCTTTAATCGCTTGACTATGGCCCTGGTTCGATCGATCGAAATACCTTCGATCGATTGAGCCTAGGTTTTCTAAAGATTGCATGACAGAGGTTGGGAATCAATGTTTCATCACATATTCCCAAAGTCTGAACTACGGAAACATAATAAAACTAGTGCAGAAATAACAAAACATAGCAATCATTAACATCTAAAGCAATAAACAATCAAATAAAGAAAAACCTGAAGATAATATGAATATAACTTGTAATCAACATCAATCTTGAGTTTAATAATGAAAAAGGAGGAAGAAAACTTGAATCCAACCTAATCTACAGCTAATCTAACCCTAAAACTACCTTAAAACTGCTATTTTCTGCGTTCTGGAGCGTCCTCCCTTCGTCTGGCGTCAAAACGACTTATATATAGGGTTCCCGCAGAGTTTACGCAACTTTTGGGTGAATATAAAGTTCGATCGATCGAGCTTAGTTTGATCGATCGAAGGTTCGATCGATTGAACTCTGCTCAATCGATTGAACTCTCTGATTTTGACAGCTCTGCGCACCGATTGGAGAATGGCCATAACGTTTTACTCGGACCTCAGATTGACCTCCCGTTTGCGGCCACACGACCGTAACTCAAAGATCTACATTTTATATCTCTAGGAAAATCTTCCAAATATGAAGTCTTCATTGTCAAAATTGGCATTTTCTCAGCTGCTTATGTTGTTCTATCCACCAGAATCACTTTTCTTTAGCTCCACTTCATTGATTTACATCTTAATATCTATAAAACAATGCAAAAACATTTATTTTAGCATTAACACAATAAAAAGAATATTGTTATTAGAATGCACCTAAATGTAGGGACTTTGGGGTTAAAAGTATGCATAAAAGATCATGTAATACACTATAAATATGCACTTTTCACCTCGAATCAAATTGTTTAAACTTTTCCTAAGTATCATAAAGTGTTTCCCCATCTTGCATCACAAAATTAGATATAGATTTTCTTATCTGATAAGTCCTCGTGATTGGGAAAATGTTTTGTAAAAATGCGTTGTGTAAGGCTTCCCAGGTTTTAATTGTATTCGACTCCAAAGATTGGAGCCAATACTTCGCTTTATCTTTTAAAGAGAATGGAAAGAGCCACAGTTTCAATTCATCATCAGTTAAGTTTTGAATTTTTAAAATAGAGCAGATATCTTGAAAATCCCCTAAGTGTTGGTAAGGTGTAACAACCCTAAAATTTCTAAGTGTATAAATAATTATTTTAATTATTATTTTCAGTTAGCAATATTATATGAGTGTGCCTATGTAAGAAACGTGTTTGAAAATTTTAAGTGTTTGGTGGCCATATAAATTAAATCATTAGTGAGCCCTTTAGTTTGAATGCTACATTTTATTAATTTAAATTTATTTAAAAAAAATGAAGGGTTGATATGTATTTTTTTATATAGTATTTACAGGCCCGCGAATGTGTCAAATAGTGTATCTGGTATTGAAATTAAGTACCCGGGGTATGAGTACCATTTAGGTTAGCTATTTTAGTGGTTTGTGTTACATTCTGGGCTCATATGGGTCTCTTTTGTTAGCCCATAAAATGAAAAACGGGATTATTAATATTTGTGTGAGTGATATATGTATTGTGTGTGTATTATATGTATATAGATAGATAATATATCCTAGGGTTAGAAAAAAAAAAAAGAAGAAGAGAGCAGCCTCAAGAGAGAGAGAGAGAGAGAGAGAGAGAGAGAGAGAGGGAGAAGAAAAAGAGAAGAGAAGAGAAAAGAAGGGAGTTCACCATCATCAACATAATCTTGCTTTTCCCAATTTGGTGAGTAAACATTTAGATTTGTAGGGTTGATTCATAGTTTGATTGATTTTCGATTTGTGTTTATTATAGTTTGAATAAATCGTATGGATGGGTGTTTATATAATACGGATCTATGGTGATATATACATATACATTTATATATATATATCAAAGGTTAGATATAAGTTATTTAGGAAATTGAAGAAAAAAAAAAAGAAGACTAACACAAATTCGGATTTGGGTAAAATTGAAAAAAACTCTCAGATCTGTTTTAGAAAATAATTCGTATTAATTCATACATTTTGTTTTTGGCAAAACTGTTCGCGTTGGTCAATGTAAAACGTGATTCTGCACGTTTTTTGTCTAATGGTATTTTTCTCAATTCTGTACCGTTTGGGCAGAAAATTCATATTACAGTAGCAGTAAATGCTAACTCCGAATTTTGAATTATGTTTATGTAAATTGTTAGAGATGTTTCTTTGTACGGTATTATTATGAAGAACAATTTCAACCCATGCTGGTTTTGGGGCTGTTTAATATAAGATTTGTTTGGGACAATTTTAAATAGTGCTATTGAATGCCGATTTTAAATGCTATAACTTATATGTGCGGTATTAAATGATGATTGTGGAAATACTACGTTAGAGACGTGAATAGAAGTTTGGCGCAAGGGCCTTATTGTGAATAATCGGATAATGATAATCCATGTAATAAATGATAAATTTCCGAAGTGGTTAATGACGTGATTAAATCCTCATAAATGATACTTATGTGAATTAATGTAGATGGTAAAAAAATAAGTGATTTCAAGTTCCTTAGTGTTCACCGCTCCCCGTTGTGTGATATGTTTTTTTGGTAGCTCGACTTGCTGAGTGTACCCTTTTGTCAGTGGCTTCGTGATCAAGCTGGCCTAATCCTTATACCCGGCTTATTTGTTAGACGTCTAGGCATATTGACTGGTCTTCTGTGTGTATACCTGGTTTGGTTGATACCCCAACCAAACTAGCACCAGAGTGGATGTTAGTAATATGTCCGGGCACACATGGGATATATGTGTGGGTGTACCATGGAGGGTGACCAAGTGGTGAAGCTAGGAAATTGAATAATGAATCGTTGATAAATAGTAAGTTGACCATGAGTAGGGTGACCTTAGTGGTGAACCTAGGGCGAGAAAAAAATGACAGTGATTGTAGAGCGTTAAATGCAAATGGATAAACTGTTGCGAAACATGAAATTGAAAACTCGAAATGGTTACCGTGGTATAATGCGAAGAAAATTGATTAAATGATTTGGTATTGGAGAATTGTTTATTATGATACTAAGGATTTGTGCTAACTCTCGAGTTGCAGGATGGTGGGCCCACTAACCATTGTATGCAGGTTTTGGCTCACCATGTCATTTAAGAGTAAGTGTTTCTTTTACTTTGTGGGTGGAACAACCTGCCGCCGTGACTCGAGGAAACTACCGCTTGTCCTCACTCACGTGTGGAACTACAATTCTGCCTACAACTTTGTATGTGTTTGTGGTCAAGAAAGGGAGGGAGCCCAGCGGATTCCCAACCTCAGCGAAATTTATTGGGTATTATTATGTTAATTGACTATTGTTGAGTTGGAGTCAAGGGGACCACGAGTGATCCTTGAGACTAGGGCGTGTTTACTCATACCAGTGTTGTTATACAATACTGACCCGCGTGATGTTTATCATGTGGGGGCGTTTCTCGGGAAACGCAGCCGTTTTGCAGATTAAGGAGTAGTCCGGTATGACTATTGGATTGCATGGATTTGCTTGAGGGCATGAAGACCTTTACTGTTCATTTGTTATTTTCATTTATTTGGCATTGTGGGCCATTATTGTAGTTGGTATTGGGACGTTTAGTAGCTCTAACCATAGGTTGTAATAGAGGTTATTCTTTCAAAGTTTTAATTGTAATTGAAAAGATTTTTATTATTAATGAGAATTTAGAAATGTTCATCCAGCTTCCGCTTTTCAATATAAGTGATTTAGTAGTTGTAGCTTTAATCAAATATATTTGAGTATTTTCGGAACCGCATGAGTGTTTTTTTTTTAAATGGAAATGTGGTGGTTTTATTTTAAAAACTTAAATGGAGATTTATTACAAATGTTTTAATCAAGTTTTTAAGTACATCTATTTCCATTAAAAAATTTTATTAGGATGGGCTTCGTGGTGTTCACTCCGATAGTTGGGCAGTCGAATAGTAGTCTAGATTTAGTTCTATACTGATTATTTGGCTTTCCAAAAATTGGGGTGTGACATAAGGGTCTTCATTAATGCGGCCATGGAAAGAAGGAAGTAGCGAGATGATAGATGACTTTATCTCAAAGTGAGATGCCGACACCTCCGGTATATCAATACATGTTTGTGGCATGTAAGTCGTAGGAATAAAGTAATCCCTAAGTGGAGGCGGCGGAGGTATATTATGATTATTTACATTATTTCTGTTATTTCCAACGTCAGCCATTGGAATAGGTTTTACTTTAAAAATTCGAGTTTTCCTTAACCTTTTAAGAGTACTTTGAATTTCGGCCTGAAATAGAGATGATGGTTCTGGAGTTGATTCGTTGTCTAGCAACCACAGTGGTAGGAGCTTGGGTTGAAGATCTATTAATTCTTAAGGTACGTCCAAGTTTAGGATCAGAAGTTTGTAATTCAGGTTTACTAGAACGTCTACCAAACATAAACTAAAAAGAAAATAGCGACACTAAGACAAAAACTGACTCCACAAATATAAGACAAAATCCCGCAAATAAGGCAATAGGCACACAACTACTATGATGCATGAATATTATCCTATAATTCAATGATCGCGTCAAGCCCAGCGCCCCGGGTTTCCTAGCTAATGCACGTGAACAATCATTCCTGAACAATCATTCCTAAACTAATGTAAATAGTGCGTATCAGCACCCTGACTTACAGTGGTTGGAAGCAAATTTCAAAGGAAGCGATGTAGTTTATTTTTTATTTTTTATTTTTGCGTAAGCTCCTTTGACGTGCACAGCTCCTTTGATAAACGGCAAGAGGTTGATGGAGGAGGCCATGGGAATCCTTGCTCTTCTTCTTCTTCTCCTTACTTTCCTCTCTTCGATGGCTGAAGTTTTTGTTGTATATGGATGTATCTAATGTTGTGTAATGATGTGTAACCACAAAATTTATTTAGAATATGATTTATATAGAGTTTGGAAGGATTTAGGAAGCTTTCCTAAGCCAAATCGTACTAAAACTGCTATATTTACATTTCTGGACGTCATATGCAGAAACTACCTTCGCTGGGCACTTTAATTTAACAAAAAATGCACTTTTGGTTTTTTACAGGTCGCTCGCGTGGCCCGCTTGCGCGAGGTACTTTTTGCTGCACTGCGCAACTTTCGTCGAATTGCGTTAACTTTTTGCTCAGAACTCGAATTGACTCGCCGTTTGCGGCCATATGTCCGTAACTTGAAGATCTACATTTTATATCTCTGGAGAAATTTCTCAAATCCAAAATATTCCTTGCCAAAAATGCGATTTACCAAGGCTACTACTGCATTCAGCTTTCACCGGAATCACCGTTTGAGCCCAGAATGACTTCCAAATCCACTAATCATTAGATTTTTGTGCATTTTCAAGTTAAATCTCCAAATCCTACAAAATTTAGAATGCTTATTAAAAAAATAACTAATAACTACATGAAATGGGCTAACAAAGGGTATTTGTAAGACTATAAACGGCAACTATTCGTCGCCGATTAGGGACCCAAATCGGTTGTTTTGCCAACGTATGCACTCCCAAGGTCGGCCCTGATTGAGGATAATCTTTAACAAATATATATATGATCATTGAAGTGCGTAAATAGTTAAAACTAATTGTCCTCAATATTTCTCACTCGATCCACATGTAAAAACAAGGTTTCTTTTATTATTTTTTTAACAACAAGAGTTTCCTTTCATTAATAATCAAAAGTAGTCATATACATTTGGTCGTAAAGGTGTTGTCACTTGTAGAGTAAACTACAAACTATACACCTCATAATGCCACCAAAACTTATAGAAACTGGAAAGGCAAAAGCTCCCCCATAGTCAATCCATAGCATACCTGAGCCCAACAAATGTCTATGGTCTCTAGCCATGCTCAAAACTGGTAATGCGTAGCCACATTAAGACAAAAGTATCAATTTTGCCCACTCCAATTGTATGATAATCCACAAAATGTATCAATGTTGAACTCCCCCAAATCCGTCCCAACCACCAAACTCCAAATCTAAAGACAGCCATGACAATCTCCAAACAAAACCAAACATTTCTGTCCACTATACACATGTACACCTTCGATTAGAGACTCACTAATATAAATATCAGCCATAACCAAAACGAGTAGCTTATAATAGCAAAAAACTAAAATTGTCCCACAGCTAACTGAGCAAAGATGATATACAAGAGCCTCAAAGTTGTGCTTTATGAGCCACAAACATACTACATAGTAGAATCACATGACCCCTACAAAAATTCAGTGCAGCAAAAAAGTACAAAAGCACTTAGTAGTATGTGCAGCACAAAAGCACTTAGCTTTTTTTTTATTTTTTTATTTCCTTGTCAAAAAGACTAAAACCAAATTATTACAGCACCATTTACATAGCAACAGCAGCATAATATCAGCAACATCACCACTTTGACAGCATAGTGGCTCCGAAGAAAGCACAAAGACTTCACTAAAATACTTCATTGATTAAAATGCAACATCCAAGACAACAAGAACACGAGAAACCTTATGAACAGCAGTAGCAACAGATTTTGACAGAAACAGTACAATTTGGATAGCAAAGAGAAAGTGGCCACCAAAATAGCAACAAGACCCCAATCCCTACGAATTAACCCAATTAAAGTAGTAAAAATGTAGCACATCCTTCAGCAGAGGTAAACTTCTCTCCCCAATGAAATCACTGATCATGACGCTTTGCCAGTAAAATGACCAACAACCAGTTCCATGATATCTGGCACAGTCCAAATGCCCAATTTGGGAGAAACACGGGAAACATCCTCATTCTACCACAGGCCAAATACAGAGAGACAAAATAGCAGCATCTACACTTAGCAGCACAAACCTGAGCATCCAAAAAATATCTACATAACAGCCCCTCAAAAACCATAGTGGCTCGCATCTGATATGACCAAAATGAAAAGCCCAACATAGAACCCCATCTCCATTGAAAGAGACAGCTTTAAAGCAACCATTGTATTAGGAATCCGGTAACCATTTGGACTGATATTTCTTTCCAAAAGATTTGATGAATGTAAAGCCCCTTTCAAATCCCAAGCAGTCATTGACTCATATTGGAAGCGGTCAAAATAAAACAAACGGTAACATAATCAGAAATAACCTCGCACACAAACCCAATCGAGTCATACCAAAAAACTCACACCTACGAAAAATAGCACCACAAGAAAAGAGAGGAGGAAAAGCACCTAATTTAGAGAAACTTATGCCAATACGTACACACTCGAAAAGAGACTCGACGTAAGAATAATTCAGGAGAAAACACAACCTCCACGCACACACCTAAAAAAACCACACACACACCTACCCCTTGGTTAGTCAAAGCATATACTATATATATACAATATGTAAGCATTCAATTGGGGACCCATTGAATACAAAAACTAACATCCAAAGATAGCAAAAAGTAAAAGAAAAAGAGACCCAAAATCTCCTGAATGGCACTATAAAAAAGCTTCAAAGGGAGATGATCTCGAGATTCCAGATTTGGACAAGAAACCCGCAAAAGAGTTGGCATTCCGCAGAATATACATCAAAAGCTCTTCTTTCTCCCTCGATATTCGTTGCCACAAATCGTCACATTCGCTAAATAGGACTCTATATTTCCAAGGGCTGGTTTCATGTTTGAGAACCCATGATATTTTCACCCTTGTATCACTTTCTATATATAGATTAGTTTCATCCATCAAGCCAGATTTCATAAATAATTGCAGGCCCTCCTTAAGAGCAATCAACTCTGCAAGATTAGATTCAAAAATGCCAATGAATTTTGATGATAGAGCAAGGATCCTCCCTCCCGAGTCTCATAGTACACAACCAATCGCCGAAGGGCCTGGCTTTCCCTTAGCTGCACCATCCACATTTAATTTGGACCACCCCGTTATTGGGGGGACCCAAGGGGATAGAGGCATAACTCTCTTAATTTTGGGCATCATGAAAGTTAGTTGAATGTGTTGGGCCATTACTGAGATAGGATATTTGCATTCAGGAATCTTTACTTTAAACCACCAAATGGCCCTTAGGTGGATGAGTTCACAAATGTTATCCATATCCATAGGTTTTTCTAAGAAGATAATATCATTCCTAAGTAACCATAGAGTCTCGATATATGTACATTGTTAGGATCCGGGCATAATATAGGCCATTGTTCCCACCATCTTGTCATACAATTTGGAATACACACTTGAATCTTCCATGTACATAAACACTTACTCCAGACCTTCCAGGCCCATTTACTGCTCAAGAATAAGTGATCCACAGACTCAGGGTACTCATTACACCAAGTGCATACCGTGAGAGAAACTTCTTAATCTTGCCTAAGAAAAACATTATTTTTTACATGAAGCTTCTTTAAATGAAGCTGCCAACAGAAGAGTACAACCTTGGGAGGTACCCACCCTTTCCAGATAGATTTGAGAATGGGATTATCAAGAAGATTTGAATTATCAACTGTTCTACAAAAAGATTTAAAAGAGAAATTCCCATGTAAATCAAACATCCAAATCAAGTGATCTCGTGTGTGTTCTCTGAAAGGGTATTGTTGAAGCAAAACAAGTAGCGCATTCCATTGCTCTAATTCCCAGTCAAAGCATCTTCTTCTTAACTGAATCTTCTAAACTCTCTGGCCATTTACCCATGAACCCATTTCCACTATTGAGCCTACCTTATTGATAGCTAAAGCAAAAAATGCTAGGGAACTGTAGTCTCAGTTCAAGATCATCCAACCATATATCCTCCCAAAATTTGATTCTATTCCCATTCCCTGGTGTTACTAGCAAACCATCTCTCATTGTTAATGCATATTTGTCATGACCCTTTTAAATGGTTTTGTAGCATTTTCATGAAGTGAGACTGGGAGCTGGATAACGAGGTCGGTAGGAGTAAAGAATTAGGCTGGATTAGGTATTTAGCACATATAACTTGTTTCCATAGGGCATCATCCTACCTACTGAACCTCCAAACCCATTTAGTAATGAAAGAAAAATTCTTGGATCGAATTTTACCAATTCCAAGTCCACCAAACTGTTTTCCTACACAAAGGAGATCCCAATTAATCCAATGATGCTTCTTTTGCTCAGTTCTCCCATTCCACAAAAAATTCCTTTGAAGTTGTTCGATGCAATTGGCCACAGTTATTGGCATCTTAAAAAAGACATGCAATAGGATGGGACACTATTGAGGACGGCTTTGATGAGAGTAAGTCTCCCTCCCTTAGATAGATTTCCCTATCCATCCAGATAGTTTTGCTCGGATTCTATCTAAGACTGACTCCCAGGTAACAATTTTGTTCGGGTTTGGCCCAAGTGGGAAACCCAGATAATTGAAGGTGGTACTAACATGGCAATAGAAAATTTGAGATGTCCAACTGGCTACTACATCCGGATCGACTCCACACACAGTTACCAAACTTTTGGCATAATTAACTTTAAGTCCAGAGGCTAATTTGAAACATCTTAGTATCCTCGTCATAGTGTGAAGCTGTGGAAAATTGGCACCTCTGAAAAATGTAGTATCATCAGCATATTAAATATGAGAAATGGTAGTATTCTCTACTCCAATTTGCCACCCAAAAAGTAGCCCTTTATTAATGGCTACTCGGATAAGAACGCTAAGACCCTCCCCCACAAGATTGTTTTAGAATGGGGAGAGGGGGTCACCTTGTTTTAGACCTCTCGCCAAATGAAAATTTGGGGATGGGGATCCATTTATAAGAATCGACATAGAGGCCGATGACACGCATTCCATTTTCCACCCAATCCAACGCCTACCGAAGCCCATGCTTTCCATAATGAATTTCAAAAAATTCCAATTTACACTGTCATAAGCCTTTTTGAAATTGACTTTGAACATCAAACCCCCTACCTGGCTATTCAATATAGAGTGATATACCTCAGAAGCAATGAACATGTAGTTAGTTATTTGTCTACCTTCAATAAAGGCCATTTGATTGGTAGCAACAACCACTTCTATAACTTTTTTCAAACGATTTGCCAGAACTTTTGAAAGGACCTTATACAAGCACCCAATGAGGCTGATAGGCTAGAAATGGCTTATCACAATTAGCGATTTAACCTCAGGTATCAAAGTAATAAAAGTTGCATTGAGGCCATCTAGGATCTTCCCATTTGATTAAAAATCAGATAGGAATTTCATGAACTCCAATTTAATAACCCCCTAAGATTGTTTGATGAATCCCATATTGAAACAATCCGGGCCCAGAGCTTTGTTACCATCACATTGATCCACTGCACACTGAACTTCTACCTCAGAGAAAGGCAATTCTAAAGAGTCTTCTTGGGTCTGTGATGAGGATTTAAAGTCTAGCCCACTCATGACTGGTCTAACTCCAGACCTCTCTTTAAATTGGGAGGAGAAATGTTCAAAGATCGCAACTTTGATGATATCCAGCTGAGTTTCCGCTTGGCCATTGATGAATAACTTTTGCAAATGATTTTTCCTTATTTTCTTAGTAGCAACCAAGTGGAAAAAAGTGGTACTTCTATTACCCTATTTCTACCATTTGATGCGAGATTTTTGTCTCCATCGACTCTCCTCTTGTCTGTATTCTTTCCAAAGGACACATATTGCATTGAACCGGGCCATTTTCTCCTCCACTGATAAAGGTTGTGATTCCAATTTACATTCAAGTGTGTCAATGAGTTCTTCCAACGATTAGATTTTGCTACCACCCAAAGGTCTACTTGCCTTTAGATGTGACCGTATCACTGATTTGGATTTTCAGAGCTTCTTCTTGAGGCTAGACCCAGCAGATAAACCTATAGATAAATCCTTCCAAATATTCTCGACTAACTATTACAAAGTAGTATCTTCTAACCAACTATTGAAGCATCTGAAAGGATTTCACAATTAGAGATACTGATTAATATTGGATAATGATCAAAAAGGCCCCTATGCAGTCCCCATTGATTCAAATTTCCTAACCAAGTGATGAAATCAGCGGAGACTAGGAATCTTTCGAGTCTGCCATTTTGACCCCTCCACGATTGGTAATAGAAGAAAAGGATCTTCCATTACACGGTATTAACTGATATAATTTATAATAGATGTCTAGAAATAAAATTTTGAGAAAAACAAAAGGTTGTTTTTAAAATTTTTACTTCATTGAAGGGAGATATATGTTGTTCAACTTTGTTGGTCTAAACCCTAAAAAACGTTGGCGGCCTTACATTGACAGCTAAGATTCTCATGAGGACGTCGACAATTCAAAGGAAACAGAAATGCTAGACCCACTATTGTGTCCACACCTCAAACCACACTGAGGGACTAACTTGCAAAAAAAATTATGATGGGGCCAACAACTTATATGTTGGGTTGCTTATTTTGGCTCAATACATAAATTTTGGAGGGAATGAAAAAAATCCCCAAATCTGCTTTAGCCCTAGCCCGACCACTCCTAACTCCAAGCGACCAACCCGACGACGACGAAACCATGCGGCCGGCGAACCAGTCCGGTGATGGCGTAAACCTCCTGCCGGTGAATCAGTCTGGCGACGGCTCCGGCTCTCTCTCTCTCTCTCTCTACATTGTGGTACTCTCTCTCTCTCTATATCTATCTATCTATCTATCTATATATTTATATACACACATAAATGTTCGAAGAAGAAGAAGAATAAAAATTGAAATGGGATCTGTATTCTAATTTGTAGAAGAAAAAAAAAAGACTTGGGGCAACAACCCAACATTTTATTTGGGTTTGGAAGAAGAAAAACAAATTTGAGATCTTGCCCATTTGTGGTCTGAGTAGACTTCTGAAGGCATAAACTTTGCTGAGCTTATTAATTGGCTACTACAATGAAATTGGATGTTTTCAAAAAAATTAGTCTATAATCTGTACAAAGATCTAGTGGCCAATTTAGTGGGTTATGTTTTTGTGGCTTGATTTAGTGGGTCTTGATTTTGTGTACAATTTGTTGGGGATTCTGCATTGCATTGTGCTGCATTCCATCTTTATTCTAATTTGTAGAAGGAAAAAAGAAGACTTGGGACAACAACCCAACATTTTATTTGGGTTTGGAAGAAGAAAAAAAAAATTGAGACTGGGGGCAACAACCCAACATTTTATCATGAAACTGCAGTGGTCACTAGAAAGTAGAAACTTCTCTAATGTGCTATACAATATGTTGTGTCGATTCCAAGAGTAAAACAATTACACTGGTTTGAACAACAAACAGTTTCTTCATATAAACAATGAATAATAAACACAAATTTGAGCTGCAACTTTGTACTATAGAAGAATGACTCTTCCTTGTGTGGACATAAACATCTTTGATACTTTTTAGATGGAATGACCAACTAACTGAATATTAGATCTCAGAGAGTAATATGTAGTGTCACTCAATGTTTGTGTTGATTTTGTTAGCTGTCTAGCTTCACAACATGAGTGTAAGTAGATTTGCATTAGTTGTATTATGCTGTTGTCAAACTTGGACTGACTTTACCCACTGAGCAGAATCTGCATTTTGATCTAATGACTAGGCTTTGGGTTTTGCTTGTGAAAGTTAGCATTTTAATTCATCTGGTGAAGCTTTTTAAAGTGTTTTTATGACCACTGATACTAACCCATAATTTTGTGTTTCGGAATTCATATATACATAGTTCGGAGTTGATTGTGCCGTGAATCACCAATTTTTCTTAGATTTTTATACTCCAATTCTTGAGTAGTTTTTCAAAATTTAACACAATCTCTATCTTCTTGAAGGGAACCTATAACAGGCTCCTAGATAACAGGTTAAGATGTCTCAATATTTTTAACACTCAAGTTGCAACTCCAAATAATGATGTTTTGCGTATAACTCAAATAGGTTTAAAGCTCATTGATAATCATAACTTGTTCATATTTTTCAGGAAACAAATGGATAGTGCAGGGTCAAGTCACTACTCGTCTAATTCACGTCAAGAAGTTTTGTGCTATTGCGGCTCCAAATCTCCACTAAGGAGATCACAAACACGAAATAATCCAGGCCAACTTTTTTATGGGTGTAAAAATTATAGGTCTAACAATCATTGTGACTTCTTCGAATGGTATGATCCACCTACATTTCAAAGGGGAAATGAACTTGACATTGTAGAAAGAATGATGGAAATGCAATCGAGGGAAGACAACTTAGAAAGAATTGCAGATGATCTACGGAGAAAAAATGAAGTGCTAATAGTAAGAGAGAAGAAGTGGAAATTTTTGTTTATTGTTGTTCTTGTTCTATGCTTTTCTATGTGGCTAAATAGGCAATGGGCAAATGGTTGTAAACAATGCTACAAACTTGTACTTAAGTAATGTTTGTAAGGGAATGAAATTCAACTATTATTGTACTTAAGTAATGTTTCTAAATGTTGTAATGGGTCCTTATTGAAGAAATGGTTGTAATCAATGCTATGCTTTCACATGTATTGAAGTTATGTTTGTAATGTAATGGTTGTTATAATCAATGCTATACTTTCACTTGTATTTAAGTAATGTTTGTAATGTAATGGTCCTTAAAAACAATGCTACGTTTTCACTTGTATTAAGAAATAAAAAAATTGACAAAGTCTCCTTCGTTATTTTAACAATAAACTCTGTGAATATGCAATTTAGGATACTATCATGCTATGATAGTCTAATCTAATAACTTTAGTATAAGCAAGAAATAGTTTTGCCAAAGTTCCATCATCTAAACATATATAGTTTAAAACATACACAGTTTTGCCAATGTTACAAAGTTCCATCATCCAAACATATATAGTTTTGCCAATCTTACTAATGCAACTAATCTGAATAACAAATCATCAAGCACCCATTTAAACTCTTCCTTCGTCTTCATTCTCTTCGGTATCTAATCCTCTGTCTAAAGATGATGGGTGCATACTTCTGAAATCAGAATCCACCCACCAAAATGGATTTTGATAACCCTATACAAAATAAATATTAAACAATTTGAGAAAGAAATTATCACAATTTAGATAGCATGATAAAAGTGTACAACATTGAAATCAGCAAAGTGTATACTTAAAATTGTCTACCATCCATCTCTCCAGGTTCGATATTTGGTCGTAATGCAAAGTTCCCCAAATTCGGTTGAAATGCATAGTTTCCTCCAACTCCCATATTTGGTGGAAATGCAAAGTGTCCTCCAACTCCTATATTTGGTTGAAATGCAAAGTGTCCTCCAACTCCCATATTTGGCCGAATGAATGATGAATCGAAGACAATACTTTCTTGTGTACCATATCCCTACAAAATATAAACTAAAAATTAATTACAAAAATTTACATATTTGGGTTATGTTAAAAAAAAGAGTAATTATTGTCCAACCTGTATAGTTTTCGATGCACTTGTATTCTTTATTGCTTTTGCTTTTTTCTTAACCGCTTTTTCAACATTACCAACTTTTCTTTTACTTGGCGGTCTCCCCTTACTACGCGTAACTAACGGATCAAGTATATTCGTACTCTCTTTAGATATCCCAATACAATCCGCATGTGAGGTTGAATCCTTATGCATGTTGCTTCCATCAATTTCAGCATTTTCTCTGTACCTCTCTTTCATTTGGAGTAACTATGTCATTACCTCAGCAGACCAAGTTTCAGAATCTGCTACTACATCACATACCTCAAAGAATACATGAGACAATTTATCAAACCGATGTGCTTCAGGTCTATCCGACCAATTATCAGAACTGGTCCGAATTTTAGTGTGTCCCCTTTTGACATTCTTACTCCACCTTTTTAGGATGTACTTGGAAGGTAGTTCATCATAAATATGTCTCTCACCAAGCACCATAAGTTGATGCTTACACATGATTCCTCTAAACTGAAACAACCTGCAATTACAGTTTACTTCATTTGTTTCATCCTTAAAAATTACCTTGAATGTTGTAGAGCGATACACTTCTCCAAGTCGAACCCGGTCGTGTACTTCATATTAACTAAAGCCAACATCCTCTTTAATCATAGACAAACGACAAGAAATCTTTCCAAACATCTCGTTCTGAAACTCTTTAAATTTTGTCCGCGTGTAAACACTTTGAAAAATCTTCTCCATCCCTAATTGAGTTGCACATGGAAAGAATGAGTTGTATGAATTGAATTCTTCTTGCTTTTCATTTTCTATCTTTTTGGCCAAGGCATTCTCATATTGCTCAACAAATTGTTTCAAATTGGTTTTGGAGTTGATGTAGCCATCAAAGAAAGCATGCATACTTTCACTTCGTTGGGTGGTTGACATTCCTGCCCAGAAAGTATCCTTCACAAAAGCAGGTACACACCGATTCCTCTCCTCATACAACCCAAGTAACCATACATTGCTTTGTAGGTGATACTTATCAATGAACTTGCTCCAACCATCTTCAAATTCTTCCACTGTCAATGAATCATATACAACGTTTTGTATACACCATTTGAGTGATTCATATTGGTTGTACCCTTTCAGCTTTTCAGGCAACTTCTTCATGATATGCCATAAGCACCCCACCGGTGTCATGCATTTGGGAAAACATACTCTATTGCCTTTTGCATGGCTCTATCTTGATCGATAATTATTGCTTTAGGCGGACATTCAGACATACATTTTAACCAGGACTGAAATAACCATGTAAAGGTAGCAGTGTCTTCACTTGATATCAGTCCACACCCAAGCAATACAAACTGCCCATGATGGTTCACTCCTACGAAAGGCGCAAATGGCATGTCGCATTTGTTAACCAAGGATGTTGTGTCAAATGTAACAACATCCCCAAATTCTTTGAACGCGACTCTACTTCTTGCATCTGCCAAAAAAACATTCTTCAGGCGCCCCTTTTCGTCTAAATCCATCAGGTAGAAGAAATTAGAATTATCAGACAGCATTTTCGAAAAATAGTTGTACATTGCATTCGCATCACCTTCCACTAGTTGTAAACGCCTAACTTTATTGATATAGTTTCGGACATCTTTTTCTACAAATGACAGATTCTCATGCCCCCTGCCTCAACCACTAATGAATTAAAATTCTTATTCATTCTAATTCCAACTTTGTCATTCAATAAAAGTCTTTTTTTTCACATGTGGTTCCAAGAACCTATTGCATTTGAAATATCGGGATTTTCCTGGACTCATCTAATGGTTATGGGCAAGTTCAACATCCCTCACACACCACTTTTCATTACGAGAAAAAAAATGCATTAAGCTTAGCTGGGCATTGGATTTTGGAGTTGGGGCGCATTTTCAACGGGTTGCTTGATTTAATCTCGGTGGTGCCAGCACGAGTACACTCTATATGAACGTGTGCCAAATGCCCTCCCACTTTGTTAGAGCTTCTTTTAGCCACGAAGAAACCTTTTTCTTTGGCATAGCTTGTATAATACGCCATTAGCTCATCCATAGAATCAAACTCCATCTCCTCCTTTGGCTCATCTATTTTATTTTCTACAGCTGTTACTATATCATTCTCATTCTCATTCTCATTCTCATTTTCAATCTCAATTATAGTATCAACCACACCTATATAACCACTTGATGCTTCTTCTTCCATTTGCAACTCAATTAGGGATGGAGAAGCTGAAAAAGATAACATCAGTTTTATTTATTATTTTTTTTGGTTTGTGTGACTGTCTTTATTCTAACTTGTTAATAGATGCCTCTTTTTTTTTTTTGTGTGTGTGTGTGTCAAATTATCTAACATTTCAACTTTTACAAATTAGAATAAAGATTGCATTTCAATTTTTTCTTCTTCTTCTTCCAGGCACCCCAAATTCTAGACCAACATATGTAAATAAACAAAAAAGTTTTTATTAGATGGAATGCTGCACAATGCAATGCAGAAGCCCCAACAAATTGTACACAAAATCAAGACCCACTAAATCAAGACCACAAAAACAAAACCCACTAAATTGGCCACTGGATCTTTGTACAGATTATAGACTAATTTTTTTTGAAAATATCCAATTTCATTGTAGTAGCCAATTAACAAGCTCAGCAAAGTTTATGCCTTCAGAAGTCAACTCAGACCACAAATGGGCAAGATCTCAAATTTTTTTTCTTCTTCCAAACCCAAATAAAATGTTGGGTTGTTGCCCCAAGTCTTTTTTTTTTCTTCTACAAATTATAATACAGATCACATTTCAATTTTTATTCTTCTTCTTCTTCGAACATTTATGTGTGTATATAAATATATAGATAGATAGATAGATATACATAGAGAGAGAGAGAGAGTACCACAATGCAGAGAGAGAGAGAGAGAGAGAGAGCCAGAGCCGTCGCCGGACTGGTTAACTAGCAGGAGGTGTGCGCCGTCACCGGACTGGTTCGCTAGCCGCTTGGTTTCGCTGTCGTCGGGTTGATCGCTTGGAGGTGGGAGTGGTCGGGCTAGGGCTAAAGCAGATTTGGGGATTTTTTTTTCATTCCCTCCAAAATTTATGTATTGAGCCAAAATAAGCCAGCCAACATGTAAGTTGTGGGTCCCATTAGAATTTTTTTTGCAAGTTAGTCCCTCAGTGTGATTAGAGGTGTGGACGCAAGAGTGGGTCTAGTATTTCTGCAAAGGAAATTCACATAAGGTTAGAAGTACTGCAACATAGTTTTAAGAGACTACCATATGGCTCGGTGAAAGGATGGGTATTGTTCTTCTTGTTGCTAAAGATATCATGAATGGAATATTAGACAATAGTCATCTAGTATTTTTTGTAGCTAGCTAGCTAGATCTTAGGCAATTGAATTGAAAATTTGAAAAACAAATTAATCTTGTGTTCGTCCATGAGTATATTTATCGGTACATGACTAAATTACTCTACCTCCCTTTACTGGCGGAGGCACATAGGGACGAGGGGGTGTTCAGGTCTTTCTTGAGATTTTGAGAATTAAAATTTTATCATAAGTTTTTTTTTTTAGTATTTTATATTTAGCCCCCTCGATTATGTTTAGGTCCCCCTCAATTTATATTTAGGCCCCCCTTAACTTATGTTTAGGCCCTCAAAGGGGTCCAAAGCCCAATTTAGTGCTATCAACTACATATATATCAAAACATATATATTGATATACAGGTATGTACAACTCAAAGGGAATGCGCCTTAAATTTTAAAAATTACACTTTTAGTGTGATCATTTTATGCATTTTAGAAATAGGCCCCCTTAAAATTTTGAAAGACGCTATACAATATTTATGTGTCACCGAATAGACTTATATTATAAGCATATCCCCAAAAAATCACAATTATAGACAAGTAGACCCGAAAAAAATCGTCAATTATGTACAAATAGACCCCAAAAAAATCGTCTCGGGGGTGTGCCCAGAACCCCCGAACCCCGTATAGCCTAGGGCTCTCTTGACCAAAATTTCTGACTCTGCCTCTGCCCCTGCCTCCCTTCATAGTAAGATTAAATTACTGGAATTTTTGTTGTCTTGTATGAAAAATTATCATGACCTCCTTCGAGGTTTGGAATTGAATAGCACTTTTATCATTTTATTAACTTTTAGTTAACCCTTAATGGTTTTGTTATATTTTTTATAGTAACCAAATTGGCCGTACCAAAGTGAATAAAATTTCATGTATAATATATTGTTGTTTTCCTAACATGTATGTTTAAAAATATTTTATTTTTAATAATAAAATTAGTCATTTTATAATGTGGAATTTCGTAAATTAATTAAAGTATGATTGGTTAGATTTCATCACACAATAATGAAGTTCAGTGTTAAAAAGAAAAAAAAATTTAAACAAATATTTTTTAATATTGATTCCCATTATTATGGGAGGAATATTCTAACCAACCACAAAATGAATTGTATGAAAGTCATGTTGTTACCATATTGCTTAAATTTTGAACTTATCTTTGAAAGGTCAATATAATAATTTTTAATATAATATATATATATTCATGTGTGTACACAAATAGTACACGCACATGATAAAAGAAATGGGGTACTGATAGCTTAGTGGGCCGAAGTACAGTGGAATTAGGTGAGAAAGTAGCATGGATTAGTATAAGGTCTAAGAAAAAAGGAGTTCAAATGCGAATCTCTGTTCATTAAAGCAAAAAGAGTGAGATATGATATACTATAATAGTAATCTATCAAAGAAAGAAAAAGAAAGATTGATATAAAGAAGAAGTGACGGAGGTAAAAGGAAAAGAAGAAAAATCTTAGTTTTGCTCTTTTTTCTTTATTTCACTTTATTAATCTAAAGAGCGTAGAGAGAGAGATGAGGAATCCATGTCTGCCAAGCACTCCCAGACAAAGCTTCAGAAGAGAGAAAGCAAAATCTTTGCTTTACGACCTAGAAAAGGAGATTTCAAACACCATAAGGAGCTTAGGAAATTGAGTGGTTAGGTTAGTAACCCAACCCAACCCATTTCCTGTGTCTCTCTCTTGATGTCTATATTTAGTGGTAAAATGGGGTGCAAATATAACCCCACATCTTCCCTCTTTACCTCTCAAAACAACACACAAACCCCACCAGAATTAGTAGTTCTCTCTCTCTCTCTCTCTCTCTCTCTCACTTTGCTGATACGGCCATGCTTGTTTTGTGCCAATTCAAAAGGCCTGGTTTTTCCTTTGAAGCAATAAAGAGATGCTATGGGGCTTAGAGACTCTTTTGATTAGGACCCAGATTGATCTCCAAATCTCTCCTCCCCCCCCCCCCCCCCCCCCCCCCCCCCCCTCTCTCTCTCTCTCTCTCTACTTCTGAAAATTTATACCCAACTTTTTCTTCCTTTCTCTATCTATCTCCCTCAGTGCATTCTTTCTCGAACTAAGTTTTCTTGCTCAACCCAAGATGACCCTTTACTGTCCATCTTCATTTTCCTCCTAATGATCATTAGGAAGGTATTTTTGGTAACAATCTTAGAAAACTTATGCACCTCCTCATATATACATAGGTAAATCATAGCATAAATATGTATATATATATACATAAAAATTTGTATGCCTGGCTCCCTGTATGCCATCTGCAGAGTCACCGGGCCATCGATGGCCTCCGTGGATGGCGTATGAGGAGCCAAGCATATTGTATACATGTAAATACACATATACACATGCATACATATATATATCGTAGCTGTATTTGCGCTCTTGGGACTTATCGTCACCGTTGAATCGATGCTAGAGGGGTATTAAGGTCATTCTGAATGTTAGACGTAAAAGGGCATCATCGTAATTTGGAGATGTCCGAATCAGGTACCTTTTATTTCTCGAGTAATTGTTTGGTGACAACTTTCATATAACTTCTTAAACTGATGTGTCTATCTCTTTGCTGTGATGTCACTAGAAAAGATTTAGACACATCTTTTAAGAGTTTGTACGAAAAATTTTTAGGGTTTCTTTTTTGTTTTTTTTCATAATGTGATGTTATCTTTACAGAGAGAAAATGATAATATGCTTCTGGGAAAGTTTACTTCACCCTATATATCATGTTTTTTTCCATGAGACTGGCGTCAAATCAGTACACGTGTAACACTGAAGCTGAGTAATCTGTTATATATGTTCCAACGAGACATTGAAATTATAGATGACAAAACATAAAAGTTAAAACCTACCGTTTGCCCAATCACTTTCTTACCCGCACGTATAGTGAAAATCATGTGTAAACGATATTTCAGAGTAACCAGAAACCACCACTTCGGGCTGTTTTAGTACTGGGATACATTCATACATGCATATATATATATATATATAGTCCAGTTTTAGTGTGTATTGGATAAGAATAATGCTATGTGCACCGAAAAGTGCACATAAAAATGCACCGAAAATGATCAAGGCCATTGATTGCGCGCGGGCTCCACGCCTACGCGCATGGGGCCCGCCGCAATCAATGGCCCTGATCATTTTCGGTGCACTTTTATGTGCACTTTTCGGTGCACATAGCATTACTGTTTGGATAAATACATTGAGTTTTTAAGTTTACAAAAAACCGCACGACGCCAAGGCGGCTTAAGGGCAATGTTGTCATTTTATAATTTTTCAACACAATCTGACGGTCAAAACAGAGTCCTCTTTTGAGAGGACGCCCTCTTTAGAGTTTGTGTATATATATTCAAGGATGTGCCCCTAGATTTGAAATAGACTTTTGTTCGTAGTAGCATTATGGCTTAACTACATTTTACACTCTCCTAGCTAGTTTGCCATTTGTGTTAATTTGGTCACTATAGTTTAGAAAGCGTCATTTTAATCTTTGTAGTTTCATAATTGTGTTATTTTAGTCTTTCAAAGCACTTTTTGTTACAAATTTTTAATTTCAGTGACAAAATTTTTTATCACTAAATGATTTACTGAAATTATTTGACACACTTATGAAACTATAGGGATTAAATTGGCACTTTCAAAATTATAGGGACCAAACTGACATAAATGATAAATTACAAGGATGTAAATGTATTTAACCCTAATATTATATATAAATGTCGTTTTAAATTATGAAGCACCGATGCCGATGATGAAATTCAAGCACATGTTTGTCAATTTTTTTAAAAACGACAGTACTTTGATAAAATATAAAAAAAAAAATTAAAAAAAATTATGTAATAGTACAAATTATTCTACAAATACATTGCATTGTTTTTAAATTACTTTTTCTCTTTTTGTAATTATGACATGAATAATAATTAACAAGCTATAAATCACGCCCCAGGCCAGGCCCTGGGCATAGGCCACCTAAGCCATTGCCTAGGGCCCCAATTCTACTCATATTTTAAGGGCCCCCAATTTTATGCTACTAGTATTAGATCAACGCAAAAGTATTTTCAGCCTAACTGAAAAAGCCCAAAACCCAATGCAAACTAAAAGGCCGAACACTCCTTTAAGATACATGCGTATCCTGTGCCCAAATCCCCCCCCACCCCTTAAAACCACAGCCCCTAAATTTTTGGAAAAAACAAAATTATGTGTAGTAATTGTAGATTTTATAAGTAGGCTCCCTTAAATTTCACACAAGCCCCCCTGGACTTCTGAAAAGTCTAGATTTACATGTAATATTTTACAAGTTTTAGATACAGGCCCCCCTGCACTCTTGAAAATTGTAAACTTACATGTAATATTTTACAAGTTTTAGGTATAGGCCCCATAAAATTATATAATTTACTCCAAATTAGGGGTGTTAACCAATTCTACCATTTTACAAATAATTATGTATAGATAAAACCAAAAATAATTTACCTCGGGGGCGCTCCCCCCGAATCCCTGTATAATCTAGGCCCCTCCGGACAAAAAAACCTGGCTCTGTCCTTGATCTATATATACGGTATACCAAAAGCATTCCCAACCCAACTAAAATGATGTGCTTGCTTCGTCTCCGACTCTCCGTCTCTGGTAATCTCTCTCTCTCTCTCTCTCTCTCTCTCTCTCTCTCTTCATTGTAAAATAGATTGCTCTAAAGCTGATTGTATGTAAGGTTATTTTTGTATCGCATTTTAGTTAAATACGTTGTGCTAATAAATAGAGGGCCCCATTTTGGAAAATCGCCTAGGGCCCCCGAAAACTCAGGGCCGGCCCTGATCACGGCTGTTCGAAAATGCCGTCGCACCTGCACTTAGTATTTGGTGCGCCATAGATTCTTTGAGTTCTTTTGGAGTGTGGCGGAGGCTTTTTTGTAGCATTCTTTTGAAAAAAAAAATAATACAAGTTCTCCATATAATATTGAAAACTCTGAGGGTTTAAAAGATAAATAATAGAACATAATAATAATAATTATCTAGAGTACACACTAATGCACGAATAGTTATAAAATAATTTTTATGTACTTTTATATGAAAATATATTTTTAATATTTTATCCAATTACTCCTGCGACAACTGCACCTTTACTTTTTAAAAAATTAAGGAATATCTCGCACCTGAATTCCCGTACGTACCAGCATCAGTGCTACTTAGTTAACAAGCAAGAAGCATAAAATCCACATAAGCAAATAAACAACCATAAACTAATGGTGTACTAGTAAGCAATGCAATGCAATGCAAAGTAAAAAAAAAAAAGAAATTAACAAGAAAAACAATGTTAGTGCATTAATAGTGTTTAGAAGTCTACTAGTACATTAATATTGTATATTTTTTCTACTATATCTTTTATTATTTATCTTTTAAACCACTAAAGTTTACAAAATTGTATCAATAACCTGTGTTTTTTACATTAAAAGAACTCAGAAGAATCCCGGCGCACAAAGTACGGTTGCGCACGTGCGGATGCAGCTGCCTTTTCAAACAATCCGTGCTTCATAGCCTTTTTGAAAATTATTAAGCTTTGTCTCCGTAAGACTGCTCGGCCCCTCTAAGCTGGCTGTATGTCCTCATAGCGAAACCCATTTGATCTATAGGTTGTTGGCTTTGTCATTAGCAAACATAGATTACTTTTTGATGTTTTATCATGAAGCTGTGCGAATTATTGGATCTTTTCTCTGGTTTTTATTATATTGAAGAACGAAAAAAATGCTTACCGTTATTTCGCTTGAAACTTTGTCAAATGATTGTTTGTTAGGTGCTGGCTGGAAATGCTTGAAACAGTTGTAGCTGGGTTCAAAACCAGTCTTACCTCTATCGAGTCTTTATGCATGAAAATTGGTATTGAGTTAGTTTTAATACCCGAACAATCTTTGTAATGTGTTATTTAAATGGATTAGTAAAGTGAAAAATAATGAAATAACAAGTAGTTCATGAATATTTAGACCACTCTACAGGGCATAGATTGAAAAATCACTCAAGCTTATATGAGTTAGTATGATATTTGATGTACAAATAATAATGACATAAACTAGTCAGTTTGTGATTAATTAATATAGGGGGTATCTTGCTTTGTTTGGGGGCAGACTTTGTGCAAGTTCATTTTAATGGTTTTACGTTCCCTCCCTTTTAATTCTCTTATATTTATCAATGAAACTAATATGGGCTGTTCAAGAAACATTCAAACATTATATCATTTAAATTTTAAATAGCCCACTTCTTTTGAGTTCAATCTCGTTGTTGGTTGATCTCCCTCCGGTTCTGTTTTGCAACAGTTTTTGAACCCAAAAGTGATTATCAAACTTTATAAGCCTTTATAAAATCATTTGACAGACTCATTTCTTTTGATTCAATTTTTAAAAACTCTCAATCAGTCCCAAAAATTTGTGTTTGCCAAAAGCTATCTTTATCAATGTCTCTCTAATCGTAGAAGGAGAAGAAGTCTAAAGGGCCTTACATGCTACTAATTTTGCGCGCATATGGAAACACTAGTCTGGTTTTTGCTTTCAAATTCTGAGAACAAAAATCGGTTTTTAGCTTAATCATTTTTGTTAGTTAATTTGTTATTTTTTTTATTTTTTTTTCCTTTGGAAAAATAAAAATAAAAATCATGCTTGATACAGTGAAAGAAGGACTTCATTATTGTAAAACTATGCCAAAGCAATTGTTGGCGATTTCGTTCTAAGAAAGTCGGGGAAATAACTTTTGTGTTGGCACTTTTTTGAATAATAACAATAGAGATGGGACCTTTTGTTTTAAATTACGCTGTGTTAGGTATGAAGGTAACTTTTTTTCTTTTCAAAATACGTGTACCAATATAAATATACTTTCTATATAGAGAGGGAGAGAGAAAAAACCAAGGGCAAAAAGGGTCATATGTGGAGATAAAAATATTGTAGCTTGATATTAATTTGTTGTATACAAAATTTGAGGAGCATGGGGTGCATTCAATCCCCATTTAATGTTTTCATGTGCAAACTTGAAAGTAAAAGGAAGTAAGATTTGTTTTTGTGGAAAAAGTAAAATTTGTATTAAATTTCATCTTTAAAATAAGTTACTAATAAAGATGATTATATAATTAAAATTGATACGAATGCATCCAAAAATAGCCATCAAGTACTCTCTCCATCTGGGCATTGTCCAAGTGTAGATTGAAAGGAAAAAAAAAAGTGTAGAATCATCTGGATATATAGATGATAGACCTTAGAGAGTGGGTCTCAGGATATATGGCAATGGTCACATGCAATGCAACAAATCCATATTGTGCACCCTTCTTACTCATTCTCTTTCTATACATATATGTCCCTATATATAAATGCATACACCTCTTGTTAATTCACTATAGCTTGTGTTGTGTTCTAAAGCTATTTTTGTGTCTGTATATGTGGGCAAGGGACGGGGTTCATGATGAGAATATTTTATTTTGGAGAAAGTAATGAGCTACAAAAGAGGATTGTTATGATGATAGCTGCAAGCTGGGGGAATCTCATGCAAAGAATGAATGAATGGACCTCTCTCTCTCTCCACTCTGGTTGGTTACAAGGGAATATATAATACGGTCAATGCATGTCAGAAAAGGACATTTGGCCAGGCAAAAGAAAGGACCACCTTTAGAGATCTCCTGAAATCAATTGGATCTGGGATGATTCAATCTCTCTCTCTCTCTCTTTCTCTCTCTCTCTCTCTCAAAGAATTTTGGTCTAGAGAAAATTCCCCCGGGTATGATCGATCAGCTTAACTTACAAAAATAAGCGAAAACCGGTACGAGATAGTGGGCCCACGACTCCACAACAATGTATGCGATCTGCTCTCCATCGGGCATCGGGTACTTGCTGTCTCATAAAGTGGATTCTACCATGAATAATGATAGAATAAAAAAAAAAGTGATAAAGAGATACTCATAAAAGAAAGGATGTGGCCATGTGGCACTTATGTGTCAGAGATAACTGTGGTGGGTTCTACTCCCACATGGATGTCACATCCTGTTGTGAGTATCTTTTCTGTGACTCGAGCATTAATCTTTTACCATTCTCCAATAATCTTTTTTATTTTTCATTTTATTTGGACGAAGTGTAAAACCATACTTTAATTTCTCTCCCTCTTATCTATGTGTGAGAATCGGTTGTATATGGCTTATCAGGAGGAAAAAAACAAATAAGAAAAGAATGAAAAAGAAAATCAATTGCACATGACAATGGTAGGATTATAAGTAAGATGGCTTAGTATATCCCATGGTGCATCATGAATAAGAACAATGGCTCCCTTTTGGACCCTCTTCATTTTGAAGAGTTTCAAAGTCGTGCAACGTCAAAGTTTGGGATTGCTTGACAATTCAAGTTTGACCTCATGATTGGCCGTGGTTTCTGGTGTGGTGGATCCAATAAGTACCCTTTGAGAATAATAAGGCTAAGAATATTATTTCCCTCTAGAGTCTGGAAGAGCTAGCGCACCACCAATTCCGGCTTCGGCTTCAACCCAATGTCGGAGCTCTAGATTAATCAAACTATCTGAGCAAGTAGTTGGGGAGTGGGAAAATCATCAAGGATGAACCTAAGGGGTAAGTAGGGGTGATCACCCCCTGATTTGAAAAAAAAGTTTAATTTTGTACTAGCATTATTCATAAATATGTTTTATGTATATAGACTCGTCCCATTCTCTACTTATTTTTATTTTGATTTTTGAAGATTATTAACCTCCCCACAAGCTAGATTTCTATATCATTCCATGTTAGATGTCTTTTCTTAGAAGTTCCTCTAACAATCCTAAAATTTTGAAATGTGTAAATAATTATATTAATTATTGATGATGTCAAATTTTGGTTAGAGGTAAAAAGAATTAATCAAGAGAGATTTGAGTGTGGTTAGACCATGTAAATGAAGGAAACTACGTCCACGTGGTGTGTCAGAGCACTTGCACTATGATATGAAAGTCGCTGGGGATCTTTGGTGAACCAACAATGGCTTGGAGCTATCTGAAACCGGCCGGGCAGAGTATGAGTGCAATGTAAAAGTACGACTCTGTTGGGTCAGAATCCGATCCCCTTGAAGGGGGTGAGTGATCTCTTTTATAGATGCAAGAGACCACTCATACAAGGTAAGTGGACTGATTAGGCAGCACAATCTAACTGCAATTGATTAGCACAAATCATGGGAGTCTCCTAAAAAGATTAGGGAACTATCTACTATTTCCATAAGTCTTTTAATTGAGCTAGGAAATTGTCTGGGACGCTCTAGGGCATGCCATGAAGAGCTCCTAGACAACCTGTACAACGGGGCGGACCCGGGTAGAATCCTCGATCTGTTGGTTGGGGATCGGGTGATACCGAGCGGTTCTGGATACACGACTTGGGATAGCCACGCATCGGGCGCAATTAACGGGTGACTCATTATTATTTGCTGAAGTAGCAGAGATTAACCCTTGATGAATTTTTTTGTACGTATCAGCTGCCCCCCATTTCCAAGGCTAATGTGATGCCTCATTAGATGAGCATTGGAAATCAGTACAATTCGCTAAACCGTCCAGGACCCCACTTGGGACATTACTCGGGACCTGGCCGGTCGCCTTGGTTATCCGGGGGTTAGACCGAACGGTGGCCTCGGGATCATAGGGTCGGTAGTTACCACAAGTCGAGGAGCGATTGGTCTGGTCAAGATTCAACGAGGTCGGTGTGAACGTAACCAAGTAGTCGCATCGTAACCAAATTGTCATGTCGTGCATTTAATGCATACACCTTTTGAGGCACCGCTTGGTCTGTCCGAGATGACTGCTAGAATTGGTTTAGGCGGGAGCTTTGCTGGGCCGTTCGATCTAAAATGATTAGAGTCATTCGTGCGTTCTATATAAAGAGCACTTGTGCACTTTTGCTGCTCTTACTGTCCATAGAGAGAGTGTACCGAACGGTTCCAGAGAACGAGAATCTAGTCAAGCTTCCCGAGCTCTTTTCTGCGCTTAATTCTTGTAAGTCTTCACCTCTCCAGCCTTATAATTCACTGGTTTTATTTGTTCTCCTTCATTTCTCCTCATTCCTGTGTGAGGCTAGAGAATAGGAATTTGATAGGGCTCGCGAAGGAGTGGGATTTTTTTCTTTCTGAGGTTCTGAGTCTTCTTTAGATCGGGCAGTACAACTGAACAGTTGAACTAGTTGGGGTGTTTCACGGCAGTTCTAACCGAGTGTTACTTGACACTGAAAACCTTGTATCTCTTGCCCTTTAAGCTTGTAGTACTACCCCTCTATATCTTAAACTTGGAGTCCCTGGCCCTTACTTGGGTCACAAGTTATTCCCTCGCCCAGCCGAAGGAGCCTTAGAAATGTGACATTCAGGCTTTGACTCATCTTCCCGGTCGGTGGATGAATGATCGTGATCAGGGACCCCGAACAGAAGTTTAGATCCTCCTTCTATGACCCTGTCCGATCAACATAGTGAGGACAGGATTCCTATCCAGGTATCAGACAATGAGGCGAGTCAAGAGCCCCCAGTAGCCTTTGTGTCTCATGGCTCGGGTGACAAGGTGCCTATCTCGAGCAGTCTGGAGGTAGCGTTCGCTTGCGAGTTTATTTTCACCAGTTTGGTCAACACTAACCTGGAGCGAATCAGGGGCAAATACGGTATTCCTGACCATTGCTCCTTGACCACACTTGCTGGAGGAGCCCAAATATGTCGATCGGGGTTTGTAACCCTTTATGAAGATGCCTTCACGGCTGGCCTTCGAATCCCCTTCCATCCGATCGCCCGGGATATATTGATCTAACTCAGGATTGCTCTCGCCCAGCTTGCCCCCAACAGTTGGAGGTTTTTGATGGGGTCTATTTCTCTCTGGTCCTAAGTCTTTGGATACGAACTCACCCTGCAAGAGTTTTTGTGGACCTACCGGCCATTCCCGGTACATAGAGAGGTCGGATTCTTCTCTTTGGGACCTCGACAGGGGAGGAAGTGAAAGGAAAATTAGGTTTAAAATAATTTTAAATGCTTAGCAGAAAGAACAAGTTTCAAAAACTTTATTGGTAGCCCATGAACTACTACTTGTCAATTCCATAGATGCGTACTAATAAGAGGAAGAAGAAATTATACCTCAAGTCTTGTACCCAATTCTAAAATTTTCAACCTTGTTGATGCAGCAGCCTCCACTAGGTTGTTTATACTCTTATGTCTCCTATGAATGCTTTCTAGAGAGGCTAGAGATGGTGGGATCTCTAATAAGGAGGATGAGAAAGTTTGGGAAGCCCTAACCAGGTTCTACAGCTTTCGTATAGGAAAAACGACGAACTTTTTTTTTCGGACGCAGCTGCCCTATTTATAGATCCCAGAAATGACCTAATGTTCGAGCAATCAAAGTGGTTTTGATCGATCGAGACTTCGATCAACCGAACCACCTTCGAGGGATCGAACCTGCCAAGACTTCAATTAATCGAGACACCTTCGATCGATCGAACCCGCCTTGACAAGATCCTCATGTGCCTTTCCAAGCATCCTAGCGGAGCTAAGAGTGGGACCTCCTAGGCTCTTTATTGTTGGCGCAGACCAGTTGTTAATTCCCATGACCAAATTCTTTGATCAGCAAACTAACCAACTGATCAGTTAACGTTTACTCCACTATAAAACAATAATTGAACTCTAATGCAAATGAAGGTATCCGAAGCGACAACTAGACTTGTATGGTGTACTAATGTCCCTTTACCTTCAGCAATCATAATCATATTCAGTCAGTCAGATAACTGCTACTGTCAACCTGAATCATGAATACTTTTTGTATTCCTTGAGTCTCATTCACCTCTCATGATTACTAAACATGTTGATAACTACTTATCAACAAGACCGCAGTTCTCAGTAATTAACTTGGTGACATTCTCAAGGGAATGCTTACTCTAAATCAAAGGGTCAATTCTATCTTGACAATATATGTTCACAACCCTACGAACATGACATACCCAAGATACCTAGGTGTTGATCTTATATAGACCTCACTGATTGGTAAGTCAAAGCAGCCATATCCACAGTCTCTGTTCATAATTGTCTCAAGATTGAGAACACGTACCTTATTGAAGTTATGCATTCCTATCGACTGTTGACAACGTAAAGCTTCAATAGGAGAGCTCAGGTCCGTCAATGCACAATAAGCACTAGCATATTAACTAAGTGCTAAACTCTGGTGATTGAAATTCATCACTCCATCCAATGGTAGTTAATCATGTTACAGTGAGATATCCAGTCTCATCATCCACTGTGACAAGTTCTAAGTATCAAAGAATAGTTATTCGTATCTCACTTGTATGTATCTCATACACACACGAATTACTTACTATGATACTTATGGATTAACAATCATCTTAAGAAAGAAACATACACAATGAAATGTAAAGCTGATATCCATATATTAAAATGTCAATGTCTCATACATAAAGTAATGGTTTGAGGGCACAAACCCAACAAACTCCCACTTGCACTCACAACCATACAGGATTACTTCTGAGACCTAGACTATCTAGATGACGATCAAAGACCTTCTGTGGCAAGACCTTTGTAAATGGATCCGCAAGATTGTCAGAGGTTGCTGATAGTCACATCTCCACGTTGAACAATATCTCGAATTAGATGATATTTTTGCTTTACCTGCTTTCCCTTTCCGTGGTTCCTTGGCTCCTTGGACTGAGCCACTACCCCACTATTATCACAATAAAGCGTAATAGGTGACAGCAACGCTGGTACCACCTCGAGCTCTGACACGACTAAAAAGTTGTGCGCTCTTGTGCAACACCCAGGTGTAGGTGATCGTGCAAGTAATACTGGATAAGTCCAGGTCGATCCCACAGGGAAGGAAAAGGAAGATTGTATACTAAGTTACAACCTAAAGAAAAAGAAAATAAGAATGAATGATTGGAGGTGTACTAACAAATCCTAATTAATTAAATTAAACTAAATGATAAACTAAAACTTATAGAAACATAACTAATGAAATAAATAATTTAAAGGTGTTGGAAATATGAGAATCCACATTGATCCTAACCATCTACCATGCATACTCATTAATGTTCTATGGATCGAGTTCATTCCTCTTCAGTATTCCGTATTTTTCTAAAGATATAGAATCAATAGCCCTTTCATGACCGGGACTACATCATCAGAAGTGATTTAAAATACTTGGAAGACGGTTTAAAACAATGGTAATTACTTGCACTCTAAATGGTGTTAGCAGTCAAAGTGGTTTTCAAAAGTCATTGAAGAAAAGGCCTTAAGGCTTCAAATTCTAAAAATTGTTGTGACAAACTAAGCTTATTGGGACAACTTGATGACAGATTTCTAAAGCAGAAAGTCATGGATTACTTAAAAGAATCATCTCAAGATTTAACATGTTCAATCGATCGAAGCGCTCTCGATCGATCGGACTGCCTCATCCTGCAATCGATCGAAATGCCTTCGATCGCTTGACTATGGCCCTGGTTCGATCGATCGAAATACCTTCGATCGATCGAGCCCAAGTTTTCTAAAGATTGCATGATAGAGGCTAAGAATCAATATATCATCACATATTTCCAACGTCTAAACTACGAAAACATAATAAAACTAGTGCAGACACATTAAAACATAACAATCATAACTACTAGATTCATAAACAATCAAATAAGATAAAGGAAAGGAAAAACCTGGAATAAATCTGAAAATAACTTGTAATAATCATGAACTAAACTTTAATCTTCAATAAATCAATGGAAAAGAGGAAGAAAAACAAGAATCTAACCTAATCTACTCCTAATCTAACCCTAAAACTACCCTAAACTGCTGTTTTCTGTGTTCTGGAGCGTCCTCCCTTCGTCTGGCGTCAAAACGACGTATATATAGGGTTCCCGCAGAGTTTATGCAACTTTTGGGTGAATATAAAGTTCGATCGATCGAGCTTAGTTCGATCGATCGAAGGTTCGATCGATTGAACTCTGCTCAATCGATTGAACTCTCTGATTTTGACAACTCTGCGCACCGATGGGAGAATGGCCATAACGTTTTACTCAGACCTCGGATTGACCTCCCGTTTGCGGCCACGCGACCGTAACTCAAAGCTCTACATTTTATATCTCTGGGAAAATATTCCAAATCTGAAGTTTTCATTGTCAAAATTTGCGTTTTCTCAGCTGCTTTTGTTGTTCTATCCACCAGAATCACTTTTCTTTAGCTCCACTTCATTGATTTACATCCTAATACCTATAAAACAATGCAAAACATATATTTTAGCATTAATACAATAAAAATAACATTGTTATTAGAATGCACCTAAATCTAGGGACTTTGGGGATAAAAGTATGCATAAAGGACCATGTAATACGCTATGAATATGCACTTTTTACCTCGAATCACACCCCCCAACTAGCTCGTTGCTAGTCCCTAGCAATGAAGCGAACTAAAACAGTGTTTATTTAACTCTAAAAATGAAAACAAAATAAATTAAAATCCTAACTCACTTTCGCAGGAATCGCGATTGCATTTAGCGTATGCAACAAGCCTTTAAACCCCTAGGTTCCCCCTAGTGGACGAGTATTGTCTCGTGAGGGTTCGCAGTGAATCTACCCACAAAATTCATGTTTATGGTAATGGTTCTCATTTAAATGTTTTCAAGAAATATTCCTCTCATTTAGCAATATAGTCAAGCTCAACAATCTCATGAAACTCTCTAGTAAGCCATAGCAATGCAACACACACATTACAGTTAATCTACTATCAAAGTCATTAGAATATTCCATACCTATTAATCTTCAAGTGTGTCTGTGAATGGACAACCCAAATACAAAACTTTAATTTCAAAGCTCGTATAACCTAAGACACTATCAAGACGTTCATTTTGACTCAACTCTCACCGGGATTATACTCTCAAAATGAAATCACTTCGAATTTGGTGTAATAGTTATCAATCATGATATGGAAGCTGTAAAGAGTAAATGTAAATGGAATCTAATGCTTCTCATATCTAAATAGAAAAACAAAAATTTTATAGTGCATAAAGTCTCATGAATGGATACTTTTCACTAGAAGAGCGAGATACCGTGGAGAACTTGTCACGCCCCGACGTAGCATAAATAAGGAAAGCGTTTAATTTCCTTTATGGACCCGTAGGTCGCGACAGTTTGAAGGATCGATTCCGTCCCAAACGTCAAACAACAAAGCATAATAATCAGAGTAAAGCAATCAAGGCTTACAAAAACTTTCTAACTTATTACATCTTATGAACCGAGGTCAACTAAGGCACAGACCGCCTTGAAACAAAACAATAACTTAGTATCTGATACAATCATCCTTATAAAACAAAACAGTTTAAACTTAAAACTCATAGTAAATAAACAGTTTCTTCATTCCAAAAGCAGCCATTCTCAATTAGCGTAGTCGTATGATTCCTCCTGGTTATAACCTGAAAAGCCTGAACACGAATGTCCAGGACGCATCAACGTCGTCAGCTTCAAGAAGCTGGTGAGTATTAAAAACATGACTTTGAATGTAAAACATACCAACTTACCTTTTCCCAATTCCCATTTAAATCCACAAGTTTATTATTGAAGTAAGGATCTCATTTAGAAAACATTCACAACATTATTAAAAGAGGGTAATTTAAACAGATGGGACCGTGTATGAGAACAATGCACCACACTCATCTTGCCGACGCTTTTCTCTCGACAGCCACAACAACCCACTATCCTACTCCTGGTCTCTTTGAAATACTACGATAGCCACACTTTAGCAACGGGGCGCCAGGGAGTGTCCAGTTTGCCTCACACTTTGGTCCGGGGTACCAGGGAGTGTCCAATGCCTCACACTTTGAATACCCTAACCGCCATGCAAATACCGGGGCAACCCCTCACACAGTATCCAGACTCGAGTTATCAGGGAGTGTCCGTAGGCCACACTTTAGCACTACCATGGGTGCCAGGGAATGTCCGAGTTCGGCTTCACACACTTTAACGCTTCCATGGGCGTCAGGGAGTGTCCTTATTTGCCACCGTCGCATTTCAAAGATACCCTCTTCCACAATCGCAACCACAACCACAACCACAACCACAAACTCATACTCAATCACAACCACGACCACAAACACAGCCACAACCACAACCACAAACTCATACTCTTTCCACACTACCATTACTCTTTACCACACAGACTGACACCCATATGCATGTACCACTGACCCACATGAATGGTATGCACTTAAATGAAAACCAGAAATGCTGAATTAAAGGAACAACACGCGTACGGGGATCAATGAGTCATACTACAGTGTTTTAATCATTCAAACATAACAAAATAGAGTTCTGATTAACTAAATATCCCAAACAGAACCTCAACAGTATATAAAAGTTGAACCAAACAGTCCCTAAATGGAAAACAGACAAAAACCACAAACTGCCAGAACTCGCGCGCGCGGGCCGCTCGCGCGAAAGGTCGCTCGCGCGGGCCGCTCGCGCGATATGCTCACTTTTCTTTTATTAATAAACTTTTCTGTCTGCCTGAGGAAAGCAAGGTCGCGCGCGCGGATCGCTCGCGCGAAGGGGTTCTCGCGCGACCCTCGCTCGCGCGATCAGCCTGATTTTCAATTATATATATATAAACTCTTAAGTCTGCCTGGGGAAGCCTACCTCGCGGGCGCGGGCCACTCGCGCGAAAGGTCGCTCGCGCGGATCGCTCGCGCGATTCTTCGCGCGCGCGATCGTGGCGCGAGATGAAGCAGAGGCTTCATCTTCTCCGCAGGAACTGCTCTGGTTCAGTGAAACAGGGGTCTTTTTGACCCATTTCAGTTCTGTAAGTATGTACATCATGTTATATATGGATCTTTTCCTTTTTAAACAAGGATTAAGAATCTATGATCAATTCAACATGATTCTAACTATAACTCTCCAATTTTATGAAAAAACTAAAACATGTCAAAATTTGATTTCTAACATACTTTCTCATATGAATAAATTAGGCTCTATAACTTCAAACATGGCATGTAGGATGTGTAATCTACCATATTCATCTCTAAAAATGAATTTAGATTAAGGTTTGAAAATCTTGATTTCAAGCTATGAATTTTCATACGTAAATCAACCATGGTGTTTTTACAAAATTAAACAAACACACAGTAAATAGACATGTAATTACATTCTTAGTGAGTTAGTAATACTCACTTTGATTTAGTATAGAGAGATTGTTGAGAAAGATGAGCTCAAATAAGAAATTAATCCAAGCTTTGGCTATGGGGATTGAGTCCTCTCTCTCTAGCAATATCTGAAATTAACTCTCCAGCTCTCTCTTTTCTCTCTGTGTTATGTATGTGCAGACTGTGTAATGAGAGAGGTGTGTGTGTTTAAATAGAATCCTCAAGGAGGAACTTGGTGACCAAGTAAAAACTTAGAAACTCACTTAGCAAGCTCTAATTGAGTTAACCCCACCTTAACCTCTCTAAATTAACAGCATATACACATACGTATATAGCATATATGCACACTAAACACTACAATTGTCTTCCAAATGAATTGAAGAGCCAAGTAGGTGTGTAGGGGTCAATTGCAAGATGTTTGGCAACTTAGCTTATGGCACAACATTTGCACATATAAGCTAAACATTCCCAAACAATGCCTTATCAAATGATTGCTTGCCATAATTGGAAATAAAGTAAATGTCTAAATCGGTCACTTCCAAAATCTGTGGAAGTTTAGCACCGTGTGGACAGTTTTGAAAGTAAACTGGTATTTTCGTGGCGCGGTGTCCGTCACAAAAATACAGAAAATTGATTTTAACGTAGGAAGTGATTTTCTAGTTTTATAAAAATACTGATTGAGTCAATAGAAGTTATTTTCACCGTTTTGAAATACAGATTTTGAAATCCATACTGGTATCACTAACTTTATAAAAATTACAATTTAACCCCAACAACATTCTTAGCTTGCAATAAATCAAGGAATAAAATTTTGAACATGGAAAAATGAAATTAAATGAAGCAGTCAATACCAAAAGAAATTAAATATGACAATGCAATTACCAATTAAATATGAAAATGTAATTTAAAATTAAATGGAAATGCAGGTTATTACACCCTTCCTCCCTTAAACATGATTTCGCCCCCGAAATCAAGACTGACTAGTCCTGAAATAACTCCGGGTACTTCTTCCTCATATCAGCTTCAACTTCCCACGAGGCTTCGTTCTCGTCATGGTGATTCCACTGAACCTTCACCAATGGGATATCTTTATTCCTCAACTTCTTGATACTTTGATCCAAAATCTTCACGGGCCTTTCCTTGTAAGAAACGTTATGACTTGTCTCAATATCGTCATAACTAACCACATGTGAGGGGTCTCGTATGTACTTCCTTAACATACTCACGTGAAACACGTTGTGAACCCCAGACATCTTTGGTGGTAGCGCCAGTCGATAAGCTACTTTCCCGACACGTTCCAAAATCTCAAACGGTCCGATGAAACGCGGAGCTAACTTTCCTCTCTTGAGACCAAAACGTACCACTCCTCGGGTTGGTGAAACCTTAAGGAGTACGTGATCTCCAACACTAAACTCCAAATCCTTCCGGCGTCGATCAGCATAACTCTTATACCGGCTCTGAGCGGTTCTCATCCTCTCCTTGACCAAAGTAATCTTCTCATTGGTTTCTCTTACCAAATCTGGTCCCAACAATTCTGAGTCCCCAACCTCTGCCCAACACAATGGGGAACGACATGGTCGTCCGTACAATGCTTCGAACGGAGCCATACCGATACTCGCGTGATAACTGTTGTTATAGGCGAATTCAACCAACGGCAAGTGTGTCTCCCAAGATTCTTCAAAATCGATCACACAAGCCCTGAGCATATCCTCCATGATCTGATTAACGCGCTCAGTTTGCCCATCTGTCTGAGGGTGAAAAGCAGTGCTCATCTTGAGCGAGGTTCCCATAGCTTCTTGCAGACTTTCCCAAAATCCAGAGGTAAAACGTGCGTCACGGTCTGACACAATCGACACAGGTGCACCGTGAAGTCGCACAACTTGTTGTATGTACATCCGGCTCATCTTCTCTACCGGGTATGTCATACTATAAGCGATGAAGTGAGCTGACTTCGTCAATCGATCTACGATTACCCAAATGGCGTCATGATTTTGCTGCGATCGAGGTAATCCTACTACAAAATCCATTGTAATGTGCTCCCACTTCCAACCAGGAATAGGTAGCGGTTGCAACAATCCTGACGGTCTCTGGTGTTCGGCCTTGACTTGCTGACATGTCAAACACTTGGATACAAATTCGGCCACGTCTTTCTTCATACCTTCCCACCAGAAATTTCTCTTCAGATCTTTGTACATCTTCGTTCCTCCCGGGTGAACTGTATATCTCGACTTATGTGCTTCTTCCAGGATATCCTTCCTTAACTCCTCATTACCTGGCACACATAATCTATTCCTGCACCGATATCCTCCATCGACTCCCACTTTCCATTCTGTCGGGTCTTTTTCTGACATCTTCACGAACCATGCCTGAAACTTCTCATCTTCTTTCTGAGCTCCAATGATGCGGTCGATAAGAACAGGCTGCAGGATAAGACATCCGAACAATTGTCCTTCTCCTTCTTCAGCACTCTGTACATCGAATTCTGCCAACGTCTCCAAAGCTCGCCACTCTCTAACCATTAAGGAGGCGATCGTCTCACGAGTCTGTCGACTCAGGGCATCAGCAACCACATTAGCTTTACCCGGGTGGTATTCTAACGTGAAGTCATAATCTTTAATCAGCTCCATCCATCTGCGCTGCCTCATGTTCAACTCTTTCTGTGTGAACAAGTACTTTAGGCTCTTGTGATCAGAGAACAAATCAAACTTCTCACCGTAGAGATAGTGTCTCCAAATCTTGAGTGCGAAAACTACTGCCGCCAATTCCAAATCATGAATGGGATAGTTCAACTCATTCGGCTTCAGCTGTCTGGATCCATAGGCGATCACCCTGCCATCTTGCATAAGTACACACCCTAACCCTTGATAAGATGCGTCACTAAAGATAGTGAACTTCTCCTCAGGCTTGGGTATTGCTAGTACTGGTGCGGTAGTGAGTCTCTCTTTCAACTCTAGAAAGGCTCGCTCATGCTTCTCTGTCCATTCGAACTTCAAATTCTTCTTCGTCAACCCAGTTAAAGGTGCTGCTATTTTTGAGAATCCCTCAACGAATCTCCTGTAATAGCCTGCGAGTCCAAGAAAGCTCCGAACTTCTGTAGGGTTGCTCGGTCTAACCCAGTTCGATACAGCATCGGTCTTGGATGAATCCACTGAAATTCCTTGAGATGACACCTTGTGTCCCAGAAATTTCACTTCTTGCAACCAGAACTCACACTTACTGAACTTGGCATACAACTGATGGTCTTTGAGCGTCTGCATTGCAATCCGTAGATGTTGCTCGTGTTCTTCTCTTGACTTAGAATAGATCAAAATATCATCAATAAAGACGATGACAAACTGATCTAAATAAGGCTTGAACACTCTGTTCATCAAATCCATAAACACTGCCGGGGCGTTCGTCATTCCAAACGGCATTACCAGAAATTCGTAATGACCATATCGGGTTCTGAAAGCAGTCTTAGGTATGTCTTCTTTTCGTACCCTCAACTGATGATATCCCGACCTAAGGTCTATCTTGGAAAATGTCGTAGCTCCTTGTAGTTGATCAAACAAATCGTCAATCCGAGGCAAGGGATACTTGTTCTTGATAGTCACACGGTTCAGTTCTCTGTAGTCGATACACAATCTGAGTGTCCCGTCCTTCTTCTTCACGAATAACACCGGTGCTCCCCAAGGCGATGTACTTGGACGTACAAAACCTAGGTTCTCGAGCTCTTGAACTTGTTCCTTCAATTCCAATAGTTCTGTGGGGGCCATTCTGTAGGGAACCTTGGTGATCGGCACGGTACCCGGTATAAGCTCAATACAGAACTCTATACTTCTCTCGGGCGGCAAACCAGAAATGTCTTGAAATACTCCTTCGAAGTCCTTGACTACAGGTATAGATGACGTTGTCACCTCTGTACTGACGACTTCGATGTTGGCTAAACATCTCGTGAGGAACATATCTCCCGTAGGGTTACATTGAAAATCAAAGGGTTGATTCTCATTGTCGGGGAATGTAATTCTCTTCCTCGCACAATCCAACTTCACTTGATTCTGAGAGAGCCAATCCATTCCTAGGATTATGTCAAACTCCTTCATTGATAGGACAATCAATCTAGCAGGGATTTCACGGTCTCCTAGCCGTAAAGGACAATCCTTGCACACGTGTCCTAATATGACCGCAGCTCCTAATGGCGAAGTAGCCTTCAAAGCTTTTTCTAAGCGATGAGGTAAAATACCCAATCTTCGAATTGTATTAACAGATATGAACGAAAGAGCAGCACCCGTATCAAATAACACTTTAACATGGGAGTTAAACAGAGTTAATGTACCTTCTACTGCTTGCTGATCAGGTTGGGCTTCTCCATAATTTCCTTCTTCATACGCAGTTCCATCATATCCAGCGGCATCAGGGATAACGGCATTCAAGCGAGTCTGACCCTGTTGACCATAAGTCACCTGCTTAGGAGCAGTACAGAACCTGCTGATGTGACCTGGTTCACCACAGTTGAAGCAGACTATCCCTTGCTGAGTAGCACGCCTTGGTGCCCTACAATCACGGGCCACATGACCAGGGTTGCCACAGTTGAAACACTTTCCACTACTACTTCCTTCTCCTACTCGGGGTTGAGTCGGATAGGTAATAGCCTGGGTCTTCTTGCTTCCGTCGAAATTCCTCTTCTGCCCTTGGGTACGGTTCATTGGTGGTCTATTCCCAAAATTACCCCTTTGAGGCGGTCGGAATTCAAATTGTTTTCGGCTCACTCGAGCATCCTCTTCCAGATCAGTAGCCAAACCAACAAGTCCTTCAAACGATTTATCCAAGTGGCCGAGAGTCAAGCGGCGGATCTGCGGTGTCAGCCCTTGATTATACTTGCGGATCTTCTTCTCCTCGGTATCGACCAGGTGTGGAGCAAACCGAGACAGTCTTTCAAACTGTGTGGTGTACTCTTGCACCGACTTGGTTCCTTGTGTCAGGTCCATAAATTCCTTCTCTCTTCTATGCCTCTCTGTGGCTGGGAAATATTTCTCCAAAAATCTCCCCTTAAACGCAGTCCACGTCATCCCCATCGCAGCCCCATTCCCGATAGTAGCTATAACCGAATCCCACCAATCTGCGGCAGCGTCGGTCAGCTGAAACGTAGCCAACCTCCTCTTGTCCATTTCGTTGCATTGGACTGCCTCGAACATTCGGTCCATCTGTCTTAACCATTGCTCAGCCTTCCAGGGTTCTGCGGTACCCGCAAACTGCTCAGGCCTTAGAGCACGGAATCTTTCTAGCAACTTGTCTCCAGTCTGGCGATCTCGTCGGTTTTCATTCTGATTACTAACCCTTTCAAGACGCCTAATGAAAGCTTCAAATATTCCCGTGGGATCAGCAGCCTCAGGTGCCCCCTCGATTAGATTTCTGTTCCTTCTTACTCCTCCAGCCATTCTATGCATGATAGTAATAGTAGAATGAGAAACATGCATGCAACAGTGTTTATAAAGTAATTTAAAGGACAACAACATTCAAAAAGGGTATATCTTATATATATATCACTTCTTGTCAAGTAGATACAAAAAGCAGGTATGGTCAGATCAATGCCTACCCTATCTGTATGGGTTAGGTCGTATGCAAGAGTTAATGCTACAAAAATAGGGTCATTGCCCTACACTCTAATGCATGTAATTACAGTTGCAAAAAGAGATAGAGCTAATAATTAAAAGCAGTAAATATGTACAAGTCATAACTAGAACGTCAATCATCTCCATAAGCAGCTATCAGGAGATCTAGCGAATCGACAGGGCGAAATCGCTGAACAACGAACGGTCCAACCCCATCATAGCTGTGAGAGGTGGACGATGAAGCAGGTACAGGAGCATCTGCCTCATCTACCATCTCCTCAGGTAGGGCTAGCTCCAGTGCTAGCTCAGCCTCGAGCTCAGCGGCAAGATCGTCCAGACCTATGCCGTCCTCTAAGATCTCCCCACCTACTGGGACCACGTGGACAACCTCTGCATCGTCCTCAGCAATGGGTACCACCGGCGGAGGCATCTCCAACTGAGCCAGGTGGGCATGCACGATCTGGATCTCGAGGGGAAGGTAGAAAGCATCGCTATCGACCAACCGCAGAATCTCGACCAAAACTAGACGCTGAGCCTCTGCGAAATATCGAAGCTCAAAACGGATACGGGTCAGGTCAACTAGGCCTATCACGTGGACCTGGTGCCAAACCTCAGATACTACCGTCGCCACGGCTAACTGCTCTACGGCCGCCTGATATAGGTCAAGAAAAGCTGGGATCACTGCCCCAGGTAACACGAAGTGTCCTCCGAACCTGTCTGGTACATAAAGTGGGGGAGCTGGATCCATACCTGAAAAGGTACTACTTAAAGTCAGAACAGAATAATCTTAGGCGCTTGGGTTCTGAGTCTATCCTCCCTGTCGTATCATCGGGTGTGTAACACTTAATGGAATGTGGAATCGGGTCTATACTGGTAAACCCTAACCTGGCTAAACTATCTTGTGATAAATCATAACCTGGCTCTGATACCACTAAATCCTGTCACGCCCCGACGTAGCATAAATAAGGAAAGCGTTTAATTTCCTTTATGGACCCGTAGGTCGCGACAGTTTGAAGGATCGATTCCGTCCCAAACGTCAAACAACAAAGCATAATAATCAGAGTAAAGCAATCAAGGCTTACAAAAACTTTCTAACTTATTACATCTTATGAACCGAGGTCAACTAAGGCACAGACCGCCTTGAAACAAAACAATAACTTAGTATCTGATACAATCATCCTTATAAAACAAAACAGTTTAAACTTAAAACTCATAGTAAATAAACAGTTTCTTCATTCCAAAAGCAGCCATTCTCAATTAGCGTAGTCGTATGATTCCTCCTGGTTATAACCTGAAAAGCCTGAACACGAATGTCCAGGACGCATCAACGTCGTCAGCTTCAAGAAGCTGGTGAGTATTAAAAACATGACTTTGAATGTAAAACATACCAACTTACCTTTTCCCAATTCCCATTTAAATCCACAAGTTTATTATTGAAGTAAGGATCTCATTTAGAAAACATTCACAACATTATTAAAAGAGGGTAATTTAAACAGATGGGACCGTGTATGAGAACAATGCACCACACTCATCTTGCCGACGCTTTTCTCTCGACAGCCACAACAACCCACTATCCTACTCCTGGTCTCTTTGAAATACTACGATAGCCACACTTTAGCAACGGGGCGCCAGGGAGTGTCCAGTTTGCCTCACACTTTGGTCCGGGGTACCAGGGAGTGTCCAATGCCTCACACTTTGAATACCCTAACCGCCATGCAAATACCGGGGCAACCCCTCACACAGTATCCAGACTCGAGTTATCAGGGAGTGTCCGTAGGCCACACTTTAGCACTACCATGGGTGCCAGGGAATGTCCGAGTTCGGCTTCACACACTTTAACGCTTCCATGGGCGTCAGGGAGTGTCCTTATTTGCCACCGTCGCATTTCAAAGATACCCTCTTCCACAATCGCAACCACAACCACAACCACAACCACAAACTCATACTCAATCACAACCACGACCACAAACACAGCCACAACCACAACCACAAACTCATACTCTTTCCACACTACCATTACTCTTTACCACACAGACTGACACCCATATGCATGTACCACTGACCCACATGAATGGTATGCACTTAAATGAAAACCAGAAATGCTGAATTAAAGGAACAACACGCGTACGGGGATCAATGAGTCATACTACAGTGTTTTAATCATTCAAACATAACAAAATAGAGTTCTGATTAACTAAATATCCCAAACAGAACCTCAACAGTATATAAAAGTTGAACCAAACAGTCCCTAAATGGAAAACAGACAAAAACCACAAACTGCCAGAACTCGCGCGCGCGGGCCGCTCGCGCGAAAGGTCGCTCGCGCGGGCCGCTCGCGCGATATGCTCACTTTTCTTTTATTAATAAACTTTTCTGTCTGCCTGAGGAAAGCAAGGTCGCGCGCGCGGATCGCTCGCGCGAAGGGGTTCTCGCGCGACCCTCGCTCGCGCGATCAGCCTGATTTTCAATTATATATATATAAACTCTTAAGTCTGCCTGGGGAAGCCTACCTCGCGCGCGCGGGCCGCTCGCGCGAAAGGTCGCTCGCGCGGATCGCTCGCGCGATTCTTCGCGCGCGCAATCGTGGCGCGAGATGAAGCAGAGGCTTCATCTTCTCCGCAGGAACTGCTCTGGTTCAGTGAAACAGGGGTCTTTTTGACCCATTTCAGTTCTGTAAGTATGTACATCATGTTATATATGGATCTTTTCCTTTTTAAACAAGGATTAAGAATCTATGATCAATTCAACATGATTCTAACTATAACTCTCCAATTTTATGAAAAAACTAAAACATGTCAAAATTTGATTTCTAACATACTTTCTCATATGAATAAATTAGGCTCTATAACTTCAAACATGGCATGTAGGATGTGTAATCTACCATATTCATCTCTAAAAACGAATTTAGATTAAGGTTTGAAAATCTTGATTTCAAGCTATGAATTTTCATACGTAAATCAACCATGGTGTTTTTACAAAATTAAACAAACACACAGTAAATAGACATGTAATTACATTCTTAGTGAGTTAGTAATACTCACTTTGATTTAGTATAGAGAGATTGTTGAGAAAGATGAGCTCAAATAAGAAATTAATCCAAGCTTTGGCTATGGGGATTGAGTCCTCTCTCTCTAGCAATATCTGAAATTAACTCTCCAGCTCTCTCTTTTCTCTCTGTGTTATGTATGTGCAGACTGTGTAATGAGAGAGGTGTGTGTGTTTAAATAGAATCCTCAAGGAGGAACTTGGTGACCAAGTAAAAACTTAGAAACTCACTTAGCAAGCTCTAATTGAGTTAACCCCACCTTAACCTCTCTAAATTAACAGCATATACACATACGTATATAGCATATATGCACACTAAACACTACAATTGTCTTCCAAATGAATTGAAGAGCCAAGTAGGTGTGTAGGGGTCAATTGCAAGATGTTTGGCAACTTAGCTTATGGCACAACATTTGCACATATAAGCTAAACATTCCCAAACAATGCCTTATCAAATGATTGCTTGCCATAATTGGAAATAAAGTAAATGTCTAAATCGGTCACTTCCAAAATCTGTGGAAGTTTAGCACCGTGTGGACAGTTTTGAAAGTAAACTGGTATTTTCGTGGCGCGGTGTCCGTCACAAAAATACAGAAAATTGATTTTAACGTAGGAAGTGATTTTCTAGTTTTATAAAAATACTGATTGAGTCAATAGAAGTTATTTTCACCGTTTTGAAATACAGATTTTGAAATCCATACTGGTATCACTAACTTTATAAAAATTACAATTTAACCCCAACAACATTCTTAGCTTGCAATAAATCAAGGAATAAAATTTTGAACATGGAAAAATGAAATTAAATGAAGCAGTCAATACCAAAAGAAATTAAATATGACAATGCAATTACCAATTAAATATGAAAATGTAATTTAAAATTAAATGGAAATGCAGGTTATTACAGAACTCCTTCATTACCTTAACTTCAAATCCAATTTACTTAAAATCATTAGGACTTTGAAAAAAGAGGTGTTAGGTTAAGAAGAAAGAGGTTCGTGATTCTCAATTAGGTCAAAGGATGTGATTGGAATACCTAATACATTGTACGCTTTTCAAACTTCCCCACATCTCCAATCTCTCTCTTCTTCTCTTTTTTTTTTTTCCTTTTCCACACTTTCTTTTTATTATTTTATTTTTTTCTTTTTCTTTTGTAACAACCATTGGCATTTTTTTTCTTTTCATGTTTTGTTTTATTTTCTTTTCTTTTTTTTTTCTTTGCCAACTTTCCCTATTCACACTACCAAACTTCTTGTCAAGATAACGCATCCCAATCACTCATAGGTAGAGAAAAGAAGCTCAAACTTGTATTTTGGAGTTGGGCTTAGATTTAAGGAATTGTAATGACAATGCAATTATGATCAGGCTCAAGGGGTGAAGTAAAGGAATAGCACAGAGGTAGGCCAAGGCTGCATTATGCGTGTATGGTCAAAAGATGGCCTAAATCATCTTCTAAGTTCATAGGATTATTCATTTTAGTAAATTCAAGAGCTCTAAAGTTTGGTAAATTCTGAACGTTCTCTTCTAGTGATCAGTCAAAATGAAGAAGAAAAATGAGACTTTCAACGAATGAATACGCTTTTCAAAAAGTAAGAGTAATTTTATAAAAACCCTCAAGAATAAAGAAAGGCACAAAAGCTCACTTGGGTTATTAGTCTCCACTATAATCTCTCAAGACACCTAAGCTATGCTTACTAATCCATTTTAGCTATGTACAAGGTTGTCACAATGTGCTCAAAGTTGTTTGAAGATTAAAAGCATAAAACATACTATAACTAAGATAGTAAACAAACTATCATAGTGTATCACATACTAATAACATACTGAAAATAACACTAATGCATCATAACTAACTACATTAACTAAGAGAGAAATACAAGAACCATTTTACTATATTAAAAAAAATTAAAAATTATAAAATTTTTGCAATTTTGATTTACTGAGTCATGTTGCTAAGCAGGTGTATTGACATTAAAGCATAAAAAGAAAGAAACGAGGCATGCAATGACTCACTCCCCCCAACTAAAACTAAACATTGTCCTCAATGTTCTAAACTAAGCACATGGACATACAAAGTAAAGCAAGAGAAGGAAGGATGTTACCTCGAGGCATTAATATCCAATTTTTTTTATTTTCTTTTATTTCGTTGTTAAGTTACCTGCAAAATCATTAGTAGCAACAAGGAAAAATAGAGAATATACTACAACTACTCAGTAAATAAATTCGGTTAATCAAGATTTTTATCATACAGTAATAACCGAAATTTTTGAGGATCCTCCCAATGAAATAATTTAACAGTGAGAAGAATGTAGGAATTCTCGTAAAATTGTAACTCCCCCCAACTAATGTCAGGCTCAAGGTCAGAGGAGATGATGCAAAACCTATGGCCTCTAAATTTATTGGAGACAATTATAAGAGGTATACCACACTTTTTAGGAATTATACGCAAGAAAAGATCTTTGGTGTTGGTATTTTCTATAACAGCCTCTATTTTGTTATAATAAAAAATAGGCGGAGGCCATGGTTCAATAAAATGGACAGGGTCTAAGTGATGTTCTAATGAAGCTTTACTACCCTCCTCTTGTTCTAGAACAGAATCTATGGAGATGTGATCATATGAATTGGATTTCTGTTCTATGCACATTGATTTGGACTGGACTTGGATGAAGCTATCTATTTGGCCCTCAATATCAGTATTACTCAAGAAGGTCAAGCAGTCTAGCAGATTACTAGCTTCTTGTTGAAGTTTAAGATCATCTAACGTGGGCCTAATATTTTCCAAGTCCTCTCTCACAGAATTTTGAAAGGTAAAATTTTGCGAAATATATGTGCTAGAATCCTTACCATCCTCTTCCACAACACATTCTACTTGTTCAATAGTGGGGTACACATGACTTTCAAGCTCGGGATAAGAGCATTGATTGATAGAGAGGATAGGTGATGGGAAACTTGGTGACACCACCTCTTCGGCCGAAAGAGGTGAGGGTTCTTGAATATCAGATGAATCTAAATCGAATTTAGAAATTTCAATAACGTCCTCCCTAGGGTCACTATCAAAGGTAGGGGTAGAGTCAACAGGGGACTCATCCTTTCCTAATTGCGTGCAATCACCTAAACTCTCATTATCTTTTAAAACCTCATTCTCATCCTCGTAACTCTCCTCACTATATGTGTCATCTATTGAAGTACTCTGAACCAAGAGACTGTGCAAATTTATCCAGGCAGTGAAGGAGTTGATATCTGGGGTTGAGTATTGAGGAGAAGATGATTCTACAACTTCATGCTCAGAGGTTTGGTTTTGGAGTTCTTGTTGGGTTATCACTTTCTCGAGTAAGTTATTAACCTCATTCGGTATAAACCCGTCATAGTCCTCTATTTCCATTCCATTGTTAGTGTCCTGAAATTTAGGTTGTAGTGTTGAAGGATTCGTATAGTCTTCTAAAGGTTGGCTAGCATATGCTTGTTGATATCTAGTTTCTAATTTATCAAGTGCACTATCTAGCCTTTTCATTTCACTAAGCAGCGATTTTAACATACCATTATCCTCAACTTGGTTATTCTCCTTGTTATTACTATACGAAGTTTCGCCCCATTGTGGTTGATAGTAATTCCCATCCCATTGTGTTTGTGAACAAGACTCACCAAAGGAAAAGTCTTGGTGCATTTGGTAATCATGGGAGCTACTACTATATCCTACATCATCATTTTGGTTATATCCCCATTGCGACTGATAGAACTCTTCATGTGGAGGTTCTTGATACATTTGATAATATGGGGGACTACAACTATTGTTTTCTCATTGTGGTGGTTGGTAGCACTCAGGTTGATATTCTACGTCATATGTGTGTGCTTGCCAACTTGAGGAATAACTATTTTGATTTTCAAGTGTGTACTTATTATTGATGCTTGTGTTGTATGGAGGGCAATATGGATAAGACATGTTTATCCAAAATTTTTAAACAATAAAATTTTATTTATTTATTTTTTTGTACTTGTGAGAGAAAAAGTCCAAAGATTTTATTTATTTATTTTTTTTTTGAAAAGTAAGAAAAAAAATTGGATATAACTTAGTAAAATCCTACCCTAGTTGCCTTCCCCGGCAACGGTGCCAAAAACTTGACACGACTAAAAAATTGTGCGCTCTTGTGCAACACCCAAGTGTAGGTGATCGTGCAAGTAATACTGGATAAGTCCAGGTCGATCCCACAGGGAAGGAAAAGGTAGAATGTATACTAAGTTACAACCTAAAGAAAAAGAAAATAAGAATGAATGATTGGAGGTGTACTAACAAATCCTAATTAATTAAATTAAACTAAATAATAAACTAAAACTTATAGAAACATAACTAATGAAATAAATAATTTAAAGATGTTGGAAATACGAGAATCCACATTGATCCTAACCATCTACCATGCATACTCATTAATGTTCTATGGAGTTCATTCCTCTTCAGTATTCCGTATTTTTCTAAAGATATAGAATCAATAGCCCTTTCATGACCGGGACTACATCATCACAAGTGATTTGAAATACTTGGAAGATGGTTTAAAACAATGGTAATTACTTGCACTCTAAATGGTGTTAGCATTCAAAGTGATTTTCAAAAGTCATTGAAGAAAAGGCCTTAAGGCTTCAAATTCTAAAAACTGTTGTGACAAACTGAGCTTATTGGGACAATTTGATGACAGATTTCTAAAACAGAAAGTCATGGATTACTTAAAAGAATCATCTCAAGATTTAACATGTTCGTTCCATCGAAGCGCTCTCGATCGATCGGACTGCCTCATCCTTCAATCGATCGAAATGCCTTCGATCGCTTGACTATGGCCCTGGTTCGATCGATCGAAATACCTTCGATCGATCTAGCCCAAGTTTTCTAAAGATTGCATGGCTGAGGCAAAGAATCAATATATCATCACATATTTCCAACGTCTAAACTACGGAAACATAATAAAACTAGTGCAGACACAGTAAAACATAACAATCATAACTACTAGATTCATAAACAATCAAATAAGATAAAGGAAAGGAAAAACCTGGAATAAATCTAAAAATAACTTGTAATAACCATGAACTAAACTTTAATCTTCAATAAATCAATGGAAAAGAGGAAGGAAAACAAGAATCTAACCTAATCTACTCCTAATCTAACCCTAAAACTACCCTAAACTGCTGTTTTCTGCGTTCTGGAGCGTCCTCCCTTCGTCCGGCGTCAAAACGACGTATATATAGGGTTCCCGCAGAGTTTACACAACTTTTGGGTGAAAATAAAGTTCGATCGATCGAGCTTAGTTCGATCGATCGAAGGTTCGATCGATTGAACTCTGCTCAATCGATTGAACTCTCTGATTTTGACAACTCTGCGCACCGATGGGAGAATGGCGATAACTTTTTACTCGGACCTCGGATTGACCTCTCGTTTGCGGCCACGCGAGCGTAACTGAAAGCTCTACATTTTATATCTCTGGGAAAATATTCCAAATCTGAAGTCTTCATTGTCAAAATTGGCATTTTCTAAGCTGCTTCTGTTGTTCTATCCACCAGAATCACTTTTCTTTAGCTCCATTTCATTGATTTACATCCTAATACCTATAATACAATGTAAAAACATATATTTTAACATTAACACAATAAAAAGAACATTGTTATTAGAATGCACCTAAATCTAGGGACTTTGGGGATAAAAGTATGCATAAAGGACCTTGTAATACGTTATGAATATGCACTTTTCACCTCGAATCAAGCTCCATAAGGAACTTCTTGAGCCAAACAGCTTCCTTTGTGGCTTCACAAGTAGCCACATACTCAGCTTCTGTAGTTGAGACTGTAATGCATTTCTGATTTATGCTCCTCCAACTAACAGCACCACCTCCCAAGGTAAAGAGATGACCAGACGTCGATTTCCTCGAATCTTTATCTGACATAAGTCCGAGTCAGTGTATCCCACTAGAATTAACTCACTACCACCGTACATAAGCATGTAATCTTTAATCCTTCTCAAGTACTTAAGAATGTGCTTGTTATCCCCAATGTTTTATTCCATGGTTTTGATGATTAACAAACTGTTAAGTTGCATTTTCTAATGGTCTTAGATTGTTTAAGTGTGTAGAAAGAAAATCATACATCCTTGAATGTCCACATGATTATGAACAATCTCCATACATAGAGATTTGAAGATATATGCCCAAAGGATTCAAGCTTGATGAAGAATTATAAGTTGAAGATCTTGTTTCCAACCTTATCTATGACTTTATGTAAGCAATTCATCTATGTGAACATCACTCTTAAGGGCTCAATTAATTTCAAAAAGGAACTAACCTTTTAAACCCAACAAATCTTTGATAATTGCATAACAGCAGTCAACTGCCCTTTCATTTCGGTCGACTGAGGCGTTAGTCGACTGGTCAGTCGACCTGGTTGAGCAGACATGTTACCAATCTGCAATCCAGTCGACTGCTCTCCTGACGCAGTCGACTGAGCCAACTGATTTCTAATTTTTTTTTTAAAACATCAGTTGACTGACCTGTTTAATCCAGTCGACTGAGTGACTGCGAAAAGCACAGTAACGGCTAGTTAACTGCAATTAATGAAGCATTTAAAGCTCCCAACCACTTCCAACGGTTGAATCTCTTAGGGAAGCTATAAATACATGTATTTGAACTTCATTTAAAGCTATTGATAAATCTAATTGAACATAGTTTTATCACATTCATTTATTGAGCCCTAGTTTGGTGAGATCACAAATACCATTGCTCTAGACTTCAATTGTATATCTTGAGAGCATTCATTGTGAGCTTTATTCTGTATCTATCTACTCTATTGTGAGAGTTTTTCCTCTTGTAACAAATTCTATTCAAACGAAAGTTTGTTTTAAGGGTTGATGTAACCCTTGTCCAAGTGAAGAGGTTACACTTCAATTGGAGAGATTGTAAGGGTTTGATCTTCACCAAAAGAAGATTGAGATAGTGAAATCCGCAAGAGGTGTTCTTGAGGGGTGGAAGTAGGGCGCGGTGTTGCGTATTGCTGAACCACCTGAAAATCGGTTTGCAAGTGTTTCTTCTCTCAAATCTTTCCTTTTCAACTTGATTATCTTTAATTAGGCTTTTTATTGTTATCAAAAATCAAAATTTCTTAAAACCTTATTCACCCCCCTCTAAAGTTTCCATATCGGGGCAACAATTGGTATCAGAGCCTCGGCTAAAATATTTCAACATGTTTGAGTTAAAGATCAAATGGAAACCACTACCACCGCTATCATCTATAGTGAGGGACAATCTTCAAATAGACCTCCTTGTTTCAATGGTTCCAGCTATGCTTATTGGAAAAATCGTATAAGAATCTATATGATTGCTCAGGATTTTGATCTTTGGCAACTTGTTGTGAATGGACCTCACATTCCCATCAAGATTGTAGATAATGTTGAAATTGAGAAAACCATTGAGGAATATAATGATATTGATAAAAGACATATTAAGATGAATGCAAATGCTATGAACATTTTATATTGTGGATTAGACCCTAATGAGTATAATAGAATTTCTTCTTGCGAGTCCGCAAAGGAAATTTGGGATAAACTTGAGGTTGCTCATGAAGGTACTAACCAAGTTAAGAAATCAAAACTAAATCTCCTTGTTCAATCATATGAGATGTTTAAAATGTCATCAAATGAAACCATCGGTGTAATGTTTTCTCGTTTCACCATAATTATCAATAGCTTGAAAAGTCTTCGTAAGACATATACTAATGATGAGATGATTGAGAAATTGCTTAGGTCTCTTCCATAGCATTGGCAACCTAAAGTGACGGCAATTCGAGAAGCCAAGGAACTCTCAACACTCTCATTGGAGCAACTTTTGGGCTCTCTCGTTACCCACGAAATGGAATTGGCGGTTTCTGATAAGGAAGACAAAAAGAAGAACATAGCTTGATACACCCAAAATTGGCTCTATCTTATGACCGAGCGGTTCAAATCAGTAGCTAGTCCATGACATATGGGCAAATCATGCACAACTCCTCAGAAGCATCAGCCCTAGCAGTTCAGTCTACTCATCATCCCGAGCGGTTCATTCACGACCCGGCCAGCAGGTCGGGAAAACTGCACTTGCACATCCCGCCGCGAGAACAGCTCATCAGGGCCCACAGGCATGATCCCGAGCATTACGGGCAATTTCCTACTCAAGCTAGAAGACTAATGGAAAGTGCACACTATTTCCTAATCCAATTAGGAAATCCCCATAATTAATGCCAATCTATATCAATAGGATTATATTTCCTTATCCATGAATGAGTAGGTCTCTTACATCTATAAAAGAGACCTCTCACCACCCGTTGAGGGGCGGCCAATTCTTTAGTCTACACAGCACCTCTATAAAATTCACCATTATATACATACACCCGGCCGGTATTACTGGTAGTGTCGCCCCTCTTTGTTGGCTCACCAGGACCGCCGGTGATCTGCTAGTGAACGTGCTCAGACACACCCGTGGACGTAGGTACCTTCATTAACAGGGCCAAACCACATACAAAAAATAGACTTTCATTCTCTCTCTCTCTCTCTCCTTAAATTGCTCTACTTGACTCTTACCAATTTCTGGCATCATCAGTTTGGCGCCGTCTGTGGGAAACGACAAGTCTTCTCATCAACAAATCTCTTGACTGATCATCATGCCACCGAAGAAGGGTAAGAAGGCTGATCAGCAGCTCGACCGGGATGTTCCTCCGACCCCGGCACAGGCTGCGGCAGCCATGACATCTGAGCAAATCACCGCAACCCTCACACAACTCCTCGAGAGCCAGCGTCAAATCCAGCAACAGATTGAAGCCCTGCTAGCCCAGCAAAGTAGTCCTCTAGGGGCCGGGAAACGACCCGGGAACGTTGCGTACGGTCGGGAACCGATTTTGACCAGACAACGTGCCCGAGCCAACCCGTCCCGTGTTGAGGATTCCAGAAACATCAATAGTGGGCGTGCTGCACGAGAGGAAAGGCAGGAGCATAGGGCCTGGGAATCAGTCCAGGGTCACTCAGTCAAGAGCCAAGTTGTCCCTAGGCGAACGGTTACCCGGAGTCATAGCCAAGCCTGATCCCAGAGGACAGCACCCCGCCATGAAGAAGAAGCCTCTTCCATCAACCCGACCAGTTCCTCAGACACCGGTCGGGAAGGAGTGGAAGCCCGAATCCAGGACTTGCAGAAGCAGATCGACGGAGTGGCCAAAAATCTTGGTCAAAACCGTGTTCTGAATCAAACCAATACCGAGACAGAGTCACCATTCTCCAGCTAGATCACGCGGTTCTCTATCCCGCGCGAATTCAAGCAGCCTCGCCTAGATCCCTATAACAGCTCGGGAATGTTAGGGATATATACTTAAAACCATGCTTTATGTAGTTGATTTATTATTCATTTAATAAAATCAGTTAATCCATTTTTGTTATGAGAATCTGTGTGGGCAATGTTTGTATTATATTATTTATTTAATATTATGCATGTGTGTCTCTCATTCTATATAGTAGGTGGTTTGGTGTTTAGAGTTTGGCTTGCACACGGAAGACCAGGCCATCAGATATTATAGAATGTAAGATTTTGGTTTACAGTCTTAGATGGGATTAGACACATCATCGGTAAGACTGCAACATGGTGTTGTAGTAGGTTTGTCTTGACTACGGAAAACGGTATAGTTTCAACTCACTATGCTGGTACACTTCGTGTATTAAACGAGACTGACTTGGGGTAATTATCTTTATACTGACTTATAAGATAATTAATACCTCATGGCTATTATGAATGCTTATGCTCTAAATCCTAAGTTAATTTGTAGACACGTACATTTGATATTTACACTTTGATCTCTAAAAGGGTGAGATTCTTAAATGGGTCAATATCTCATTGGATTGGGTGGCAATATTAATTGTGTGGTGGATATTAATTAATGATGGAATCCATGTCTCAATTTTGGGATTGATGATATCCCCTTGAGAAAGCTTATAAGTTTTGATTATGTCAAACCCTGCAGGTGGATTTTGTATCCGACATATCAGATAAGTTAAGTAGAGGATCTCAAGGAATTTTAAGAAATTAATTAAATATGTGTCACGTCCCGGAGTAAGCCAAAAATAGGGAAAATAAAAATTTTCCTTTATGGGTCCATAGACACGTGACTAGTTTGTTAACTGTCCTGTCCTTCTAACTCCGCACCAAACAATCATAAGGGATAATGCTAGAGCATAAGCACGATCTATACTTATCATAGTATAATTACAGCAGCGGAAATTAAATAAGGGTTACAATAACTTCAACCTTAATACACGAGTACGTCGTAAGAAAAATGATAAAATGAGTTTTTAAGTAAAATCGGATGAAATCGTCAGCTCCCAGAGACCCCCGAAAGTCCCGGAAGTTCCCAGAAAGTCCCCGTTGGCCGGTTTGACCAGGTTTGACCAAAGTTTGACCAAATTTGACCAAAATCGTCCGAATTCACCGGAATCATTCTAGATCATGAGAAAAGTATTAAAATGAGTTTTAAAAGAAAATCGAGCGAAAACGTCAGCTCTTGGGAACTCCCAGAAGTTTCCAGAACTTCCCGAGAATCCCAGGTTTGACTAGTTTGACCAGAATTTGACTTTAAAACTGGGGCACCATAATAATTTTCAAATATTTTTCATGGATACTAGAGGTCAATAGCTTTCCAACGGTATATCGCACATAATTTTTGGATTTAAAACGAGTCTATTATGAATTTCCGAAGGCGAAAAAGGCGATCAAATCGGCTTTTACCGCAAATATCGCAAATCTTTTCAAAGTGACCTATCCCCGAACTATTTTTTATGTAAATTAGATTCCATTACCTTTCCAACGGTATATCACAACCTCAATTTGGAGTTCGTACGCATTTTCTGTGAATTTCGGATGAAATAGGGCCTTTTCGCGAATACCGGAACCTCAGGGGACCTAAACAGCATTATCTGGACGAAGGAGGAGCAGTGCCGCCACGGCACTGGCCCACAGCCGCCGCGGCACATGCCTAGTGCTGCCGCGACACTCTCCCCCAGAACAGTCCACTTTTGTAATTTATTTTGGGGGTCCAATTTGATATATTAGAAATCAAAACGACGTAGTTTTGGTTCCCAGCTTATTTTGGATCAATGGGAGACCATTGTAAACTTTTTAAAACTTCATTTACCACCCCTCCTTTGCCTATAAATGAAGCCATTTACTTCCATTTACAGGAGAGACATGGAAGCTTAGAGAGAGCTTAGGAAGAAACTCTAGAGAAATATAGAGAGATAAAGAGAAGAAGTCTTCTTCTTCCATTTTTTTTTCAATCACAGTGAGTTTTCTTTGAGTTTGCTATCAAAAACTTCAATCATCTAAATAGTTCTTTCACCACCATTCTTGAGTATTCATGACATAGAAAGCTACTTCCATGTCGAAATGTCACCATATATGAGTGAAACACCAAGCTACAAGTCCAATATCTCAATGATTATCAAATATTGATTGCTATTTGAATGCTTGTTTACTTTGATGTTCATCTCTCTCTTAACCTCATTTCTTTTTGACTTTTCTTTGATTATTTAGTTGTTCATCATCATCTAGATGACATGTTGTTTGAGGAGAGTGAATCCTTATGGATAGTAGCTCTTGACCTTAAAGACATATTTGATGGATGATGATTCTACCTTCAATACATTCATATGTATTCTTGAAGTCATATTCTCAAACAAAACTGTGTTTGTGCAAATAATATTGGGAGTTCTTTGATGATTCAAGGTTGGATGAGGTTCTAAGTGGTCACATGGTCATCTCAAGAGTTTAAGTTCATGCTTTGAACATCTATTTCAAAACCCCCAATCAAGAACTCAAACTCTATTTCAAAACCCAAATCCATTTTCTTCAAGAATGATCCAAAACAGTGAGCTGTTCAGATTCAAAGATTTGTTTTGAATTAAATGCTTGAGTTATGATGATGAAACCACTTGGAAAATCTTCCTAAGAATCATATTTTGTCACCAATTTTTCCCATCAATTATAGAGATGTGAAAGTATTATTTTTGGATGTGAGAAGTTCATATTCATAATCTGCCTCTATTCTCACAGAATGTTCACCCAACTTCTTGCACTTATTCTGGATGTTTTCGTCACTATACATATATCTTTTCTATTTTTTTTTATGAAACTTGGGTGTCTTAAGAAACCTTTGGTATATAATGGGTCATCATATACCCTTTCTTTAATTTATGAAAAATCATACAAAATCAGTCAACAGTACAACTTTTGTTTCTGAGTCATGTGTACATTCTAATTTATTTCTTTTAATCTGTGATAGCTATTGAGGTTTGGCTTTTTGGGTTATTTTCTAAACACAATAAGCATGATCTCTGATTTTTCCCACATTTTTCTAGGCATGTTTGACCTCCCACTATGATGATATAAACTAATGCATACAGTCTATCCACTATTCACAGCATATCACTTTTTGACTTTCACACTTTGATGCAACACTCTCTTGTATCTAGATGAACTCATATCCCATGAATATGTTCTTTACCACTTTTAGCATGCTATATCATATCATGTATCATCTATCCTCTCATGTATCATACTCCCATAGATTCTTGAGTCCAGTCTCCAAATAAAACCATGTTTTGCAAATACTTGGGAAGTTCTTGAAATGAGTTAGGAATTGATATTCCAAGTGGTTAGAATATTCATCCAAGTTCTGGAAGTATACTTTCAAAACCCCCATTTCAAAACCCCCCTCTTAAACCCCTCATTTTGATTTCAAAAAATAAACCTTGCTTTTCTCAAAACCCTCAAAACAGTGAGTCATTTAACTTCAAGGAATTATTTTGAGTTCAATACTCAATGTATGAATGGAAGACCACTTGGAAAGTCTTTCTAACTCATTGTAGAAAATCCATGATTTTTGGCTTGACTTGGAAGCACTTGAAAATGGTCCATTTGGACCCAAACATTCTCTCCAGATATTCTATTTTTGCTGTCATAGCAGCTTGGTCAACGTTCAACTTGTTTTACAGAAAACCTTTCCAAAACGAGTGGTCCTAACCTATTTTTCCCTTGAACTTCAATGTCTTAGGAAACTCTCTGTATAAAATGGGCCTCTAGATCATTCGTTTTCATTTTCTAAGATTTTTCAACATTTCAGTCGACAGTACGGACTCTGTTTCTGAGTGACCTCCATTGTTTATATAATTTATCTCGATCTGTGATAGTTATTGAAGATTGGCATTTTGGGTTGTGTTCTAGACACAATAAGGAAGCTCTCCATAAAATATCATGCATTGAAAACATTGCTAACCCCTCTTTTCCATTTTTACAAGATCATGTTACTGTTCTGTCCACTATTCACAACAAGCACATTTTACCTTTCATTCTTTGATTTAATGGTTATATGCACTCCAAATTGGCTCATGTCTTAGGAAGTAGTTCATATTACATTTGTACATATCCCATGATGATTTCCTTCATGCATTCATGCATATTTTAGACTTCTAAGTCATTCTAGGAATCCATGAACACAAAGCACACTACAACCTTGGCACATTCTAGATACATACATTGCATCCATGCAAGATTTAGGGCCTTCATGGCTCCTAATCTAAGAAGATCATAAGGAATAAATTTAACCACACATTCATGCTTCCCTCGATCTAATCATCATTTCTCATCCATCCCGGGGATTGAGAGGTCTTCTTTTCTCAAAGAATAACATGCAACATACTAGCTTGCTAAGCATATTTTGATTTCTTTGTTTATTTGTTTCAATAACAATTCATGTCCCCTTTTAGATTAGGAAGTCTTGATTATTGATACATGATTAGACAATTTTTTCTAGGTTTATTTGTATGATCTTTCACTTTACATTGCATGATATTTGACTTAGATCTTATGAATGATATTTTATCTTTAGATCTTCCATTTCAAGTTTCTTATGTGATGTAATATACTATCATAGTATTAATTGCCGAACCATACATAGTATAAGATGATTATTTGGATGCTAATTGAGGCCCGTCGAAAGACGGGGTGAGTTGAGGGTGTTTTAGTCGCGACAAAGGCTCCTTCCTCTCTCGTACCAAAACCCCGAACCAAGTTCTTTGGTTATGAAGGGCCAGTGCCCTTTATCCATTTGGGTGAGTCAAAATTAGGTTTCTTGGTTCCTTAAAGACCAAGTGGCGACTCTGTATTTGTTTTCAACAGACCACTTTCTTTCTTTGATCAAATTTCAAACAAGTTTCAAAACATAACAAAGCGGTGGAAGCCCGGTATCCACAATCTGGTGACTTATTATTTTTAAAACAAAATAATACAGAGGTTTGACTCATAAGAAGGATCCTTAAAATCATCTTTTTACTGTGTTTGGTTCACCGCATTGCACTCTCGCATTTCTCCCCTCCGACTGTGTCTGAAATGCGGCGCTGACATTGTTCAGGTCTTGCTGTGCCAGGGCATAAGTCACCGTTGATACTGTACCTTCCAAGGTATATCAAAAAGAGTAAAAACCTCCGTACTGTCTCTCCGACGGTATATTGGAACTCTCGTCAACGGACCCTCTTTGACTAAACCCAGCCTTTGCATATAGATTCCTGTAGAACCTTTCATAGGACTGTTCATTTATCTTTTCAGATAGGACAATGTGATATAACTGTTGTATGCCCTAGCGGGATTACCTGCGCGGTGTAGACGCTTATGTGGCATAGAACAGAACCTCTTTCTTATGATTCCCAAGGCAATCACTCACATGTGATCACATTGAGTTGATTTGCCTAGGCATCATGATAAGGATATCTGCTCCATGCTCACAAAGATATACACCGTAAACCTTGTTTGTTGGTCCTGAGACATAGGAGTATGAAAACTTGCTAGACAGTATGATCACCTATTCCCGTCATATATCCCTATTTCTTCCAGAAACTCTACCCAACTCATCAGGATATCCCTGTTTCTCCTAGAAACTCTGTCCGAATCACCCAGATTTCCAAGAAATCCCTATTTCTCCCCAGATTACCCAGAAATCTCAATTTCTTCTAGAAACTCCGATCTACTTATGTCGCCCCCTAGATATTCTTGCTTCCCCCAGAATACCCAGAAACCTCAATTTTTCTTAGAAACTCCGATATACTTGTTTCTCCCAGAAACTCTGTCCGACTTACCCAGTTATACCCGTTTTCCCAGAAGCTCTGTCCAAATCTCTCAGATTACCCAGAAATCTCAATTTCTCCCAGAAATTCCAGTATACTTGTTTCTCCTACAAACTCTGTCTAACTTACCCGAGTTTTCATGATTTCCAACAACTCCATCCAAACTTCCCAAAAATGCCTAGATGTACCAATTTCTCCCAGAAATTCTGATTTCCCAATTTCTCCTAGACGCTCAGTCCAAATCAACCAGAAATCCCTATTTCTCCTAAAAACTCAAATAACTTCTAGAAATTTCTCCGAATCTTCCAAATCCCTATTTCTCCCAGAAACTCTGTCCAAAATTCCCAAAGTATCCCAAAAATCCCTGTTGTCCCTTGGTGATCATACTGAAAAGTAAGGTTAGCACACTCTGTATGGTTAGGACCTTACTTACTTAACTGCTGTATGTTAGAAGTAGGGACATCATATAGATTAGGGCCTGCATCCGTATGCTTGTCTCATGTGTATACACAATTCATGTTAGTTCGTTTGCACGCACATCTTGTCAGTCTCACATGTGTCAGTCTCCACACATCAAATGCATACGTATCATCATCCCCACCCATCTCAATCGTTGTACAGAAGTCGTATACTTACTGTAACCCTCCTCGGTTTGCATCGTTAAATCCTTCAAAACTTTTATCATCTCTTCCTGATAGGAGTCCATAAGAAGTGTTTCGCGCCTCTGCTACTTTGGACTTTTACTTCTATTTGCAGAAAAACGTAGCCCCGGGTAAAGACACTGTTGTACCGCCCCAAATTCATTATCGTGATCACAGGCTAGCACAGACCATCATCGATCCACCAATGGCCTACAAAGCTCTGGAAGAGAAAGTGAACAAGCTACAAAACACTGTTGAGCAGTTGAGTTTAAGGGTGAGTCGATTTGAGAAGATGGCATGGAGTATTAGCAAAGAACTGCTTGAAATGGGGACCAGAATGGAGGATGCCATCATAGATGAAAAGTTCAATAATGATGAACCCCAACACCAGTCCAAGAGGCCTAAATACTCCCGACACTCCCCGGATGTCAACGCCCTGCGCAGCCAACCCATGGCATGCCCTCATCGGCCATACCAATCCTCCAACCAAACCACTAATTGCCCTTACCAGAAAAAACAACCCCGTACCTTTGCCAAACTAGATATCTCCCCCTCCATAGCCTTAGGCCGTCTGCTAAAAAAGGTACACCTCCAACTCGTTCAGCCTCGTGCCGATCCCCCATCACCTAACTGTGACCTGTCCAAACGATGTGCCTACCACCAAGGCCCAGGCCATGACACTGACCAGTGCATATGTCTCCGCCATGATATCCAGGACCTCATCGACCAAAACATCATTGAGCCACCACCCATTCAACCCTGTGTCACCTAAGCCCCTGGCTTACCTATTCGAATGATCCTCTTCGCTGAGGCCCATGAATGTTGAACCTGTGCCGGTGAAGTGATGGTGTTTGGGACTCTTACTAGAAAACCAAATGAAGATGTTCTCTAGAAAAAAAAAAAAGAAAGAAATAAAAAGAATAAGTGAGTCACTGTGACATTCCATTTGAGACCAGGTCGAGTCTAGTCAAGTCTGTTGTATGTTTATTCTTGTGGTCGAGTCTGTCTATCATGGAGTTGTTAATGAGTCTGTAATCCTCCTCTACTGATGGAGTGAAGTCTCATTTTGCCTAATCTGATGTGCCTAGTCATAAATGCATGAATCACTGAACTGAAGTGTCACTTTTCAAATTACCACGGATATTACTGTGCTAAAAAAAAGGTGATTTTTTTTACTCAAACAAAAAAATCCTGAAAGATCAAAGTCAATTTTGCGCTGACACCGATGAAGAGCCGAGAATCGAATAGTCTTACTTTAAGAATTTAAAGATGCTTTTGCTCAAAACTCGAAAAGACACACTTGGAACTGATTTGGGGCATGCCCAACATCCTTGTCCACCATTTTAAAGCCTTGAGCCCAGTCCAATCAAGAGCCACGAAATCTGTCCGATTGAAAGCAATGCAAACTTAGCCCTTGATTTCAGTGAGTTTCATCTCCACTTTCAAAAAAAAAAAAAGCAAAAAAACAAGAAAGAGAAAAGAAAAGAAAAGAAAAGAAAAGAAAAAGCTCGCTAGGTTGAAAACCCGAAAGGGCACCTAGGCAAAAGTTAGAGCTGAAAAAGGTGTTGATTTCCAAAATCTGACCCTAGCCAGTCAAAATGTTGGAGAAAATTATGATGAAACAAATGAGAGAATCATACGCTTCAAGATACATCTTAAGAACGTGCCAAGATCACATTTCAAATGGCACGGAACGACCACAAATAAATTCTAAGAGCTGACATGCACATTCTGGAATTCTGAGATTGCGATTGAAAGATCTCACAAGAATCGACTACATTAAAAAGCAAAATTGACTGCCTAGGCGAAAGTGAAAAGGATCAATCCTCAAAACAAAACAAAAAGAAAAATAAAGGAAAGGGAGATTGAAACTGAATCCTTTTATTCAAAGCTACCATAAGTGGCTCAAGTTTGAACTTATTTGACGATTGGTTTGAGAAACCCTCATACCCAATTTCTTTCAAGCCCTGACTTGAACTACGCTCGACCTGATTCCCACTTGGGGATATGTAGGCAACCACATCGGTTCGGTCAACACCATCATAATCAAACCCATTTCCTTTAAGCCTTGCCTTGAACTACGCTCGACCTGATTCCCGCTCGGGGATACGTAGGCAACCACAACGGTTCGGTCACCCCACCTACCTAAAAATCAACCTGCTTCTTTCCAACCATGGCCCGAACTACGTTGGACCTGATCCCTACTCGGGGGTACGTAGGAAGACTTTGAAAAAGAAAAGAAGGATGGCTCGCTAGGTCAAAAATCTGAAAGGACGCCTAGGCAAAATTAGAGCTAAATCCAAGGTGAGCAATAACAAAAGAGAGAAAAGAGCTCTCTAGGTTACCTCATTGGTGCCTAGGCAAAAGTTATGAGTATTTGAGAGATTAAAGTCATGGTCCTTGCCTCAAGCCAGAAATCACCTTCAACATTAGAGACAAACTTTGGCTACTCGCCTTGTTTGCCTAAATTTTACTATCTACCCTTCATACAAGGGGCAAACTTCGGTCACCTACCTCGTTTGCCCAAAACCTCCAATGAACCTTCCTCCAAACTAGGGGCAAACTTCGGTAATTTACCTCGTTTGCCTACCGATCCCACTTCATGCCCTTCAAACTAGGGGCAAACTTTGTTTGCCACCCGATCCCTATACACCAATGGTAAGCCTTCAAGTCACAAACATTGTCTTGAATAGATGGAAATGGAGCATCTTTTATTCTATAAGCTAAGGCACTAATTCAAAGCACATCTTGGGAGAAGCAAAGAAATTGATTAGATCAGTAGGGAGGAATTTTCAAAAATAAGATTCACCATCAAAGTGATGCCACGTTAAGGTGAGACGTAAACACAAAAGAGAAATGGTACATCATTTATGACAAGAGAACGTTAAGTTTTGGCAAGTCGAACTTGTTTCATTTTAGTGTCGAATGTGTCATCCTCGGGTGTCGATGTCTGTTAGACGTCAAGTCTGTTGTAGTCTCAAATAAGTGAGTTGACAGTGACTAATAGTGAATTTTTCAAATAAAGTTATAATTTTTTTTAAGAGTGTTCCAAGGGCAATGTAAGCAGGAGTACCAAACACTATTACTGCACCAGTCAAGGAGTCAACATGAGAAGCATCCAAACTTGGGGAAAATTCCATCCCTTTCCAAACCGTCGAAAGTTAACCATCTTCGTTCATGCAACATAAGTGCATGAGTGGCTGTTGATGATCTTCCTTTCTCCTAGCAACATAAGTCCACGAGTGGTTGTTGATCTTTCATCTTTCTCCTAGCAATATAAGTCCATGAGTGGCTGTTGACTGTCTTCCTTCGCTCATGCAACATAAGTCCATGAGTGGCTATTGATGATCTTCCTTCGTCCATGCAACATAAGTCCATGAGTGGCTGTTGACTGTCTTCCTTCGCTCATGCAACATAAGTCCATGAGTGGCTGTTGATGCTCTTCCTTCGTCCATGCAACATAAGTCCATGAGTGGTTGTTGACTGTCTTCCTTCGCTCATGCAACATAAATCCCTGAGTGGCTGTTGATGATCTTCCTTCGTCCATGCAACATAAGTCCATGAATGGCTATTGATCTTTCATATTTCTTAATGCAACATAAGTCCAAGAGTGGCTGTTGATCTTTCGTCTTTCTTCAGGCAACATAAGCCCATAAGTGGCTGTTGATGATCTTTCTTTCTCCTAGCAACATAAGTTCATGAGTGGCTGTTGATCTTCATCTTCATTCATGTAACATATGTCCACGAATAGCTATTGATGATCTTCCTTTCTCCTAGCAACATAAGTCCATCACTCTCCTCTTTCAGTATCAAAACCTTAACTGCCGCAGGCCATCTCCGTATCCCTCATCACAAATAGAATGATACCTTGACTCCCATTTAATGGACGTATTTCCTTCTTCCTAGCAGAGTATATTATCCTTCAGCTCCCGGAGGCCCCAACCGGCCTTCTTGGATTGAGCACCGAAAGAGATTCTCCGAGAACCCTACATCATCCCCTGAGGACAGAAACCAAAAGATACCAGCTCCCGGAGGCCCTGACCGGTCCTCTTGGATTGAGCGCCGAAAGAGATTCTTCGAGAACCCTACATCATCCCCTGAGGACAGAAACCAAAAGATACCAGCTCCCGGAGGCCCTGACCGGTCCTCTTGGATTGAGCGCCGAAAGAGATTCTTCGAGAACCCTACATCATCCCCTGAGGACAGAAACCAAAAGATACCAGGTCCCGGAGGCCCTGACCGGCCCTCTTGGATTGAGCGTCAAAAGAGATTCTCCGAGAACCCTACAACATCCCCTAAGGACAGAAATCAAAAGATACCAGCTCCCGGAGGCCCCGACCGGCCCTCTTGGATTGAGTGCCAAATGAGATTCTCCGAGAACCCTACATCATCCCCTGAGGACAGAAACCAAAAGATACCAGCTCCCGGAGGCCCCGACCGGTCCTCTTGGATTGAACGCCGAAAGAGATTCTCTGAGAACCCTACATCATCCCCTGAGGACAGAAACCAAAAGATACCAGCTCCCGGAGGCGTTGACCGGCCCTCTTGGATTGAGCGTCGAAAGAGATTCTCCGAGAACCCTACATCATCCCCTGAGGACAGAAACCAAAAGAGACCAGCTCCCGGAGGCCCAGACTGGCCCTCTTGGATTGAGCGTCGAAAGAGATTCTCCGAGAACCCTACATCATCCCCTGAGGACAGAAACCAAAAGATACCACCTCCCGGAGGCCCCGAATGGCCCTCTTGGATTGAGCGCCGAAAGAGATTCTCCGAGAACCCTGCATCATCCCCTAAGGACATAAATCAAAAGATACCAGCTCCCGGAGGCCTCGACCGGCCCTCTTGGATTGAGCGCCGAAAGAGATTCTCCGAGAACCCTACATCATCCCCTAAGGACAGAAATCAAAAGATACCAGCTCCCGGAGGCCCCGACCGGCCCTCTTGGATTGAGCGCCGAAAGAGATTCTCCGAGAACCCTACATTATCCCCTAAGGACAGAAACCAAAAGATACCAACTCCCGGAGGCCCCGACCGGCCCTCTTGGATTGAGCGCCGAAAGATTTGATCAACCGTGAGAGATTCAGAGATGGGTCCTGGTTCCCGATCAAGAAAAGAGAGATTCTCCGAGAACCCCACGTCATCCCCCGAGGATAGATACGGAAAGATACTAGCTCCCACTACCCTCAGCAGAAAGTAACAAAAGAGGAACCGACTCCCAAAAATTGACCGTCAGGAACAATCAGAACACGTCCCGCATCCAAATCTCCTGATTATCAAGAATTTTCTCATCTGTCCATTTTCATAGCTTTATCACAAGATCCCTCAGTCACCTTTGGCTGTCGTTGTCTAAACAAAGCGCATCTGATCTATCTCACTCGTTCCAGAAGTTTGCCCCTAGACCCAGAGTCTTCTAAACCTTGATGTCCTTATCCAAGTCATCCACCACCTCACGGTCGCAAACGCTAGCACAACACCAGTCCACTCAGGGTGGCACACACCCCACAGCACCTGCTCATACTAGGATCATAACACTTGACATGATAGGATTCATATCACATCCATTCATTACATATCATCCTCATAGCATAGCATCTGCATGTCTTGTTGTGAATGTGTGATTTGTTCCTTTGTGCCCTGAACTACGTCCTGGTCTGATTCCCCTTGGGATACGTAGGCAGCTCACGCAGAGCACGACCAGCACTAACCTTAGCATCATCGCATCGTTTGCAATGCTTTTCATCCTAAATCTATAGCCTCCAAAAGTCCTGTCTCTTCATAATCTTTGGCACTCGCTTGCGACATGCGTTGCCTCGCAAGTTCATGCCAAAGAGGGGCAAACTGTAGACACCCCATTTTGTCGGCTATCAGATTTAGGAGACCCATAGCTTGGTGGTTCACAATGATCGAAAAAGGACTCAAAAGGACTCCTGGAAGTTGGTTCTATTTCTCAAAAAACTCAGAATGACCAAAATGTCCCTGAAAGCCCAAAAGCTCCCAGATTTGGACCAAAAGTTCTGGAAACATGCTACGTCGTAAGAAAAATGATAAAATGAGTTTTTAAGTAAAATCGGATGAAATCGTTAGCTCCCAGAGACCCCCGAAAGTCCCGGAAGTTCCCGGAAAGTCCCCGTTGACCGGTTTGACCTGGTTTGACCAAAGTTTGACCAAGTTTGACCAAAATCGTCCGAATTCACCGGAATCATTCTAGATCATGAGAAAAGTATTAAAGTGAGTTTTAAAAGAAAATCGAGCGAAAACGTCAGCTCTTGGCAACTCCCAGAAGTTTCTAGAACTTCCCGGGAATCCCAGGTTTGACCAGTTTGACCAGAATTTTACTTTAAAACTGGGCACCATAAAAATTTTCAAATATTTTTCATGGATACTAGAGGTCAATAGCTTTCCAATGGTATATCGCACATAATTTTTGGATTTAAAACGAGTCTATTATGAATTTCCGAAGACGAAGATGGCGATCAAATCGGCTTTTATCAAAAATACTGCAAAACTTTTCAAAGTAACCTATCCCCGAACTATTTTTTATGTAAAGTAGACTCCATTACCTTTCAAACAGTATATCACAACCTTAATTTGGAGTTTGTACGCATTTTCTGTGAATTTCGGACGAAATAGGGCCTTATCGCGAATACCGGAACCTTAAGGGGCCTAAACAGCATTATCTGGACGAAGGAGGAGCAGTGCCGCCGCGGCACTGGCCCACTGCCACTGCGGCACAGGCCTAGTGCCGCCGCAGCACTCTCCCCCAGAACAGTCCACTTTTGTAATTTATTTTGGGGGTCCAATTTGATATATTAGAAATCAAAACGACGTAGTTTTGGTTCCCAGCTTATTTTGGACCAATGGGAGACCATTTTAAACTTTTTAAAACTCCATTTACCACCCCTCCTTTGCCAATAAAAGAAGACATTTACTTACATTTAGAGGAGAGACATGGAAGCTTAGAGAGAGCTTAGGAAGAAACTCTAGAGAAATATAGAGAGATAAAGAGAAGAAGTCTTCTTCTTCCATTTTTTTTCAATCAAAGTGAGTTTTCTTTGAGTTTGCTATCAAAAACTTCAATTATCCAAATGTTTCTTTCACTACCATTCTTGAGTATTCATGAGATAAGAAGCTACTTTCATGTCGAAATGTCACCATATATGAGTGAAACACCAAGCTACAAGTCCAATATCTCAATGATTATCAACTATTGATTGCTATTTGAATGCTTGTTTACTTTGATGTTCATCTCTCTCTTAACCTCATTTCTTTTTGACTTTTCTTTGATTATTTAGTTGTTCATCATCATCTAGATGACATGTTGTTTGAGGAGAGTGAATCCTTATGGATAGTAGCTCTTGACCTTAAAGACATGTTTGATGGATGATGATTCTACCTTCAATACATTCATATGTATTCTTGAAGTCATATTCTCAACCAAAACTATGTTTGTGCAAATAATATTGGGAGTTCTTTGATGATTCATGGTTGGATGAGGTTCTAAGTGGTCACATGGTGATCTCAAGAGTTTAAGTTCATGCTTTGAACATCTATTTCAAAACCCCCAATCAAGAACTCAAACTCTATTTCAAAACCCAAATCCATTTTCTTCAAGAATGATCCAAAACAGTGAGCTGTTCAGATTCAAAGATTTGTTTTGAATTAAATACTTGATTTATGAAGATGAAACAACTTGGAAAATCTTCATATACCCTTTCTTTGATTTATGAAAAATCATACAAAATCAGTCAACAGTGCAACTTTTGTTTCTGAGTTATGTGTACATTCTAATTTATTTCTTTTAATCTGTGATAGCTATTGAGGTTTGGCTTTTTAGGTTATTTTCTAGACACAATAAGCATGATCTCTGATTTTTCCCACATTTTTCTAGGCATATTTGACCTCCCACTATGATGATATAAACTAATGCATACAGTCTGTCCACTATTCACAGCATGTCACTTTTTGATTTTCACACTTTGATGCAACACTCTCTTGTATCTAGATGAACTCATATCCCATGAATATGTTCTATACCACTTTTAGCATGCTATATCATATCATGTATCATCTATCCTCTCATGTATCATACTCCCATAGATTCTTGAGTTTGGTCTCCAAATAAAACCATGTTTTGCAAATACTTGGGAAGTTCTTGAAATGAGTTAGGAATTGATATTCCAAGTGGTTACAATATTCATCCAAGTTCTGGAAGTATACTTCGAAAACCCTCATTTCAAAACCCCCCTCTTAAACCCCTCATTTTGATTTCAAAAAATAAACCTTGTTTTTCTCAAAACCCTCAAAACAGTGAGTCATTTAACTTCAAGGAATTATTTTGAGTTCAATACTCAATGTATGAATGGAAGACCACTTGGAAAGTCTTTCTAACTCATTACAGAACATCCATGATTTTTGGCTTGACTTGGAAGCACTTGAAAATGGTCCATTTGGACCCAAACATTCTCTCCAGATATTCTTTTTTTTTTTCTGTCATAGCAGCTTGGTCTACTTTCAACTTGTTTTACAGAAAACTTTTCCCAAAAGAGTGGTCCTAAACTCTCTGTACAAAATGGGCCTCTAGATCAGTTGTTTTCATTTTCTAAGATTTTTCAATATTTCAGTCGACAGTACGGACTCTGTTTCTGAGTGACCTCCATTGTTTATATAATTTCTCTCAATATGTGATAGTTATTAAAGATTGGCTTTTTGGGTTGTATTCTAGACACAATAAGGAAGATCTCCATAAAAATGCATGCATTGAAAACATTCCTAACCCCTCTTTTCCATTTTCACAAGATCATGTTACTGTTCTGTCCACTATTCAGAGCAAGCACATTTTACCTTTCATTCTTTGATTTAATGATTATATGCACTCCAAATTAGCTCATGTCTTAGGAAGTAGTTCATATTACATTTGTACATATCCCATGATGATTTCCTTCATGCATTCATGCATATTTTAGACTTCTAAGTCATTCTAGGAATCCATGAACACAAAGCACACTACAACCTTGGCACATTCTAGATACATAGATTGCATCCCTGCAAGATTTAGGGCCTTCATGGCTCCTAATCTGAGAAGATCATAAGGAATAAATTTGATCACACGTTCATGCTTCCTCTGATCTAATCATCCTTTCTCATCCATCCCGGGGATTGAGAGGTCTTCTTTTCTCAAAGAATAACATGCAACATACTAGCTTGCTAAGCATATTTTGATTTCTTTGTTTATTTATTTCAATAACAATTAATATCCCCTTTTAGATTAGGAAGTCTTGATTATTTGATACATGATTAGACGATTTTTCCTAGGTTTATTTGTGTGATCTTTCACTTTACATTACATGATATTTGACTTAGATCTTATGAATGATATTTTATCTTTAGATCTTCCATTTCAAGTTTCTTATGTGATGTAATATACTATCATAGTATCAATTGCCGAACCATACATAGTATAAGATGATTATTTGGATGCTAATTGAGGCCTGTCAAAAGACGGGGGCGAGTTGAGGGTGCCTTAGTCGCGACAAAGGCTCCTTCTTCTCTCATACCAAAACCCCTAACTAAGTTCTTTGGTTATGATGGGCCGGTGCCCTTTATCCATTTGGGTGAGTCAAAATTAGGTTTCTTGGTTCCTTAAAGACCAAGTGGCGACTTTGTATCTGTTTTCAACAGACCATTTTCTTTCTTTGATCAAATTTCAAACAAATTTCAAAACATCATAAAGCGGTGGAAGCCCGGTATCCACACCACCTTGTTGATTTGATTGCCTCCAGCTCCATCTTCATGGACAACGGCTTGCTCCTCCATCTTCATGTATATTCTAATTCTATTACATTGCTCCTATGCTTCTTACAAAGCTTACAATTTATCTAGAAATAGAAATTGACAAAAAGAAAATAAAAAAGGCTAGGAAAACTAGTGCGACTTTCCTTTTCGTAGGATTTATGTTCTCTATCACACTTCGTTCGATCGACAAAGGTTCGATCGATTGAATCTTTGATCGATTGAACATTGTGCAATCGATTGAAGCTATTCAGTTTCACAGAATGATTTTAAAATCTTACAGAAAAAAATTAAAATTACAGTACATAATCAAAAAACCTTTAAAACTATGAAAACAACACCTGGACAGAGAATTGATCTCGATCGATCGAACCCCTATCAATCGATCGAACAAAAACAAAGTTCGATCGATCGAAACCAGTTCAATCGCTTGAGAATAAAGGATCTTCGATCGATCGAGACTACTTCAATCAATCGAATCCATCTTGCATCCAATGCAATCACAGATTTGTATTCTACTACGAAAATACTGCAGAAATAGATTGTGATGATGCAGTTTTGAAAACAGCTCTAAAATCAACATGCAAATCAAAACTAGTGTTCCAAAACGCATCTATAGATCCAAACAAGCCTGGCTCTTATACCAATTGTAGGAAAAACTGGTTTAAAATTATTTTTGAACGCGCAGTGGAAATATAGAGTTACAAAAATTTTGGTATCCCAGGATTTACTACTCGTCAATTCTATAGGTGCGCACAAGAGGGGACAAGAATTATACCTCATGTCTTGAACCCAATTATGATATTCTTCTTTCTTGGTGATATAGTAGCCTCCACTAGGTTGTCTTCACCCTTATATTTCCTATGAATACTTCATGGGGAGGCTAGAGATGATGGGATCCCTAATAGAGAGGATAAGGAAGGTTTAGGGAAACCTAAACAATTTCTGCAACTTTTATATATAAAAACGACGGTTAAAAACATTCAGTACGCAGCTTCCCTAATTTTAGATTCCATAAACCGACCTAACCTTCGAGCAATTGAAGTGGTTTTGATCAATCGAACTTTTGATCAATCGAGACACGTTCAAGCGATCGAACTTGCCATGACTTCGATCGATCGAGACACATTTGATCGATCAAACCTGCCTTTACAAGATCCTCTTGTGCCTTTCCAAGCATCCTAGCAGAGCTAAGAGTGGGATCTCCTAGGGTCTTTATTGTTGGCTCAGAGTAGTTATTAATTCCCATGATCAAACACTTTGATAAGCAAATCAACCAACTAGTTAGTTGACGTTTACTCAACAATAAAATGATAACTAAACTCCAACGCAAAAGAACATATCCAAAGCGATAAATAGACTTGTATGGTCTACTAATGTCCCTCTACCATCATCATTCGTAATTATATTCAGGTAATCGGATAACGGTTACTGTCAACCTGGATCATGATTACTTCTTGTATTCCTTGAGTCCCATTCACCTCTCATGATTACCAAACATGTTGATAACTACTTATCAACAAGACTGCAGTTCTTAGTAATCCAATTAGTGACATTCTCAACGGAATGCTTACTCTGAATCAAAGGGTAGATTCTATATTGATAATATATGATCACAACCCTACGAACATGACATACCCAAGATACCCAGGTGTTGATCTTCTATAGACCTCACTGATTGGTAAATCAAAGCAGCCATATCCACAGTCTGTGTCCACAATCATCTCAAGATTGAGAATGCGTACCTTATATAAGTTATGAGTTCCTATCGACTGTTGATGACTAGTCTTAAGCATCAATAGGAAAGCTCAAGTCCGTCAATGCACTATAAGCACTAGCATATTAACTAAGTGTTAGACTCTAGTGATTAAGATTCATCACTTCATCCAATGGTAGTTAATCATGCTATAGTGTAAACCTGATGAGATATCAAGTCTCATCATCCACTTTGATAAGTTTTAAGTATCAAAGAACAGTAATTCGTATCTCACTTGTATGTTTCTCATACACACATGAGTTACTTACTATGATACTTAGGGATTAACAATCATCTCATGAAAGAAACATACATAATGAAATGTAAAGCTGATATCCATATATTAAAATGTCAATTTCTTATATATAAAGTAATGGTTTGACCGCACAAAGCCAACACTGCGTACTTGTCTCGGGAAGGGGTGGGTTCTAACTTCTTACCACTGTCCCATGGGCAGTTGTTTCATTAGAGATGAGCTGGCGGTCTTCCTCTTGATCCATTTCTTAGCGAGGGTGGTTGGTGTACCATTTGCTTCGGGCCTTGGCAGCTATATCTTTCTAATCCTGCTGCCAACCTGACCAATGCCTCAAAAGTTTGATTCAGGTGTCCCAATGTCAGATGTCGAAGGTGCGAATTGAGTCCGTAGTGAAACTTCTTGATCTTCTTTTGAGGAGTCTTAACCATGTGAAGGGGCAAAGTGGGACAGGCATTCAAATTGCAATGTGTATTCTCAAACAGTTCTATTCCCCTGAGTTTGTTCGAGGTCCTTCTCATCATCAGGAAATTACTTCGCTAAAAAAAGTTCTCCCGGAAGGTGGTCCATGTCATCCTTCTTGAAGCTTCTACTCTGATGGTTACCCTCTCGACCTCCCACCAATCAGTCGCTGCGTAAGAGAGTTGGAATGTAGTAAGACGGCGCTTCTCTGTTTCTGAAAAATCCATCAATTCAAAATGCGGCCTATATCTCTCAACCATTGTTCTGCTCACCAAGACTCTCCCATGCCGCCAAACCTGTCAGGGCATAGTGCTCTAAATCCTTCAAGCAATTTGTCTCTAGCCAGGGTGGCGGTCCAGTGCAGTTGTTGTTGTTGCCATTGGCATGGTTGTTTCCTATATAGTCCAAACACTGTAGAAATTCGCCAAAGATACCAGTAGGATCTATTCCTTTGGGAATAGGATATGGTGGCCCGACATTACGATTTCTTCGTGGTTTTCCTACCATTATGCTTATGTGCTTATGTACCTATATGAATATCTATTGATTACTTTCCAATCCTAGCCATGGTTATAAAGTAAATGACCAAAAAAATGCGTAGATAACAATTCCAATATAAACATATATCACATCATGCATATGCATATACTCCATTAAGTAAAGGAAACAAGTCTTCATTGACAACTTAAAATATATACGTAAGAAAGCGCGCATGCTTAATATATACATAGTAGGGAAAATAGTACCAAAAATACATACATAGAAAAGGCATACACGTTACTACTAATACGTGTTACATGCCTGAGTACATACTAGATACACAAATAGATGGGCTATTAACCTTGTTATAAGTAGAGCTCTAAACCCTGGGGATCCTATCCCAAAAGTCCTCCATGTCTGACTCGTATGGTGGAGCATCATCCTGAATTGGAATCTCCTCATATGGAACCCAGTCCAAGTATAGGTTAAACTCATCAAGCATCTCATTGTCGTCCTCATCCAAAGGTTCTATCTCTATGTCCTCAATGTCATCCTCAAAGTCGTTCTCAAACCCTGGCCCTCCATCCTCTATGACAATCATCGCTCCATCATCCTCTGCTGGATCCTCATCATCATTAGCCTCTGTTGGATTCTCCTATGTCTCCCTTGGTTGGCTCCTCACCCACATCCTCAGCTGGGTCAACATCTGCTACTGGATCATCTCCATCATCAACCTCCTCTATATCAATCTCTGGCTCATCGTCTTTCAACTTGTCATCATCATCATCGGACTCGTCTTCACTATCAGACCCCATGAATGGCTCTGCGGCTATAGGTGCATCAACTATGGGCTCATTCGGTGGGGGTGGTGGTATAAAGGGGGGTGGTCCTGCGGGCAATGGTGGGGTAATCTACTCCACTCAAAATGTAATGACTCTAAAGGTATGACGGTCTTGAGTCATCTCGACTGCCTCTTGATGAATAAGTCTAAGTGTGTTCTCACGGTAGTGTGCCTCCATCTGTAAGATCACTGGATCCTAAATCCCCAATACATGTATGTCATGCCACATGTTATCCTCCATATGCTGCAGGGCACTCTGTCGAATCCTTTGGTGGTACAACACTGGGTCTGCGGGCTCTATATGATCTAGGTATATCCAATGTCCTTTGAATCTGTCCTGGACATAAATCGGTGCCATGTCCAATACAAACTATTGTAAGGTTAATATTTTGATAGGTGAGAAAAATCTAATGGTTTATAACTTAAAGTGCGTAATTGATGTACACATCTTAACCTAAGGCTTTGATACCAAAAATCCCTGTCACACCCCGGCGTAGCCAAAGTAAGGAAAAATTAAAATTTCCATCTTGCACCCTAAGGCACGTGACAGGTTGCATCATCGAATTGCCCATAACCAAGCAATAATAATAATAATAAACGTAACTAACAAAGGATAAAACCAACATCTGCGTACATGATTATATTACAATGAAAAGCCACAATACTAGCCAACTATTACATCATTATAGATACATCAGGGTCTTATGGCTCTCGGGCGTTACAAAAACTATTGTAAAAGACATGATAAGTCTTCTGGTAGAGATTATAATCAAAACATTTATTAAAGATAACTACTAGTCTTCTCTCTAACTAGCATAACCATAGTCATCTTCAGTGTATTCTTTCTCTATGTCCTCCTCTTACGTAGCATCATAACCTACGTACTCATCACCTGGATAAGTTGGACATGGGAATATCCAGTGACATGAACGCTGTCAGCTTATGGAAGCTGAGTGAGAAACTAAATCAAATGGAATGTATATAGTCACACACAACAAGAATGCGTTTACTACTTTTAATATGTCTTTTAGGATCTTCACGTTCTCGCCATCGAACTATGACCACTAACGTGCCTGAACAAGTATTAGAAAAGAATACAAACAGCTAACTTGACTCGTCTTGACATCCTTAATTCCACTACTATCCATTACTATTATCCGACACCATTCACTAACCAAAATACCTCTCACTAACCACCTCGTCACGAAGAACCGAAGTGTTGAGGAATTCAAGAACATCCATTTTGTCACGAAGAATTGAAAGGAGTCTTAACTCTATGAACCATCACTTTGTCATGAAGAATCAAAGTGTTCACCATATCCGTTTCGTCATGAAGAATTGAAAGGATACTCAACGTCACAACCGTCACTTCATCACAAAGAATCGAAGTGTTCACCATATCTGTTTCATCACGAAGAATCGAAAGGGTACTCAGCTTCACAATTTCGTTAAGAAGAATTGAAATGTTCACCATGTCCGTTTTGTCACAAAGAATCAAAAGGATACTCAGCTTCAAAACCGTCACTTCGTCATGAAGAATTGAAGTCTTCACCATACCCATTTCGTCATGAAGAATCGCAAGGATACTCAACTTCACAACCATCACTTCGTCATAAAGAATTGAAGTATTCACCATATCTATTTTGTCACAAAGAATCGAAAGGATACTCAGCTTCACGACTATCACTTCTTCACAAACAATTGAAGTGTTCACCATATCCGTTTCATCATGAATAATCGAAAGGATACTCAGCTTCATAACCGTCACTTCGTCACGAAGAATTGAAGTGTTCACCATATCCGTTTTGTCACGAAGAATAGAAAGGATACTCAGCTTCCCAACTATCACTTCTATACCCTTTTCTCACTATCCCCGACCTCCACGGCCTAGTTTACCTATCTGGCATTTATCCTCAGCATAAGTTGCTTCTGACATAGCACAACTGATCCTTACATATCCCCGGCCGCGCGCGCGTCACTCATTTTAGAGTTTGGTTTGTTAAATGACTTCTGATTATACTTTTGAAGTTACATTTATATGTCCATCATTTGTTTTTCGTCATATTGTACTCACAAAAATTTGAATAAGCGTTAACGTTCAGTTCATGGCGATAAACATAACATCAGAAAACTTTTTTGGAAAAACACCCACAAATCGGTTCTTCCTACTAATCGATTTCTGGGTAGGGCCCTAGAAATCGGTTTCTACCCACTAATTGGTTTCTAATGCTAGTTTCAAGAATCTTCCTTTGCATGCCATGTACAATACTTTAAGCTTAGGTTTTTATGCAATAATACTTCTATGGAAAGTACAATACTCTCATAGTTATTCTTATCAACTGTATAGTTTCATTCATGATTCAATGGTACAATAATTAAAGCATGTCCAATAACTTCAAAGCACATTTGTATGTTTGATATATAAAAACACATACATGAGTTCGTTAATACGTTTGGGGTACTATCATGCATTTTCTAATACACATATAACAAAGTTTCATGCAGATAAAGTCGAGGTACAACTAAACAAAGCACGGAAATCAACAAACTAACAAACTGTTCCCAGAAACCAGTTCTTCCCAGAAACAGGTTTCTCCAACCCAATCCTAGAAATTGGTTTCTCATACCTTTTAGAAGTTTTTTATAGCACTACTATACTACGGATTTAACTTCCAAAATCTATTTGCATGGCATGGATACATCAAAATAACATCCTCAAACACATACTAAACATCACTACATACTATATATGTTCTAAAGTGAGTTAGTAAACTCACCAAAACTTGGAATTGGGCTTGGGTGTTGGATTTGACCATAATGAAGCTTGAACTCAAGCTTTAATGGTGAAAGCTTCTTCCTCTTCTAATTGCTTTACTTCTGGGATTCTTCTTGATCTTCTAAAACTTCTTCTTATAGCCCTTATGTTCCTATGGTAGTGTATGTAAGTACATAGGTGTGTGTGTAGAGTGTATACAAGGGAGGAAAGTGAACACACTTTAGTTTTCTTCTAGTTGTTCCTTAACTCTCCATGGATTTCTTAAATCTCCTAACTCTCTCTCTATATGTGCAGATTGTAGGCCAAAGAAATGAGGTGAATGAGTGTTTGCATGATTTTATAGTGCTAAGTGTATGCTAGGTGTCCATGTGCATGTGTGGACAAGTGTCATGATAGTGGACAAGTGTCCAAGGTAGGGGAGACATGTGTCAATGGTATTAAATGGGCTGCCATGTGGGGTCCACCTCGGGTTTCATGCCACTTTCTCAATTTACGTGCATAAGTCCTCGTTAAGTATGTTAATCTAGATCTACATGCAAACGGGTATTGTTTCTGATGCCCGATCTAGGTACGGGACTAAGTTAAGGCTTATCACAGTCGAGTCATTGCAGTGTTTACTATCTAATTAGTATTATAATCACATTGACATAGTCACACAAATAAAAAATAAAATAATAATTGGCCGAACACAGAAAAACTCAGAAAAAAGTTATTATTAAACATAGAGAAAAATTATAGGTACTACAGCTTGGCCTTCCCTAGCACTTTGAAAGGCTTGGCCACTGTCACACCCCGATTTTTGGAAAGCCAAATAATCAGCATAGAACTAAATCTAGACTACTATTCGACTGCCCAACTATCGGAGTGAACACCACGAAGTCCATCCTAATAAAACTTTTTAATGGAAATAGATGTTCTTAAAAACTTGATTAAAACATTTGTAATAAATCTCCATTTAAGTTTTTAAAACAAAACCACCACATTTCCATTTAAAAAAAACACTCATGCGGTTTCGAAAATACTCAAATATATTTGATTAAAGTCACAACTACTAAATCACTTATATTGAAAAGCGGAAACTGGATGAACATTTCTAAATTCTCATTAATAATAAAAATCTTTTCATTTATAATTAAAACTTTGAAAGAATAACCTCTATTACAACCTATGGTTAGAGCTACTAAACGTCCCAATACCAACTACAATAATGGTCCACAATGTCAAATAAATGAAAATAGCAAATGAGCAGTAAAGGTCTTCATGCCTTCAAGCAAGTCCACGCAATCCAATAGGCATACTGGTCTACTCCTTAATCTGCAAAACGGCTACGTTTCCCGAGAAATGCCCCCGTATGATAAACATCACACGGGTCAGTATTGTATAACAACACTGGTATGAGTAAACACGCCCCAGTCTCAAGGATCACTCGTGGTCCCCTCGACTCCAACTCAATAATAATCAATTAACATAATAATACCCAATAAATTTCTCTGAGGTTGGGAATCCGCTGGGCTCCCTCCCTTTCTTGACCACAAACACATAGAGAGTTGTAGGCAGAACTGTAGTTCCACACGTGAGTGAGGACAAGCGGTAGTTTCCTCGAGTCACGGCGGCAGTTTGTTCCACCCACAAAGTAAAAGAAACACTTACTCTTAAATGACATGGTGAGCCAAAGCCTGCATACAATGGTTAGTGGGCCCACCATCCTGCAACTCGAGAGTTAGCACAAATCCTTAGTATCATAATAAGCAATTCTCCAATACCAAATCATTTAATCAATTTTCTTCGCATTATACCACGATAACCATTTCGGGTTTTCAACTTCATGTTTTGCAATAGTTTAACCATTTGTATTTGACGCACTATAATCACTGTCATTTTTTTCTTACCCTAGCTTCACCACTAAGGTCACCCTACTCATGGTCAACTTACTTCTTTTTTTATGAATGATTCATTATTCAATTTCCTAGGTTCACCACTTGGCCACTCTCCATGGTACACCCACACATATATCCCATGTGTGCCCGGACACACTACCAACATCCACTCTGGTGCTAGTTTGGTTGGGGTATCAACCCAACCAGGTATACACACAGAAGGCCAGTTAATATGCCTAGACGTCTAACAAATAAGCCGGGCATAAGGCTTAAGCCAGCTTGATCACGAAGCCACTGGAAAATGGGTACACTCAGCAAGTCGAGCTACCAAAAAAAAATATCACACAACGGGGAGCGGTGAACACTAAGGAACTTGAAACCACTTATTTTTTTACCATCTACATTAATTCGCATAAGTACCCATTCATGAGGGTTTAATCACGTCATTAACCACTTCGGGAATTTATCATTTATTCCATGGATTATCATTATCCGATTATTCACAATAAGGCCCTTGCGCCAAACTTCTATTCACGTCTCTAACGTAGTATTTTCACAATCATCATTTAATACTACACATAGCATAAGTCATAGTATTTAAAATCGGCATTCAACAGTACTATTTAAAGCGGTCCCAAACAAACCTTATATTAAACAGCCCCAAAACCAACCTGGGTTGAAATTGTTCCTCATAATAATTCCGCACAAAGAAACATCTTTAACAATTTTCACAAACATAATTCGAAATTCGGAGTTGACATTTACTGCTATTGTAGTATTAATTTTCGGCCCAAACGGTGCAGAATTGGGAAAAACACCATTAGATGAAAAACGTGCAGAATCGCGTTTTACATTGATCTAAGCGAACAATTTTACCAAAAACAAAATGTATGAATTAACACGAATTATTTTCTAAAACAGATCTGAGATTTTCTTCAATTTTACCCAAATCCGAATTTGTGTTAGTCTTCTTCATTTTTTTTTGTTCAATTTTCTAAATAACTTACATCTAACCCTTGATATATATATAAATGTATATGTATATATCACTATAGATCCGTATTATATAAACACCCATCCATACGATTTATTTAAACTATAATGAACACAAATCGAAAATCAATCAAACTACGAATCAACCCTACAAATCTACATGTTTACTCACCAAATTGGGAAAATCAAGATGATGTTGATGGTGTTGAACTCCCTTCTTTTCTCTTCTCTTCTCTTTTTCTTCTCCTTCTAGGTGGCTAGGGTTGCCTCTTCTCTCTTGTCTCTTGTTCTCTCTATCTCTCTCTCTCTCTCTCTCTCTCTCTCTTGAGGCTGCTCTCTTTTTTTTTTCCTAACCCTAGGATATATTATCTATCTATATACATATATTACTCACACAAATATTAATAATCCCGTTTTTCTTATTATGGGCTAACAAGAGAGACCTATATGAGCCCAAAATGTAACACAAATCACTAAAATGGCTAGCCCAAAGGGTACTCATACCCCGGGTACTTAATTTCAATACCAGATGCACTATTTGACACATTCGTGGGCCTGTAAACACTATATTAAAAAAAATACATATCAACACTTCATTTTTTTAAATAAATTTAAATTAATAAAATGTAGCATTCAAACTAAAGGGCTCACTAATGATTTTATTTATATGTCCTCCAAACTTAAAATTTTTAAAGATGTGTCTTACATAGGCACACTCATATAATATTGCTAACTGAAAAATTATAATTAAAATAATTATTTACACACTTAGAAATTTTTTTGGGTTGTTACAGCCACTCAATGGTTCCACTCCCTGAAATCTTGGTCGGTCAAAGATTTCAAGCAACTATGTAAGCAGTTTATCAACCAGTTCATCAGTATGCATGAACGGCCAGAGCCTGACATCTAGTTGCTGACTGTTAATTATGAGTCCCTCAATTAACATATAATACACACACAATACATATATTACTCACATAATACACACATATATTATCTATCTATATACATATAATACACACACAATACATATATTACTCACACAAATATTAATAATCCCGTTTTTTTTATGGGCTAACAAGAGAGACCCATATGAGCCCAAAATGTAACACAAATCACTAAACTGGCTAGCCCAAAGGGTACTCATACCCCGGGTACTTAATTTCAATACCAGATGCACTATTTGACACATTCGTGGGCCTGTAAACACTATATTAAAAAAAATACATATCAACACTTCATTTTTTTTAATAAATTTAAATTAATAAAATGTAGCATTCAAACTAAAGGGCTCACTAATGATTTTATTTATATGTCCTCCAAACTTAAAATTTTTAAAGATGTGTCTTACATAGGCACACTCATATAATATTGCTAACTGAAAATTATAATTAAAATAATTATTTACACACTTAGAAATTTTTTTGGGTTGTTACAACCACTCAATGGTTCCACTCCCTGAAATCTCGGTCGGTCAAAGATTTCAAGCAACTATGTAAGCAGTTCATCAACCAGTTCATCAGTATGCATGAACGGTCAGAGCCTGACATATAGTTGCTGACTGTTAATTATGAGTCCCTCAATGAGTTTACCGACCAATTCAACCAGGAGAATGTCAGGATCTATGGTCTTGATGAAACCGTTGCAATTATAACCTTCTTCTTGGGAGTTCAACATAGCAAGTGTGCCTCGTCGTTTCACAGAAACTGGCCGAAAACCTTAGTTAAACTAGCAAAGAGGGTCAGAAATTATATTGACACTGAAGAATTTCTAAAGACTAAAGACCCCGGGCTTGTAAGCGACGAGCCTTCAAGAAATAAGCGGAAGAGAGACCAGCCCGAGAATAGCAATGCAATGAAGCCCGGTAGTTTTGGCAGTTCTTCCAGTTCACAACGGTCCGGGTCTGGCAGCCCAGACCCGACCTCCAGTTCATAGTGGTCCGGGTCTGGTAGCCATGACCTGATCGTCAGTTTACAGCGATCCAGGTCCGCAGCCCTGACCCGACCTCTAATTCACAGCGGTCTAGGTCTGGCAGCTTCAGTTCGACCTCTAATTCACAGTGGTTCGAATCCAGCAACCCCGACCCGACCTCCAGTTCACATCGGTATGGGTCTGGCAGCCCTGAACTGACCTCCAATTTACAGCAATTAGGATCCAGTGATCCCAACCTTGCCTCTAGCTCAAAGTAGATTGGAGCTCAGACTGGCAAAGGGCTCCTACAAAGATTCAGATCGCCTATCAACTCCTCGTCGATCCCCAGAGCACACCAAAAAGACCTCGGGTTCAAATATCGAGGTGCTAAAAAGACCTCAGGCTCAACCCTGAGGCAACCAAAGACCACTATTACACAATTGACAAAAGACCTCGAGACCACACTCGAGGCATCAGAAGACCTCGGGATCACATCCGAGGAACAGAAAGACCCTGGAACTATCAACGTTCTAAGTCGACTGCCTACAATAATTGTTCCCGCAATGAAGGCCTCAGCAAAAGCTTGGGGGGTGTAAGACAGAATTAAAACTACAAGAAGACACATCGAGTATTTACAGGCCTTGGGTTAACGTAGTGAGACTCTTAGATAACCCGAGGGCCTACAATTCAGAGGCATAAACTCTACTTAGGCCTAAACCAACGATAGAGGTGACTGAATCCTCTTAGGTTGGCCCACGATTGAGGAGTAAAAGAAATCCCTAAAATCCATACATTTTGGGTCTCCGCTTAGGTCCAAACCGACGATAGAGGTGACTAAATCCTCTTAGGTTGGCCCACGATAGAGGAGTAAAAAAGGACCCTAAAGCCAAACACTTTAGGTCGGCTCCACCAATATGGTCAAACTCTTCTCCCAACAGTCTTGACGAAGCCTCGTTGGGCAGGAGATAACTATCCTGGGGAGTTAGCATAAAAAGGTCCCTAAAGCAACACGCTTTAAGTCGGCTTTTCCAGCATGGTAAAATTATTTTATCCACAACCTTGATGAAGGTTTATGGGCAGAAGATGACCATCCTAGGAGCTAACTCTAGCAAAGGACTCCGAAGTAGGTTGAGTCTCAACTCGTAGCCAATTCTTGAGCACTTGAAGATTCCGAATTAGGCTAAGTCTCAACTTTTAGCCAGTTTCCGTGAGTTCACCAAACTCAGAAGCTCTGAGGCAATTTCCTGAGCAATTAACAGAATTCCAAACTTGACTCAATATAGTATCAAACCAACCTTGGAAATGGGGGCCAACTGATGCACCCAAAATTGGATCTACTCTAAGACTGAGCGGTTCTACTCAGCAACCGGTCCCTATCCCGACCAAATCATGCACGATTTCTTGGATAAGCGCCAGCCCAGGTGTGGATGCCGACATTTGGGCCCACTTTTGATCATTTTAAAATAATTTTCAAATTTCAAATACAAAGAGTCATCACTTAATTTTTTAAAGGAAAATTAAAAAACCATTTTGAAAGCAAACTGATCTTTTGTAAAACCAAAGATAATCTGGGTCCGGGGTATGGAATGAGAGGGGAAGGAGCCCGACGGACTAAAACACCCCCTCTCATCCTATTTCATGATAGGCCTCTACTCAACATCCTTTTCAATCAAATTAATAATCTAAGTGTGCCCTCAACTAATACATATATACATATACATTACAAAAGTATATTAAAAAGGGTGTAAGATTGCTAACGATAAAATATCATTTATAATCCACATAATTCAAGTAACAAGCAAAATGATGTGTAAGTAGGGAACTAGGAAACTTACCTGGGATCCAGCTGTGAATTTAAACGTGCAATGCACACAAATAAAGATAAACCAAAAAAAGGGTCTCTAATCACATATACACATATAGCAAGACCTAAGCTAAGGTGTCGCGCATGGAGTAGAAAATCAATTAAAATCAAAGAAGTAAATTAAACTAGAGAAGGAGTTAAGAAATTGTACCTCAAATGCGCTACAAAATAGAGATTAGTACACATGCCTTGATCAAAGATATCAAATAATCAACCCTAAGCTTCTAGCTTAAATCTATCAAGCATGGAAAGAATTGACCTATTGATGGATTCCTTCTAATTAGTAGAAAAGATATCACCTCTATAGATATGCAAGTCTCAACTAGGAGTCAATGTAATGTCCATATAGAGGTAGTATAATCCCAATATGATTATAAGGAACTCACAACTAGGTTCAATTAGGGACAAATCAAACTAGAATTAAATCCTAACTACAGGCATGAATATACATGGATGAATGCATGGATGTAAACACGAATGAGATGTGAATTTATTCACTAATTTGGATCACTTAGCCTCTGGATTTAAGTTAAATTATCATTATTCAAAACATGATTTGGGTCCCAAGACATTAGAAAACCATTTCACTTAAAATCAATGAGACTAGACAAAAACAGTGACTGTTTCTCATAAATTACAAAGAGCAAACCTGACTTTCAAAGATAGAAACACCATAATTGCAACGGTTGGATCTAAATGATGTTTCGATATGATATACCTCTATGTGTCTAGTTTCTAACCCAAAAAGAAAATCAAGGTTTGAACGGTTAGTCAATTTGTAGTCTTTAACAATTACTTATTTTATTCGTTGAGAAACTAATTCAAGGGATGGGTGTCTCCTATAGAAGATAAAAAAATAGGCAAGAAATCAAATCACATAGTAGGGAAACACTTTTCGAGATAGGAATCGGGATCCAATGAATTCAATGGTTGTAAATACGTAATTATCTTGAATATATTAACCATTTCTCGAATCGTTGCAATTGATTGTCGATCTCGAAGAGAAGGAAGAGATCTTCGAAAAGTGGGTTTTTATGATCCAATAATGACTTAATTAGTCCATCGCTAAGATTCATCCTCTACTAATATTACCGAAAATATTGTCAAAATACTTTATATCTGGGAATATGGAAAACACTAGACATCACTCAGGAATCTGCAACTCTCTATCCAGAGATCTTGTACGATTTTCTAAAAATAGTAAACAAATGAGAAACACTTAGATATTTTTAGGGTATCTTCCTAACACATTAAGATAGTTAGAAAATTTTTTTTTGGGTCAAGAAAGATTGATTAAGGTTCTGATTCATTAATTTTAAAATGGGCTTATTATTCTAAAATTTTGGACAGAGATTTGCTTGTTTTGAAATCATAAGACCAAACCATCTTAGACATGGAATTTCATCAAAACAAAAATCACAGAGGTACTTAAATGGGTTATGAACATCCTCTAATTGGTGTCATCCAATTCCAATGAACCATGATTTTATAAAAAAAATCTTTGACCACAGTTGGTTTATGGATTCACTCCACCTTTGTTAAATTGATGTTCATATTTCGAATCAAACTTGATCCATGATTCTAGAGAGAACTAGGATAAAGTATGATTATGATCACTGGAGTAAATAATGAAATATGAGGATGTTCATGGATTTAGCCTTAATTGATTTCCATCATAGATCTCATAACAAGAAAAGCCTAAGGCCTTACTTAATCTCAAGAATTTTGAATGTAAACTATGAAAATCTACATCTAATTCCTCTCTCAAACATATGATCCTTGAGGGGTATAGAGTCATGACATCCTAATCTCCTCTCAAATTAATGGTCCTTGGAGACTAAATGGGATCCAAATCTACATAAACCTCTATGGAATATAGCATGAACCCCATAAGATTCTTAGTGAGGAGATTCAAATCATTAGCTAAGACTTAAACTCAACCAACTATGTGTAGACATGACCATGATTTACTGTAATCTCCATATGGATCATAGGATCATAGGAAACTAAAGAATCAAACTCAAAGAGAATCAATAAGATATATAAAATCTTATGAATCTTAAGAGGAAAATAGAAATGAAGAATCAAAGTTTACTTAGAGAAATTGGGACACAAATTCTTCAAAACCAAACTTATTTTAAACCCAAGGCACCAATTAGATCCAAATTAATGAAATACTATGAGATTCAAACACAAATTCTAAGTGGTGTGTGATGGAATGACGCAGGAAGAGAGGTTTTGAAAATGTGTAAAAGTCCCAGAGCTATGAGCTTGTGATTGAATTTGCCCAATTCTACAAAGGATTGAGAGGTTACCTCTATGACCTCAAAGATTTCTTCTATCTCTTGTGAAGTTGTTCCAAAAATCTTCAAATTTTTCTCTAATTCTTCAAGTTCTTCAAGAAAACTCTCTTTTTCTCTCCCAATTATCCCTATTGCATGTATATAATCCTTGTATATATCAAGTTAATTCAAAAGTCTAGTGGGGATCCAAATAATGGAGATGAAGGTCTGTTTATATAGACCAACATTACAAGGTTAAATGGGTAAATTCGGGTGAAAACCCATGTGCAAAGTTTTCTTCTAGAATATGTGAGAAGAATAGTCTGTTACAGCGCGCGGCACTCGATGACTTGCCTGTGGCACTCACTCAGTACCGGGCGGCACTCACTGACTGTCGGTCGACACTCAGTGAATGCCGACGCAGAATCAGCGAGTGCCGCCGGCACGCGGCTAATGGAATTCCTGCCTTCTTTTTAATTTTCAAAATTTATGTTAACAAGAACTTAATTTTTGATAAATTACATTTAAATACATATATTTGTAATATATTTCATCAAGAATACATGCATTGCATGTACTTTAATGTGTTATTTCTGTTCTTTTCTTTTTCTTTTCTTTTCTTTTCTTTTTAAAAATTCCTTTTTTCAAAATTCCTTTTCATTTTATCCTTTTCTTTTCTTTTCTCCTTTCTAAACTCATTTCAAAACTCTTTTTCATATTTTATTTCTCAGGACGGATCCCATACTGCTTTTCTCATATGTTCTTCAACATTCGGGTTTCTTCCGAATACCTAATTTTTCCTTCTTTTATTTTGAAATTCAAAATTTTATTTGAAGAATCTTTGAAGGATTTGAATTTTTTAGAAAATCTCTGAATTTCACCTGTCATCGTCATCATTGGTCTTAAGAGGTGACCAATCCCTGGATTTGATGTTTGGTCAAAATCAGGGTGTCTACAGTTTACCCCTCTTCGGCAGAGCTTGTAAAGCAACGCGTATTGCAAGTGAATGTCGAAGCCTATGTGAAAGACAAACCTTTGACCAAGCTGTCGAATCCAGGTAGAAACAAAAGTGCATTGCAAAATTGGGTGCGCAGGTGGTCGGTGCTAGTCGTGCTCAATGCTGAGCTGCCTACGTATCCCATCGGGAATCAGACCAGGATATAGTTCGGGCAAGGGATCAAACACACGTAATCACAAATAAGCATACAGATGAATGCACCTATCCTATCGTGATGCACGTGCTTAAGTAAATTTATTCTCCATGCTCTCAGGTTTAATGACTTAGTATAATGCTACTCCTTAAAGTAGCACAACGTACCGTTTGTCTTAAAATTCTTTCACACCGACTACGTCCTATCCTGGGAAAGTAGTGACTATCATTTTTTTATGTGAATAACGATCGGCTAAGATGCACTTTGCTTCTTATACTCCGATGCCGAATCAAGAAGTATATTGAAAGACTGAGATGCACTTTGCGTCTTATACTCCGGTGTCTTTTGGATCATCTGATCGACTGAGATGTGCATTGCATCTTAGACTCCAGTGCCGAATCTGGAAGTGTGTTGGAAGACTGAGATGCGCTTTGCGTCTATACTCTGGTGTCTTTTAGATCATCTGATCGACTAAGATGCGCTTTGTGTCTTAGACTCTGGTGCCGAATCAGGAAGTATGCTGAAAGACTGAGATATGCTTTGCGTCTTATACTCTGGTGTCTTTTGGATCATCTGATCGAATGAGATGCGCTTTGCGTCTTAGACTCTAGTGCCAAATCAAGAAGTGTGTTGAAAGACTGAGATATGCTTTGCGTCTTATACTCTGGTCTCTTTTTGATCATCTGATCGACTGAGATGCGCTTTGCGTCTTAGACTCTGGTGCCGAATCAAGAAGTGTGCTGAAAGACTAAGATGCATTTTACGTCTTATACTTTGGTGTCTTTTGGATCATCTGATTGACAGAGATGCGCTTTGCGTCTTAGACTCCGGTGCCAAATCAGGAAGTGTGCTGAAAGACTGAGATGCGCTTTACGTCTTATACTCTGGTGTCTTTTGGATCATCTGATCGACTGAGATGCGCTTTACGTCTTAGAGTCTGGTGCCGAATCAGGAAGTGTGCTGAGAGACTGAGATGCACTTTGCATCTTATGCTCCGGTGTCTTTTGGATCATCTGATCGACTGAGATGACCTTTGCGTCTTAGACTCCGATGCCGAATCAGGAAGTGTGCTGAAAGGTTGAGATGCACTTTGCGTCTTATAATTCGGTGTCTTTTGGATCATCTGATCGACTGAGATGCGCTTTGCGTCTTATACTCTGGTGTAGAATCAGGAAGTGTACTGAAAGACTAAGATGCACTTTGCGTCTTATACTCTGGTGAATTGTTAAGATTAGCAAAAAAGTCAGAATCATTCCAGATTTAATGACCCCGAATTTATACAGGCTACGATCGACGTCTGATGCCTAAGGTTGGGAATTTCGATCTGTGACTTATAGGCTGCGATAGACGACTTACACCAAGACCGAGGATTTTGATCGGTGACTTATAGGCTGCGATGGACGACTTGTACCAAGACCGAGGATTTTGATTGGTGACTTATAGGCTGCGATGGACAACTTATACCAAGACCGAGAATTTTGATCAGTGACTTATAGGCTACGATGGACGACTTATACCAAGACCGAGGATTTTGATCGGTGACTTATAGGTAATGATGGACGACTTATACCAAGACCGAGAATTTTGATCGGTGACTTATAGGCTACGATGGACGATTTATACCAAGACCGAGGATTTTGATCGATGATGATCCAACTTAAAAAGATTTGATTGAAGTCATTCTATCTCAAAATGGTTTTCAAAAAAAAATTTATTATTTTTTTATTTATTATTTTTTTGATAGATTGGTTGCCATAAATCAGTAGTTTAGGCGATTCGGGCAAGGAGAGGAAAAAGTATGAGCCAGTTTCTTATGACAACCCCACTTTTTACTCACTGCATTTCGCTTTTGACTATGGACAAGTTTAAAGGCATTTCGGTACATCCGATGATTAGCTTGTATGGTTTAGAGCTTGATCTGCTGAGGGTATTTACCTGAGAGTATTGCTCTCTTCTCTATATGATTTACCTAGCGAAATGGGATCTGACTTCCTGACCTCCATGCTATTACCCTTCTTTTGAAATTTTCAATTCTTGTTGATCCATCTGAGGAATGTATCTTTCGGATTTCAAGAAGGGAGACTCAAACTGAGTAGAGACACACACCTATTGTGACCAATTCTGCTTTCTTTTCTTTACGCTTTTCTGATTATTTTTTTTAGAGAATCATCATCACATAGTATTGTTTCACTGTATCTTCCTTTACAATTGACTTTATGGTAATGAGGAATTCTTCCTTTCACGTTCCTTTTTATCTTAAATCAATTTCAAATTTATTCATGAAAATTTCAGCTCTTAACCTCAAGAACTTTCAGGATGTCTAGACTTGATCCTCATTTGGAAAGCCAGTAGACTCAGAGATGTCTTATTTGGCAAATGACAGTTTGCCCTAGTTTAACAGGGGGCTTGGAAGTGCTAAGCAAACGGAGTTTGCCCCTGGTTTGAGGGTAATGATGCGGCTTTTGGGCAAACGATAGTTTGCCCCTAGTTTTCAGGGTGATTTCATGAACTGGTTGGATTCTTTCTTTGGACCGAAGGCCTTGGAAGACCTGCCTACTCATCCCCGAGTGGGAATCAGGTCAAAACATAGTTTGGCCGAGGCCTGAAAGGAAAGCAATGATTAATGATCGATTATGACCGAACCTTGCAGGCTGCCTACGTATTCCCGAGTGTGAATCAGGTCAAAACGTAGTTCATCTACTCTGGAGGTCTTGAAAGAATAAGGCTTCAAGAATTTGTGGGCTTTTCGAGCCAAGTTGCCATTCAGGTCCAGTGAGTATGTGTCACTTACGATAACCTTTGTATAGCATGATGGATTTTTTTTTTGTATTCTTTTCCTTTCTTATTCATCTCTTTTGTTCATGGCGACTAATTCTTTTCACCTCTTCACTAGCCAGTCAATCCTTATAATCCCCATAGCATATTACGCTTTTAATCATACTTTTATCATCAACTCTCCAAATCTCTCTTTGTTTTGTTTCCTCAAAGATATCTCTGCATTGCTTTAGGCTCACTTGGCTACATTGAGTTTTTCATAAAATCTTGAAACTTATTGATGCTTTCAAATCTCTCTTTTTATTTCCAATTTTTTGAAACCTTGAGATAATTCTTATACTCATGATGTACTTTGAAATGCTCAAGAATTTTCAATCTCATTTATTCTTTCATTTTTTCCCTTTTCTTTCCTTTACCTGCCTCATAATCTCTTATTCCTGATTTTGACTAGCTAGGATTCAGATTTTAAAATCAACACGCATCTTATTTTTGTCCTAACTTTTACCTAGGCGCCCTTTCGGGTTTTCATCCTAGCGAGCTCTCTTTCTTTTTCTCTCTTTTCTTCCTTTTTTTTTGTCTTGAACAAGAAGTTCATCTGGCAACCACCCAAGGACCAAGTTTATGGCTTTAGACTGTGAGCTCACCTTTTAGGCTTGGCATAAGGGGGGATGTTGGACAATCTCTGGATTTATTCCTGGCATATCATTATAGGATCATGCAAAACATCTTTGTATTCTTTTAGCAACGAGATTAATTTTAAGGTTTTATCTTTATTGAGTGTAACGTAAAAATAAACATTTCGAGGATTTTCTTCATTTCTCAAGTCACAATTTTTTTATTTTTTATTTTTTATTTAATATTTTTTAATTATCAGTTTCACAGTTATTATAACCATTAAGCGCAATTGAACAAGCAGAATCAGTTACATTTTCATTGATGCAAAAAAAAAAATTGGCTTGTATTGGCCATTACAGACTCTGGGGGAGAGGGAATACTAGACTTAGAAAACCTACTCTTCATTAACTCACTTATTGAACCCCATGATGTCGCAATCATACAGATCCTCTGATTCTGTGGGACTTCTCCATTTTTCGGCTTCTCCTTCCTTGCTTTATTTCCCTTGATCTCTTCCTTCAGTATTTCCCCCATCTGTTCTTTCCCAATCTTCACTTCTGTGATCTTCTTTGGACCGCTCTCCTCGGTCTTACTGCTTTCTTCATTAAAAAGGTTCCTCATAATCAGATCATCCAGTGCACAAATCCAATCTTGGAAAAAAACTAGTTCTGTGGGCGCTTGTAGGTATGGATCTTCATAGTTAGCGAATTCATGTAAGAAAGAGATCTCAAACCCATGCTTCAAGTATTTATTTTTGCAGTCCACCCATAGCTTTGGAAAGCCACAGTAGGGGAAATCTCCTCCTTTCTTGATGAAGGGTTTATGTAACGCTTGACCTTCTTCTTTATCTTCCTCAAGATCCTTCTCTTTCCCTTTTTTCAAATAATTCCTATCTAACCCATGTAGCTCAGCATGATTGATCACTTCTTCAGCATTTCCTTTTTCTTCTCCTTTGGACCACAGACCGTCTGTGTCACTGTACACCTCATCTTCCCAAATAGAGTTATTAGTAGGATTGTTTGGATCCCACTAATTGATTTAGAGGATTTCATTGTCCATATCTTCCTCAAATGCTTGTTCCTCTTCTCCTCCTATCAGCCAATCCTCTTCCTCGACTACTATAAGGCATATCCTCCGATCTTCTGGGAATTCATAAACTTTGGCAGCTTGCACTACCGGCACAACCATACAGATGGGTCGAAGACTTCCTTCTCAACATCCAATAGGTTGATGTTTTGTGGTGGTGGTACAACATGATTGTTGGGGAGCGGGTTCTGGGTCACATGCGGCTGATCTGCAGGATGAGAGAAAATAGTCTTGTTCTTAATCAGATTTTGTAATTCATGTCTCATCCTCATACGTCGGTCAGTTGTATGGCCATGTGCTTCGTGGAATTCGCAGTAGAGGTTTGCATTGAAGCCTGTTGGGAGGGGATCAGGCATTGGCCTTAGGTCTAGCAACTTTAGATATCCTTTTTCCATCAATCGCTTAAGAGTGGTGGTCAATGAAATTCCAAATCAGTGAACTGATGTGGTCATCCTCCCAATCTTGGTCTTGGTGCACCCTCCTTGCTCAAAACATTGACATCAGTTGCTACTTGGTTTCCCGTGTTCCCTCCATAAAATGGTCTTCTAGAGCGGTTCCCCTGGGATTCCTCCTTCTTAATCCTTCCATCCTTGATTGCGTCCTCGATCCTGGTTCCAATTTCAAATAATTCTGCAAAGGTATGAATGGAATGGTACATGAGTTTCTCCTGATAGATGCTCTGGAGGTTTTTGATCACGATTCGAATATGTTCCTTTTCTGATGGCCGTTGGGTCATTTTTGCTGCCTTTCCCCTCCATCGCGTCAAGAATTCAGCAAACGACTCTCTATTTTCTTGCATAGTCGTCTCTAGATCTCTCATAGTAACATCGAGTTCTTGATTGTATTCATATTGGGTGACAAAAGCCTTCACCACTTCCTCCCATAGGCAACTCTTGATTGGCTCTAATATGAAATACCAGGATAAAGCCGCTCCAGTCAAAGTGTGCTGAAACAGCATGGCCATCATGGCGGGACTCAGACCACTTGGCTGAAAGGCCCCGATGCACATCCTCACGTGGTTTCTAGGGTTGCCAGAACCATCAAACTTATCTATCTCTGGCATCTTGAAACCAGCTGGCAGCTTTTCCCTAGTCCCCTCAAATAAAGCTTCTAGCTCTAGCAGATAGCTGTCAACCCTATTGGATTTGCGGACAGCTTTCTCTAGCTTTTCTACCTTCTCCTTCATCTCGATATGCTCTTTCTCAGCTTTCTCCACCTTCTCCCTTTCTTCCCTAGTTATATCAGCTCTAGGTGGTTTTGGATCCTCAAACCATTCATCTTCCACAACCCGAAAAGGTGGAGGATGAGGGTCGATTATCGCTAGATCAATCACTGGCCTCTGACGGGTCAGTGTTTCCAACATGACCATCATTTGGTCCATTCTCTCTTTCAATTGTGCTATTTCTGCAGCATGCTGTTCCTAATCCATTTCTCTTTCTATCTCTGGCTCTATTCGTACTAACCTTGCACTCGAATCCCTGACCCAAACTGTCCTGGCGTTCAATGCTATCTTGCCTAGAACCATTTTTATTTTTAATCAATTTTCAAATAACTTTATTTATTTTTTGAAAATGCTTGGTGAAATTCTTATTAATGGCTCATATGTCACATGGATGCGATGTATGTGTGTGTGTGTGTGTGCCTGTTCTATATGCCAAAGAAAAGAAGATCCTAGTCCTAGCATATAAACACATAAGCATATAAAATCCTCCTCCATGTCAAGTGTGCCAATTTCTGTTATCATTGTGATCCTCATTACCCTTTTGAAGGTTGGATATTTTTGGAAAACTTTGAATTTCACTTTAAAAGGTATTTCTTGGGTGATGTGATCCTTTGAAAACAATTCTTGAAAATTTATTATTATTTATTTATTTTTTATTATTTATTTATTTTTTATTTTATTTTATTTTTTATTTATTATTATTATTATTATTATTCTTTTTTATTTTTGAAAATGTGGATGTTAAACGTTCAACAAAGATGATTGGATTAAAATTTTGCTTTGAAATTCATTTTGAGAAGCATTTCTCCCACAAATGATTCCTGAGTTTTTTTGGATTTTTCCTTTGAAAGTGAGGACGTGAAAATATTTCTCAATAAAAGATGATTGGGTTTTACTCGATTAGAGAAAATGAACCTTGGATCTTTTCTTTGAAAGTGTGATTTTTCAAAATGTTTTTTACTCTCTTTTTTTTTTTTTAAATTGAGGATGTTAAATGCTCAACGAAGATGATTGGATTAAAATTTTGCTTTGAAATTCATTTTGAGAAGCATTTCTCCCACAAATGATTCTTGAGTTTTTTGGATTTTTCATTTGAAAATGAAGACGTGAAAATATTTCTCAATAAAAAATGATTGGGTTTTACTTGATTAGAGAAAATGAAACTTGGATCTTTTCTTTGAAAGGGTGATTTTTCAAAGCTTTATGTGTCAAGCACTTCCCTAGATGATGGGATCTTCCAAATTCTTAAGATGCGTTCCTTTGAAAGTAACAACGTTTTTCAACAAAAGATGATTGGGTTGAAACTTCGCTTTGAAATTCATTTGAAAAAGCATTTCTTCCACAAAAAAAATAAAAAAATAAAAAAATAAAAAAAATTTGGATACTTTCTTCAAAGATGAAGATGTGCAAATATACCTCAACAAGGGTTGACTTGGGATTTTACTCAAAAATGAACTCCAAAGATTTTGGAAGAGCGATTAAATACTTTTGGAATAAAGATGGCAAAATATGTTTGCTTTTAAGATAGATTTAAGATTCTTTGGATATGAGGATCACATGATCGGATAATTATCGCACTTTTCATGGGTTCGGATGCATACAAGGTCAGTGATGCTTAGCTAACAAGATATAAGGAGTGTAACCTTATAATCAAGATTCGGCATGTTCCCAAATGTCATAGGACATGAAGAAAATTGCTCAAAAATGATTAAGAGGTTACACATTTTTCACTAAGCAAGTATCGTCATCATCTCAATTAATCCCTTTCAGGCATTCAAAACTCCCTAGAACATAATCCTAATCAAGAATTGATCTCCTAAGATTGAAAGGTTCTATAAAAGCTATCATGCAAAGGCCGGGTTTTGGTCAAATAAGGGACCCTTGACACACACCCGATAGGATGCTTCATATACCAAAACATGATACGAGATCAAAGGTGATCACACGACCCCATGATGGCTTGACCGACCGGGTTGCCCCGAGCCTCCAAGGTCATAGTTCCGTGCAATCGATCGGCTAGACATGCAAGTGCAATGTAACGAGCACACAAAAGTTAATTAATTCAATTTAAAGGATGCTTTCAAGTCTAATCCTCGAGTGAACCCAAAATTAGGAATTCTAGTATGCGAAACCAGAGATTCTGGGTTCAATACCCAGCAGAGTCGCCAGATTGTGGATGCCGACATTTGGGCCCACTTTTGATTATTTTAAAACAATTTTCAAATTTCAAATACAAAGAGTCGCCACTTAATTTTTTTAAGGAAAACAAAGAACCATTTTGAAAGCAAACTGATCTTTTGCGAAACCAAAGATAATCTGGGTCCGGGGATTATGGAATGAGAGGGGAAGGAGCCCGACGGACTAAAACACCCCCTCTCATCCTATCTCATCATAGGCCTCTACTAAACATCCTTTTTAATCGAATTAATAATCTAAGCGTGCCCTCAACTAATACATATATACATATACATTAGAAAAGCATATTGAAAAGGGTATAAGATTGCTAACGATAAAATATCATTCATAATTCACATAATTCAAGTAACAAGCAAAATGATGTGCAAGTAGTGAACGAGGAAACTTACCCGGGATCTAGCTACGAATTTAAATGTGCAATGCACACAAATAAAGATAAAACCAAAAAAATGGTCTCTAATCACATATACACATAAAGCAAGACATAAGCTAAAGTGTCGCGCATGGAGTCGGAAATCAATTAAAAGCAAAGAAGTAAAATAAACTAGAGAAGGAGTTGAGAAATTGTACCTCAAATGCGCTACAAAACAAAGATTAGTACACATGCCTTGATCAAAGATATCAAATAAATCAACCCGAAGCTTCTAGCTTAAATCTATCAAGCATGGAAATAATTGACCTGTTTATGGATTCCTTCTAATTAGTTGAAAACATATCACCTCTATAGATATGCAAGTCTCAACTAGGAGCCAATGCAATGTCCATATAGAGGTAGTATAATCCCAACATGATTATAAGGAACTCACAACTAGGTTCAATTAGGGACAAATCAAACTAGAATTAAATCCTAACTACAAGCATCAATATACATGGATGAATGCATGGATGTAAACACGAATGAGATGTGAATTTATTCACTAATTTGAATCACATAGCCTCTGGATTTAAGTTAAATTACCATTATTCAAAACATGATTTGGGTCCCAAGATTAGGAAACCATTTAACTTAAAATCAATGAGACTAGACAAAAATAGTGATTGTTTCTCTTAAATTACAGAGAGCAGACCTGACTTTCAAAGATAGAAAAACCATACTTCCAATGGTTAGATCTTATTGATTTTTGGGTATGATATGCCTCTGTGAGTCTAGTTTCTAACCCAAAAAGAAAATCAAGGTTTGAACAGTTGGATCTCTAAGAATATGGAAAACACTAAAGATCACTCAGGAATCTGTAACTCTCTGTCCAGAGGTCTTGTACAATTTTCTAAAAATAGTAAACAAATGAGAAACACTTAATCTTTTTAGGGTATCTTCCTAACACATTAAGATACTTAGAAAAAATTATTTTGGGTCAAGAAAGATCGATTAAGGTTCTGATTCATTAATTTTAAAATGGGCTTACTATTCTAAAATTTGGGACAGAGAGTTGCTTGTTTTGAAATCATAGGACCAAACCATCATAGACATAGAATTTCATCAAAACAAAAATCACAGAGGTACTTAAATGGGTTATGAACATCCTCTAATTGGTCTCATCCAATTCCAATGAACCATGATTTTATAAAAAATCTTTGGCCATAGTTGGTTTATGGATTCACTGCACCTTTGTTAAATTGATGTTCATATTTCGAATCCAACTTGATGCATGATTCTAGAGAGAACTAGGATCAAGTATGATTATGATCACTGGCATAAATAATGAAATATGAAGATGTTCATGGATTTAGCCTTAATGGATTTCCATCATAGATCTCATAACAAGAAAATCCTAAGGCCTTACTTAATCTCAAGAATTTTGAATATAAACTATGAAAATCTATATCTAATTCCTCTCTCAAACATATGATCCTTGAGGGATATAGAGTCATGACATCCTAATCTCCTCTCAAATTAATGGTCCTTGGAGACTAAATGGGATGCAAATCTACATAAACCTCTATGGAATATAGCATGAACCCCCTAAGATTCTTAGTGAGGAGATTCAAATCATGAGCTAAGACTTGAACTCAACCAACTATGTGTAGACATGACCATGATTTACTTTAATCTCCATATGGATCATAGGATCATAGGAAACTAAAGAATCAAACTCAAAGAGACTCAATAAGATATATAAAATCTCATATATCTTAAGAGGAAAATAGAAATGAAGAATCAAAGTTTACTTAGAGAAATTGGAACACAAATTCTTCAAAACCAAACTTATTTTAAACCCAAGGCACCAATTAGATCCAAATTAATGAAATACTATGAGATTCAATCACAAATTCTAAGTGGTGTGTGATGAAATGAGGTAGGAAGAGAGGTTTTGAAAATGTGTAAAAGTCCTAGAGCTATAAACTTGTGATTGAATTTGCCTAATTCTACAAAGGATTGAGAGTTTACCTCTATGACCCCAAAGATTTCTTCCATCTCCTGTGAAGTTCTTCCAAAAATCTTCAATTTTTTCTCCAATTCTTCAAGTTCTTCAAGAAAACTCTCTTTTTCTCTCTCTCAATCATCCGTATTGTATGTATATAAGCCTTCATATATCAATTTGATTCAAAAGTCAAATGGGGATACTAAAAATAGAGATGAAGGTCTGTTTATATAGACCAATATTGCAAGGTTAAATGGGTAAATTCGAGTGAAAACCCATGTGCAAAGCTTTCTTCTAGAACATGTGAGAAGTGCAGTCTGTTATAGCGTGCGGCACTCGACGACTTGCCTGTGGCACTCACTGAGTGCCGGGCGGCACTCAGTGAATGCCGACGCGGCATTCAGCGAGTGCCGCCGGCTTCGCCGTGTGCCGTGGCTAACGGAATTCCTGCCTTCTTTTTAATTTTCAAAATATATGTTAACAAGAACTTAATTTTTGGTAAATTACATTTAAATACTTATATTTGTAATATATTTCATCAAGAATACATGTATAGGATGTACTTTAATGTGTTATTTCTTTTCTTTTCTTTTTTTTTCTTTTCTTTTCTTTTCAAAAAATTCTTTTTTCCAACATTCCTTTTCATTTTATCCTTTTCTTTTCTTTTCTCCTTTCTATTACTCATTTCAAAACTCTCTTTCATATCTTATTTCTCAAGACGGATCCCAGACTGATTTTCTCATATTTTCTTCAACATTCGGGTTTCTCCCGAATACCCAATTTCTCCTTCTTTTATTTTGAATTTTGAAATTTTATTTGAAGAATCTTTGAAGGATTTGAATTTTTTGAAAAATCTCCGAATTTCACCGGTCATCGCCATCATCGGTATTAAGAGGTGACCAATCCCTGGATTTGACGTTTGGTCAAAATCAGGGTGTCTACACCAGGCGGCCCGGACTATCTAAGAGGAAGAGGCCTCCCAATTAGTTCATCCACGACCCGACCAACAAGTCGGGACGACCGCGCAGGCACTGCTCATCACAGGGGCAGCTCACTCAGGCTCCAAGCGTGATCCAGAATGTCCCAAACAATCTCCTATCTCAGTTTGAAGACTAATGGAAAGTACAAATTGTTTCCTAATCCAATTAGGAAACCCCCTCGATGGATGCCAATCAATCCCAAATCAGATTGTATTACTTAATCTGTTTAATTTCTTTGTATGAGTAGGTCTCTTGCATCTATAAAAGAGACCACTCACCCCCATAGAAAGGAACCGACCTTTCAGTCTACATAGCATCTCTATAGGGATCATTACCATGCCCGACCGACCTACGGTAGCTTCAAACTATTATTGGTTCACCACAGGTCACCGTCCTTTTACAATATAGTGAACGTGCTCAGACACACACATGAACATAGGTTCCTTCATTAACAGGGCTTAACCACATACAAAAAACTGGCCTCACTATCTCTCTCTCTCTCTCCTTATTCTGCTCTATTTGTCTTTAACCAAATTTAGGCATCATCAATGACAAAGAAAAGCTTAATCACATAATGGAATTGAAGATGACGAGTAAGTACGATTGCATTTCAAGATCGAAATTAATTTTCATATATTCATTTCCATCTAAACTAACAACACACTTGTTGAATTTTTAGCGACGAGGCACTGATCTAGAGTAGAGCAAAAGCTTTTGAATACATCAGCCTTGAGGACTTGTTAGCATTGCAAGATGATGATCAAGTGACCAATAATGTAAAATACAGTACCTCCTATTCAACATAAATTATGTAACAGATAATATTATCTATTAGACAGATAATATTGTCTATCAAATGGACAGATAATATTATCTGTAATAATTAACTACTTCACAGATACAAATACTGAAATGCCAAGAACATCTGACTCTAGATAATTGATGTATCTGCGAAAATGTTAATGAACGATCAAGAACAACTCACACCATTGGATGCTACAATAAAAGGCAAACACTTCTTTTTCTCTAGCATGGGCATGGTAAGCAACAAATGCAATTTTGAAAAGCAATGAACACATACATCTTATTAGCAAAATATATCATTCAAGTGCATGCTATAACTGAAGAAAAAAACCGTTTAAATTAAAAGTTTAAACGCGCAGCGGAAAAGTCAAGTTATGAAACTTTATTGGCATGCCAGAATCTACTACCCGTCAATTCTATAGATGCGTACTAACTTCACTGAGGAAACAAGTATATACCTTTGTGTCTTGAACCCAATTATGAAATCTTCAACTTCCAGCGGCCTCCACTAGATGGCCTGCACTCTTATGACTCCTATGGATGCTCGCAGGAAGGACTAGGGTAGGTGGGAACCCTAATGGAGAGGATTGGGAGGGTTTAGGAAAACCAAAACAGTTTCTGCAGCTTCTACGTATAAAAACGATGATTAAAACATTCAGTACGCAGTTGCCCTATTTATAGATTCCCAGAACCGATCTAATCTTTGAGCGATCGAAGTGTATTCGATCGATCGAACCTTCGATTGATTGAACAACCCTCGAGCGATCGAACCTGCCTAGACTTCAATCGATCGAAACACCTTCAATCGATCAAACCTGCCTTGACATGATCCTCATGTGTCCTTCCAAGCTTCCTAGCGAAGCTAAGAGTGGGACCTCCTAGACACTTTATTGTTGGCTCAGACCAGTTTGTTAATCACTGTGACCAAACTCTTTGATCAGCAAACTAACTAACTGGTCAGTTAACATTTACTCCACCATAAAATGATAACTGAACTCCAACACAAAAGAACATATCCGAAGCGATAACTAGACTTGTATGTTGTACTAATGTCCCTCTACCTTCAGCATTCGTAATTATAATCTGGTAGTCAGATAGCTGTTACTGTCAACCTGAATCATGATTACTTCTTGTATTCCTTGAGTCCCATTCACCTCTCATGATTACCAAACATGTTGATAACTCTTACCAACAAGACTGTAGTACTCAGTAATTGACTTGGTGACATTCTCAAGGGAATGCTTAGTCTGAAACAGAGGGTAGATTCTGTCTTGACAATATATGTTCACAACCCTATGAACATGACATGCCCAAGATACCCATGTGTTGATCTTCTGTACACCTCACTGGTTGGTAAGTCAAAGCAGCCATATCCACAGTCAGTGTTCATAATCATCGCAAGTTTGAGAACACGTACCTTATACAAGTTATGCGTTCCTATTCACTGTTTGACAGCATTAAGTGCCAATAGGAAAGCTCAGGTCCGTCAATGCACTATAAGCACTAGCATATTAACTAAGAGTGACACTCTAGTGATTGAGATTAGCCACTCCATCCAATGGTAGTTAGTTATGCTACAGTGTGTACCTGATGAGATATACAGCCTCATCATCCACTATGACATGCTTTAAGTATCAAAGAATAGTAATTCACATCTCACTTGTATGTATCTCATACACACACGAATTACCTACAATGATACTTAAGGATTGATAATCATCTTATGAAAGAACATACATAATGAAATGTAAAACTGATATCCATATATTAAAATGCTAATGTCATACACAAAGTAATGGTTTGAAGGCATAAACCCAATAAACTCCCACTTGCACTCACAACCATGCGGGATTACATCTGAGACCTAGACTATCTAGATGACGATCAAAGACATTCTGTGGCAAGGCCTTTGTAAATGGATCAGCAAGATTGTCGACGGTGGAAATCTTAGTGACAGTCACATCTCCACGTTGAATAATATCTCGGATAAGATGATATTTCCACTCTACGTGCTTTCCCTTTCCGTGGTTCCTTGGCTCCTTGGACTGAGCCACTGCCCCACTATTATCACAATATAGCATAATAGGTGACAGCGACGCTGGTACCACCTCGAGCTCCATAAGGAACTTCTTGAGCAAAACAGCTTCCTTTGAGGCATCACAAGCAGCCACATACTCAGCTTTTGTAGTTGAGTCTGCAATGCATTTCTGCTTAATGCTCCTCCAACTAACAGCACTACCTCCCAAGGCAAAGAGATGATCGGACGTCGACTTCCTCGAGTCTTTATCTGACATAAAGTCTGAGTCAGTGTATCCTACTAGAATTAACTCACTACCACCGTACATAAGCATGTAATATTTAGTTCTTCTCAAGTACTTAAGAATGTGCTTAACGGCTGTCCAGTGCTCTGGACCTGGATTCGACTGATACCTGCTAACCATGCCAACGGCAAAATAGATATCTGAACTAGTGCATAACATCGCGTACATGAGACTTCCCACTACTGAGGCGTAGGGAAATGCGATTCCTCTCGTCCTGTGTCTTAGGACACTGTTCCTTAGAGAACGCTAGATCATGCCTGAAAGGTAACAAACCTTTCTTCGAATTATCCATTGAAAACCTAGTTAACACCTTATCGGTATAACCAGCTTAAGATAATCCCATTATCTTTCGCTTGTGATCCAGAAAGAGCTTTATCCCAAGAATATAGCTCGCCTCTCCTAGATCCTTCATATCGAATGTACTAGCTAGCCAAACCTTGACTGTTGACAATACCGCTACATCATTTTCAATTAGTAGAATGTCGTCAACATAAAGCACAAGAAAAGCTACCACCTTCCCTTCACACTTCTTGTATGCACAAGGTTCATCTAGATTCTGTATGAAACCAAACGACTTGACGGCTCGATCAAATCAAATGTTGCAACTCCTGGATGCCTGCTTAAGCCCATAAATGGAATTTTGCATCTTGCATACCAAGTTACCTTTTCGACCAGCTATGAACCCTTCTGGTTGCTGCATATAGATGTCCTCCTCAAGATTGCCATTCAAGAATGCAGTCATGATGTCCATCTGCCAGATCTCATAATCTAGACATGCAGCAATGGATAAGAGTATTCTGATGGACGTGAGTATGGCTACCGGCGAGAAGGTTTCCTCATAATCAATGCCCTCCCTCTGAGTATAACCTTTTGCTACAAGCCTAGCCTTAAACGTCTCAACCATTCAATCAGATCCTCTTTTCCTCTTGTAGACCCACTTGCAACTAATGGGTTTAATATTGGCTGGAAGTTCTACATGATCCCAGACCTGATTAGAATCCATAGATTCCAATTCAGCCTTCATATCTTTAACCCAATGAACTGAATGAACATCAGCCATTGCCTCTTCGTATGTGGCATGATCAGATTCAGATTCCATGGAGACAGCTTCAAAAACTTCTCCTAAGAACATGTATCTATCAGGTTGACTGATAATTCTCCCACTACGATGAGGTACTGGTACGAAAATGGGTGAAGAAGTGGTGTTTTCTTGATTTACATCGTTATTAATTGTGGGTTGGACTTAGGGCTTTCCTTCTATCTCTCTAAGATCTATCCTTCCCTTAGGTTTATGGTTCATGATATAATCATCTTCCAAGAAAATAGCATTTGTACCAACAAACACTTTCTGTTCTCTTGGATCATAAAAATACCATCCATAAGTACCCTTTGGATACCCTACGAAGTAATATACCTCTGATCTAGAATCCAACTTGCTCATCTTTCATTTCAGCTCATGTGCCGGACACCGCCATATCCGGAGATGTTGCAAAGAAGGCTTGCGCCCAATCCACATCTCTCGTGGTGTCCTGGGAATACATTTTTTTGGTACTAGATTTAGTATGTATGCAACAATTTCCAAAGCATAACCCCAAAGGAACAATGGCAACTCAGAATTACTCATCATCGACCTAGTCATGTCTAAAAGAGTCCGATTTCTTCTCTCCGCTACACCGTTCTGCTGAGGCATACCAGGTGTAGTCAACTATGACAGAATCCCATTTTGTATGAGGTGATGAATAAACTCATTAGAGAGGTACTCGCCACCTCGATCAGATCGAATGGCCTAGATATGTGTGCCCAATTGCTTCTCCACTTGAGCCCTAAACTCTTTGTGTTAGGGATATATACTAAAAGCCATGCTTTATGTAGTCGATTTATTATTCATTTAATAAAATTAGTTAATCCATTTTTTTATGAGAATCTATGTGGGCAATGTTTGTATTATATTATTTATTTAATATTATGCATGTGTGTCTCTCATTCTATATAGTAGGTGGTTTGGTGTGTAGAGTTCGGCTTACACACTGAAGATCAGGCCATCAGATATTATAGAATGTAAGATTTTGGTTTACAGTCTTAGATGGGATTGAACACACCATCGGTAGGACTGCAGCATGGTGTTGTAGTAGGTTTGTCTTGACAACGGAAAACGGTATAGTTTCAACTCACTATGCTGGTACACTTTGTGTATTAAACGGGACTGACTTGGGGTAATTATCTTTATACTGACTTATAAGATAATTAATACCTCATGGCTATTATGAGTGCTTATGCTCTAAATCCTAAGTTAATTTATAGACACGTACATTTAATATTTACACTTTGATCCCTAAAAGGGTGAGATCCTTAAATGGGTCAATATCTCATTGGATTGGGTGGCAATATTAATTGTGTGGTGGATATTAATTAATGATGGAATCCATGTCTCAATTTTGGGATTGATGATATCCCCTTGAGAAAGCTTATAAGTTTTGATTATGTCAAACCCTACAGGTGGATTTTGTATCCGACATATCAGATAAGTTAAGCAGAGGATCTCAAGGAATTTTAAGAAATTAATTAAATATGATTGTCAGTAATTATATTTAATTAATGGATATCTGTAATCTTAACATGGGGAGATATTAAGCATTTAATAACATGGAGCTCGAAATATATTTTTGAGATAAGGGTAGGAGTGCAATTATAATTCTTTAGTGGTATGAATTATAATTTATGGAAATAGGAATCTGATTCAGTTCGAATTAGGGTTTCCTAATTCCATAAGGAAGCCTATTCCTTATTGTCTTCTTATGGTCCCTATCGTAGCCTATATATATGCTGCTTTGGCTCTCTTCTCAGTTTGCGTTTTTCTACATAGAGAATTATAACTCGGAATAGAAAAGAGACCGTAAAAGAGGGAGAGCAGAAAACAGAAAGGATTTCGAAAGAGCCCACACTCAGTTCGATATTCTGGCAGCAAAGGAATACGGTAGAAGATCGTGAGCTGTCATCAAGCCCGTGTTCTCGATTCATCTACTACACCAATTCCTTTTAGCAGTTTAAGGTAACTCTAGTTCCGCCCTTGGAAGGTTATTGTAGTTTTCACGTAATTTTTTTTTGTAGTACCAACTTATACGCACTATCAACGAATTCTGGGAACACAGTTTCCTAATAGTGGTATCAGAGCCAGGTTGATTCTACGTATAGGTTGGAAGCAACCATGTTGTCCAATAAAACAGATCTTATGCGTGCATTGATGGATGGATAGAACGTAGATCTGTGCTAACCCTTGTTTTGCAGCGTTCTTATTCCACTATTATCATCGCTGGTTTTGTGTTATTGGATCCCACGATGGGTTTATTCGTGGTTAATATTGCTGTTTTGATATAGCATGTGAACTCCTTTAAGGAGGCATAGGATTTGTATGTATTGTATCCCAAGCTTGATTGATGCGTGGTTAATTTACTGCAAATATATAGAATGTGAACTCCTTCACGGAGGCATAGGGTTTATGTAATATATCTCAAGTAAATCCGTGAAGATGGTTCGTGAGAGCAGTTTTATAAGCAGTTTTCGAAAGCGATCTAGAAGCAGTTTCAGGAGGCAGTTTCAGAAGACTGTTTTAGAAAATAGTTCTGGAAGGCAGTTGCTGATGGTAGATCGGATTTAGCTTCCGGGGCGCTGCCCTGGAAACCCCGCGAGCTGACCGGGCGGCTCGACCCCCATTGCGTAGTGGCGACATAGAGCTAATCGGGTTCAATGAAGATTTCTTCACAAGAGTTGTAGCTTGACCATAATAGTGGGATTCATATTTTATTGTGGTTTCCTTATTTATGTGTGATTGAATGATTATTATTGTTTCATGTTTAATGAATAGGACAATATGGATAATTATTCCTAGACCTATTTCAGATGTCTAGCTGCATGTTTAATTTATATTAATTTAAAATGATGGACAACTACATGTGTATTTATAAATAAAACTAATTCCACAATTTGAAAACATAATTAAGTACTTATTTTCTAAAATCATGAGAATAGAATAATTTTATTATCTACACATATGGGTTTCACTAGTAAGGATGAATTAATCCTTATCAAGTATTCTATTATTTTTTATTAATTAAATTAAAAGTTTTTCTAAAAAATTATAACCCTCAATTTTTTTTTTAAAATTCTAAGTGGGAGAGGGAATTTATCAAGTATAAATCCCATGGTCTCCATCACTGGTTTGTAGATGATATGATTAATTTTGTGTGATGGCTCTAGTGTCATCCTCCCTATCGGATGTAGTTGATCATGGAATCATCAGTACAAACTTCTTTAAAAGAATGTTTTGGGTGATTGTTGGTGTGGGTCACCTCTCCATCAGAGGTGTTCCTCATGAACTCTTGACCTAGAATTAAGTGATGGTATACACTTAGCTATAAATAATAATATCCTCTCCATCTGAGTCACTGTTATTATTTATAGGACCAAAGCAAGTCAGCAGTTTAATTTTATTAGGCAAAGTACATTGCCTGGATAGTAAAATTAAAAGGCAATTGTCTATCTGAACAAATGATGGATAGTATATGGCTTCCCATCGAGTCATACTATTCGCGGTATATCAGGTTGCTGGCGGATTCCTTTCAAATATGGTAGAGGGAACCAATATTTTCAACTCGAATCCATAGTAATTTTTGCCCAAACGTAATTATTTATGTTATGTGATTCTTAGGCTTTTAAATGGGTACTTTCAATCCACTTACTGTTATACTTAAAAAAACAAACTTACTGGACCAAACTATATAGACTGGAAAAGGAATTTGGATATTGTGTTAACTGCTGAAGAGTACAAGTTTGTGCTTACTCAAGAATGTCCTAAGCAACCTGGTGAGGGGGCAACCGCTGAAGAAACCCAGGCTCACAAGAAATGGGTCAAGGCTGATGAGATGGCGCAGTGTTACATTTTGGCATCCATGTCAAATGTGCTGCAACATCAGCATCAGTCAATGGCCAGCACCTATGACATGATGCAGAGCATCCGAGAGATGTTCGAGGATCAGAGTCGTGCTGCTAGGCAGGTTGCCATGAAAGACTTGATGAACACAACCATGGCTCAGGGGACGCCTGTAAGGGATCATGTTCTTAAGATGATATCTCTTCTTAATGAACTAGAGATCCTTGGAGCTACAATAGACGGGGAAACCCAGGTCGATATCGTACTCTAGTCACTGCCAGAGTCTTTTAAGCAATTCTGCCTCAATTACAACATGAATAAATTTAAATATACCTTGGCGGAGCTACTTAAAGAACTCCAGGGAGCTGAGGGTCTCAACAGAAAGTTAGGGAGTGCTCTTGTGTTTGAGAAAGGTTTTGCTTCAAAGCCGAAAGGCAAGAAGAAAATGAAAAAGGCTCAAAAGAAGGCCGCGGGTCCTCCGCCAATCCAAAGGCCACGAGGACAACCGGGAAAGCCTAAAGGCAAATGTTTTGTTTGCAAGCAGCCAGAACACTGGAAGAAGTAATGTCCAGTTTATCTCGCCAGACAGAACAATCAAGGTAAATCTCATTTACTAGTTGTTGAATCGTGTTTAGCGGTCTGATCTACCAATACCTGGTGTGTAGATACGGGAGCCACTGATCATGTATGCAATTCTTTGTAGGGGTTCCAGGGAACCAGGCAGCTCAGTGATGGAGAGATTTATCTATATATAGGAAATGCTACGAGAGTAGCAGCAGTTGCAGTAGGAGATCTACATCTTAGTTTGGGTAGAGATAGGAATTTAATATTAAGAAATTGCTTTTATGTAGCTTCTATTAGAAGGAATTTAGTTTCAGTTTCTAGTTTAGTAAAGAATGGATATTTAGTTCATTTTAATAAAGTAGTAGTTATTAAAGAAAATAAACGTTTTATTTGTTCTGGTCAATTGGTGGATGATCTTTATATTATAAATCCTATCTCTCCTATACTGCAACTTAAAGAATTGAATAACACAAATAGTTTTCCATTTAAGAGAAAAGAACCTTCGAGGATGAACCAAACGCATCTTTGGCACTTACGCCTTGGTCATATTAATTTGAAAAGGATTTAAAGACTGGTTCAAAATGGGCCATTAGGCTCATTGGAAGTGGAGGCACTTCCAGTTTGTGAATCCTGCTTGGAAGGTAAAATGACCAAGAGGCCATTCTCGGCCAAGGGCTATAGAGCAAAAGAGCCGTTGGAACTGGTTCACTCTGATTTGTGTGGTCCTATGACTGCCCAAGCAAGAGGGGGATTTGAGTACTTTTTCACTTTCATCGATGATTACTCAAGGTATGGGTACATTTATTTGATGCGGCGTAAGTCTGAATGCTTTGAGAAATTCAAAGACTTCAAGGCTGAAACGGAGAAGCGTCTAGGTAAATGTATCAAGACACTACGATCTGATCATGGTGGAGAGTACCTCTTGGGAGAGTTTAGGGAATACTTATTAGAGCAAGGGATTACATCCCAATTGTCTGCACCCCGTATGCCTCAGCAGAACGGTGTAGCAGAAAGAAGGAACAGGACTCTCATGGACATGGTAAGATCGATGATGAGTTACTCGGATTTACCAATTTCCTTTTGGGGACACGCATTAGAGACAGCTGCATACATTCTAAAATTGGTACCATCTAAGTCAGTACCTACTACTCCCACGGAATTGTGGACTGGGCGAAAGCCTAGTCTGCGGCATGTTCGGATCTGGGGTAGTCCAGCAAATGTGCTGAAAGGGAACGCAGAAAAGTTGGAATCAAGAACAGAAGTATGTTTCTTTGTTGGGTATCCAAGAGGAACTAAAGGTGGTCTGTTTTATAGTCCTAAGGATCAGAAGGTTATTGTTAGCACCAATGCCACATTCTTAGAAGAGAACTATGCTATGGACCACAAGCCCAGAAGTCGTATTGTTCTAGAGGAAATGAGAGGAGAGACACCGAGACATACTTCTTCGATACCAACGGTACAAGAAGAAACACCACAAGAAAGAGTTATCGATATTCCATTACCATGTCGTAGTGGGAGGATTATCGAAACTCATGTAGATCCCGAACCAACCATTAACGCGCAGGTTCCTGAACCAGTACAACGTGTAGATAATGGTGTATTAGGTTCAGAATCTTCACAATGAAATATCAATGATACACAGACACGGGTTGTGCCTCATCATAGTGGGAGGGTTATTATTCAACCTGACCGGTATATGTTCTTGGGAGAGTCTTATGACCGGGTCCCTGATGAACAAGGTACCGACCCCTGTAACTACAATGAAGCACTCCAAGATAAAGATGCAGATCTTTGGCAAAAGTCTATGAAATCTGAAATGGAGTTTATGTACTCCAATCAAGTCTGGGATCTTGTAGAACCACCCAATGAAATAAAACCAATTGGATGTAAGTGGATCTATAAGAAGAAGAGAGGAGCAGACGGTAAGGTGGAAACCTTTAAAACAAGGCTTGTTGCGAAAGGGTTCACTCAAAAAGAAGGAATCGATTATGAGGAAACCTTTTCGCCGGTGGCCATGCTGAAGTCTATCTGGATTCTCTTATCCATTGCTGCACATTTCGATTATGAAATTTGGCAAATGGATGTCAAGACAGCATTTCTAAATGGGAATCTTGACGAGTGCATCTATATGATGCAACCAGACGGGTTCATTACGAAGGGCCAAGAACACTGATTGGTATATCTTGACGAGTGCATCTAGGTCTTGGAATATCCGCTTTGATCAAGCAATCAAGTCTTTTGGTTTTGATCAATGTGTGGATGAATCTTGTGTGTACAAGAAACATGATGGAAGAATGGTGGTGTTCTTAGTACTGTATGTGGATGATATCTTGCTAATCGGAAATGATGTGGGGTTATTATCTTCTGTAAGGGTATGGTTATCAAGTCAATTCGATATGAAGGACTTGGGAGAAGCCGGTCACATCCTAGGGATCAAGCTTATGCGAGATCGCAAGAATAGGAAGTTGGGCTTGTCACAAGGCACTTATATTGACAATATTCTTGCAAGGTTTAGCATGCAAGATTCCAAGAAGGGATTCCTTCCCTTGAGACACGGAATTACTCTATCTAAGGATCAGTGTCCTAAGACACTTGATGAGGCAGAGAAGATGAAGGCAGTTCCTTATGCCTCGGCAGTAGGAAGCCTAATGTATGCTATGCTATGTACTAGACCTGACATCTGCTTTTCTATTGGCATGGTTAGTAGATATCAGTCTAATCCAGGGCAAGAACATTGGACTGCGGTGAAAAATATTCTCAAGTACCTGAAAAGGACTTGAGACTATATGTTAGTTTATCAAGCAGACAGTCTTGTACCCATTGGGTACACAGATTCTGATTTCATGTCAGATAGGGATTCCAAAAAGTCTACCTCAGGATATGTGTTTACCCTAGGAGGTGGAGCCATTAGTTGGAGGAGTATCAAGCAGTCATGTATTGCTGATTCTACCATGGAAGCCGAATATGTGGCTGCTTCGGAAGCCGCTAAGGAGGTCGTTTGGCTCAGAAACTTCCTTATGGATCTAAGAGTAGTACCTGCGGTACAATCGGCTATTATCTTTTATTGCGATAATAGCAGAGCGGTTGCTAACTCAAAGGAACTAAGGGCCCATAAGAAGGGAAAACACATTGAGCGTAAGTATCACCTGATACGAGAGATCGTGCAAAGAGGTGATGTTGAAGTGACCAAGATAGCATCAGCAAATAACCTGACAGATCCTTTCACCAAGAGCTTACCGGCCAAGACTTTTGACAGTCATGTAGAAGGGATAGGAGTGAGGTGTGTCGTATCATGGCTTTGAGTCTAAGTCGGAGATTGTTAGAGATATATACTAAAAGCCATGCTTTATGTAGTCGATTTATTATTCATTTAATAAAATCAGTTAATCCATTTTTTATGAGAATCTGTGTGTGCAATGTTTGTATTATGTTATTTATTTAATATTATGCATGTGTGTCTCTCATTCTATATAGTAGGTGGTTTGGTGTGTAGAGTTCGGCTTACACACGAAAGATCAGGCCATCAGATATTATAGAATGTACGATTTTGGTTTACAGTCTTAGATGGGATTGGACACACCATCGGTAAGACTGCAGCATGGTGTTGTAGTAGGTTTGTCGTGACTACGGAAAATGGTATAGTTTCAACTCACTATGCTGGTACACTTTGTGTATTAAACGGGACTGACTTGGGGTAATTATCTTTATACTGACTTATAAAATAATTAATACCTCATGGCTATTATGAGTGCTTATGCTCTAAATCCTAAGTTAATTTGTAGAGACGTACATTTAATATTTACACTTTGATCCCTAAAAGGGTGAGATCCTTAAATGGGTCAATATCTCATTGGATTGGGTGGCAATATTAATTGTGTGGTGGATATTAATTAATGATGGAATCCATGTCTCAATTTTGGGATTGATGATATCCCCTTGAGAAAGCTTATAAGTTTTGATTATGTCAAACCCTACAGGTGGATTTTGTATCCGACATATCAGATAAGTTAAGCAGAGGATCTCAAGGAATTTTAAGAAATTAATTAAATATGATTGTCAGTAATTATATTTAATTAATGGATATCTGTAATCTTAACATGGGGAGATATTAAGCATTTAATAACATGGAGCTCGAAATATATTTTTGAGATAAGGGTAGGAGTGCAATTATAATTCTTTAGTGGTATGAATTATAATTTATGGAAATAGGAATCTGATTCAGTTCGAATTAGGGTTTCCTAATTCCATAAGGAAGCCTATTCCTTATTGTCTTCTTATGGTCCCTATCGTAGCCTATATATATGCTGCTTTGGCTCTCTTCTCAGTTTGCGTTTTTCTACATAGAGAATTATAACTCGGAATAGAAAAGAGACCGTAAAAGAGGGAGAGCAGAAAACAGAAAGGATTTCGAAAGAGCCCACACTCAGTTCGATATTCTGGCAGCAAAGGAATACGGTAGAAGATCGTGAGCTGTCATCAAGCCCGTGTTCTCGATTCATCTACTACACCAATTCCTTTTAGCAGTTTAAGGTAACTCTAGTTCCGCCCTTGGAAGGTTATTGTAGTTTTCACGTAATTTTTTTTTGTAGTACCAACTTATACGCACTATCAACGAATTCTGGGAACGCAGTTTCCTAACACTTTGAACTTTTCAAAGGCTTCAAACTTATGTTGCATTAGGTACACATATCCATACCTAGAGTGGTCATCAATAATTGTTATGAAATACTCATAACCACCCCTTGCTCTAATATTTATTGGTCCACACACATCAGTATGAACTAATTCCAACAATGCATTGGTTCTATTACCCTTTGCAGGAAAGGACCCTTTGGTCATCTTACCATCTAAACAATTCTCGCAGACTTTCATTGGTTCGAGAACCAAATCACCTAAGATCCTTTCTTTGACTAGTCTGCCAATCCTATTTAGATTGATATGGCCAAGCCTCATGTGCCAAAGCCTTGTTGGATTAGTGGAAGGTTCCTTTCTTTTAGATGGTACAATTACCATTGAGTTATTAAGTTCCATACAAGAGTCTTTAGAGATATTGGGAGTAATCACATACAAGCCATTAGTTTTAACACCAGAACATATAAAAGAACTATTTCTTTTAATAACAACTTCTGTTCCAAAGTGAAAAGAATAGTCATTATTCGATAAATTTGAAACTGAAATTAAATTACGTCTCCTCAAAGGAACGTAAAGAACATCTTATAAAACTAGTGTCTTATTGTCCAAAAACTCTAAAACTACTACTCCTATAGCAACTGCAGAAACGGTTATGCTAGAACCTAGAGTCAGCACGATTTGCCCATCACTGCATTTCCTGGTTGATCTGAACCCCTGCAACGAATTACAAATATGGTTAGTCGCACCAGAATCAATGCACCAAGTGTTTGAAGTATCCGTTATAAAACTTACTTCAATCACATGTGACTCAATCATACCTTGAACTCTTGTAGCTAAAAATTCTAAACAGTTCCTCTTCCAATGGCCCTTCTTACCGCATTGGAAATACTTTCCTTTGCCTTCGCCACCCACCTTCCCTTTGCCCTTACCTTTTCTTTTAGATTTTGCAATCTTGGGAACCGGTCCAACATTTGAACCACCAGTGCCAGCTTTCTTCTTCCCCTTTCCTTTCGGCATAGATCGAGAAGAGGCAGTGCTTTTCTCAACATTCAGAACGTTGACCCCAGGTTTGATCATTTAAAAATCCATTTTATTCATATTATAGTTTAGTTTAAATTAAGCGAATGACGGTGACAGCGTGTTGAGGATCATATCAACTTGGGTCTGTGCATCGATGTCGGCACCTAGGGTCTCCAGCTCATTCAAATAACCAATCATTTTTAAAACATGTTCTTTGACTGGAGTCCCATCCGACATCTTAGCACTCATTATCTTCTGCATAGCTACCTGTCTAGCAGGCCTGCCATGCTCCCCAAACATCTTCTTCACGGATTCGATAATGCCACTGGCAAAATTGTTCGACTGGAATTGGTGTTGCAACACACCAGCCATTGAGGCCAGAATGTTGCAATGAGCCATTCCATTCGACTTCTTCCATTTATCGAACTCGCGTCTGGTAGCTACCGAAGCGTTTGCCGCAGGTTCTTCGGGACATGGGGTGGTGAAGACATATAAGTGATCCTCCGCAGTTAATACGATGTCAAGGTTTCGTTTCCATTCAGTGTAGTTATTTCCAGTTAACTTGTTTTGAGTGAGTTTGGTGGCAATTGGACTAAATGCAGATCCAGACATTATGATTACTGAAAATCAAACAAACAAAATAAATATGGATATCAGAATTTGACAGATTAAAATAAAAGAATCCTTTGAAAACTCTTATTTTAAAACAAAGTCGCCGGAATATCGAAACGATATAATAAAGCCTTCGTGTGTTGGTCAACATTCGATCTTTCAATTAATCATGACTTGTCTGCTATACAACTCTTGCAAAACAAGTTATGACTCCTGATCCCTTTTGATATCTAAGTTTCTGAATAATCCCCGTGTGGGATCCCATATCCATAGCTTAGTTAGTGTGTACCATTAACTAGGATTCAATCACAACTGTCTCAAGTAGCGCCTCCGTGTGGTGGTCACCCTCTAACACGTCTGATTGATTCGATCAAAGGAAGTTCACATCTTGTAACCAATGAGTAATGCACTCTCCGTTTGGAATGATCACCCCTGGCAAGGTGACACAGAATGCACTACCCATCTTACAGTGAACCGTTAATGGAAGATCGTGGGTGTTTATAAATAAGACCCTCTCCCACTAGATTTAATGAGAAAAGGATTTTTGCTTCTAAAAAGGTGTTTCCACACGTTACCCTTAAACATCTAATGTTTACTAATGCGTTGAAAACGATTTTTGAATTTTATTTTAGAAAACTTGTTTTACGTGCATGCGAGTAGTAACAATATAATTAAATGCCAATCACAAAACAAGCACATAAAACAAAAAATTAAAATGAAATATAGGCATTCAAACAATGCCTCTATCTCCCATGGCTCTATCTCCATAGAACCACCTCATGGTTTGATCGCCTCCAGCTCTATCTTCATGGACAACGGCTCCTTGCTCCATCTTCATGGATTTTCTAATTCTATTACATTGAACCTATGCTTCTTTCGAAGCTTACAATTAATCTAGAAAAAAAATAATATAAAAGGCTAGGGAAACCGGTGCGACTTTCCTATTTGTAGGATTGAAGTCGTACCGCCCTTTACACATGCCTTAAAACCAAACCAATAAAATAAACATGCACCAATCTCAAAACATTCAAATACCAATATTTAAATAGATCTTGGTGCCATGGGAGATAGCGGACTAAATTACTGCAAAAAGGTTAGTCGTACAAGCATCCACGTATATATAACAATTGGAACCGCTAACTGATTCACACAGTTCATAAACTCTTTATATACTGAATTAGGACTTAAAACAGCATCTAACTTCACTGTCAGAGTTCGATTGATCGAAGACCGTTCGATCGCTCGAACCTTCGACTGATTGAACATTGTTCAATTGCTTGAACTTTCTATTTCACAGAATGATTTAGAAAATTTTACAGAATAATTTAAAATTAAAGCATATAATTTTTAAAACATTTAAAACTATGAAAAGAACAACCTGACAGAGAATCTGTCTCGATCGATAGAATGCCATTCGATTGATCGAACATATCCAATGTTCGATTGATCGAAACCCGTTCGATCGCTTGAGCATAGAGCATCTTCGATCGATCAAACCTACTTCGATCGATCGAATCCAACATTCATCCAATGCAATCACAGATTTGTATTCTACTGCAATAACTCTACAGAAATAGATCTGTGACGATGCAGTTTTGAAAACAGTCCTAAAATCTACATGCAAATCAAAACTAGTGTTCCAAAACGCATATATAGATCCAAACGAGCGTGGCTCTGATACTAATTGATAAAAAAACCATTAAAATTTAAAGTTTAAACGCTCAGCAAAAAAGTCAAGTTATGAAACTTTATTGGCATGCCGGAATGAACTACCCGTCAATTCTATAGATGCGTACTAACTTCACTGAGGGAACAAGTAGTTTATCTTTGTGTCTTGAACCCAATTCTGAAATCTTCAATTTCCAACGGCCTCCACTAGATGGCCTTCACTCTTATGACTCCTATGGATGCTCGCAGGAAGGACTAGGGTAGGTGGGAACCCTAATGGAGAGGATTGGGAAGGTTTAAGAAAACCAAAACAGTTTCTGCAGCTTCTACGTATAAAAACGATGATTAAAACATTCAGTACGCAGCTACCCTATTTATAGATTCCCAGAACAAACCTAATCTTCGAACGATCGAAGTGTATTCGATCGATCGAACCTTCGATTGATCGAACAACCCTCGAACGATCGAACCTGCCAAGACTTCAATCGATCAAAACTCCTTCGATCGATCGAACCTGCCTTGACATGATCCTCATGTGTCCTTCTAAGCTTCCTAGTGAAGCTAAGAGTGGGACCACCTAGGCTCTTTATTGTTGGCTCAGACCAATTTGTTAATCACCGTGACCAAACTCTTTGATCAGCAAACTAACTAACTGGTCAGTTAACGTTTACTCCACTATAAAATGATAACCAAGCTCCAACGCAAAAGAACATATCCGAATCAATAACTAGACTTGTGTGTTGTACTAATGTCCCTCTACCTTCAGCATTCGTAATCATATTCGATCAGGTAGTCGGATAACTGTTGCTGTCAACCTGAATCATGATTACTTCTTGTATTCCTTGAGTCCCATTCACCTCTCATCATCACCAAACATGTTGATAACTCTTATCAACAAGACTGCAGTACTCAGTAATTGACTTGGTAACATTCTCAAGGGAATGCTTACTCTAAAACAGAAGGTAGATTCTGTCTTGACAATATATGTTCACAATCCTATGAACATGACATGCCCAAGATACCCAGGTGTTGATCTTCTGTACACCTCACTGATTGGTAAGTCAAAGCAGCCATATCCACAGTCAGTGTTCATAATCGTCGCAAAATTGAGAACACGTACCTTGTACAAGTTATGAGTTCCTATTGACTATTTGACAGCATTAAGTGTCAATAGGAAAGCTCAGGCCCGTCAATGCACTATAAGCACTAGCATATTAACTAAGAGTGACACTCTAGTGATTGAGATTAGGCACTCCATCCAATGGTAGTTAGTTATGCTACAGTGTGTACCTGATGAGATATCCAGCCTCATCATCCACTATGACATGCTTTAAGTATCAAAGAATAGTAATTCACATCTCACTTGTCTGTATCTCATACACACACGAATTACCTACTATGATACTTAAGGATTGATAATCATCTCATGAAAGAACATACAGAATGAAATGTAAAACTGATATCCATATATTAAAATGCTAATGTCATACATAAAGTAATGGTTTGAGGGCATAAACCCAACAAACTTCCACTTGCACTCACAACCATATGGGATTACATCTGAGACCCAGACTATCTAGATGACAATCAAAGACATTATGTGTCAAGGCCTTTGTAAATGGATCAGCAAGATTGTCGACGGTGGCAATCTTGGTGACACTCACATCTCCACGTTGAACAATATCTCGGATAAGATGATATTTCCACTCTACGTGCTTTCCCTTTCCATGGTTCCTTGGCTCCTTGGACTGAGCTACTGTCCCACTATTATCACAATAAAGCGTAATAGGTGACAGCGACGCTGGTACCACCTCGAACTCCATAAGGAACTTCTAACCCCAAACAGCTTCCTTTGCGGCTTCATAAGCAGCCACATACTCAGTTTCTGTAGTTGAGTCTGCAATGCATTTCTGCTTAATGCTCCTCCAACTAACAGCAGCACCTCCCAAGGTAAAGAGATGACCGGACGTCAAATTCCTTGAGTCTTTATCTGACATAAAGTCTAAGTCAGTGTATCCTACTGGAATTAACTCACTACCACCGTACATAAGCATGTAATTTATAGTTCTTCTCAAGTACTTAAGAATGTGCTTAACGGTTGTCCAGTGCTCTGGACCTAGATTCGACTGATACCTGCTGACCATTCCAACGGCAAAACAGATATCTGGTCTAGTGCATAACATCGCGTACATGAGATTTCCCACTGCCAAGGCGTATGGAAATGCAATTCCTCTCGTCCTATGCCTTTGGACACTGTTCCTTAGAGAACGCTAAATCATGCCTGAAAGGTAACAATCCTTTCTTCGAATTATCCATTAAAAACCTAATTAACACCTTATCGATATAACCAGCTTGAGATAGTCCCATTATCTTTCGCTTGCCATCCCGAAAGAGCTTTATCCCAAGAATATAGCTCACCTCTCCTAGATCCTTCATATCGAATGTACTAGTTAGCCAAACCTTGACCGTTGACAATACCATTACATCATTTCCAATTGGTAGAATGTCGTAAACGTAAAGTACAAGAAAAGCCACCACCTTCCCTTCACACTTCTTGTATACACAAGGTTCATCCAGATTCTGTATGAAACCAAACGACTTGACGGCTCGATCAAATCGAATGTTCCAACTCCTAGATGCCTGCTTAAGCCCATAAATGGACTTTTGCAACTTGCATACCAAGTTACCTTTCTGACCAACTATGAACCCTTCTAGTTGCTGCATATAGATGTCCTCCTCAAGATTGCCATTCAAGAATGCAGTCTTGATGTCCATCTGCCAGATCTCATAATCTAGGCATGCAGTAATGGAAAAGAGTATTCTGCTGGACGTGAGCACAGCTACCGGCGAGAAGGTTTCCTCATAGTCAATGCCCTCCCTCTGAGTATAACCTTTTGCTATAAGCCTAGTCTTAAAGGTCTCAACCATTCCATCAGATCCTCTTTTCCTCTTGTAGACCCACTTACAACCTATGGGTTTAATATTGGCTGGAAGTTCTACAAGATCCCAGACCTGATTAGAATCCATAGATTCCAATTTAGCCTTCATAGCTTTAACCCAAGGAACTGAATCAACATCAGCCATTGCCTCTTCGTATGTGGCAAGATCAGATTCAGATTCCATGAAGACAACGTCAAAAACTTCTCCTCATAACATGTATCTATTAGGTTGACTGATAATCCTCCTACTATGACGAGTTATTGGTACGAAAATGGGTAAAGAAGTGGTGTTTTCTTGATTTACTTCGTTCTTAACTGCGGGTTGGACTTAGGGCTCTCCTTCTATCTCTCTAAGATCTATCCTTCCCTTAGGTTTATGGTTCATGATATAATCATATTCCAAGAAAACAGCATTTGTACCAACAAACACTTTCTGTTCTCTTGGATCATAAAAATACCATCCATAAGTACCCTTTGGATACCTTACGAAGTAACATACCTCTGATCCAGAATCCAACTTGCTCATCTTTCCTTTCAGCATATGTGCCGGACACCCCCATATCTGGAGATGTAGCAAAGAAGGCTTGCGCCCAATCCACATCTCCCGTGGTGTCCTGGGAATAGATTTGCTTGGTACTAGATTTAGTATATATGCAATGATTTCCAAAGCATAACCCCAGAGGAACAATGGCAACTCAGAATTACTCATCATCGACCTAGTCATGTCTAAAAGAGTCCGATTTCTTCACTACCGTTCTGCTGAGGCACACCAGGTGCAGTCAACTGTGATAGAATTCCATTCTGTACGAGGTGATGAATAAACTCATTAGAGAGGTACTCGCCACCTCCATCAGATCGAATGGTCTTGATATGTGTGCCTAATTGTTTCTCCACTTCAGCCCTAAATTCTTTGAACTTTTCAAAGGCTTCAGACTTATGCTGCATTAGGTACACATATCCATACCTAGAGTGGTCATCAGTAAATGTTATGAAATACTCATAACCACCCCTTGCTCTAATATTTATTAGTCCACACACATTAGTATGAACTAATTCTAACAATGCATTGGTTCTATTGCCCTTTGCAGAAAAGGACCCTTTGGTCATCTTACCCTCTAAACAATACTCGCAGACTTTCATTGGTTCGAGAAATTGCCTAAGACCCTTTCTTTGACTAGTCTGCCAATCCTATTTTGATTGATATAGCCAAGCCTAATGTGCCAAAGCCTTGTTGGATTAGTGGAAGGTTCCTTTCTTTTAGATGGTACAATTACCATTGAGTTATTAAGTTCCATACAAGAGTCTTTAGAGATATTGGGAGTAATTAAAAACAAGCCATTAGTTTTAACACCAGAACATGTAAAAGAACTATTTCTTTGAATAACAACTTTTGTTCCAAAATGAAAAGAATAACCATTATTTGATAAATTTGAAACTGAAATTAAATTACGTCTCATCAAAGGAACGTAAAAAACATCTGATAAAACTATTGTCTTATTGTCCAAGAACTCTAAAACTACTGCTCCTATAGCAACTGCAAAAACGGTTGCGCTAGAACCTAGAGTCAGAATGATTTCCCCATCACTGCATTTCCTGGTTGATCTGAACCCATGCAACGAATTACAGATATGGTTAGTCGCACCAGAATCAATATACCAAGTGTTTGAAGTATCCGTAATAAAACTTACTTCAATCACATATGACTCAATCATACCTTGAACTCTTGTAGCTAAGAATTCTGGACAGTTCCTCTTCCAGTGACCCTTCTCACCGCATTGAAAACACTTTTCTTTGCCTTGGCCACCCACATTCCCTTTGCCCTTACCATTTCCCTTAGATTTTGAAATCTTAGGAACCGGTCAAATATTTGAACCACCAGTGCCAGCTTTCTTCTTCCCTTTCTTTCCTTGGCATAGATCGGGAAGAGGAAGCGCTTTTCTCAACATTCAGAACGTTGATCCTACGTTTTATCACCCCTTCTGCTGCCAGTAAAGAACTCATTAATTCGCTCATTGAAAAATCTATTTTATTCATATTATAGTTCAGTTTAAATTAAGCGAATGACGGTGACAGCGTGTTGAGGATCATATCAACTTGGGTCTGTGCATCAATGTTGGCACCTAGGGTCTCCAGCTCATTCAAATAACCAATCATTTTTAAAACATGCTCTTTGACTAGAGTTCCTTCTGACATCTTAGCACTCATTATCTTCTGCATAGCTACCTGTCTAGCAAGCCTGCCATGCTCCCTAAACATCTTCTTCAGGGATTCGATAATGTCACTGGCGGAATTGTTCGACTGGAATCGGTGTTGCAACACACCAGCCATTGAGGCCAGAATGTAGCAACGAGCCATTCGATTCGACTTCTTCCATTTATCGAACTCGCGTCTGGCAGCTGCCAAAGCGTTTGCCGCAGGTTCTTCGGGACATGGGGTGGTGAGGACATATATGTGATCCTCTGCTGTTAATACGATGTCAAGGTTTCGTTTCCATTCAGTGTAGTTATTTCCAGTTAACTTGTTTTGAGTGAGTATGGTGGCAAGTTAACTAAATGCAGATCCAGACATTATGATTACTGAAAATCAAACAAACAAAATAAATATGGATATCAGAATTTGACAGTTTGAAATTAAAGAATCCTTTAAAAAGCTCTTATTTTAAAACAAAGTCGCCGGAATATCGAAACTAAAGAATAAAGCCTTCGTGTGGTGGTCAATATTCGATCTTTCAATTAATCATGACTTGTCCGCTATGCAACTCTTGCAAAACAAGTTATGACTCCCGATCCCTTTTGATCTCTAAGTTTCTGAATAATCCCCGTGTGGGATCCCATATCCATAGCTTAGTTAGTGTGTACCATTAACTAGGATTCAATCACAACTGTCTCAAGTAGCGCCTCCGTGTGGTGGTCACCCTCTAACACGTCTGATTGATTCGATCAAAGGAAGTTCACATCTTGTAACCAATGAGTAATGCACTCTCCGTTTGGAATGATCACCCCTGGCAAGGTGACACAGAATGCACTACCCATCTTACAGTGAACCGTTAATGGAAGATCGTGGGTGTTTATAAATAAGACCCTCTCCCACTAGATTTAATGAGAAAAGGATTTTTGCTTCTGAAAAGGTGTTTCAACACATTACCCATAAACATCTAATGTTTACTAATGCGTTGAAAACGATTTTTGAATTTTATTTTAGAAAACTTGTTTTACGTGCATGCGAGTAGTAACAATATAATTAAATGCCAATCACAAAACAAGCACATAAAACAAAAAACTAAAATGAAATATAGGCATTCAAACAATGCCTCTATCTCCCATGGCTCTATCTCCATAGAACCACCACTTCTTGGTTTGATCGCCTCCAGCTTCATCTTCATGGAGAACGGCTCCTTGCTCCATCTTCATAGACAACGGCTCCTTGCTCCATCTTCATGGATTTTCTAATTCTATTACATTGAACCTGTGCTTTTTTTGAAGCTTACAATTAATCTAGAAAAAAAAATAATATAAAAGGCTAGGGAAACCGGTGCAACTTTCCTATTCGTAGGATTGAAGTCGTACTGCCCTTTACATACCTCTTAAAACCAAACCAATAAAATAAACATGCACCAATCTCAAAACATTCAAATACCAAAATTTAAATAGATCTTGGTGCCATGGGAGATAGCGGACTAAATTACTGCAAAAGAGTTAGTTGTACATACATCCACGTATATATAACAATTGAAACCGCTAATTGATTCACACAGTACATAAACTCTTTATATACTGAATTAGGACTTAAAACAGCATCTAACTTCACTGTCACAGTTCGATCGATCGAAGACCGTTCGATTGATTAAAACTCATTCGATCGCTTGAGCACAGAGCATCTTCGATCGATCAAACCTACTTCGATCGATCGAATCCAGCATGCATCTAATCAATCACATATTTGTATTCTGCTCCGATAACTCTACAGAAATAGATCTGTGATGATGCAGTTTTGAAAACAGTCCTAAAATCTACATGAAAATCAAAACTAGTGTTCCAAAACGCATCTATAGATCCAAACGAGCGTGGCTCTGATACCAATTGATGAAAAAACCGTTTAAATTGAAAGGTTAAACGCGCAGTAGAAAAGTCAAGTTATGAAACTTTATTGGCATACCGAAATCTACTACCCGTCAATTCTATAGATGCGTACTAACTTCACTGAGGGAACAAGTATTATACCTTTGTGTCTTGAACCCAGTTATGAAATCTTCAACTTCCAGTGGCCTCCACTAGATGGCCTTCACTCTTATGACTCCTATGGATGCTCGCAGGAAGGACTAGGGTAGGTAAGAACCCTAATGGAGAGGATTGGGAAGGTTTAGGAAAGCCAAAATAGTTTCTCCAGCTTCTACGTATAAAAATGATGATTAAAACATTCATTACGCAGCTGCCCTATTTATAGATTCCCAGAACTGACTTAATCTTCGAGGGATCGAAGTGTATTCGATCGATCGAACCTTCGATTGATCGAACAACCCTCGAGCGATCGAACCTGCCTAGACTTCAATCGATCGAAACTCCTTCGATCGATCGAACCTGCCTTGACATGATCCTCATGTGTCCTTCCAAGCTTCCTAGCGAAGCTAAGAGTGTGACCTCCTAGGCTCTTTATTGTTGGCTCAGACCAGTTTGTTAATCACCGTGACCAAACTCTTTGATCAGCAAACTAACTAGTCAGTTAACGTTTACTCCACTATAAAATGATAACTGAACTCCAACGCAAACGAACATATCCGAAGCGATAACTAGACTTGTATGTTGTACTAATGGCCCTCTACCTTCAGCATTCGTAATCATATTCAGGTAGTCGGATAACTGTTACTGTCAACCTGAATCATGATTACTTCTTGTATTCCTTGAGTCCCATTCACCTCTCATGATTACCAAACATGTTGATAACTCTTATCAACAAGACTGCAGTACTCAGTAATTGACTTGGTGACATTCTCAAGGGAATGCTTACTCTGAAACAGAGGGTAGATTCTGTCTTGACAATATATGTTCACAACCCTATGAACATGATATACCCAAGATACCCAGGTGTTGATCTTCTGTAGACCTCACTAATTGGTAAGTCAAAGCAGCCATATCCACAGTCTGGGTTAATAATCGTCGCAAGATTTTGAACACGTACCTTATACAAGTTATGAGTTCCTATTGACTGTTTGACACCATTAAGTGTCAATAGGAAAGCTCAGGTCCATCAATGCACTATAAGCACTAGCATATTAACTAAGAGTGACACTCTAGTGATTGAGATTAGTCACTCCATCCAATGGTAGTTAATTATGCTATAGTGTATACCTGATGAGATATCCAGCCACATCATCCACTGTGACATGCTTTAAGTATCAAAGAATAGTAATTCACATCTCACTTGTATATATCTCATACACACATGAATTACCTACTATGATACTTAAGGATTGATAATCATCTCATGAAAGAAACATACATAATGAAATGTAAAACTGATATCCATATATTAAAATGCTAATGGCATACATAAAGTAATGGTTTGAGGGCATAAACCCAACAATAACATTATCTGTTTCTATTGCTTCTTTGCAAAACATGCACTAATCACTGAAAATGTAGAAAAATTGAGGGAGTAAATGTTCCACAAATACATTGGAAAAGAAACCGTTGAGTATAGATATTTGCACTTCCCAATAAATTCAAGTGGCAGAAAATTGTTTTTAAATCATTGGACTTTGTTAGTCTATGATCAAGAAGAAGAAATATGGAGGTTTTACAACTCAAGAAAGCCTAGGATAGGCGAAGATCAATATCTGAGAGATGCTTTTACGATGGTATAAAATCTTCACATATATGAAACTCTAACAAATAATTGACATATTACTCTCAGACTTAACTCACTAAATCACTTGCTTTATGTAAGATTACTACCTCAAGGTTCTAAAGCAAAAGCAAGAAGAAATGGATGTTAAAGTGACAATCAACAATGATGCTCCACTATTTGATGAGAACATGGCAGCTAGCACAAGGTGGAATGCGGACCCGAACCACGTGCCAATTGGTCCGGTTACAAGGGCGCGAGCAAAGCGGTTCAAGGACAATCTCATTGGGCTGGTTCAACAAATTTGGGTTGAGACTAATCTGAGTGGCCCAAAGGAGGATACTAGTGATCCACAAGGCTGGGTGTCCATGATTCAAGCTATAGAATAAATTATAGGCTTGCATGCCAACTTAGGGACTTTTTATATTCATTAGTTTCCTTTTATTTTAGTTTGGGGTGAATTATATTGGGCTATAATATTCCGTAGGCTTAAAAGGGCCCAACTTTAAGGCTCAGCTATTTTAACAGTTTTAGGGTTTGTAATATTGAGTTTTGATCATTAATAATATTGTGAGAGTTTTCTCTTTGGTTCTTTGAAGAACTATTCGAACTTATCAGATTTACTCTGTGGCGTTCATACCTTGACTTATCAATCGAGTTTTCCATCCTTGATTGTGGCGTCTTCATCCTTTATACCAAGGTTCGCATCTGTTATAGGTGTTGGGTCGCGGTTTCCATTGAATCTGACAGTAAAACGGTCCGAGACATTAATCGTGTTACGGGTTTCGTCACAGTATTGGCGGGGTTCGTATCAGTTGGTATCAGAGCACAGTTCTAGTCTCAGGTTTATCATATCTTTTTCGTTTCTGTTCTTATTCGTTTCTTCTGGTTCTGTTCGTATTCGTTTTTGTTTCTCTTCGTTTTCTTATTCGTTCTCGTTTTTGAACCGTATCAAAAAAAAAGAAGGGTGTTCGATTACGATCTGGTATTTCGAGTTTAGGGTTTGCGAATCTGATCTGTGATTTGCTCTTGTTATTTCGTGTTTGTTCATTCTCGTGATCGTTGTTATTGTGGGGTTTTTCCTTCTCGAGAATTAGGGTTTCTGAATCAGATACGTGAACTTTGAAGTCTGCCTGATTATTGAAAAAAAAAAAAAAAAGAGGAAAAAAAAAAAAAAATAAAAATAAAAAAGAGAAGAAAAGAAGAGAAGAGATCGGTAAGCCGCAGAAAAAAAAAAAAAAAAAAAAAAAAAAAAATCGGCTTAAAATTTTATTTTTGTTTTGCGATATTTGGGGTCTAAGGAGTCCGAATCTGACCTTACTCCATAGTGTGAAAAAAATTTAAAATTTTCCGAAAATTCCATTTTTTTGTGCTTTTGGAAACCTAGCCATCCGCGTTCTTTTTTTCGTCGTGCTTTCAGCTTCCAAATTTGATTGGTCTAGTTTGGGTGTGGATTGTTACTGAGAAATTCTGGTCATTGTTTGAACAGTTTCATAAGAACCGAGTAAGAATTACTACGAGTGGAAAAAGGCAAGAGTGGTGAGCACGTAAGAGGGTAAAAGCCAAATTGATTTTCAGTTTAAACACGAGTGAACTTGAGTGATACATCCTAGTTGAGTGAAACACGTGAGCGAGAGTTGTGAGGTCCTATATATTTTTTTTTTATCTAATCTTTGTTTTGCAGCGAAATATGGCCCATAAAGATAAAAACATTGCCGGGGAGGTTTCGGGAGAGACTGATCAGAAACTACTATTGGAGGCATTAATGGGTGAAATGAGGAGGGTATTGAGGACAGAGATGGATCAAGTCCATGAACGGTTAGATAGAGTAGAGAATGCACGTGTGGAGCAGCCACAAAACAATGCTCCTCATGGACGTAGAAGAGAGAGAGTTCAACCGAGGGGAGTGAGAGTTGAAGAAGAGGAGTATTTTTGGGAAGACTTTGACGAAGAAAATGATCAGGAGTCAATAGATAATCATAGGAGATATGGTGGTCGGGGTAGAGAAGTTAGGTTTAGAGAAGCTAGGAACCGGGAAGATAATAATTTGGGTAGTATTAAGATGAAGATTCCTTCGTTTCAAGGGAAGAATGATCCGGAAGCCTATCTAGAATGGGAGAAGAAGGTAGAATTAGTATTTGATTGCCACCATTACTCTGAGGCTAAGAAGGTAAAACTTGCTGCCATTGAATTTTCTGATTATGCTATCATTTGGTGGGATCAATTGGTGTTGAATAGGAGAAGAAATAGGGAGCGTCCAATAGAGACGTGGGAGGATATGAAAACTGTGATGAGGAAGCGGTTCGTTCCAAGCTATTATTACCGAGAGTTGTACAACAAGTTGCAAAGTTTGAGGCAAGGTAATAGGAGTGTGGAAGAATATTATAAGGAGATGGAAGTAGCTATGATTCGAGCGAATGTAGAGGAAGATCGAGAGGCTACAATGGCTAGATTCTTAGTTGGGTTGAATCGGGAAATTGCCAATGTAGTGGAATTGCAACACTATGTTGAATTGGAGGATATGGTACACATGGCTATTAAAATTGAGAATCAACTCAAGCGGAGGGGCAGCAGCACACGTCCAAGCCAAAATCCAAGCCAAAATTCCAATACATCCGCTTGGAAACCAAATAATTGGAAAAGAGATGAGAAGCAGCCTTTGGTGAAGCCAAAAACTGAGCAAAAACAAGAAGTGACCAGCCATGGAAATCAAGGTAAATCTGATTCTTCCACTTCTAGAAATCGTGACATTAAGTGTTTTAAATGCCAAGGCAGGGGACATATAGCAAGTCAATGTCCAAATAAGCGGGTTATGGTGATGCGAGACAATGGTGAGATTGAAACCGAAGATGAAGATGACAATGAATCTGTGCCACCATTGGAGGATGCTGATGATGAAGAGTACGCTGCCCAAGGGGATTTGTTAGTGGCAAGGAGAGCTCTAAATATGCAAGTTAAAGAAGATGATGAGGTGCAACGGGAGAACATTTTTCATACGAGATGTCATGTCAAAGATAAGGTGTGTAGTATGATCATCGATGGGGGGAGTTGCACTAACGTTGCTAGCACATCTTTGGTGGAGAAATTAGGGCTGCCAACAATCAAGCATCCACGGCCTTATAAATTGCAATGGCTCAATGATAGTGGAGAAGTAAGGGTGACTAATCAAGTAATAGTTCCTTTTCGTATTGGGAGATATGAAGATGAAGTTTTGAGTGATGTGGTTCCGATGCAAGCTGGACACTTGTTGTTAGGGAGGCCATGGCAATTTGATCGACGTGTTAAGCATGATGGCTTCACAAATAAATACTCGTTCGTGCTTAATCAAAGGACAATCACCTTAGTGCCTTTGACACCGAAGCAAGTTTATGAAGATCAAGTGAGGTTGCAAAGGGAGAGTGATCAAAAGAAAGAGAGTGAACAAAAGAAAAGGAGTGAGAAAAATGAGAGGGAAAAAGAAAAGAAAAATGCAGCCATTGAGGGAAAATTAGAGGGAAACCAAAAAAAGAATTTTTATGCAAAAGCGAGTGAGATCAAACGAGCGTTGTTTTCAAATCAGCCTATGATTGTACTTTTGTACAAAGAGGCATTTTTAAACACTAACCAAATTGACTCATCTTTGCCTAGTTCTGTTGTTTCTCTTTTGCAGGAGTTTGGTGATATCTTTCCCGAGGAGGTTCCACATGGTTTACCCCCTATTCGAGGGATTGAACATCAAATTGATTTCGTGCCCGGTGCTACCATTCCAAACCGACCAGCCTATAGAAGCAATCCTGAGGAGACAAAGGAGCTACAAAAGCAGGTTAGTGAGTTGATGGAAAAGGGGTACGTAAGAGAAAGTATGAGTCCATGCGCCGTTCCGGTGATTTTGGTTCCTAAGAAGGATGGGACGTGGAGAATGTGCGTTGATTACCGAGCCGTCAACAACATAACGGTAAAGTATCGACACCCTATCCCTCGCTTAGATGATATGTTAGATGAGTTGCATGGTTCTTGTATATTTTCTAAGATTGATTTGAAAAGTGGGTATCATCAAATTAGAATGAAAGAAGGTGATGAATGGAAAACTGCATTTAAAACAAAATATGGTTTGTATGAATGGTTAGTTATGCCTTTTGGATTAACTAATGCTCCTAGTACTTTTATGAGATTGATGAACCATGTTTTGCGTGCTTTCATTGGAAAATTTGTAGTTGTTTATTTTGATGATATCCTGATTTGTAGCAAAAACTTGGAAGAGCATTTGAAGCATTTAAAACTTGTGTTAGATGTGCTTAGAAATGAAAAGTTGTTTGCTAACCTAAAGAAGTGCACTTTTTGCACCGATAAACTTGTGTTTCTTGGTTTTGTTGTGTGTGCACAAGGAATACAGGTTGATGAAGAAAAGATTCGTGCTATCCAAGAATGGCCAAGCCCATCTAGTATAAGTAATGTGCGAAGTTTTCATGGACTTGCTAGTTTTTACAGGAGGTTCGTGAAAGACTTCAGTAATATAGCTGCACCGATAACCGAAGTCATCAAGAAAAATGTTGGGTTCAAATGGGGGGAAGAGCAAGAGAAGGCATTTCAATTACTCAAGGAGAAGTTAACTCATGCACCTTTACTTGCTTTACCTAACTTTACAAAAACTTTCGAAATTGAATGTGATGCTTCAGGTTTAGGTATTGGCGCCGTGCTTATGCAAGAAGGAAGACCAATTGCTTATTTTAGTGAGAAGTTAAGTGGGGCTGCCTTAAACTATCCCACTTATGACAAAGAGATGTACGCATTGGTTCGAGCTTTGGAGACATGGCAGCATTACTTGTGGCCTAAAGAGTTCGTGATTCACACTGATCATGAGTCTTTAAAGCACCTTAAAGTCCAACACAAACTGAACAAGAGACATGCACGATGGGTTGAATTCATTGAGACGTTTCCATACGTCATTCGATATAAACAAGGTAAGGAGAACATCGTTGCCGATGCACTTTCTCGAAGGTACATTCTAATCTCCACTCTTGATGCTAAGATTCTTGGTTTTGAGCATATTAAAGAATTATATCCTTTAGACCTAGATTTTAGTGAAGAGTTTGAATCTTGTGAAAAAATTGCCCATAATAAATTCTATAGGCATAAGGGGTTTTTATTTCGAGAAAATAAATTGTGCATTCCAAATTGTTCTGTGAGAGAGTTGCTTGTGAGAGAGTCACATGGGGGAGGGTTAATGGGACATTTTGGGGTAGTTAAAACATTAGCCGTTCTGCAAGAACACTTCTATTGGCCACGCATGAAACAAGATGTTGAGAGGATTTGTGGTAGATGTGTCACATGTAGGCGAGCGAAATCTAGAGTACAACCCCATGGCTTATACACACCTCTTCCAATTCCTAGTGAACCATGGATTGATATTTCAGTGGATTTTGTGTTAGGTTTACCTAGGACTAAACACGGTCGAGACTCAATTTTTGTGGTTGTGGATAGATTTTCCAAGATGGCACATTTTATTCCATGTCACAAAACTGATGATGCTTCACATGTTGCTGATTTGTTCTTTAAGGAGATTGTGAGATTACATGGTATGCCTAGAACCATTGTTTCAGATAGAGATGTTAAGTTCTTGAGTTACTTTTGGAAGACCTTGTGGTGTAAGTTGGGGACTAAGTTATTATTTTCTACTACTTGTCATCCACAAACTGATGGTCAAACCGAAGTAGTAAATAGGACTTTATCTACTTTGTTAAGGGCTATTATTAAAAAGAACATCAAAACATGGGAAGAATGTTTACCACATGTTGAGTTTGCTTATAATCGTACCATTCATTCTGCTACTAAATTTTCACCCTTTGAAATTGTGTATGGTTTTAATCCTTTAACTCCTTTGGATTTATCTCCTTTACCTGTTACTGAGCGTGTTAATTTAGATGGCAAAAAGAAAGCAGATTTTGTTAAGCAGATTCATGAGAAAGCAAGGCTCAATATTGAGCGAAGAACAGAGCAATATGCAACGCAAGCTAACAAAGGGCGACGCAATATCATCTTTGAACCCGGAGATTGGGTTTGGGTACATATGCGAAAAGAAAGATTTCCTGCACAAAGGCGTTCTAAATTGCTTCCCCGAGGCGATGGTCCTTTTCAAGTTCTTGAGCGCATCAATGATAATGCCTACAAGCTAGAGTTGTCTGGTGAGTATAATGTTAGTACTACTTTCAATGTTACTGATTTATCTCCTTTTGATGTAGGTGACGATTTGAGGACAAATCCTTTTCAAGAGGAGGGGAATGATGAGAACATGGCGGCTAGCACAAGGTGGAATGCGGACCCGAACCACGTGCCAATTGGTCCGGTTACAAGGGCGCGAGCAAAGCGGTTCAAGGACAATCTCATTGGGCTGGTTCAACAAATTTGGGTTGAGACTAATCTGAGTGGCCCAAAGGAGGATACTAGTGATCCACAAGGCTGGGTGTCCATGATTTAAGCTATAGAATAAATTATAGGCTTGCATGCCAACTTAGGGACTTTTTATATTCATTAGTTTCCTTTTATTTTAGTTTGGGCTGAATTATATTGGGCTATAATATTCCGTAGGCTTAAAAGGGCCCAACTTTAAGGCTCAGCTATTTTAACAGTTTTAGGGTTTGTAATATTGAGTTTTGATCATTAATAATATTGTGAGAGTTTTCTCTTTGGTTCTTTGAAGAACTATTCGAACTTATCAGATTTACTCTGTGGCGTTCATACCTTGACTTATCAATCGAGTTTTCCATCCTTGATTGTGGCGTCTTCATCCTTTATACCAAGGTTCACATCTGTTATAGGTGTTGGGTCGCGGTTTCCATTGAATCTGACAGTAGAACGGTCCGAGACATTAATCGTGTTACGGGTTTCGTCACAGTATTGGCGGGGTTCGTATCACTATTTGTAATGGACAAAACACCCCAACAGTCTGAAACAAGGTATACATGAACTCATAACCTCTTATATCACATTGAGTTAGAAACAGATATTATTATCTGTTGTGAACAACTTGTGAACAACAGAGAATATGTTATAAACTAAACTCGACATATAATTTAACATTGACAAATGACTCTTGCTTACAGTGTGGATTGTGGGATAACCGTCTGCTACCTGATAAAAACTTTGACAAAGGGAATAACAACTAAAGATAATTTCAAGAGAGAAGATGCAAAAATGATGAGTGCACACCTTATTGACGGATTTCTGAATGATGAACAGAACTCATGGACATAGAAGAAGGCCTTACAAAGGAGGGCAGCGAATCTTGCGGAAAGTACATAGATTATAGCACAGAATACTATTTTTGTATAGATATATAGAGATAGTCTAATGTAGGGATATGAACATATAGATGTATAGAGATGGATGTATAGATTATAGCACAGAATACTATTTTTGTAAGAATGCCTTGAAACTTATTGGTTTTTTTATAGGATTGATGTGACTGAATAGAAGAAAGCTCATAGTTTGATTTGTGGAATGTGGAAAGACACTCAATTTTGGAAATGATATGATGATTAATTACAAAGCATGTAGTTTGATATCCTATAACTTCCAATATGTAAAAAGCTGGTTTTGGATTATGTTCTCTGACTCTCTTGTGCATGAATACTAGTATGCAAACAGGTAATATTATTTGTTGCAGAAATAGATAATACTATCTGTTGTGTACAACTTTTACAAAACATACCATTATAAAACACATATTATCATAGCAAAGATTACTACATACAGATATAACATGTTAACAAAAAAATAGCAGACACTTTATTCAGAAGTCAAAGCCATGACACATTTTGACATGTAAAATCGAAATCTTTAAATCAATAGATAACACATATAGATTGAATTACAAAGCTTCATTACATGTCTTTCTATTATGTTTGGCATATTTGCCACACCTACCACACCTCACACTCCTAACACTCTCAACCCTCGAAGGAAGTCATTTTTTTCATAGGCTTCTAGGTTGCTTTCTTGATAAGGGAGGACGAACAATCATATCTTCAATGGTGACATTGGGTTTGGTGACTGTTGGAACACCAAAAATAGACTTGCTATATGCCTCAGAGAAACTGCTCACATGGCAACAGCTATCCACAAATGTATTCAAGTCATTCTTGCTACTTTGAATAATAACACAAGCATGACTACACATAAACCCATTTAATTGCCACTGGAAACAAGATCATGCCAAACTACGGATATCAACCAATACAGATGTCATACACTGAACCTTAAACACATCATCGGAACACTTAATCACTTTTCACGTCTGATCCTTATTTAAAAATGAATGCAATCTCTTCTCCATTTCAGGACAGATAACAAAACTCCATTTCTTGCACAAATCTCTCCGATATGACATTTGCTTAATAATTTGAACCCTAATCTTATCAACCATCTAAGTTATAGGAATGCAATGAGCTACTACAAACTGAGACTAGTTAAAAGACTCTACAGCATTAGAAGACATCTTACCATAACGCTTTCCTTTGAGGTAAGCATGACACCACATATCAAGAGGAAGATCATGCAAAAAGCTATCAATTTTTTTGCCACCCTCACATCTCAACTGATCCATGTGAGGACGAAACGCTGCTTCTGTCAAGGCATAAGCACACCTACAGAACAATGCCACAATCCTCTCCCTAAAATCCTTGTCCACCCCACCAGATTTCTCCCACAAATTTTTCTCCAAGTGAATCATACAAAAAGCATGAGGAGAGGATGGGAAAATGTTAGAAATAGCATGAACAAAACCAGGATTGTAATCTTAGATAAACATCACAATACGATCATTCGACAAAACTTTATGAAACTGGCCACAAAACCACATCCAATTGTCAAGATTCTCAGAATCAACAACACCAAATGCAACAGGAAACAAGCCTGCATCAGCATTGAATAGCTACTTAATACAGAACACAAATACAATAAACATATACCATAATCCAATTCTTAAAAACCAGTAGACACAAACAGATAAGATTAACTGTTATGGATAACATGTAATATTATCGATTACTAAACTGATAAGAGCAGATTTTATCTGTTATGTACTCACCTTGGTTACCATCCTTTTCAGTTGCAGCCAATAGGTTACCCTTGTATCTACCCTTTAAAAATGTACCATCCAAGAATAATAAGGGACGACAATAATTGAATCCATATACGCACCCATAAAAAGAAACAAGAAATCTCTTAAAATGCCCACTTCCATGATCATATTCAAACTCAATACGGCTGCCCGGGTTATTCTTCGATGCCTCATCGGTATACCATCGAAGAAGATCAAAAAACAACAAATCATCGCCATAAAGTTCTGTCCTAGCCTTTTCAACACTTAACCACGCATGGTGGTAGCTAATATCTAGTCCATATTTATCCTTAAAATCCCGAACAACTTCAAATAGATGGGTCAAAGGCTTTGACCTAACATCATCTACAACAACGCTACCAACAAAATCAGAGCTTATCCTTGGATTTCGTGAGGTCCGAACAGAAGCCCCACAAGTGTGCTCTTTATTGAACTTTTTAATATAAAGGAACCAATTCGAAGGCACAACCGATGCATGTATCTGCCACATCCAACCCCTAGTATCCTTAAATTTACATTCAGCCGTAATCCTTCCCTTCTCATTCTTCATGTACTTGAATTGAAAACCAAGTTCAATAGCATATTTACAAAAGCACTGTATGAAATTCTGCACTACCGCCTTCAAAACACTGTCCAACACTGACTACTCAATTAGCCCAAGAAGCAGACAATAAGACTTTTTCCTTGTGAGATACATAGGAAGGTAGTAAGTCTCTTTCACTGCTACATTGCTCACTAGTCAACATACCCATGCTATATGCTTCATGAACACCACTAGACCGATCCTCAACAAAACTAACACAACCATTCTTCTCAATACCAACATGCTTCACCAACAATAGAACTAAATTGTCCATTACAATCTACCAAAAAAAAAAAGAAACAGATTCAGAATAAGGAAGCATAGAAAAAACTGTTTCAAATAGTTAATATTATCTGTTTTAATACTATCTATTTCAGATTCTGTCTAAAACACATACGCAATACATATTAATTATAACCAAACAGATAATAAAAATCCGTAACTCTGCCTGGGTTGTTTCAACACTGCCGGTCCCAAGCCTGGATAAAAGAGGAGGGTTAGTGTGTTAGGTAGCTCGACAGCTAGCATGTAAAAAAACCGTCGGATCCTTATGATATGAATCCAAATATAAATACTCGTGTAAATGCTAGGGCGTTCCCTTCAAGCGACGCGTTGCGCTTGCCTTTGGGTGTTTCGAAAAATGTGCAAGGGGCGCCGCATCGACGCCCCGGGTGCGGTGTTAAATAAGCAAGGGTTCCCGCGTTCATCTGGGGCACCGCGGGTAAAGAAGCTAGTCCAAAACTATAGGCTTAGGTTAGCAACTTGGAATATAGAAACCTTAACAGGTAAAGCTATGGAACTAGTAGACACTATGATTAGAAGGAAGGTTAATGTAGTATGTTTACAAGAAACAAAGTGGGTTGGAGAGAAAGCTAAGGAGGTAGAAAAGGCTGGGTATAAGATATTCTATACAGGGAAAGATAGGCATAGAAATGGTATCGAAATCTTGGTTGACAAGAACCTCAAGGATAAAGTGGTGACAGTCACGAGGAAAGGAGACAGAATATTGCTTATCAAACTGGTAGTTGGAGTGGATATAATTAATGTGATTAGTGCATACGCGCCCCAAGTAGGATTGGATGATCACACTAAAAGACAATTTTGGGATGAGTTGGACGCTTTAATGCAAGAAATACCGGGAGGAGAGAAGATAATTGTAGGTGGAGATTTTAATGGCCATGTAGGCAAAGAGAGAACTGGATATGAGAGGGTGCATGGGGGGTATGGTTTTGGAGATCAGAATGAGGCAGGGGTGAGTATTTTAGATTTCGTAGTAGCATATGATCTTGTAGTAGCAAACACATTTTTTTAAAAAGAGGGAAGAACACTTGATAACCTTTAAGAGTGGATCTAATAGAAGCAAGATCGATTTGTTCCTTGTGAGAAAGGTAGAACGCTTAGCATGTAAAGACTGTAAGGTCATCCCAGGAGAGTGTTTAACATCTCAACATAGACTTACTATTTTAGATATCCATATAAAAGGACAATGTCGTACTAGAAAAGACCCTATAAACCCGCGAACTAGGTGGTGGAACCTTAAAGGCGAGAAACTAGCAATATTCCAAGGGAGAATGTATGCAGAAGCACCTTTGAATTTGGAAGATGGAAGCAATACTATGTGGGATAGAATGGCAGGGTGCATCACGGGAATATCGAAGGAGGTCCTTGGAGAGTCGAAGGGTAGAGGGTTGGCTTCTAAAGATACTTGTGTTAGGGATATATACTAAAAGCCATGCTTTATGCAGTTGATTTATTATTCATTTAATGAAATCAGTTAATCCATTTTTTATGAGAATCTGTATGGGCAATATTTGTATTATATTATTTATTTAATATTATGCATGTGTGTCTCTCATTCTATATAGTAGGTGGTTTGGTGTGTAGAGTTCGGCTTACACACGGAAGATCAGGCCATCAGATATTGTAGAATATAATATTTTGGTTTGCAGTCTTAGATGGGATTGGACACACCATCGGAAGGACTGCAGCATGGTGTTGTAGTAGGTTTGTCTTGACTGCGGAAAACGGTATTGTTTCAACTCACTATGCTGGTACACTTTGTGTATTAAACGGGACTGACTTGGGGTAATTATCTTTATACTGACTTATAAGATAATTAATACCTCATCGCTATTATGAGTGCTTATGCTCTAAATCCTAAGTTAATTTATAGACACGTACATTTGATATTTACACTTTGATCCCTAAACGGGTGAGATCCTTAAATGGGTCAATATCTCATTGGATTGGGTGGCAATATTAATTGTGTGGTGAATATTAATTAATAATGGAATCCATGTCTCAATTTTGGAATTGATGATATCCCCTTGAGAAAGCTTATAAGTTTTGATTATGTCAAACCCTGCAGGTGGATTTTGTATCCGACATATCAGATAAGTTAAGCAGAGGATCTCAAGGAATTTTAAGAAATTAATTAAATATGATTGTCAGTAATTATATTTAATTAATTAATATCTGTAATCTTAACATGGGGAGATATTAAGCATTTAATAACATGGAGCTCGAAATATATTTTTGAGATAAGGGTAGGAGTGCAATTATAATTCTTTAGTGGTATGAATTATAATTTATGGAAATAGGAATCTGATTCAGTTCGAATTAGGGTTTCCTAATTCCATAAGGAAGCCTATTCCTTATTGACTTCTTATGGTCCCTATTGTAGCCTATATATATGCTGTTTTGGCTCTCTCCTCAGCTAGCGTTTTTCTATATAGAAAATTATAACTCGGAATAGAAAAGAGAGCGTAAAAGAGGGAGAGCAGCAAACAGAAAGGATTTCGAAAGAGCCCACACTCAGTTCGATATTCTGGCAGCAAAGGAATACGGTAGAAGATCATGAGCTATTATCGAGCCCGTGTTCTCGATTCGTCTACTACAGCAATCCGTTTTAGCAGTTTAAGGTAACCCTAGTTCCGCCCTTGTAGGGTTATTGTAGTTTTCACGTAAATTTTTTGCAGTACCAACTTATACGCGCTGTCAATGGATTCTGGGAACGCAGTTTCCTAACAACTTGGTGGTGGAATGAAGAGGTACAAGCTGCAGTAAAAACCAAAAAGGATTGCTTTAAGAAGTGGCAAAATGATAGAAGTGAGGAACACTTCAAAAGCTATAAATGTGCAAATAAGGAGGTTAAAAGGACAGTTAGAGTTGCTAAAATGGAAGCCTATGACGCCTTCTACACCAAACTAGACACTAGAGAGGGAGAAAAATGTATTTATAAGCCTGCTAAGTCGAGAGAAAGGAAAACAAGAGACATTAATCAGGTTAAGTGTATAAAAACCGATGACTCTAGGGTATTAGTGAACGACCAAGAGATTAAGGAAAGGTGGAAGAGCTATTTTGAGAAGTTGCTGAATGAAAAACATATGGATAACACAATGGAAGAAGAAACTGGAAGTTACGATGAAACTAGAGAATACAGATTCTATCGGAGAATAAGGAAGTTTGAGGTGGATTTTGCTTTGAAGAAGATGAAACCTGTGGATACTGGGCTTCCACCGCTTTGTTATGATTTGAAACTTGTTTGAAATTTGATCAAAGAAAGAAAATGGTCTGTTGAAAACAGATACAGAGTCGCCACTTGGTCTTTAAGGAACCAAGAAACCTAATTTTGACTCACCCAAATGGATAAAGGGCACCGGCCCTTCATAACCAAAGAACTTGGTTCGGGGTTTTGGTACGAGAGAGGAAGGAGCCTTTGTCGCGACTAAAACACTCTCAACTCGCCCCGTTTTTCGACGGGCCTTAATTAGCATCCAAATAATCATCTTATACTATGTATGGTTTGATAATTAATATTTATGATAAGTATATTACATTGCATAAGAATCTTGAAATGGAAGATCTAAAGAGAAAATATCATTCATAAGATCTAAGCCAAGTATCACACAATGCAAAGTGAAAGATCACACAAATAAACCTAGGAAAAATTGTCTAATCACATATCGAGTAATTAAGTTTCCTTAATCAAAAGGGGACATGAATTGTTCTTGAAACAAATAAACAAAGAAATCAAAATATGCTTCGCAAGCTGGTATGATGCATGTTATTCTTTGAGAAAAGAAGACCTCTCAATCCCCGGGATGGATGAGAAAGGATGATTAGATCGGGGGAAGCATGAACATGTGATCATGATCATTCCTTATAATCTTCTTAGATTAGGAGGCACAAAAGCCTCAAATCTTTGCATGGATGCAATGTATGTATCTAAAATGTGCTAAGGTTGTAGTGTGCTTTGTGTTCATGGATTCCTAGGATGACTTAGAAGTCTAGAATGTGTATGAATGAATGAATGGAATCATCATGGGATATGTACAAATGTAGTATGAACTACTTCCTAAGAGATGAGCTTATTTGGAATGCATGTAAGCATCAAATCAAAGAATGAAAGTTAAAATGTGCTTGCTGTGAATAGTGGACAGAGCAGTAACATGATCTTTTGGAAATTTAAAAGAGGGGTTAGGAATGTTTTCCATGCATGATTTTTTATGGCGATCTTCCTTATTGTGTCTAGAACATAACCCAGAAAGCCAATCTTTAATAACTATCACAAATTGAGAGAAATCATATGAACAATGGAGGTTACCCAGAAACAGAGTTTGAACTGTCGACTGAAATGTCAAAATATCTTAGAAAATGAAAACAAATGATCTAGAGGCCCATTTTATACAGAAGGTTCCCTAAGACATTGAAGTTCAAGGGAAAAATAAGTTAGGACCACTCTTTTTGGAAACGTTTTCTGTAAACAAGTTGAAAGTAGACCAAGCTGCTATGACAGCAAAAACAGAATATCTGGAGAGAATGTTTGGGTCCAAATGGATCATTTTCAAGTATTTCCAAGTCAAACCAAAAATCGTGGGTGTTCTCTAATGAGTTAGGAAGACTTTCCAAGTGGTCTTACATTCATACATTGAGTATTGAACTCAAAATAATTTCTTGAAGTTAAATGACTCACTGTTTTGACGGTTTTGAGAAAAACAAGGTTTATTTCTTGAAATCAAAATGAGGGGTTTAAGAGAGGGTTTTGAAATGAGGGTTTTGAAAGTATACTTCAAGATCTTGGATGAATATTCTAACCACTTGGAATATCAATTCCTAACTTATTTCAAGAACTTCCCAAGTATTTGCAAACCATGGTTTTATTTGAAAACCAAACTCAAGAATCTATGGGAGTATGATACACGAGAGGATAGATGATACATGATATGATATATCATGCTAAAAGTGGTAAAGAACATGTGCATAGGATATGGGTTAATATAGATACAAGAGAGTGTTGCATCAAAGTGTGAAAATCAAAAAGTGAAATGCTGTGAATAGTGGACAGACTGTATGCATTACTTTATAGCATTATAATGGGAGGTCAAACGTGCCTAGGAAAATGTGGGAAAAATCAGAGATCATCCTTATTGTGTCTAGCAAAATAACCCAAAAATCCAAACATCAATATCTATCACAGATTAAAAGAAATAAATCAGAATGTACACATGACTCAGAAACAAAAGATGCACTGTTGACTGATTTTGTATGATTTTTCATAAATCAAATAAAGGGTTTATGATGACCCATTATATACCAAAAGTTTCCTAAGACACCCAAGTTTCATAAAAAAAATATAAAAGATATATGTATAGTGACGAAAACATCCAGAATAAGTGCAAGAAGTTGGGTGAACATTCTGTGAGAACAGAGGCAGATTATGAATATGAACTTCTCACATCCAAAAATAATACTTTCACATCTCTATAATTGATGGGAAAAATTGGGAACAAACTGTGATGTCTTAGGAAGATTTTCCAAGTGGTTTCATCATCATAACTCAAGTATTTAATTCAAAACAAATCTTTGAATCTGAATAGCTCACTGTTTTGGATCATTCTTGAAGAAAATGGATTTGGGTTTTGAAATAGAGTTTGAGTTCTTGATTGGGGGTTTTGGAATAGATGTTCAAAGCATGAACTTAAACTCTTGAGATGACCATGTGACCTCTTAGAACCTCATCCAACCTTGAATCATCAAAGAACTCCCAATATTATTTGCACAAACATAGTTTTGTTTGAGAATATGACTTCAAGAATACATATGAATGTATTGAAGATAGAATCATCATCCATCAAACATGTCTTTAAGGTCAAGAGCTACTATCCATAAGGATTCACTCTCCTCAAACAACATGTCATCTAGATGATGATGAACAACTAAATAATCAAAGAAAAGTCAAAAAGAAATGAGGTTAAGAGAGAGATGAACATCAAAGTAAACAAGCATTCAAATAGCAATCAATAGTTGATAATCATTGAGATATTGGACTTGTAGCTTGGTGTTTCACTCATATATGGTGACATTTGGACATGGAAGTAGCTTCCTATCTCATGAATACTCAAGAATGTTGGTGAAATAAATATTTGGATGATTGAAGTTTTTGATAGCAAACTCAAAGAAAACTAACTTTGATTGAAAAAAAAAATGGAAGAAGAAGACTTCTTCTCTTTATCTCTCTATATTTCTCTAGAGTTTCTTCCTAAGCTCTCTCTAAGCTTCTATGTCTCCCCTCTAAATGGAAGTAAATGGCTTCTTTTATAGGCAAAGGAGGGGTGGTAAAAGGAGTTTTAAAAAGTTTAAAATGGTCTCCCATTGGTCCAAAATAAGTTGGGAACCAAAACTACGTCGTTTTGATTTCTAATATCTCAAATTGGACCCCCAAAATAAATTACAAAAGCGTATTGTTCTGGGGGAGAATGCCGCGGCGGAACTGGGCCTGTGCCGTGGTCCACGGCTGCACTGCTCCTCCTTCGTCCAGATAATGCTGTTTAGGCCCCCTGAGGTTTCGGTATTCGCGAAAAGGCCCTATTTCGCCCGAAATTCACAGAAAATGCGTACGAACTCCAAATTGAGATTGTGATATACCGTTGGAAAGATAATGGAGTCTACTTTACATAAAAAATAGTTCGGGGATAGGTCACTTTGAAAAGTTTTGCGGTATTTGCGATAAAAGCCGATTTGATCGCCTTTTTCGCCTTCGAAAATTCATAATAGACTCGTTATAAATCCGAAAATTATGTGCGATATACCATTGGAAAGATATTGTCCTCTAGTATCCATGAAAAATATTTGAAAATTGTTACGGTGTCCCGGTTTTAAAGTCAAATCCTTGTCAAACTGGTCAAACCTGGGATTCCCGGGAAGTTCTGGAAACTTCTGGGAGGTCCCAGGAGTTGACCTTTTTGCTCGATTTTCTTTTAAAACTCATTTTAATACTTTTCTCATGATCTAGAATGATTCCGGTGAATTCGGACGATTTCGGTCAAACTTGGTCAAACTTTGGTCAAACCTTGGTCAAACCGGTCAACGGGGACTTTCCGGGAACTTTCGGGACTTCCGGGGATCTCTGGGAGCTGACGATTTCATCCGATTTTACTTAAAAACTCATTTTATCATTTTTATTACGACGTAGCATGTTTCCAGAACTTTTGGTCCAAATCTGGGAGCTTTTGGGCTTTTAGGGGCATTTTGGTCATTCTGAGTATTTTGAGAAATAGAACCAACTTTCAAGAGTCCTTTTGAGTCCTTTTTCGATCATTGTGAGCCACCAAGCTATGGGTCTCCTAAATCTGATAGCCGACAAAATGGGGTGTCTACAGTTTGCCCCTCTTTGGCATGAACTTGCGAGGCAACGCATGTCGCAAGCGAGTGCCAAAGCTTATGAAGAAACAGGACTTTTGGAGGCTATAGATTTAGGATGAAAAGCATTGCAAAAGATGCGATGATGCTGAGGTTAGTGCTGGTCGTGCTCTGCGTGAGCTGCCTACGTATCCCAAGGGGAATCAGACCAGGACGTAGTTCAGGGCACATAGGAACAAATCACACATGCACAACAAGACATGCAGATGCTATGCTATGAGGATGATATGCAATGCATGGATGTGATATGAATCCTATCATGTCTAGTGTTATGATCCTAGTATGAGCAGGTGTTGTGGGGTCTGTGCCACCCTGAGTGGACTGGTGTTGTGCTAGCATTTGCGACCGTGAGGTGGTGGATGACTTGGATAAGGACATCAAGGTTTAGAAGACTCTAGGTCTAGGGGCAAACTTCTGGAACGAGTGAGATAGATCAGATGCACTTTGTTTAGATGGCGACAGCTAAAGGTGACTGAGGGATCTTGTGATAATGCTATGAAAATGGACAGATGAGAAAATTCTTGATAATCAGGAGATCTGGATGCGGGACGTGTTCTGATTATTCCTGACGGTCGATTTTTGGGAGTCGGTTCCTCTTTTGTTACTTTCTGCTGAGGGTAGTAGGAGCTAGTATCTTTCCGTATATGTCCTCGGGGGATGACGTGGGGTTCTCGGAGAATCTCTCTTTTCTTGATCGGGAACCAGGACCCATATCTGAATCTCTCACGGTTGATCAAATCTTGCGGCGCTCAATCCAAGAGGGCTGGTCGGGGCCTCCGGGAGCTGGTATCTTTTGGTTTCTGTCCTTAGGCGATGATGTAGGGTTCTCGGAGAATCTCTTTCGGCGCTCAGTCCAAGAGGGCCGGTCGGGGCCTCCGGGAGCTAGTATCCTTCGGGAGCTGGTATTTTTTGATTTATGTCCTTAGGGGATGATATAGGGTTCTCGGAGAATCTCTTTCGGCGCTCAATCCAAGAGGGCCATTCGGGGCCTCTGGAAGCTGGTATCTTTTGGTTTCTGTCCTCAGGGGATAATGTAGGGTTCTCGGAGAATCTCTTTCGACGATTAATCTAAGAGGGCCAGTCGGGGCCTCCGGGAGCTGGTATCTTTTGGTTTCTGTCCTCAGGGGATGATGTAGGGTTCTCGGAGAATCTCTTTCGACGCTAATCCAAGAGGGCCGGTCAGGGCCTCCGGGAGCTGGTATCTTTTGGTTTCTGTCCTCAGGGGATGATGTAGGGTTCTCGGAGAATCTCTTTCGGCGCTCAATCCAAGAGGACCGGTCGGGGCCTCTGGGAGCTGGTATCTTTTGGTTTCTGTCCTCAGGGGATGATGTAGGGTTCTCGGAGAATCTCTTTCGGCGCTCAATCCAAGAGGGCCGGTCGGGGCCTCCGGGAGCTGGTATCTTTTGATTTCTGTCCTTAGGGGATGATGTATGGTTCTCGGAGAATCTCTTTCGACGCTCAATCCAAGAGGGCCGGTCAGGGCCTCCGGGAGCTGGTATCTTTTGGTTTCTGTCCTCAGAGGATGATGTAGGGTTCTCGAAGTATCTCTTTCGGCGCTCAATCAAAGAGGACCGGTCAGGGCCTCCGGGAGCTGGTATCTTTTGGTTTCTGTCCTCAGGGGATGATGTAGGGTTCTCGGAGAATCTTTTTCGGTGCTCAATCCAAGAGGGCCGATCGGGGCCTCCGGGAGCTGGTATCTTTTGATTTTTGTCCTTAGGGGATGATGTAGGGTTCTCGGAGAATCTCTTTCGACGCTCAATCCAAGAGGGCCGGTCGGGGCCTCCGGGAGCTGAAGGATAATGTACTCTGCTAGGAAGAAGGAAATACGTCCATTAAATGGGAGTCAAGATATCATTCTATTTGTGATCAGGGATACGGAGATGGCCTGCGGCAGTTAAGGTTTTGATGCTGAAAGAGGAGAGTGATGGACTTATGTTGCTAGGAGAAAGGAAGATCATCAACAGCCATTCGTGGACTTATGTTACATGAATGAAGATGAAGATCAACAGCCACTCATGGACTTATATTGCTAGGAGAAAGAAAGATCATCAACAGCCACTCATGGGCTTATGTTGCCTGAAGAAAGACGAAAGATCAACAGCCACTCATGGACTTATGTTGCATGAAGAAAGATGAAAGATCAACAGCCATTCATGGACTTATGTTGCATGGACGAAGGAAGATCATCAACAGCCACTCATGGATTTATGTTGCATGAGCGAAGAAAGACAGTCAACAGGCACTCATGGACTTATGTTGCATGGACGAAGGAAGATCATCAACAGCCACTCATGGACTTATGTTGCATGAGCGAAGGAAGACAGTCAACAGCCACTCATAGACTTATGTTGCTAGGAGAAAGATGAAAGATCAACAACCACTCGTGGACTTATGTTTCATGAACGAAGAAAGATGATGGTCAACTTTTGACGGCTTGGAAAGGGATAAAATTTTCCCCAAGTTTGGACGCTTCTCATGCTGACGCCTTGACTGGTACAGTAATAGTGTTTGGTACTCCTGCTTGCATTGTCCTTGGAACACTCTTAAAAAAAAACTTATAACTTCATTTAGAAAATTCATTATTAGTCACTGTCAACTCACTTATTTGAGACTACAATAGACTTGACGACTAACAGACATCGACACACGAGGATGACACATTCGACACTGAAATGAAACAAGCTCGACTTGCCAAAACTTAATGTTCTCTTATCATAAATGATGTACCATTTCTCTTTTATGTTTACTTCTCACCTTAACGTGGCATCACTTTGATGGTGAATCTTATTTTTGAAAATTCCTCCCTACTGATATAATCAATTTCTTTGCTTCTCCCAAGATGTGCTTTGAATTAGTGCCTTAGCTTATAGAATAAAATATGCTCCATTTCCATCTATTCAAGACAATGTTTGTGACTTGAAGGCTTACCATTGGTGTATAGGGATCGGGTGGCAAACGAAGTTTGCCCCTAGTTTGAAGGGCATGAAGTGGGATCGGTAGGCAAACGAGGTAAATGACCGAAGTTTGCCCCTAGTTTGGAGGAAGGTTCATTGGAGGTTTTGGGCAAACGCGGTAGGTGACCGAAGTTTGCCCCTTGTATAAAGGGTAGATAGTAAAATTTAGGCAAACGAGGCGAGTAGCCAAAGTTTGCCCCTAGTGTGGAAGGTGATTTCTGGCTTGAGGCAAGGACTGTGACTTTAATCTCTCAAATGCTCATAACTTTTGCCTAGGCACCAGTGAGGTGACCTAACGAGCTCTTTTCTCTCTTTTGCTATTGCTCACTTTGGATTTAGCTCTAATTTTTGCCTAGGCATCCTTTCAGATTTTTGACCTAGCGAGCCATCCTTCTTTTTCTTTTTTGAAAGTCTGCCTATGTACCCCCGAACGGGGATCAGATCCAACGTAGTTAGGGCCATGGTTGGAAGGAAGCGGGTTGATTTTCAGGTAGGTAGGGTGACTGAACCGATGCGGTTGCCTACGTATCCCCGAGCGGGAATCAGGTCGAGCGTAGTTCAAGGTAAGGCTTGAAGGAAATGGTTATTTTTTGTGGGTGGAATGACCGAACCGATGTGGTTGCCTACGTATCCCCGAGTGGGAATCAGGTCGAGCGTAGTTCAGGTCAGGGCTTGAAAGAAATTGGGTATGAGGGTTTCTCAAACCAATCGTCAAATAAGTTCAAACTTGAGCCACTTATGGTAGCTTTGAATAAAAGGATTCAGTTTCAATCTCCCTTTCTTTTATTTTTCTTTTTTTCTTTTTGTTTTGTTTTGAGGATTGATCCTTTTCACTTTCGCCTAGCCAGTCAATTTTGCTCTTTAATGTAGTCAATTCTTGTGAGATCTTTCAATCGCAATCTCAGAATTCCAGAATGTGCATGTCAGCTCTCAGAATTTATTTGTGGTCGTTCCGTGCCGTTTGAAATGTGATCTTGGCACGTTCTTAAGATGCATCTTGAAGCGTATGATTCTCTCATTTGTTTCATCAAAATTTTCTCCAACATTTTGACTGGCTAGGGTCAGATTTTGGAAATCAACACCTTTTTCAGCTCTAACTTTTGCCTAGGTGCCCTTTCGGGTTTTCAACCTAGCGAGCTTTTTCTCTTCTTTTCTTTTCTTTTTCTTTTTTTTTTTTTTTTTTTTTGCTTTTTTTTTTTTTGAAAGTGGAGATGAAACTCACTGAAATGTTTGGCTACCATCAAGGGCTAAGTTTGCATTGCTTTCAATTGGACAGATTGCGTGGCTCTTGATTGGACTAGGCTCAAGGCTTTAAAATGGTGGACAAGGGTGTTGGGCAAGCACCAAATCAGTTCCAAGTGTGTCTTTTTGAGTTTTGAGCAAAAGCATCTTTGAATTCTTAAAGTAAGACTATTCAATTCTCGGCTCTTCATCGGTGTCAGCGCAAAATTGACTTTGATCTTTCAGAATTTTTTTTGTTTGAGTAAAAAAAATTGCCTTTTTTTTAGCACAGTAATATCCATGGTAATTTGAAAAGTGACACTTCAGTTCAGCGATTCATGCATCTATGACTAGGCACATCAGATTAGGCAAAATGAGACTTCATTCCATCAGTAGAGGAGGATTACAGACTCATTAACAACTCGATGACAGACAGACTCGACCACAAGAATAAACATACAACAGACTTGACTAGACTCGACCTGGTCTCAAATGGAATGTCACAGTGACTCACTTATTCTTTTTATTTCTTTCTTTTTTTTTTCCTAGAGAACATCTTCATTTGGTTTTCTAGCAAGAGTCCCAAACACCATCACTTCACCGGCACAGGTTCAACATTCATGGGCCTCAGTGAAGAGGATCATTCGAATAGGTAAGCCAGGGGCTTAGGTGACACGGGGTTAAATGGGTGGTGGCTCAATGATGTTTTGGTCGATGAGGTCCTGGATATCATGGCGGAGACGTATGCACTGGTCAGTGTCATGGCCTGGGCCTTGGTGGTAGGCACATCATTTGGACAGGTCATAGTTAGGTGGTGGGGGATCGGCACGAGGCTGAAGGAGTTGGAGGTGTCCCTTTTTTAGCAGACGGCCTAAGGCTATGGAGGGGGAGATATCTAGTTTGTCAAAGGTACGGGGTTGCTTTTTCTGGTAAGGGCAACTAGTGGTTTGGTTGGAGGATTGGTATGGCCGATGAGGGTATGCCATAGGTTGGCTGCGCAGGGCGTTGACATCCGGGGAGTGTCGGGAGTATTTAGGCCTCTTGGACTGGTGCTGGGGTTCATTATTCTTGAACTTTTCATCTATGATGGCATCCTCCATTCTGGTCCCCATTTCAAGCAGTTCTTTGCTAATGCTCCGTGCCATATTCTCAAATCGATTCACCCTTAAACTCAACTGCTCAACAGTGGTTTGTAGCTTGTTCACTTTCTCTTCCAAAGCTTTGTAGGCCATTGGTGGATCGATGATGGTCTGTGCTAGCCTGTGATCACGATAATGAATTTGGGGCGGTACAACAGTGTCTTTACTCGGGGCTTCGTTTTTCTGCAAATAGAAGTAAAAGTCCAAATTAGCAGAGGCGCGAAACACTTCTTATGGACTCCTATCAGGAAGAGGTGATCAAAGTTTTGAAGGATTTAACGATGCAAACCGAGGAGGGTTACAGTAAGTATACGACTTCTGTACAACGATTGAGATGGGTGGGGATGATGATACGTATGCATTTGATGTGTAGAGACTGACACATGTGAGACTGACAAGATGTGCGTGAAAGCGAACTAACATGAATTGTGTATGCACATGAGACAAGCATGTGGATGCAGGCCCTAATCTATATGATGCCCCTACTTCTAACATACAGCAGTTAAGTAAGTAAGGTCCTAACCATACAGAGTGTGCTAACCTTACTTTCCAGTATGATCACCAAGGGACAACAGGGATTTCTGGGATACTTCGGGAATTTTGGACAGAGTTTCTGGGAGAAATAGGGATTTGGAAGATTCGGAGAAATTTCCAGAAGTTATTTGAGTTTCTAGGAGAAATAGGGATTTCTGGTTGATTTGGACTAAGCTTCTGGGAAAAATTGGTACATCTAGGCATTTTTGGGAAGTTTGGATGGAGTTGTTGGAAATCATGAAAACTCGGGTAAGTTGGACAGAGTTTTTAGGAGAAACAAGTATACTGGAATTTCTGGGAGAAATTGAGATTTCTGGGTAATCTGAGAGATTTGGACAGAGCTTCTGGGAAAACGGGTATAACTGGGTAAGTCGGACAGAGTTTCTGGGAGAAACAAGTATATCGGAGTTTCTAAGAAAAATTGAGGTTTCTGGGTATTCTGGGGGAATCAAGAATATCTAGGGGGGGACATAAGTATATCGGAGTTTCTGGAAGAAATTGAGATTTCTGGGTAATCTGGGGAGAAATTGGGATTTCTAGGAAATCTGGGTGATTCGGACAGAGTTTCTAGGAGAAACAGGGATATCCTGATGAGTTGGGTAGAGTTTCTGGAAGAAATAGGGATATACGACGGGAATAGGTGATCATACTATCTAGCAAGTTTTCATACTCCTATGTCTCAGGACCAACAAACAAGGTTTGCGGTGTATATCTTTGTGAGCATGGAGCAGATATCCTTATCATGGTGCCTAGGCAAATCAACTCAATGTGATCACATGTGAGTGATTGCCTTAGGAATCATAAGAAAGAGGTTATGTTCTATGACACATAAGCGTCTACACCGCGCAGGTAATCCCGCTAGGGCATACAGCAGTTATATCACATTGTCCTATCTGAAAAGATAAATGAACAGTCCTATGAAAGGTTCTACTGGAATCTATATGCAAAGGCTGGGTTTAGTCAAAGAGGGTCCGTTGATGAGAGTTCCAATATACCTTCGGAGAGATAGTACGGAGGTTTTTACTCTTTTTGATATACCTTGGAAGGTACAGTATCAACGGTGACTTATGCCCTGGCACAGCAAGACCTGAACAATGTCAGCGCCGCGTTTCAGACACAGTCGGAGGGGAGAAATGCGAGAGTGCAATGCGGTAAACCAAACACAGTATAAAGATGATTTTAAGGATGCTTCTTATGAGTCAAACCTCTGTATTATTTTGTTTTAAAAATAATAAGTCACCAGCAGAGTCGCCAGATTGTGGATACCGGGCTTCCACCGCTTTGTTATGTTTTGAAACTTGTTTGAAATTTGATCAAAGAAAGAAAATGGTCTGTTGAAAACAGATACAGAGTCGCCACTTGGTCTTTAAGGAACCAAGAAACCTAATTTTGACTCACCCAAATGGATAAAGGGCACCGGCCCTTCATAACCAAAGAACTTGGTTCGGGGTTTTGGTACGAGAGAGGAAGGAGCCTTTGTCGCGACTAAAACACCCTCAACTCGCCCCGTCTTTCGACGGGCCTCGATTAGCATCCAAATAATCATCTTATACTATGTATGGTTCGACAATTAATATTTATGATAAGTATATTACATTGCATAAGAATCTTGAAATGGAAGATCTAAAGATAAAATATCATTCATAAGATCTAAGCCAAGTATCACACAATGAAAAGTGAAAGATCACACAAATAAACCTAGGAAAAATCGTCTAATCACATATTGAGTAATTAAGTTTCTTTAATCTAAAGGGGACATGAATTGTTCTTGAAACAAATAAACAAAGAAATCAAAATATGCTTAGTGATCGTGAGAGAACAGATCCTATTTATACGCCTTAACGAGCATTTGTTAGTACCTTTTTATCCTGTTTTTGTATATTTTTACTTCGTTTTCTATTTTCTGACAGCTTTTGGAAGAAATCAAGTATATCAGGCTAAACAGGGTGAAAAAGCAGAAGAGAAGAAGCTGAAAAAGCCAAGTCGCGCGCGCGAGCCGCGGGCGCGAAAATCCGAGAATCGCTCGCGCGATTCGCTCGCGCGAGAACCCAGAAATCGCTCGCGCGATCCGCGCGCGCGAAGTGCCAAATGTCGCGCTCGCGCGACCCGCTCGCGCGATATGTGTAAAAACCAATTATACGTATTTCACTCTACTGATGATTCCTACGCGAACGAAACTGCCAAATTACATCCAGATTGCAAAATACAGCAGTTTTAATGCGTTTCGAGTTGGGAAAGCTTCCAAAAACTAGTTGTAAATCTATATATACCCTATTTTACTTCAATTAAAGAGTTAGCCATTATTATACATAAAAATTTATACATACTTTCAGCCATTGAAGGGAGGGGAGCAAGGAGAAGAAGAAGAAGACCAAGGGTTTCCATGGCCTCCTCCATCAACTACTTGCCATCTATCGCTTCCATGGACGGCTAGATCATAGATCTAGGGTTTCAATGAAACCCTAGCCAAGTAATAGGGTTTTATTTATGCTTTTATTTTAGTTTAATTATGTGTGGATGACAGTCACATGTTTAGAGGATTTTTATAAATAAATCGTACTTCTATTGATTAAATCATTGCTTTCAAAGTTTATTCTTGTATTAGATCTATTTTGAATGTGATGTGCTCAACGATCTATTCTTGCTGTGCTTGTTTAGATTGTTTACATGTGATGGTGCTTTATTGATTTGTGCTATCAAGTATCCGAATAGTCCATGCCTAGGTTAGACGGATTAGATCACAACCCTAGTTTAGTGTGGGATAATTCGTGCTAACTGCAGATGGATTATGTTGGTGCTTGAACCATGATTATCTTCTTGTAGGAGGAATTGGGCTTGTAGCTACAATTCCCCATATTCATCCAACGTAATAAGCTAAAGTAATTCATAAATATTCCTTATTATGAAGCTAGTGGTGGATTTGCAATCCTAGGTTCCTCAAACATTATTTAAAAACAACTATTTAAATTGCTTTCATAGTTTAGATTTATTTTTATTGTTATTAGTTTAATTATAATCAAATAAAAATCCGTTTTCATAATTAACTAAAGTTAGGTTTTAAAATTAAGTCGCTGTAGTTAACCAATCCCTGTGGGTTCGACCTTTGCTTTCACACTACAAATCCTTTGAAAAGTAAAGAATACTTTTTATAGCTTGATATTGACAACATCAATTTTTGGCGCCGTTGCCGGGGATTGTATTACTACCTTTAGTTTTATAATCTTAGTTTAGTTAATTTGTAAATATTAGATTAGTTTTTAGTCTTCTTATTTTTCGTTTTATTTTAAGTTACTAACTTTTCTTTTATTTTTGTAATTTCCTAGGACATCAAATTCCAACGTTTCCGAGTGGAGCAGCTAATTACATCAAAGGAGCTTACGCAAATAAAATAAATAAAAATTAAGTAAATTGCTCGCTTTAACTTCGCATCAAATCACTGTAAGTCAGGGCGCTGAGACGCAATTATTTGCATTAGGTTAGTTGTGGAGTGAACACTGCATTAGCTAGGAAACCCGGGGCGCTGGGCTTGACGCGGTCATTGCATTACAGGATAATATTCATGCATCATAATAGTACTGTGTGCTTGCTTGTCTTCTTATTTGCGTGATTGCTATTTGTTTCTTTTGTTTAGTCAGTCTTTGTTTTTAGTTTCTTTTTCTTTATTTTAGTTTATGTTAGGTACACATTCAAATAAACCAGAATTAAAATCTTTCGATCTTGAACTTGAACGTACCTTAAGAACTAATAAGTCCACAACCCAAGCTTCTAGAGCTGGGTTGCAAGACGACGAATCAACTCCGATTCCGTCGTCGTTGTTTGAGGCCGAAATTCAAAGTACCCGTGAACGGTTAAGGAAAACTCGAACTTTTAAAATCGAACCGATTAAAATGGCTGACGGTGAAAATAACGAAAACAACCAAAATAACAACGGAGCTAATATGAATAATCTTAATATACCGCCACCTCCTCCACTTATAAACTATTTCATTCCTACGACGTACACGCCACAAGCCGGTATCGAATTACCGGAGGCGACAGCATCTCACTTTGAGATAAAGTCGTCTACCATCTCGCTACTTCCCTCATTCCATGGCCGTCTAAATGAAGACCCTTACCAACACTTAGGGGATTTTCAGGGTATATGCTCTACTTTGAAAATACAAAACCTAAATAATGATGAATTAAAATTGCGGCTCTTCCCATTCTCCTTAAGAGACAAAGCGAAGTATTGGCTTCAATCACTTGAGCCAAACACAATAAAAACATGGGAAGCCTTACATACCGCCTTTTTACAAAAGTTTTTCCCTATTATGCGTACAAATAAGATAAGAAAAGATATAACTAATTTTGTGATGCAAGATGGGGAGACTCTTTATGACACATGGGAAAAATTTAAAGAATTATTACTCTCGTGTCCACATCATCAGGTTCCTAAGTGGCAATTGGTGCAAGTCTTCTACGAGGGGCTTATTCCCTCTGTTAGGAATACCGTCGATGCCGTTTGTGCGGGTACCTTCCTACACAAAAGCGCCGACGAGGCCTGGAAAATTTTCAAAACTTTGAGCGAGAATTCGATGCACCAAGCGGTGTCTGTCCGTTCTGAGGGATACCTTCAACCTAAGCGAGAGGTGACAGTTGAGTCAAGCCAGTCAATTGAAATTAAAGAATTATCTCAAAAACTTGACCGACTTTTAACAATGAATCAAACGACAGCCCCACCCGCTCATGAAATTTGTGCATTATGTTCTGATCCTTCACATTCTATACTCTCATGTCCATCGGCAAGTCAATTTCCGGAATTCGTGGAGCAACACATTAATTCTATTCAACAATATCCATGAAATAATTATAATTCGACTAATAATAATCCGGACGCGCCATGGAGAAACCACCCTAACTTCTCGTGGAAAAATAATACTAATAATCCTAATGAGGCAACTAATTTTCCAAATGCGTATCGACCTCAGTTTCAACCTAATCAATACCAACAACCGCCTCCTAATTCGAATCCTTCAAGGGGTAATGTTTTTGAGGAAAAGGTGTTGGCGTCCCTTAATAAAATCGAAACTCAAGTCCAGGCACAAGCACAAATAGTGCACTCTCACACACAATCCAGTGCGAAGCTTGAATCCCAAGTGGGACAACTAGCTACTGTAGTGAGTCGTAGAAGCGAGGGGACGTTGCCTAGTCAAACAATTCAAAACCCTAAGGGACATTATGAGGTTAAGGGGTCGAATGAGCAAGTAAACGCCGTCTCAACTAGGTTGACTACACGAGAAGAAGAGGTAATAGATATTCCAAATGAGAATGTGAGAGATATGAATATCAACTCTAATAAAGAGAGAGGTGAGGACGTGAATCAAAATAGAAAAGAAAATGAACCAGTCCCAACAAATTGTATTCCGAGAATGCCATATCCACCTAATGTAGAGGGACCGTCACATTTTACAAAGAAAAATTCAAAGGTTGAGGATATACTCGAGGTGTTTAAACAAGTTAAAATAAATATTCCATTCCTCGATGCGATAAAACAAATTCCCGCTTATGCTAAATGTTTAAAAGACCTATGTACGCAAAAGCGTAAAATACGCAGTCATACTCCTAAAAAGGTCTTCCTCACGGAAAAAGTTAGTTCAATTTTTCAACACGCTCCTCCGAAGTATAAGGATCCTGGTACGCCAACGATATCATGTGTCATAGGTGACACTGTCATTCATAGGGCTCTCCTTGACTTAGGGGCTAGTGTTAATCTCTTACCCTATCATGTCTATAAACAACTAGGTCTAGGTGAACTTAAGCCCACGGCCGCTACTATTCAATTAGCGGATCGTTCTGTCAAAATACCTAGAGGAATCGTCGAAGACGTCCTAGTAAAAGTTGATCAATGTTTCTATCCTGTAGATTTTATGGTCCTTGACACCGAACCGGTGCTAGATGCTAGAAAATACACTCCTGTTATTCTTGGTCGTCCATTCTTAGCCACGGCCAACGCACGTGTCAATTGTAGAACAGGGGTGATGAAAGTGTCGTTCGGGAATATAAAATTAAAATTAAATGTTTTTAATGCTATTGATCAACCTCCTAAAAATGACGATAACCTATGTGAGGCGGAGAGTGGGGTGAGACAAACAATTGAACATAATACTATAATAAATATGAGTGTGGGGAATAATATAGAGGATGATGAGTGGATGAATCCTAATACCTCGGCCTCTAATGAAGAATTTACTCGAAAGGTAAAGAATCGATGTGATAACGGTAATGGTGAGCCGTCAAATAAATTAACACATAACGACCTTGTTTCGACGTTTCACCAGAATCTCCCTATGGCCTTAAGAGGTACAAACTCTGATTTACGACCTCCTTGAATCTTGAGCTAGAACGGTCTAGCTGAAGACGTAAAATCTAGCGCTTCTTGGGAGGCAACCCAAGCTTTATTTCGTTCGTTTTTCTTTGTTTTTGGGTGATTTTATTCTATTTTTAAGGTTCTGGACAGGTTTGGGGGTTGGAGTAAAGTTATTTTTAATTTATATGCATAAAATAAGTGAACCAAGAGAAAACCCCATTCTCGCTTGCGCGGCCCGCTCGCGCGAGACGTCGCTCGCGCGGCCCGCTGGCGCGAGAATGTGCCTTAGTGAATTTTTCTTACTTTTTTGTTTATAAGGTCGCAGGATCAGGTCGCGCCTGGTTTCGCGGGCGCGAGGTGTCCCGCTGGCGCGATTTATTGATTTAAAAAAATATATATATTATTTTGGGAATTCGCGCGCGCGACGGCCGCTCGCGCGATTTCCCCTTTTCTTGATATTTGCTTTTCTTTTCTGTATCTTTCCCCCATACCTGCTCAGGTAGTTTTTTCATTTCTGTTTTTGTTTCGTAGGTCCTTTTCCATCAGGTTTTTGATTGTTATCATAATTCTGGTTATGTTTTATTTTCTTTTATCGTCTGTTTTATTTTCTTTTCTAGTTTATGTTTGTTTTGTTTTCTTTGTTTTGTATATCGTATAGATTAGGTTAGTTTATTTATATTTCTTTTAGTTGTTTTTCATCTTTTCTTTGTTTAGTTTCTTTTCTCTAGTATTAACAGGTAACATTGAACTTTATTGTCATATTCCTTTGTGTTAACCTGTTCTGTGTTTGCCGAGACCAAGGTAATATCTTTCTTACCTACTCTCCGTTCTTTCATTTTATTGTTTCATTGGGGACAATGAAAGGTTTAGGTTTGGGGGTATGCACTCACACATGCACATTAGTTTATGCAAAATTTTAAAATTTTTTAATAAGTGTGTTTAAATAAACAATGTTACCGACGTTTTTGCGACGCTCAAGTCTTTTTGTTAGATAACTTGGATTGTTATAGAAGGGTAAACAAGAGAATATGTGATTAACCATTTACTGTAGTTATGATGTAACGTTTTAGGTCATGTATCGTTCGAATCATAGTTTTATATCATAAATTTGCACACAAACCTATGCACTGCACGTAGTCGCTTGAATACATGTTTGATGTGAGCTATAATATGATTTGGATTTCTAGATAACACATGGTGGAGACTAAACCTAGTGAGCTTTTGAGCCTGTCTTTTCTTTATTGAGGGTTATAAATACATTGTGTTTGTCGAATTTCATTGAAATAGCGCATTAACTTGTTGTTTAGTTTCATTATTCTTGTTTTGGTTGATAATCAAGTTAAAATATTTGTTACCATGCTAAATAATCTTCCGTCGTAAATATTGAAGAACCATATCACCCTAGGACATGATTTTAGGCCCTCTTTGTTTACTGCCGATCGATAAATGATAATTTTCCTTAGTTCGCCCTTTGAGCCATTAAAATGCCATCTTTTTCTTCAATTACCATTATCCTATTTTTGCTCCAACTTGATCAACTTGGAGTTCACCACTGAAAGATTCGTCACCTTTTAGTGTTGATAAGGCGATGTGTTGTATAAGAAGAAGAAGAAAATAAGATGCTATTGGGATAGTTGCTTTGTGTTTTGATGATTACTTATGCAAAAAGCAACGAAAGGAAAGGAAAAGATTGAAAAAAATAAAGAAGAAGAAGGTTGATAAAAAAAATGAAAAAAATGAAAAAAAAAATGAAAGAAATATGAAAAAGAAGAGAATGAAAAGATAAAGTTGGTAGAAGAGATGAATGAAAGAAATCGAACATGCCTTACAATGCCATTCTAAAACTACCTAATGAATCCTTTCTATCCTTTTTCATTACCTGAGCCACATTACAACCGTTGAAAAGTCCTATTTGATCCTAGGAAACATGGTTTGGATATGAAAACGATGGGAGGAGGATTAAAACATGGTAATGAGTAATTTTTCTTGATTGTTGGCATCTTATTCATGAGACTACTGTTCTTTCGTGTCATGCGTCTTTTTCGAGTCATATGTGAGCATTTGTCATTTTGAAAACATATTTCCTTTACTCACATATTTTAGAAAAATTACACATGTTTCTGAGTGTTTCATTTTAGAGTGTAATTAACATTGTGAGATTCGTAGTCGAGACATAGTTAGACGGTTATCCAAGTTGTATTCCAAGTTCATGACATGCGCGTGTTTATTTGACTACCATATCACACACGTGCAATTTTATGAGAAACTCTATGGATTTATACAATGCATGTGCTTGGGATTGTTTTTCATGATTTAGGTAGACGTTTGATTCCGTTTCTTCTTGTTCGGTATTCTATTTTGAATCATCGTTCTATGATAAGGAGTATTGAACGTTTTGTTTTTCGTTTTTAATAAATTTTTTAAGTTTATAAGTTAATAAAGATGGTTGTAGGTGACTTGTTGACTAGAACCCTCACGAGACTTCACTCGTCCGACTGGGGACACCTAGGGGTTTAAAAGGCTTGTTGCATATGCTAAATGCAATCGTGATCCATGCGAAAATGGAGTAGTATTTTATTAGTAGTTAGTTTTTATTTTAGTTTTGCTCGAGGACTAGCAAAATGTAGGTTTGGGGGTGTGATCGGGAGAGAACAGATCCTATTTATACGCCTTAACGAGCATTTGTTAGTACCTTTTTATCCTATTTTTGTATATTTTTACTTCGTTTTCTATTTTCTGACAAGTTTTGGAAGAAATCAAGTATATCAGGCTAAACAGGGTGAAAAAGCAGAAGAGAAGAAGCTGAAAAAGCCAAGTCGCGCGCGCGAGCCGCGGGCGCGAAAATCCGAGAACCGCTCGCGCGATTCGCTCGCGCGAGAACCCAGAAATCGCTCGCGCGATCCGCGCGCGCGAAGTGCCAAATGTCGCGCTCGCGCGACCCGCTCGCGCGATATGTGTAAAAACCAATTATACGTATTTCACTCTACTGATGATTCCTACGCGAACGAAACTGCCTAATTACGTCCAGATTGCAAAATACAGCAGTTTTAATGCGTTTCGAGTTGGGAAAGTTTCCAAAAACTAGTTGTAAATCTATATATACCCTATTTTACTTCAATTAAACAGTTAGCCATTATTATACATAAAAATTTATACATACTTTCAGCCATTGAAGGGAAGGGAGCAAGGAGAAGAAGAAGAAGACCAAGGGTTTCCATGGCCTCCTCCATCAACTACTTGCCATCTATCGCTTCCATGGACGGCTAGATCATAGATCTAGGGTTTCAATGAAACCCTAGCCAAGTAATAGGGTTTTATTTATGCTTTTATTTTAGTTTAATTATGTGTGGATGACAGTCACATGTTTAGAGGATTTTTATAAATAAATCGTACTTCTATTGATTAAATCATTGCTTTCAAAGTTTATTCTTGTCTTAGATCTATTTTGAATGTGATGTGCTCAACGATCTATTCTTGCTGTGCTTGTTTAGATTGTTTACATGTGATGGTGCTTTATTGATTTGTGCTATCAAGTATCCGAATAGTCCATGCCTAGGTTAGACGGATTAGATCACAACCCTAGTTTAGTGTGGGATAATTCGTGCTAACTGCAGATGGATTATGTTGGTGCTTGAACCATGATTATCTTCTTGTAGGAGGAATTGGGCTTGTAGCTACAATTCCCCATATTCATCCAACGTAATAAGCTAAAGTAATTCATAAATATTCCTTATTATGAAGCTAGTGGTGGATTTGCAATCCTAGGTTCCTCAAACATTATTTAAAAACAACTACTTAAATTGCTTTCATAGTTTAGATTTATTTTTATTGTTATTAGTTTAATTATAATCAAATAAAAATCCGTTTTCATAATTAACTAAAGTTAGGTTTTAAAATTAAGTCGCTGTAGTTAACCAATCCCTGTGGGTTCGACCTTTGCTTTCACACTACAAATCTTTTGAAAAGTAAAGAATACTTTTTATAGCTTGATATTGACAACATCACTTAGCAAGCTGGTATGATGCATGTTATTCTTTGAGAAAAGAAGACCTCTCAATCCCCGGGTTGGATGAGAAAGGATGATTAGATCGGGGGAAGTATGAACATATGATCATGATCATTCCTTATAATCTTCTTAGATTAGGAGTCACAAAAGCCCCAAATCTTTGCATGGATGCAATGTATGTATCTAAAATGTGCCAAGGTTGTAGTGTGCTTTGTGTTCATGGATTCCTAGGATGACTTAGAAGTCTAGAATGTGTATGAATGAATGAATGGAATCATCATGTGATATGTACAAATGTAGTATGAACTACTTCCTAAGAGATGAGCTTATTTGGAATGCATGTAAGCATTAAATCAAAGAATGAAAGTTAAAATGTGCTTGCTGTGAATAGTGGACAGAACAGTAACATGATCTTTTGGAAATTGAAAAGAGGGGTTAGGAATATTTTCCATGCATGATTTTTTATGGAGATCTTCCTTATTGTGTCTAGAACACAACCCAGAAAGCCAATCTTTAATAACTATCACAAATTGAGAGAAATCATATGAACAATGGAGGTTACCCAGAAACAGAGTTTGTACTGTCGACTGAAATGTCAAAAAATCTTAGAAAATGAAAACAAATGATCTAGAGGCCCATTTTATACAGAAGGTTCCCTAAGAGATTGAAGTTCAAGGGACAAATAAGTTAGGACCACTCGTTTTGGAAACGTTTTCTGTAAAACAAGTTGAAAGGAGACCAAGCTGCTATGACAGCAAAAACAGAATATCTGGAGAGAATGTTTGGGTCCAAATGGACCATTTTCAAGTATTTCCAAGTCAAACCAAAAATCATGGGTGTTCTCTAATGAGTTAGGAAGACTTTCCAAGTGGTCTTACATTCATACATTGAGTATTGAACTCAAAATAATTTCTTGAAGTTAAATGACTCACTGTTTTGAGGGTTTTGAGAAAAACAAGATTTATTTCTTGAAATCAAAATGAGGGGTTTAAGAGAGGGTTTTGAAATGAGGGTTTTGAAAGTATACTTCCAGATCTTAGATGAATATTCTAACCACTTGGAATATCAATTCCTAACTTATTTCAAGAACTTCCCAAGTATTTGCAAACCATGGTTTTATTTGGAAACCAAACTCAAGAATCTATGGGAGTATGATACACGAGGGGATAGATGATACATGATATGATATATCATGCTAAAAATGGTAAAGAACATGTGCATGGGATATGGGTTCATATAGATACAAGAGAGTGTTGCATCAAAGTGTGAAAGTCAAAAAGTGAAATGCAGTGAATAGTGGACAGACTGTATGCATTACTTTATAACATTATAATGGGAGGTCAAACGTACCTAGGAAAATGTGGAAAAAATCAGAGATCATCCTTATTGTGTCTAGAAAATAACCCAAAAATCCAAACATCAATAGCTATCACAGATTAAAAGAAATAAATCAGAATGTACACATGACTCAGAAACAAAAGCTGCATTGTTGACTACTTTTGTATGATTTTTCATAAATCAAATAAAGGGTTTATGATGACCCATTATATACCAAAAGTTTCCTAAGACACCCAAGTTTCATAAAAAAAAAATTAGAAAAGATATATGTATAGTGACGAAAACATCCAGAATAAGTGCAAGAAGTTGGGTGAACATTCTGTGAGAACAGAGGCAGATTATGAATATGAACTTCTCACATCCAAAAATAATACTTTCACATCTCTATAATTGATGGAAAAAATTGGGGACAAACTATGATGTCTTAGGAAGATTTTCCAAGTGGTTTCATCATCATAACTCAAGTTTTTAATTCAAAACAAATCTTTGAATCTGAACAGCTCACTGTTTTGGATCATTCTTGAAGAAAATGGATTTGGGTTTTGAAATAGAGTTTGAGCTCTTGATTGGGGGTTTTGGAATAGATGTTCAAAGCATGAACTTAAACTCTTGAGATGACCATGTAACCACTTAGAACCTCATCCAACCTTGAATCATCAAAGAACTCCCAATATTATTTTCACAAACATAATTTTGTTTGAGAATATGACTTCAAGAATACATATGAATGTATTGAAGGTAGAATCATCATCCATCAAACATGTTTTTAAGGTCAAGAGCTACTATCCATAAGGATTCACTCTCCTCAAACAACATGTCATCTAGATGATGATGAACAACTAAATAATCAAGGAAAAGTAAAAAAGAAATGAGGTTAAGAGAGAGATGAACATCAAAGTAAACAAGCATTCAAATAGCAATCAATAGTTGATAATCATTGAGATATTGGACTTGTAGCTTGGTGTTCACTCATAAAGATGACATTTGGACATGGAAGTAGCTTCCTATCTCATGAATACTCAAGAATGTTGGTGAAATAAACATTTGGATGATTGAAGTTTTTGATAGCAAACTCAAAGAAAACTCACTTTGATTGAAAAAAAAATGGAAGAAGACTTCTTCTCTTTATCTCTCTATATTTCTCTAGAGTTTCTTCCTAAGCTCTCTCTAAGCTTCCATGTCTCCCCTCTAAATGGAAGTAAATGGCTTCTTTTATAGGCAAAGGAGGGGTGGTAAAAGGAGTTTTAAAAAGTTTAAAATGGTCTCCCGTTGGTCCAAAATAAGCTGGGAACCAAAACTACGTCGTTTTGATTTCTAATATCTCAAATTGGACCCCCAAAATAAATTACAAAAGTGGACAGTTCTGGGGGAGAGTGCCGCAGCGGCACTGGGCCTGTGCCGTGGCCCACGGCGGCACTGCTCCTCCTTCGTCCAGATAATGCTGTTTAGGCCCCCTGAGGTTCCGGTATTCGCGAAAAGGCCCTATTTCGTCCGAAATTCACAGAAAATGCGTACGAACTCCAAATTGAGGTTGTGATATACCGTTAGAAAGGTAATGGAGTCTACTTTACATAAAAAAATAGTTCGGGGATAGGTCACTTTGAAAAGTTTTGCGGTATTTGCGATAAAAGCCGATTTGATCGCCTTTTTCGCCTTCGGAAATTCATCATAGACTCGTTTTAAATCTGGAAATTATGTGCGATATACCGTTGGAAAGCTATTATCCTCTAGTATCCATGAAAAATATTTGAAAATTGTTACGGTGTCCCGGGTTTAAAGTCAAATCCTGGTCAAACTGGTCAAACTTGGGATTCCCGGGAAGTTCTGGAAACTTCTGGGAGTTCCCAGGAGTTGACCTTTTTGCTCAATTTTCTTTTAAAGCTCATTTTAATACTTTTCTCATGATCTAGAATGATTCCGGTGAATTCGGACGATTTCGGTTAAACTTGGTCAAACTTTGGTCAAACCTTGGTCAAACCGGTCAACGGGGACTTTCCGGGAACTTTCGGGACTTCCGGGGGTCTCTGGGAGCTGACGATTTCCTCCGATTTTACTTAAAAACTCATTTTATCATTTTTATTACGATTTAGCATGTTTCCAGAACTTTTGGTCCAAATCTGGGAGCTTTTGGGCTTTCAGGGGCATTTTGGTCATTCTGAGTATTTTAAGAAATAGAACCAACTTCCAGGAGTCCTTTTGAGTCCTTTTTCGATCATTGTGAACCACCAAGCTATGGGTCTCCTAAATCTGATAGCCGACAAAATGGGGTGTCTACAAAACCCAACAAGGCCTTAGGACCAGATGGGATCCCCATTGAGGTTTGGAAATGCTTGGGAGATGTGGGGGCATCTTGGCTTACAAAAGCTTTTAATAGGATTTTAATGACTAGAAAAATGCCTGATGAGTGGAGGAATAGCATCCTAGTACCTATATATAAGAGTAAAGGAGATGTACAACAATGCAACAACTATAGAGGTATTAAGTTGATGAGCCATACTATGAAGCTATGGGAGAGAGTGATGGAGCATCGCTTAAGAGGAGCAACATCAGTGTCAAAAAATTAGTTTGGATTTATGCCTGGGAGATCAACTATGGAAGCAATTTATTTGCTTAGAAGACTAATGGAAAAGTATAGAGAGAAGAAAAAGGATCTACTTATGGTTTTTATTGATTTAGAGAAAGCTTATGATAGAGTGCCTAGAGATTTAATTTGGTGGGTGCTAGAGAAGAAGGGAGTGACCAAGGGTTATATTGACGGGTGAAGGATATGTATGATGAAGCGGTTACTACAATTAGATCTCCAGCCGGAGAAACAAGCGAATTCCCAATTACCGTAGGCCTGCATCAGGGGTCGGCCTTGAGCCCTTATTTGTTCACCCTAATTATGGATGAATTGACTAGACACATTCAAGATGAGGTCCCATTGTGTATGTCGTTCACAGATGATATTGTCTTGGTTGATGAGACTAAAAGGGGACTGAACACTAAACTAGAAGCTTGGAGAGAAGCACTGGAGACTAAAGGGCTAAAGATAAGTAAGACGAAAACAGAATACATGGAATGTACTTTTAGCAACAGTGGAAGTAGATACAACAATGCAGTGAAGATCGAAGATCATGAGATCCCAAAGAGGGAACACTTTCGCTATCTAGGTTCAATGATCAGTAGAGATGGAGAGATTGGTGATGACGTGACCCATAGAATTAAAGTGGGCTGGCTTAAGTGGAGGAGTGCTTCTGGAGTATTATGTGATCTGAGAATACTAGCAAAATTGAAAGGAAAATTTTATAGGACAGCAATTAGGCCAGCTATACTCTACGGGACTGAGTGTTGGGCAATTAAGAAATAACACATTAGCAAAGTGAGTGTAGCGAAGATGTGGATGCTAAGATGGATGTGTGGTAAGACTAGGAAAGATAGAATTAGAAATGAGTACATCCGAGAGACTGTAGGAGGGACACATATTGAGGATAAGTTGAGGGAGAATAGACTTAGATGGTTCGGCCATGTGCAACGAAGACCTGTAGATGCACCTGTGCGAAAGAGTGATAAGATCGTAGTGCCTGGAATGGTTAGAGGGAGAGGTAGACCTAGACTGACTTGGGAATATGTAGTTCAACAAGATATGAATTTATATAATTTAAATGAGCATATAGCTCTTGATCGTGCATAATGGAGAAAAAGGATTCATACAACCGACCCCAATTAATTGGGACACAAGGCTTGGTTTGGTTTGGTTTGGTTAGATAATAAGAATCTGTTTCATAAGAGGTTCAAACAAAATGAATCCGAAAATTAAGCAAAACAGAGGTTGACTAAAACAGATAATATTATCTACAAAGTAAACTATGTATTAGAATGTCTGTATATCACACATTCATTGAAAACAGAGATTCAAAAACAACTATTCAAAATTTAAAACCCTAAAATAAAAAAACACGCTGAAATCATACTTGTATTACAATGCTATAAGAAAGTGATGAAGAAAAACGAGATCTGAAGACGAATTATGCAACTCGTCAAAAACGAGATCTGGAGTTCTTCAGCTGTACCGCAAACTTGAAGGACAGAGAGAGAGAGAGAGAGAGAGAGAGAGAGAGAGAGAGAGACAGAGAAAAAGAGAGATCTGATGAGAGGCGAAGAACAGAGAGGGAGAAATTCAATCGTAAAAACGAATGGGCAATTCTATAAAAAAAAAAAAAGGAAAAAAGGGCTACGTTCATAACCGAAAAACGCTCGAGGGGCTTTATCTTGTACAATAATACAATCTGATTTTTGTCTCATATGAAAATAATTTTAGGGATTTATTAACAAATTTCCCTTTTTTTTTTTTACTTTCTCTATTACTAAACAATATTAGCTAACTAATACTCATATAATCTATTTGTGATAATAACTAATTTTTCAATTGATTATCTTCCAAACTTTTATAATTTATTATGACAAAATCTATTGAATAATGCTTGGGGCACCAAAGTACACAAAGAACTTCCACAAAATGAGTGGAAAATTTATGTGGCACACTGGGATCCGTTAGCAATTAACCATTTTTTTTTCATTAATTGCTGACGGATTACAGTGTGCCATATAGACTTTCTACTCATTTTGTGAAAGTTCTTTGTGTCCTTTGGTGCCCCAAACATTAGTAAAATCTATTACGACAGCAAAGCAGAAGCTGCACCAAGCATACCTAAACAAAATAGAACCGCGGGTAAGGTAGATACAAAAAGTAGAAATCTCCGTGAGTTTTGGAATCTTGGTTTTCCCCAAAATTGAATTTGTCCACTCAAGCGGAGGGAGAGAGGAGAGAGAGATCCCAAGAAATGCGGACCATACCGTTAGGAGTCTCAGTGTCACCGGCGACAACTACAGCTTCCATAAACGGTCTCTCTCTCAATCATAATACGAAGCTTCCTTATCCTCTTCCTTCTAGGGTTCCTCGCTCCACCGATGACTCCTCCCTCTCTTCTCTCTCTCATTCCCCCAAATCAGGTCCCTCCCTCTCTCTCTCTCTCTGCACGCATCCATGTGTATATGTATATACAGTCTCTGATTTTGATACAGAAATATGATTTTGGCAATTTGACTTTGTCTGGATTGTGAAAATTTTTGTCAAATTTTGTCATGGACTTCAACTTCCATTTCTCTCTCTCTCTGGTCAAGAATATACGAATTTAAAGCAAAATCGAACTATAATACAAAATTTACAAGAAAATGTGCTAACTGATTAGCTGAAGCTTGAAAATGTTCACTTACTTGCCGGCGGCCATATTGCTAAGATTTTCAGTTCGAGAGGCGCTTTGTTTGAATATGAATTCAGCAGTCTATTTTGATGAATTATGGAAATATATATCTTTCAAACAAAATTCAAACCCATAATGCTTGCTTAAGTAAATGGGGCTATGAAGTTTTGACATGATGATATACATTTGGGACTTATGAAAATACCTAATTGAATTATTATGTTGTGGAGCATAGGGATTTGCAGAGCCAGTCAAGTTGTTGAATTATTCCCCACTGTGTCCCCTGAGATTGTTGTTCGGGAAGCGAGGATAGAGGACAGTTGGGAAGTGGCCGAGACTCACTGTAGCTCCTTCTTTCCCGAATATGCATTCCCCTTAGATTTTATGTTGAGGATTGACCGACTGGTGGGAATGCTCTTGGGTTTCTCTGTGCCTAATGGTTGCCGGAGAACTTGTTTAGTTGCTGTTACTGGTAGCTCGGTTGACGGCACTTTCTTCTTCGGGAGTGAAGATTTCAAAATTGGGGGATTTGATGCAAAATTTAGTCTGAATAAGGGTCATGTAGCTGGGATTTTAACTGTGGATACTGTTGCTGATTTTCTTCCAAGAAAAGGACCGCTTCGTCAAAGAAGGTGAGTTTTATATCTGACACTTAGACTCTGTGCATTTACGTCTTTCAAAGTGAACACAGATAAATACTCTCTGTTGGATAACTCCGTGAACAAATTTCTTAAAATTACCCTGCCATCTGCTTTGAACAATATGGACTTAATTGCTGTGTGTGGAATGAAAGTTACTTTTTTATTTCCCCATCCCCCCCCCCCCCCCCCCCCCCCCCCCCCCCCCGGAATTACATGTATCCATATTGATATAGATATACTTACGTATATAGAGGGGAAAAAAGAGAAAGAAGAGAAGAGATGGAGATAGAAACATGGATAGAGTGAGAATTATTTGGTATTTGTCAACCCCCAACTCATGTCTTCGTATACAATTAAGACTTGTTTGAGTGAAAAGAGATTGCTTTTCGGGAAGCGAGCAAGTAAGACTTGTTTTTTTGAAAAAGTAAACAATTTTATTAAAACTAAGGGCTCACATCGTAACTTGTGATTTTTGGTTTTCAGTTTTTGTTTTCATTTTTTGTATTGATGCCTGCCTCTAATTCAATACAAAAAATGAAAACCAAAACTGCAAACCAAAAACCACAACGTTACCATGTGAGCTCTAATCTTTGCAATCAGTGACAATGAAGAGAATGATGTAGTTACAACTTGTGAGAATGCTTTCCAGAAACATCTCCTAGCACTCCGTAACCACTTCTATCATGTTATAATGGTATCCACCAGTTTGTCCTCCCAAGGATGGCAGAGTTGCTTCATGTGGTAAATGTAATCACACTCACTCCACTCCACTCCACTCCACCCCACCCAAGTCAAGAAAGCCTCTTCCCAATTATGATACCCAAACCTTGTTCTCTCCAACGTCACATCTCACTTCAACTGCAAGCTTACATTTGGATGGACGGAATTGGAAGTTATGCCAATTGTTCCGTTAAACTAAGCACCAATTTCATAATGAACTGGAGTTTCTTTAGGTACTCAATTGGTTAACTGCACCCCAAACGGCGCGAAAACCCTTTTCCTTGGCAGTCCCGAGTTAAAATATGAACTTATTAGCTGGGGCAATGAACAAAAAGTCATTTCTTAATTAACAGAAAGTGGCTTAAATGATGCAGAGAATGGATTTGTAGTTGACTGAAAATGCTTTTCACGTCAAAACATCAAGCAGAAAGAAGACTAGATACCAAATTGCTTCCCTTATTGTGAACTAATTTCTTTGGTTCATTCCGGTAAAGCTACAAACCATGGATATATGTACTTTTCTGCTACCGATTTGAATTACGCTACCCAATGCATTTCACGAATAAATAGTGTAAAAATATGCTCCTGGACCACCACAAACCAAATCCGAATTGGGGATTACCCATCTCTTATCATATGATAAAGACCCCAGTCAATTTCTTAAGGTCCAGTCTTTCTTGAGCTATGTCTATTTTTATGTATGCCTATATATAGCAAGGCATGATGGTAGGGACTGCAAAATTCGTGTGCAGGTCTGAAGGGCTCCTATCTAAACGCTTTCCCTCCAACAAAAGGCAGCCAGCTTTCAATATTAGTTGTTATGTTACGCTTCCATTTTCCCAATCTTATAATTGAATAGCATGGCCTGGGTACTGTGGGCCCAAGTAGGAAAAAATGCACCACCAAGTAGTAGTTTGAGGGTGGCAATATGTTTCTAAAGTTCATGATTGCCATAGAAATTTGTGGGTCTGACACAGGATGTTAAATATGATACAGTGACTCTTCTAAAGCAGAGAATTCTCTATGTGAGCAAATCTAAAATGTGATGGTATCAAGCATTTAAGTTCCATAGAAGGACATCCTATGAATGATTTTTTGTAGGAAGCTAGCTTCTTTTTCGGCTCTCATTAGCAACTAATGATCAGAATTAACATGGATTGTGGCAGGGTCTTGGTGCCCAAAACGCTGAAATATCTGCCTAAATTCCATTGTTCCTCCGTGAAAATTGCAGTTATATAAGTGCCCTTGTTGCACTCACTGGTCAGATAAAGGAAATGTTGGCAGATGCTAGAATAAATTTTATGATAATTAGCGTAATGTGATATTATCTAGTATATATGAAATTGCTGTATTATGATATGATATTATCTAATTCGTTATTAAAACATATATTATATGATATTATGTATTGACGTATTGCATTTTCTATTGCCTATGTAAAGGCCTCGCAACATTGTAGAATCAATTCCAATACAAAGGAATTCCATTAATTCTGTCATGGTAGCAGAGCATTATCGATACATAGGACAAGAAGTTAAGCATTAAATTGATTGGTTATTTCAGCATAAAAGGTTTGAAAAGAAGTAAACAAGATCTATCTTTAAGCACATATAACCAAGTCAGGCGTGAATGATCATCAATGAAGGTGACAAAATAGCGTGCACCAAATAAACCAGTACTTCTAAAAGGTCCTTCAATACCAGAATGAACAAGGTGCATCTATTCGAAGCTTAAATGAAGCTCGATGATGTTTACTAAGTTCACAAGTTTCACAATTAAACTTAGAGAATGGCAAAGAAGTAACTAAATTTTGCAAATTAAGAGACGATGGGTGCCCAAGACGACAGTGCCACTGGTATGGAGAAACAGTAGAGTGCAGAGCTGCTGGAGGTGAAATTGGAAACGACCCACTCCTCTGTACTGTGACAATCAAGCGGTCATTCACATTGTGAGTAATCAAGTCTTTCACGATAGAACTAAGCATATTGAGGTTGATTGTCATTTCATCCGATACATGGTGGAGTCAAAAGAGATCATTACTCCTTTTGTTCAATCCAGATGTCAGTTAGCAGATATCTTCACAAAAGCTCTTCCCAAAAATGACATTGATTCTATATGTAGCAAGCTGGGAATGATTGATATCTATTCTCCAGCTTGAAGGGGGAGTGTTGGAAGATGCTGGAATAAATTTTATGATAATTATCGTAATGTGATGTTGTCTAGTATAATTGAAATTAATGTATTATGATATGATATTATCTAATTTATTATTATATATATTATATTGATGTAATGGATTTTCTATTGCCTATGTAAAGGCCCCTCTTGCAACATTGTAGAATCAACTCCAATACAAAAGAGTTTCATATTTTCTGACAGGAAGTGTTGTAGATTGCAACTGGCATTAACTTATTGAGTGAAAAGAGTACTCTTCCCATTTTCTGAACAGAGGTAAAAAATAAGTAGGGGAAAATGAGATGGAGGTTTGGTTTTGTTATCATAACTTTGATTCTTTTGTTGTCTCAGATGAGTTCATTCCAAGAAATTAAATTCCCTCCACCTGGGCCAAGCGTGCAACCCATTTTTATGGACTGTGTACATCAATATCTCAGTTCTTATAGCTAATTTTAGCTTCGATAGTCAACTTTGATATTCCATGGAGTTGAAGATGGAGGATGGTTGTACAACTGTCCTTAGTTGATATTATGTTAATATTTTCTTATCTCTTAGTATATATAGTGTAGTGGCGGCAGTTAATATAATCGTTCATTAAGTTGCAGAGATTGTTAGTTTTAAAATAGTAAGGATGCTTTCTTCACTAATACGAGGTATGAATGCTCTCATTCAGGAGTGGAATCGCATACATATCAAATGTTGCGGTTCGGGAAAGATTTCGACGGAAAGGAATAGCCAAAAGGCTCGTAGCAAAAGCAGAGGCTCAAGCGTCGAGTTGGGGCTGCCGAGCAATTGCATTGCACTGCGACCTAAACAATCCCGGGGCTACAAATTTATACAAAGACCAGGGTTTCAAATCTATTAAAGTGCCAGAAGGAGCAAACTGGCCTCAACCCAAGACCTCTCCAGATGTCCAGTTCAACTTCATGATGAAGCTGCTCAATGCCCCAACAGCTGTGTAGATTCTTAATGAACATATAGTTATAAAAGGGGAAACAAAGATTTTTTTTTAAAAAGAAAAAAGAAAAGATAAGGTAGAAAATGTATAATTAAGGATGGTAGGGTCTTGGTGGTTGTACATATGAACTTAAATGTATCAGCTGCGTATCTTTTAGCAGTTGTTTATGATGGCTGGGATGTAATATATGCCTGTGATTTTTAGCTGGTATGGTCAAGCGTTTTGTCATGCCTTATCAAGTTATCACAATTTCGTTACTCATCGGACCAAGCTAAAGGGCTGTTTGTATTGAATGCGGCTTCTGTGTTTATTCAAAAGCAGAATCACAATCCAGTACATTTACTATAGCTGTGAGTTTGTGGTTTGGGAACTGCATTCATAAGAGCTTTGGGAATTGTATTTGGGGAGTTTGGGACTGATTTATAATTTAAGATTTGTCTTTTGTAATTGCAGGGGTAAGATCGAAGTTAAGAAGAATAAAGAATTCGTTAGAACACCTAATCTTCTTCTCGCATTACGTTGAGTTGTAGAATCCCAGGACACTTGAGCTAAAATGGACTTTTGAGACTTCAAAGTGTTTTATACAAATATATGCATTTCAACAATGCTGGGGTACTAACAAAGTCCATTAACATTCACATCCACAGTCTCTCTCTCTCTAGTGGCACTTTGAGTCTACTGCGGACTCCACTGTGCCACTAGGAGAGACATAGAGTGTGGGTGTGAGTGTTAGTGAAATTTGTTAGACCCCCAAATAGTACTCATATACGTTTTGAGTAATGATTGGTGCATATAAAGATCTAGGCCATTTATTTCGGTAGGTCCCGTGTATGCAGGCATGACCCCCGTCTAAGTGAATGACCTATATCTTTATGTGTATACTTTATGTACACATTTTATTTGCACATAGCATTACCCATACATTTTGGATCCCGAAACCTTGTTAAGGTCCAACTGTAAGTTGGAAAAGTAAAATTCCAAACATGCAAACTATGTAGTTAGGGTGTTTAACTTTTAGAAATTACTATCCTTACTGTTTGCCCTGAATAGATACGAAGAAACCACGTGCAAACCTGTGGTATGTAATGAGGAGTATAAATCAGTCATAGAAACACAAGATTTTTACATAGAAAATCCCAATATGTGTAAAAATCATACCTACATTAATTCTACTATGAATGAAATAACAGAACACTTTGGGATCACAACCTTCCCCTACTCAGGTTGGCCCAGCTTTTGGATGCAAGAGAATCACTGATGAGTTCTGTCGAACTTGACAGTGTCCCGGGATGAATCCAAGGCTCACTTCAAGAACTAGGACTTATCATGATCCGAAAAACAAAAGAGTCACCATCTAATTTTTATCGGAAATTAGGAAACTTAAATTTCACTCGCCCAAAAGAATAAGGTTGCTCGCCCTTCATTACCAGAAACAAGGTTCAGGGATCTTGGTACGAGAGGGGAAAGAGCCCAAGTAGGAGTAAAGCACTCCCTCCTCGCCCTACCGAATGGTAGGTCTTGATTCAAACATCTTTGTTCTTAATTCATAATCGGTGTATTTTCCTCAAACATACTAGATAATATATACATGACAAATAGCATCTTGTTGAAATTCATTTCAAGAGACTAAATTCAAGTAACAATCGGATGCACATGCAATACAAAGAAAAAGTATACTCACAGTGGCTAGTCCTGCCCGAAACGATGCAAAATAATGGAAATATGTCATGATAAGGGAACAAGAAGACTTGCATTGAGGTGACTCATGCGGACTCGCAATGGCAATAGAAAAGAAACATGAAAAGAAATAATGTAACAATCCTAGATAAGAAGTCTCTCACATAGAAGCACATAAATGGAGTCTATCCTAAAGGAATCGTGTCATTGGAAACAAAGTTATAAACCTAGAAAAATTCTAGGAGAAGGGTAGAGAAAAGTACATGATACATGAACACTAAGTCACATGTAGAAGAAGCAAATCTACAAACTGAAATCTGGAGCCATGGCACTCAATTCTTTGCATTAGGACTCCAAAGAATACCCAAGCATTGCAAAAATCCAAGCAAGCAAATGATATTCATGATAAACAAGAAGAAATGGTCATCAATCAAATTTCCAAATTCAGTGACCTTTATTAAAACCTATCAAAAGTGGTTTTAAACATGAGCTGTGTTAAAATCCCTTTATAGAAAATTAGATGCATATCTTAGGGGTTTTTTCAAAATGTAGGACCTCATTAGCATCTTTAAAGTTCAAGTAATAAGAGTTTTGAGAATTGTGATTCAGGAATGTCTACTGTTATTATAAATATCATAATTAATTCTAGAAATATCATATGAAGGTCTAATTGGTGTCAAAAGAATGCGATTTCATTGAAATTTATGAAAAAAAGAAACCCATAGACATTGTATGATCTTAAGGTAAAAAAAATACTTTAACCAGATTATGCTATTCCAGAAATTTGGAATTATTTGACAATATGAATACAAAACAAGATAGAACTTCAAGAATCATATTAATCAAGTTGATCTAAGCTTTTGATCTCTCATTCATGCATCCTAGATTGTTTCTAAGACATATTTTACACATCAATAGTTATTGAACGATCAAGTTTGACCATTTTGTATACATAACCAAAGTTGTGATTAAACTTAGAAAATTCTAGAATAGTTGTATCAACTTCAAACGCTTGAAAAATGATCATACCTCGATTGTACGCTCACAATTTTACATCGTCATATAGATACATGAGCTAGGAATCATCCCCAAAAGGCAAAAGTTGATAACTATCATAGATTTTATGAGATTCAAGCACAAAGAGACTATATTTAAATATGTTAACCGATTTCTCAACAATTCTTAAAAATAGTAGATGGATCCTAATGATTCTCAAAACGGATTAAATGAAAGCTAATTCATCAAAGTTTAACTAGAAAATTTAAATCCATCAAATCATGAGGTTTAGTGGACCAAATTGTATAGACAATACCAATCTGTTTTGCTAAATTTTGAAGCAACCAACTAGTTCATTTTAAAGTGTGAGGAAAACATACTTAGTGATGATTTTAGCCCATTAGAGAGATGAAACTCATAGATCAACATAATTAACATGATTCCAATCAATTTTTCCCTCAAATTCTATGATGAACAAAGGGTCTTACAAATATCCTTTTGGAGATGGAATTCAAAAAGAAATTCTAGGTAATGGAAATAATCAAGAGAAAGGTATGAACATAGGAATCATCCTTCTCGTAGATAACCTGTCACGCCCCGACGTAGCTAAAATATGGAAAAATTTTAAAATTTTCATCTTGGACCCTGAGGTGTGTGAGTGGTTGCAGTGCCGAATTGTCCACGACCAAATAATAATAACAAAACGATATAATAATAGGATAACACCATCATTTACTTACTGGAATATTATACAAAGAGAAGTCAAAGTACTTAGCTAGTTAATACATCATTATAGATACATCAGATTGTTATGGCTCTTGGCCTTACAAAACTATTACGAAATATATGCTAAGTCTTCTGGTTATAATCAAAAACATTTATAGAGGATAACTGCTAGTCTTCTCTCTAACTAGCATAACCATTAGTCATCTTCAGTGTAATCTTCTTCAATATTTCCTTCTTGCGTAGCTTCATAACCTTGGTACTCTTCACCCGGATAAGCTGGACATGGGAATGTCCAGCGACATGAATGTCGTCAGCTTATGAAAGCTGAGTGAGTAAGCTAAATCAAATGGAACGTATATAGTAAAACACAATAAGAATCCATTTACTATCTTTCAACATGTTTTTTAGGATCTTTACATTCACTCTGTCGAATTATAACTATTAGCGTACCCGACTACGTATTCGATAGGAATACAAACAATTCAAGAGACCCATCTAAACATTCTTAATGACACTACCATTCATTTCTAACATCCGACGTCATTTACAGACCCAAAGTATCTCTTGCTAACCAAACCATCTTTCATCAACCAAAACATCTTTCATCAACCAAAACGTCTTTCATCAACCACTTCGTCACAAAGAACCGAAGTGTTAAGAAGTGCAAGAACATCCATTTCGTCATGAAGAATCGAAAGAAGTCTTTACTCAAAGAATCACCGCTTCGTCACGAAGAATCGAAAGTGTTACAGAGTACAAGAACATCCATTTTGTCACGAAGAACCGAAAGGAGTCTTTACTCAAAGAATCACCGGTTCGTCATGAAGAAACGAAAGCGTTATGGAGTACAAGAACATCCATTTCGTCACGAAGAACCGAAAGGAGTCTTTACTCAAAGAATCACCGCTTCGTCACGAAGAACCGAAAGCATTACGGAGTACATGAACATCCATTTTGTCACGAAGAACCGAAAGGAGTCTTTACTCAAAGAATCACCGCTTCGTCACGAAGAACCGAAAGCGTTATCGAGTACAAGAACATCCATTTCGTCACGAAGAACCGAAAAAGGGAGTCTTTACTCAAAGAATCACCGCTTTGTCACGAAGAACCAAAAGCGGTTCGGAGTACAAGAACATCCATTTCGTCATGAAGAACCGAAAGGAGTCTTTACTCAAAGAATCACCGCTTCGTTACGAAGAATCGAAAGCGATACAGAGTATAAGAACATCCATTTTGTCACGAAGAATCGAAAGGAGTCTTTACTCAAAGTATCACCACTTCGTCACGAAGAATGAAAGCGTTACGCGTATCCCTTTCATCACGAAGAACCGAAAGTATGCTTACAATACTCACATTTTAACCATATCCCTTTCGTCACGAAGAACTGAAAGAATACTCAAGAGTCACCACTTCACAACTCAACAACACATCCCTTTTCTTAGCCTCCCGGCCTCAGTGGCCTAGTTTACCTATCCAACACTTATCCTTGACATACGCTACTCCTGATCAAGTACAACTAGTCCGTACGTATCCTGGACAGCATTCGCATCACTCGTTCCGTAGTTTAGTTTGTTAATTACTTTCGTTCATACTTTCGAAGTTACGTTATACATCCGTCATTCTATTTTGTTATAATATACTTATGATGGAAACTTACCCAATCGCTATCGACGCAATAATCGTATCGTACAACATACTAAAAGCTTGGGTATGAACTTTTAATGGTCAATACACTAAATTCGCGACAACGGAAAAACATAGCATGTAGCTTATAGATTTATAACATGGATTTGATATCAATAACCATATAGACGATAGCCTTAACATACTCATCTATGCGATAGCACAAGATATCCATAACCACACAGGTACCAGAAAGCAAGCATCATTAATAAACACATCATATAAGTAGTTATACAATCTGCCAGGAATTAATTTTACTATGTCAACTGAATTGATATGATTTATTTGGGCATGATAAATTGCTTTGTAGATCAAACTCAAAACTAGAACATTGTACATAATTGGATTATCTTCATGTACAACAAAATCTTGCTTCAATAGCATTTTTGAACTACTCAAAATATTTATTTTACTCAGACATTTCTATATTTTCGGACTGCTCTGTCTCAGATTTATAGTACAGCATTGCATGTGCATTTCACCTATGAATTCATTTTTAGACCAGGCTATAGAAGAGTTATTTGTGATAAATGAGTCACCTTTCTCCACAAAAAAACCTAGCCTATTCATGATTTTTGAGCTGCTCCAAACGTTCATTTTACTAAACTATGTTCTCCTGAAAGTTTCTGTTTCCCAGATTTATAACATTATGTTGTACATGCATTTCACGCATCAAGGAGTGATATCTAGACTAAGATATAGAAGAGTTATTTGTAGATAAATGAGTTATCTTTCTCCACAAAAAAACCTAGCTTAATTCATATTTCGGAGCTGCTTAAAACACGCATTTTACTAAACTACATTCTGCTGGAGGTTTCTGTTTCTCAGATTTAAAGTACTTCGTTGTATGTACATTTCACCTGTGAAGATGTGATTTTCAGACTGAGCTATAGAATAGTTATTTGTAGATAAATGAGTTATCGCTCTCCAAAAAAAAACCTAGCCTCATTCCCTTTTTGAACTGCTCAAAATGTTCATTTTACTAAACAACATTCTGCTGGAAGTTTCTGCTTCCCAGATTTGAAGATTGACTTGCATGTTGCAAAGAACCTCAAAATACAACATCAAACACTTTCTAAATATTACTACATACTATATAGGTTCTAAAGTGAGTTAGAATACTCACCAAATCTTGAAATTTAAGCTTGAGCTTTGGATTTGAGCTTAGGAAGCTTGAATTCAACTTCAATGGCGAAAGCTCCTTGTTCTTCTCCTTCTATCTTCTTTTATCTCACCATGGATTTCATCTCCTAGCTCTCTCTAACTCTATATACAGATTATAGATGATCAAAAAGTATCATGCAAGTGTATATACATGTTTATATAGAGGTGGTGTAGTGATAGGTGTCTCCATGCATGTGCTAGTGTACGCATGCATGGACAAGTGTCCTTGTACAAGACAAGTGGCTTGGGTGTGGGTAACATGTGTGTGCCACTTTCCTCGATTTACGTATAAACATGTATTATTTCTAATATCCAGGTTCGGGTACGGGACTACATTAAATCCTATTACGATCAAGTCGGTACGGTTACTATAGTCAAAACCGTCACCCTACTAAAATAATAATATAATAATATAGCCGGTCCAATACAGAAATTTGAAAAGCTGATATTATTAACTAAAAGAAAAGAAATTACAGGTATTACATCTTCCACCACCTATTACAGGATTTCATCCTCAAAATCTGAGCTATCTAGGCACTAAAAAGAAAAGGAAATTTCTGTCGCATTTTTGATTCCAACTCCCAAGAGGCTTCTCTTTCGTCATGGTGTTTCCACTGAATCTTTACCAGCGGAATCTCTTTGTTTCTCAGCTTCTTAATTCCATGATCCAGAATCTTTACAGGTCCTTCAATGAATGTAGCATTGTTGTTTACTTTGATATCTCTGAAGTCGATCTCGTGTGCCGGGTTATGAAGACATTTCTTCAGCATGCTTATATGGAATACGTTATAAACTCCCGACATTTTGGGTGGTAATGCCAACCTGTAGGCTACTTTTCCTACGCGATCCAGAATTTCAAACGGTCCAATGTAGCGTGGCGATAGCTTTCCCTTCTTCTGTCCAAACCTTACCATGCCTCGAACTGGGGAAACTTTCAGGTAAACGTGATCTCACACTTCAAATTCTAGGTCTCGATGTCGTTTATCCTAGTTGCTCTTATATCTACTTTGTGCTGCCTTTATTCTTTCCTTTACTGTATTGATTCCTTTATTGGTGTCCTGGACTAAGTCTGGTCCCAATAGTTTGCCATCCCTAATTTCAGCCCAACACAAAGGTGATCGGCACGGTCTTCCGTATAGTGCTTCAAACGGTGCCATCCCTATGCTCGAATGAAAACTGTTGTTATAGGCAAACTCAACCAACGGTAAGTGAGTTTTCCACGAACTTTCAAAATTGAGTACACATGCTCGAAGCATGTCCTCCATTACTTGATTCGTCCTTTCTGTTTGTTCGTCAGTTTGTGGATGAAATGCAGAACTTAACTTCAGAGATGTTCCCATCGCTTTCTGAAGACTCTCCCAAAATTCAGCGGTGAATCTCGAATCTTGATCTGATACTATTGACACTGGTACCCCATGTAACCGTACAACCTGCTGCAGAAAAAGTCGACTCATCTTCTCGACAGGATAGGTCATGTTATATGCAATAAAATGGGCTAATTTGGTCAGTCGATCGACAACTACCCAAATAGCATCATGGTTCTGTTGAGATCTTGGCAATCCCATAACAAAATCCATGGTGACTTGATCCCATTTCCATTCTGGGACTAGTAGAGGTTGTAGTAATCCCGGAGGTCATTGGTGTTCTGCCTTGACTTGCTGGCAAGTAGGGCATTTGGCTATGTATTCTGCGACTTCTCTTTTCATGCCTTCCCACCAAGAAGTTCCTTTTTAAGTCTTTGTACATCTTAGTTCCACCGGGATGTATGGTCATTCTCGACTTGTGTACTTCATTCAGAATGTCTTTCCTCAAATTATACATGTTGGGAACATATAACCTGTCCTTACATCTGAATCCCCCGTCTATTCCAATATTCTATTCAGTCGGATCCTTTGCTTTCGCCTTCTCAAACCATTTCCTCAATCCTTCGTCCTTCTTTTGAGCTTCGAGTATTCGGTTAATGAGGGTTGGCTGCACCATAAGACATCCAAAAGGTCGTCCAATACCTGGTCTTGTAGTCTAGAAATCAAATTCCATTAAAGCTTCTAAGGCTTTCCATTCCCTGATTAAAAGTGAGGCGATCAACCTTCGCGGTTTCCTGCTCAAAGCATCTGCGACTACATTTACCTTACCAGGGTGGTACTACAAATTAAAGTCGTAATCTTTAAGTAGCTCCATCCAGTGTCGTTGTCTCATGTTTAGTTCATTTTGAGAGAACATGTATTTCAAGCTTTTGTAGTTTGAGAACAGGTCAAACTTCTCTCCGTAGAGGTAGTGCCTCTAAATCTTAAGTGAAAAGACAATTACAGCCAATTCTAGATTGTGTGTAGGGTAGTTTAATTCATGTGGCTTTAATTGCCTAGATCCATAAGCGATCACCTGACCATTCTGCATAAGTACACATCTTAGTCCTTGATATAAAGCGTCACTGTAGATAGTGTACTGTTCACCATTCTTGGGTATGGCTAGCACTGGCACTGAGGTCAACCTTTCCTTTAATTCCTGAAAGGCGCGTTCATGCTTGTCCTTCCACTCAAACTTTGAATCCTTCTTTCTTAGTCCGGATAAAGGAGACGCGATCCTTGAGAAACCCTCCACGAATCTCCTGTAGTATCTAGCCAATCCAAGGAAACTTCGTACATCCGATGCGTTGGTTGGTCTATTCTAACTAGAAATTGCGTCCATCTTGGTTGAGTTCACTAAAACTCCATTCTGTGAGACTACATGTCCCAAGAATTTGACTTCTTTTAGCCAAAACTCATACTTACTGAACTTAGCATAGAGACGATTTTCTCTAAGTGTCTGAAGTGCAATCTTTACATGCTTCTCGTGTTCTTCATCATTCTTCGAATAAATAAGGATGTCGTCGATAAACACGATGATGAATTGATCCAAGAAGGGTCTGAACACCCGATTCATCAAATCCATGAATACCGCCGGGGCATTAGTTAATCCAAAAGGCATAACTAAGAACTCGTAGTGCCCATATCTTGTTCTGAAAGCTGTTTTCGGTATATCTTCCAGCCTGACAAGTAATTGATGGTACCGGATCATAAGTCAATCTTTGAAAAGGTCTTCGCCCCTTGTAGTTGTTCGAACAAATCGTCTATCCTGGGAAGCGGGTACTTGTTCTTAATGGTAACGGTATTCAACTCTCTATAGTCGATACAGAGTCGAAGATTTCCATCCTTCTTTCTAACAAATAGAATTGGGGCTCCCCAAGGTGACGTGCTTGGTCGAATAAATCCAAGATCTTCTAACTCTTGTACTTGCTTCTTCAGCTCTAGCATTTCCGTTGGGGCCATAAGATAAGGAGCCTTGGATATCGGTGTCATTCCGGGTACTAACTCAATGCAAAAGTGGATCTCACACTTCGGTAGTAATCCGAAAATGTCCTAAAAGACATCCTCATAGTCTCGGACTATCGGAATCTGAGCGATCGTCAATTCTGAGCCTGTAGTTTCCATAGCGGCTAAACGACTTGTAAGAAAGGCGTCACTAGTGGGGTTGCATTGAAAACTAAAGGGTGTACTTCCAGGTACTGAAAATGTGATCGACCTACCAGCACAATCTAACTTCGCATGATACTTAGTAAGCCAGTCAAATCATAAGATTACGTCGAATTCCTTCATTGACAAAATAATTAAGTCTGTATGTAGGTTCCTATCCTCCAATGTCAAAGTGCAGTCCTTGCACACCTTTCCTAGCTTCACGGTCACTCCCAAAGGTGATACCGCGTTTAGGGCTACCTCAAGTGCTTGGATTACTAAACCCAATCGTCGTACGATCTCAAAGGCAATAAACGAATTTATAGCACCCGTATCAAAAAGTACTTTAACTCGACTAGCATATAATGAGAGTGTACCTTCCAAGTTCTGCTATTCCTTTTCATCATAGCCAACTGCCTCGGGTATGATAGCATTAAGTCGAGCCTTACCAGCTTTGCCTTGAGTAGTAGGCCCATGATAGTTTCCTTTTGGTGCCTTACATTCTCTGCTCATGTGTCCCCTCTTGCCACAGTTATAACAGATAACATTATTTCAATAATTATCCCTGGGGACTGTGCAGTCTTGAGCCATGTGTTTGGGGATCCCACATTTAAAGAATCCATCCCTATTGTTCTCGGTAGTAGTGGTTGATACTTATGGTGCAGGAGGTACTATATTCTTGTCTCGGGGAAGTGTGGGTCCTGGTTTCTTGCCGCTGTTCCATGGGCTCTTGTTCCTTGGAACTGAGTCAAAGGTCTTCCTCGTGGTCCGTTCCTTGGCGGGGGTGGTTGCTATACCATTTGCTTCGGGCCTTGGCAGCCATCTCTTTCCAAACCTACCGCAAACCTGACCAAAGCTTCGAAAGTTTGATTCAGGTGTCCCAATGTTAGATGCCAGTGGTACAGATTGAGTCCTTGGTGAAACTTCTTGATCTTCTTTTGAGGAGTGTCAATCATGTGAGGGGCAAAGCGGGACAGGCGTTCGAATTGTGTTGTGTACTCTCTTACACTCCTATTTTCTTGTGTCAAATCGATGAATTCTTTCTCTTTCTGGTCCTTTTCATTGTCGGGGAAATACTTCTCCAAAAACTTCTCCCAGAAGGTAGTCCATGTCATCCTCCTTGAAGCTTCTCCTGCAATAGTTGCTCTCTCGGCGTCCCACTAATCGACTGCCGCATAAGTGAGTTGGAAAGTGGCGAGACGATGATTCTCTGTCTCAGGGCATTCGATTGATTCGAAGATACGATCCATATCCCTTAGCCATTGTTCTGCTCACCAGGATTCACCGGTGCCATCGAACCTATCAGGACACAAAGCCCTGAATCCTTCCATTAATCTGTTGCGTGTCTGAGGTGGTGGTCTTTGGCGATTGTCATTGTTGTTGCCGTTTCCATTACCGTGGTTGTTGCCTATATGGTCCAGATGCTGCAGAAATGCCCCAAAGATTCCAGTAGGATCGATTCCTTCAAGAATAGGATCTGATGATCCTTCGTTACAATTTCTTCTTGGTCTTCCTGCCATTGTGCTATTGTGCTTATGTACCTACATGAATATCTATTGGTTACTCGCCAATCCTAACCATAGATACAAGCTATATGAACAACTGGGTTATAAATAGCAACACATAACACATCAAGAATTCATATTATCATGTAAAATAAACTAGTCTTCATTAATAACTCTAAATATTAACATAAAAAAGCGTGCATGCTAAAAAAATACAAAGTAGGTTCAACGGTACCAAAAACATATACATAGAAAAGGCATACATGTCTACTAACACGTGTTTCAAGCCTGAGAATAACTATATACACAAAAGATGGGCTACTAACCCTATTACAAGTAAAATTCTAGATATTGGGAATCCTATCCCAAAAGTCCTCCACATCCATCCGGGAGGTAATAAGGTACCATGCTAATCACAAAACTATCTTAAGGTTCATATCTTAAGTGTGTAGGACAATCGGTGCACACTTCTTAACCTAAGGCTCTGATACCAAAAATCCCTGTCACGCCCCGGCGTAGCCAAAATATGGAAAAATTTTAAAATTTTCATCTTGGACCCTGAGGCGCGTGACTGGTTGCAGTGCCCAATTGTCCATGACCAAATAATAATAACTAAATGATATAATAATAGGATAACACCATCATTTACTTACTGGAATATATTACAAAGATAAGTGAAAGTACTTAGCTAGTTAATACATCATTATAAATGCATCAGAGTCTTATGGCTCTTGGCCTTACAAAACTTTTACGAAATATATGCTAAGTCTTTTAGTTATAATAAAAAAACATTTACAGAGGATAACTGCTAGTCTTCTCTCTAACAAGCATAACCATAATCATCTTCAGTGTAATATTCTTCAATATTTCCTTCTTGCGTAGCTTCATAACCTGGGTACTCTTCACCTGGATAAGCTAGACATGGGAATGCCCAGTGACATGAATGTCGTCAGCTTATGAAAGCTGAGTGAGTAAGCTAAATCAAATGGAACGTATATAGTAAAACACAATAAGAATCCATTTACTACCTTTTAACATGTCTTTTAGGATCTTTACATTCTCTCCGTCGAATTATAACTATTAGCGTACCTGACTACGTATTCGATAGGAATACAAACAATTCAGGAGACCCATCTAGATATTCTTAATACCACTACCATTCATTTCTAACATCCGACGTCATTTACAGGCCCAAAGTATCTCTTGCTAACCAAACCATCTTTCATCAACCAAAACATCTTTCATCAACCACTTCGTCACAAGGAACCGAAGTGTTAAGGATGCAAGAACATCCATTTCATCACGAAGAACCGAATGGAGTCTTTATTCAAATAATCACCGCTTTGTCACGAAGAACCAAAAGCGTTACGGAGTACAAGAACATCCATTTCATCACGAAGAACCAATAGGAGTCTTTACTCAAAGAATCACCGCTTCATTACGAAGAACTAAAAGCGTTACGGAGTACAAGAACATCCATTTCGTCACGAAGAATCGAAAGAAGTCTTTACTCAAAGAATCACCGCTTCGTCATGAAGAACCGAAAGCGTTACGGAGTACAAGAACATCCATTTCATCACTAAGAACCGAAAGGAGTCTTTACTCAAAGAATCACCGCTTCGTCATGAAGAACCGAAAGCGTTACAGAGTACAAGAACATCTATTTTGTCACGAAGAACCGAAAGGAGTCTTTACTCACAGAATCACCACTTCGTCACGAAGAACCGAAAGCGTTACAGAGTATAAGAACATCCATTTCGTCATGAAGAACCGAAAGGTGTCTTTACTCAAAGAATCACCGCTTCATCACGAAGAACCGAAAGCGTTACGGAGTATAAGAACATCCATATCGTCACGAAGAACCGAAAGGAGTCTTTACTCAAAGAATCACCGCTTCGTCATGAAGAACCGAAAGCATTACATGTATCCCTTTCGTCACGAAGAACCGAAAGTATACTTACAATAGTCACATTTTAATCGTATCCCTTTCATCACGAAGAACCGAAAGGATACTCAAGAGTTACCACTTCACAACTGAACAACACATCCCTTTTCTTACACTCCTGGTCCGCGTGGCCTGGATTACCTATCCAACACTTATCCTTGACATACGCTGCTCGTGATCAAGTACAACTAGTCCGTACGTATCCTGGACCGCATTCGCATCACTCGTTCCGTAGTTTAGTTTGTTAATTACTTTCATTTATACTTTCGAAGTTATGTTATACATCTGTCATTCTATTTTGTTATAATATACTAATGATGGAAACTTACCCAATCGCTATCGACGCAATAATCGTGTCGTAGAACATACTAAAAGCTTGGGTATGAACTTTTAATGGTCAATACTCTAAATTCGCGACAACGGAAAAACATAGCATGTAGCTCATAGATCTATAACATGGATTTGATATCAATAACCATATAGACGAAAGCCTTGACATACTCATCTATGCGATAGAACAAGATATCCATAACCACACAGGTACCGGAAAGCAAGCATCATCAATAAAGGCATCATACAAGTAGTTATACAATATGCGAGGAATTAATTTTACTATGTCGACTGAATTGATATGATTTATTTGGGCATGATAAATTGCTCTGTAGATTAAACTAAAAACTAGAACATTGCATATAATTGGATTATCTTCATGTACAACAAAATCGAGCTTCAGTTACATTTTTGAACTACTCAAAATCTTTATTTTACTTAGACATTTCTATATTTTCGGACTGCTCTGTCCCAGATTTATAGTACTGCGTTGCATGTACATTTCACCTATGAAGGATTCATTTTTAGACTAGGCTATAGAAGAGTTATTTGTAGATAAATGCATCACCTTTCTTGACAAAAGAAACCTAGCCTCTTTATGATTTGTGAGCTGCTCCAAACGTTCATTTTACTAAACTATGTTCTGCTAAAAGTTTCTGTTTCTAAGATTTATAACACTGTGTTGTACATGCATTTCACCCATTAAGGAGTGATATCTAGACTAAGCTATAGAAGAGTTATTTTTAGATAAATAAGTTAGATTTTTTCACAAAAAAACCTATCTTAATTCAGATTTCAGAGCTGCTTAAAACACTCATTTTACTAAACTACATTCTGCTGGAGGTTTCTGTTTCTCAGATTTAAAGTACTTCGTTGTATGTACATTTCACCTGTGAAGATGTGATTTTCAGACTGAGCTATATAATAGTTATTTGTAGATAAATGAGTTATCGCTCTCCAAAAAAAAACCTAGCCTCATTCCCATTTTTGAACTGCTCAAAATGTTCATTTTACTAAACAACATTCTGCTGGAAGTTTCTGCTTCCCAGATTTGAAGGTTGACTTGCATGTTGCAAAGAACCTCAAAATACAACATCAAACACTTTCTAAACATTAGTACATACTATATAGGTTCTAAAGTGAGTTAGAATACTCACCAAATCTTGAAATTTAAGCTTGAGATGGATTTGAGCTTAGGAAGCTTGAATTCAACTTCAATGGTGAAAGCTCCTTGTTTTTCTCCTTCTATCTTCTTTTATCTCACCATGGATTTCATCTCCTAACTCTCTCTAACTCTATATACAGATTATAGATGATCAAAAAGTATCATGCAAGTGTATATGCATGTTTATATAGAGGTGGTGTAGTGATAGGTGTCTCCATGCATGTGCTAGTGTACACATGCATGGACAAGTGTCCTTGTACAAGACAAGTGGCTTGGGTGTGGGTGACATGTGGAGGAGGTATTGCATGGGCTGCCATGTGGCCGACCATGTGGGTCCCACCTCGGGTTGTGTACCACTTTCCTCGATTTACGTGAAAATACGTATTGTTTCTAATGTCCGGGTCTAGGTACGGGACTACATTAAATCCTATTATGGTCAAGTCGGTACGGTTACTAAAGTCAAATCAGTAATCCTAACATACGTCAAAACCGTCACCCTACTAAAATAATAATATAATAATATAGTCGGTCCAATACAGAAATTCAAAAAGCTGATATTATGAACGAAAAGAAAAGAAATTACAGGTATTACACAACCTTCGAAACTATAATAGAATTCAAAATAAGATACATATATAAGCATGTGTGCATGGATCTAAACAAAGTAGAAAGAATGAATCAAAATCAAAACAAAATAAGAGAATCAAAGTGAAAATAGATCTCTAATCATAGATTATCAACAAAATCAAAGTAGATTTGGATCTAGCTATGTGAGTGAGTGAAGAATGAGAGAGGAAGAAGGAGAGTGTTCTAGAGACTAAATTAGATCCAAATCCTATAAATCAATTACAAAATTAGGGATTAGAGATGGATTCTAGTATTTACCTCTTAGAGGATTCTCAATTATACTTTAAATGATTGGTTGAAGGATCTTCTTCTCCAAGTGATCTTTTGAGGTCTTTAAAGCATTCATCAATGGTGAATGAATGGGGAGAAAATTAATGTAAAAAAATCTTCTCAATTACGTATTCTAACTATCCTAAGATTAGTTTAGAAGATATTCAATTCATAATTCTAAAATTATTCTCTCTAGAAATCTCTCTTAAATTCAAGTATATTCAAAGTGTCATTCAAGATGCCTCTCGGATATTCCAAGTTATTCAAGATAGCTCTTGAATAACTTGGAATATCCTAGAGGCATCTTGAATGGCACTTTGAATGAGATGCATGGAGCTATCTCAAATGAGATGCATGGATCCATATATAGAAATTTGAAAACTTAATCACTAAGTTTCAGGGTTAAAAGAGGGATTTCAAGGATTAAAATGAAAATGCAGTTTTTGGACTGTTTCTTAGCACAGGGAACCTCCAGGAAGGGTCTAGAACCAAAAAACTAGGTGGCATTCATCAAAAGGTAGGTGGTGGTTTACAAGAGAACTGTCACCCCCCCATAGTGAACCGCCATGTGCTATTCCCCTTTCACTGGTTGCCTTTATGTCCTGTTTCAAGTTTCATGTGCACTGCTTTTTCAAATTTTTGTAAAAATACTTTTTGGCCTCCGAAATCACCCGTTTACATACCGTTGGAAAGCTATCGAGTTGAATTTCAGTATAAAAATATTTCAAGAGTGATTTAGATAAGAATTGGAAGTCAATTGACATTCAAATTTCTCCCAAAACTTTCGTCGTCTCTTTGAAATCAAACGACCTCTTTTTCAAAATTACTTTCCAATGTGCATTGATTTCGAGTTTTTCTTTGAATTTGAATCTCTGGATATCTAGATTTCTATGTTTTGAACATTTTATGTCCTTTATCCCTGAGTGAATGAGAATTCTGAAAGACATTTTTTAGAAAATCGGGATTTATGCTTAAAAAAGGGCTTTTCGACTTTGAGAATGCTTTTCGAAGTCCGATCTTCCTATTGTGTGGAATCCAATACCTTCCATGTGGTACTTTTCATCATCAAATTCTTCATGAGGTTGTCCACCCTAAATCATGAGAGTGTGGTCAAAATTGGGTATCTACAGTTTGCCCCTCTTTCAGAACTTGATGAGAGCAACGTGATCTATAAGTGAGGTTCAAAGCTAGAAGGCACCCACTGACCATACAGAAAGGATTTAGGAAAAAAATACTGAGAAAATCAAGAAATTCAAAGTTTGAGATAATCAAGAAATCATGAAACCAAAAATGCAATGCTGGGCCGGCTCTGAGTTGACCTTGCTAGTCATGCTCCGTTGGAGCTGCCTAGGTATTCTCTCTAGGAGTCAGACCAGAACGTAGTTTGGACGTGTAAGGAGAACATAATCAAACACACAAATGTGATGGTCCAATCCTAGATGTTGATGCTGTATGCTAGTGCTGGGGTGCGAGTATTAGAATAACCTTCCTCAGAGGTTCTTATGATCTTGATGAACATAATGCAAAATGCTATGTCTTTCTCTTACAGATGGAAAATTTTTTGATAATCAAAAATCTTTTGTTGACGTAAACTTATATTTTAAACACGATATGATCTTAAACTCGACCGATTCTTAAACTCGATTCAATCTTATACTCGACATGATCTTAAACTCAATCTAATCTTGCTATGACCTTCAATTCGATCAAATTTTAAACTCGATTCTGTCTTAAACTTGGCATGATCTTAAACTCGATCTAATCTTAAACTCAACATGATTAACTCAATTTTCGTCACACCTCGGAATAGCAAAAATAGAGAAAATAAAATTCCTTTTTGGGTCCGTAGGCCATGACTAATGAAGTCACTAAATTATCCACACCACAGTTCTAAACAACAATGAATAAAGATGCCATTAACAAAACTAAACAATCCTTTTTGTGATTTGACTCCATAAAAAACCACTCATAGAACCTTTGAAGATGTTATAACAATCATTGAAGTTTTTCTTAATAAGTTTCAAGCGGTTCTTTATGTGTTGTTTACAGAAATCTCTGCCAAGGTTTTCAACCAATACAACTATTTATCATATGCGGTAGAAGTGAAAGTTCCACCAGGCTTGTTCCCTAAGTCTTGTTCATGTACCTCAATAAGAATGGTATCCATTTGAGCTGTCCATTTTAGTTCTTCAATTTTATCAGCTACATTTTCATTGAATAGTCCACTTCCTTTCAATTTTGGCCTACCCATTTCTAATGTAGAAGGAAAACATAAAAAAAATTACATCTAACTAATCTTACGAAGGTTGTAGCCACCAAAAAATGTTACAGTCAATACTTCAATCTAGACAGTAAAAACTTCAAGAGTATTAGAATTAGACAATACAAAGTCATTTAACATTGCATCACGTAATATATTGAATAAAAACTTCATGTATCAGACTCAATTCACTACATAGTTATTCCACATTGCTACTACTATATTATCCCTAGCACTTCTGCTCAGGGGCGGAGCCAGGAATTTTGCCCAGGGGGACCTAAGCTATACGGGGGTTCGGGGGCAGCGCCCTCGAGGTGATTTTTTTTGGGTCTATTTATACATAATTGACGATTTTTTTAGGGTCTAATTGTCGATAATTGTGATTTTTTGGGGATATGCTTATAATATAAGTCTATTTGGTGACACATAAATATTGTGTAGTGTCTTTCAAAATTTTAAGGGGGCCAATTTTTAAAACGCATAAAATTATTACACTGACAGTGTAATTTTTAAAATTTTAGGCGCCTTTCCTTTGAGTTGTATATACCTCTATATCAATATATATGTAATTGATAGCACTAAATTGTGCCTTGGACCCCTTTGAGGGCCTAAACATAAGTTGAGGGAGGCCTAAATATAAATTGAGGGGGGGCCTAAACATAATTGAGGGGGGGCTTAAATGTAAAATACTAAAAAAACTTAGGATAAAATTTTAATTCTCAAAATTTCAGGGGGGGCCCACGTCCCAATGTACCTCCGCCCCTGCTTCTGCTTGACTAGTGTCCTCATCATCATTGTCTTAAGAATGAATTTCATCATGAGGTTTTGTATTATTTTGAAGTTCTTGATCCACTTTTGCAATAAGATTTTCATCAGGATCAACACCCATCAAAAAGTTATGCAAAATGCAACATGCTAAAATAAACTCTATTTGTGTGTCAAATGAGTAAGCGGGCTCTGTTGTGCTTCCGATTATGCGAAATCTTTTTTTTAATACTCCAAAACACCTCTCAATAGCATTACGTAATGAAAAGTGCCAATGATTAAATAGCTCATGACCATTCTCTGGTGCACATGAAGAATATTCTTTTAAATGGTAACGAACATTTCTATAAGGTGGTAGAAGGCTACTACTAAGAATGTACCCAGAATCGACAAGGTAATATTTACCTATGAAAATTGGGACTCAGTGTTAATATATTCTAGTGTTATTCAAATAAACAAAATTGTTTTTAATTTATAAATACATTACCTTGAGGAATTTTCAAAATATCTTTTCTTGTAAGTGCATTTTTTATTATTCTTGAATCAGATGCAGTCCCTTCCCATCCAGGTAAGACAATACGTAAATCTCAAGTCCAATGAACAAGTAGCCAACACATTTTGTTTTGGATAACCCTTCCTACCGCAATATCTTGGTACATCAGTGTTTGAAACCTTTACACATACATGTGTTCAATCAAGTGCACCTAAGCAATCCTGGTATTTTTACATGTTCCTTTAACATATTTATCAATAAGGATTTAAAAATAAATAAATAAATTATCTATTGTAGTGTACTTGCTAGTTACCTTAAAATATGGAAAGAATCTACTACTGTTGAGTATTTGTGGAGGGACTCTAATCCATTAGGATGTCTAGGAATTGATCTTCCAAGGATATGATAGATCTCAAAACGCGGTGAAAATGTCGAGATGTAGTCTCAAAATAACATTTAAAGAAAAATGAAATAGCATGATTTCTTACATTATGAATTAATATGTAAACAAACTTTGCAAATTGCTCTTCAAGAGTTGCTCTTCGGGTGTCAGTGAGATGACCAACAGTCCAAAGAATATTGCGAAAAGTTTCAAATGCCGCAGACGTTATGCGTATAATATTACGACTTCTTTCATTAGTCCTAATATCATGCATTAATTCAACACGTTGCCTTACTCTCTAACTATCTCGAGGATTTGGACTAAACCTTAAGTTGCTTTCTTCCATAATATAGCTAAAATATAAGCGACAAGTTGGGAAACCATTCACTGACTTTGATCCCACTCATCAAAAAATTCATTTGATTCTTCTATAGTATCCATCTATGCACAAGTTGGTGGTCAAAATCATGACAAAAAAGAGACAAAGTTAAATTTTTGGGTTGGTGAGCAATTTGGGGTAAGCAAAAGTGCATTTTTTTGACACTATACAAAAAGCAAAAGCATCACAACACATAAAATCAACAACGGGCTATATATATATATTATACCATTTTCAAAACTATTATACCACTTTCTTTCATTCCACATAATACACCCAAAAGCATCACATGACATTAAAATTATAAAAAAAGCAAAAATTATCACATGACACATAGATTTGTTTGATTCATACCATCATTAAAACTATAAAAATAAACTATATAAAATAACCTCACCCATGCATATAGTGAGAAAAAGTAATAGAAGGCACAATGTGTTGAGCAGAGCTATTGTTTGAAGTACCTGTTGTTGACAGCTGTTGATCATCTTCTTCATGTGTTGTTGACAAGCAGACGTTGTGCAGAGATGGCATGTGTTGCGAAGATAATAAATATTCCTACGTTTTTTCTAGGGCCATATTGTTAAGGGTATGTTTGAAATATGAAAAAAATATTTTATTGTCAATCTCTTATCTTCTCTCCTCAATTCTCCCATTTAGAGAGAACCAAATTTGGGCTCTTTTTCTCCTCCCTTTCTCTCCGGTTCTCTCCATTAACGTTCTCTTCTCCCCCAACTTAACTATCCAAACGAGAGAACTTGAGAGAAAATGGTTCTCTTCCTCTTCTCTTCACTCCAGTTCTCTCAATCCAAACATAGTGTAAGTGTATTTAACATAACAATTAGCAATGCAAAAAGTTAATTTAAATAAGATTAATGACAATTAAAACTGATTAACAATTACATCAATTAATATCTAAAATATACGGCTCTGTTTGGCAACTAAGTTTTTAGCACACATAATCCCGTCCGTAAGCTATTTTGCCAAACAACCCTTAGCAACTAAACTCATCTTTTTCCTTGCATGAACTAACTATGCATATATATAATTAGCATATATATACATTAATATACACAAAACTTAAAACAATCATAACTCATTTGTTTCTCGACAAAAAATGGATGAATCTTAAGTCAAAATCAGGTGCCTCAACGAGCCCGATCTAATGGTATAAATCTTAATGGTTTGCACGAAAAGTAGGAAAAGCCCATTCAGCCTAAAAGAATAATCTCTTCGTTGGATGACCAACGCGACCTAAGCTTCGAGCCATTCTTGGGGAAGCTTAAGGAGGTCGTTAGGGTCAACTTGACGTTGGGTGATTTGGTGACGGTCTGAAAACCAAACTCAGTCAGAGCTTCAATGGTTGTCGACCAAGGCTGAGCCTTTAAGCTCTGCTTAGCCATGGTCTGGGTATCTGTGTGTGTGTGAGGAGTATAGCAGAAATACAGAGGAGGTGTGAGAGCTTTACCTTCCCTGATCTCGATCGGTCTCGAGCTCTCCCCGCGGTTCTTTTTTACTTTGGCTTCGTTCTCTCTCTCCTCTTCTTTCTCCCTAAGTGGTCTGGGTTATGTGGGTGAGGTCTGGACCAAGGGTGTGGCAGAGGGGTAGTGAGGAGTGTTTGGGTTTTTCTTTCTTCTCTTATTTCTATCTCTGTCTCTGTCTCTGTCTCTCTCTCTCTCTCTCTCAATACAACATATATGTACACATACTACAATATATACCTGATATGTACAAAATAATCCAGCCATGAAGATAGTGCCACATCACCAAGAGGTGTCGGTTATTCCGGTAAGGGCGTCCACCGTGGCCAAGCATTCCCGAGGTGTTCATTCAGACCGCTCGGTTCGTACCAACAGGCCGGGCATGAGGGTCGCGGCGTCCCGCGATCCCGGTCTATCCAACAGTTTCCTAAACCAACTACAAGGCTGCGAAAGGGAATGTGGCAGTTTCCTAAACTACTTAGGAAACTCTCCTAAGATCATGTAAATCTATTGTGATTAGATCAGGTTTCCTTATCCTATGAACTTACCATGTAAGGGTGGACTCTTGCATCTATAAAAGAGCCCACCTACCCTGTCAATATAGATCCCCAATCTGATACATAAATCATTCTCTAGCTCATAGCATATAACAGAGAACTCACCACCATACGCATATACCCGGCCAGTATTACTGGTAGTGCCGTCCATCTTTGTTGGCTCACCAGGCCTTCCGGTGATCTGCTAGTGAGAGCGCACAGACGCAACCATGGACGTAGGTCACCTCATTAACGGGACCGAACCACATACAAATTGTTCTCGTCTTATTTTCTCTCTCTGAACCCCTCTCTTACCAGTTTTAGGCATCATCAGTTTGGCGCCGTCTGTGGGAACGACAGAGTTTTTCACCAACAAATTCTTGACTGATCAACGTGCCGCCGAAGATGGGTAAGAGAGCCGCTGTTCCGACCGGTCAGAAGAACCCACAGCTTGAGTAGTAGGCTGCCTCCATGACCACCGAACAGATAACGGCGACACTGGCACAACTCTTAGAGGGCCAGCGCCGAACACAGGAATAGATGGAGGCACTTTTGGCCCGACATGAGAAGCGCCCTGCATCAGCAAATCAGCCTAAGAAGAGCGCCCCTATTCAAAGGCCCGCTCGGGCACGAACCCGGTCCGCCCCGGTGTCTCCACAGGACCGTGAACGCCTCAATGATGGAGAGCGCAGCCAGGCAACCAGGCGCTCGCAGAGTGGAAGATGCTAGAACTATTATCAACCGCCGGCGTGCGACTAGAGGGGAGGAGTCCGGACGGAGAGCTCCGAAACTGGCCGAGGACCCTCCGGCCCTGGGCCAGGGGGATCTTAGGCACACGCTTTCCCAGACTAGGAGTCGGGCCCTATCCCCGAGGTCGACGCGCTTTGAGGAAGAGGCCTCATCATCCGATCCGACCTACCGCTCGGATATTGAGAGGAAAATCCAGTGGATCTGTAAAAGCCCAAGTCAAGGAATTACAGTAGCAAATAGAGAAGTTGAACTGTAAGTCTGGCCACGACCTCACCCAACACGGAGACTGAGTCACCCTATACCGCTCGGGTGACACAGTTTCCCATTCCACGGAAGTTCAAACCCCCTCACCTCAGCTCCTACGACGGCACAGGGAGTCCGGTAGACCACATCCGCACTTACAAGGCTCAGATAGCACTGGTCACCATGGTGGATGAGCTACTGTGCCTGGCCTTTCCCAATACCATCAAGGGGCCAGCCGCACAGTGGTTCCATGCTTTAAAGCCCCGGACGGTTGATGATTTCAAAGCCCTCAGCAAGCTATTCATCAGCCAGTTTGTCGGGATGCTCGACCGATTGTAACCGGACACGCAGTTGCTGACCGTTAAGCAGCAAAGGGGAGTCCCTGAGGGAATATGTGGACCGTTTCAACCTGCAAAGGCTCTAGATTCGCAACCTTTATGAAACGGCCGCAATCATAGCCTTCTGCTCGGGAGTTTAACACACCAAGGTTGCCACGTCGTTCCATCGTGATGGACCGGCAACCCTGGTGGAGCTCTCGAAGAGGGTCAGAAAGTACATTGATACCGAAGAGTTCCTGAAGGCGAAACGCACCGGCCAGGCGGGAGACGAGTCTCTGAAGGCCAAGCGCAAGCATGAAGGATGCGAGAAGGGCTCGGGAAAGAAGCTAAAGTAAGATGAGAAGGATGTCTGGGGTTAGCCCCCGATTGCTTTCACACCCCTTTCCCGACCTATACATGAAGTCATGGCGGCCGCAGAGGTGCAGAGGTCAGCTAAACTCAGAGCCCCGCCTGGTAAGAAGAACCAGGACAAGTTCTGCCGTTACCACAGGGATTACGACCATGAAACGGAGGATTGCTTCAAATTAAAGATAGCAATAGAGAAGCTAATCGAGCAGGGACACCTCGCGGAGTTTGTCACAGCAGACAGACGACCCCGGTAGGACACCCGAGCTCCCGATCAGCCACCATTACTTGGCCACATCCATGTGATCTCCGAAGGAACATCAGGCGGAGGAGATTCACACTCGGCACGAAAGAGGCATGCTCGGGCATCCCGAGCAGATGTCTGGCAGGTCCAATCCACCAGCTCCTCTCCAACCAATGTTCTAACATTCACGTCCGACGACTTGCAGGGCGTCCACTGCCCCCATGATGACCCGCTAGTAGTGACGTTTTCTACAGCCAACTATATGGTCAAGAGGGTCCTAGTGGACACAGGCAGCTCGTCCGACGTTATGTTCACGTTGGCACTCGATCATCTCGGGATCTCCAGGGATCGCCTCTGGCCGGTCGCTACACCCCTGGTTAGATTCAACGGCTCCAGCACACAATCGCTCAGGATAATCGAGCTTCCAGTTCTCATGGGGACCTACCCTCAACAAGAATCTGTGCTGACCAATTTTGTGATCGTAGAAACCCCATCGGTCTACAATGTCATCCTTGGCAGGCTGACCCTCAACAAGGCCAGAGCAGTCGTCTCCACCTACATCTTAACAGTGAAGTTCTCGACTCCTTAGGGACCCGGATGCTTGCGTGGAGATCAGACCACTGCTCGGAGTTGCTATGTTAGCTCGTTAAGTCGGGTGGCAATCACTGAAACATTAAACGTTCAAGAGATGGACCCCCGGGATTAGAGCGACACGGTCGGTCCGATGGAAGAATTAGAAAGTGTAGTGATGGATACCGAGTACCCTGACCGTACAGTCAACATTGGCACCCTACTGGAGCCTGGCCTGAAGGAGAAACTGACCCAATTCCTGAGGCAAAACTAGGACATTTTTGCTTGGAGTCACGAGGATATGCCCTGGATCCCCCCGGATAATATCCCATCACCTAAATGTCAGTCCAGACTATAAGCCGGTGAAGTAGAAAAGAAGGGGCATGGCCCCCGAGAGACAAAAGGCAGTGAGTGAAGAGGTCGAGAATCTCCTCAAAGCCTGTTCCATACGAGAAGTCCACTACCCTGACTGGCTAGCCAATGTGGTCCTTGTTAAGAAAAGTAGCGGGAAGTGGAGGATGTGTGTGGACTTCACCGACCTCAATAAAGCTTGCCCCAAGGATTGCTATCTGCTGCCCAGGATAGACCTCCTTGTGGACTCCACGGCAGGTCACTCACTCCTCTCATTCATGGACGCTTACTCGAGGTATAACCAGATCGGCATGTACCCTGGGGACGAAGAGAAGACTGCGTTCATCACTGACCAGGGCACGTATTGCTACAAGGTGATGCCATTCGGTCTCAAGAATGATGGGGCCACCTACAAATGCTTGGTCAACTATATGTTCAAAGACCTCATCGGAAAATCTATGGAGGTATATGTGGATGATCTACTGGTCAAGAGCCGGGACGAGCTCGACCACCTTGAGCATCTGGCCGGGGCCTTCAACATTTTGAGAAAATTCAGGATGAGATTGAACCCGGCCAAATGCACCTTCGGCGTCTCGTCCGGGAAATATCTGGGCCACCTAGTCAGCATATGGGGTATTGAGGCATAGAGGTAGATCCGGTCACCCTGGGACACAGCTGGATGGACCTGCTCGTGACATTCTTGACAACAGAGATGCTACCAGACGACAAAGAAGAAGCCCGCCGGGTTAAATACCGGGCGACACGATACTACCTTGTTGACGGCATTCTCTACAAGAGGAGATTCACTATCCCGCACCTCCACTGTGTTCATCCTGCGCAAGTCCAAGCGATACTGTTCAAAATCCACGAAGGAATGTGCAGGAATCACATCGGAGGCTGGGCACTCTCCAGAAAGGCCCTATTATAAGGTTACTACTGGCCAACCATGGCCCAGGATTCCCAGAAGTATGTCAAAAGATGTGACAAGTGTCAAAGATACTCTCCCATGATCAACCGACCGGGAGAGCTCCAAACACCAATCCACAGCCCCTGGCCGTTCGCCCAGTAGGGAATTGACATTATTGGTCCCCTGCCGATGGGAAAAGGACAGGTCAAGTTTGCCGTGATAGCTATTGACTACTTCACCAAATGGGCAGAGGCCGAGCCCTTGGCAAAGATAACCAAGCGGAAAATGGAGAGCTTTGTGGAAAGGAATATTCTTAGTAGGTTCGGCATTCCCCGGGTCCTGGTTAGCGACAACGGCAGGCAGTTTGACACCCTTATATTCAGGCAGTCCTGCTTGGGCTATGGGATACTGAATTATTACTCCTTCCCCGAGCACCCTCAAGCCAACGGTCAAGCCGAGGTAACCAACCGGACAATTTTGCAGTCCATCAAGACAAGGCTTGAAGGCGCCAAAGGGCTATGGGCAGAAGAACTACCGACCCTCCTACGGACCTACCGCACAACACCCCGAGCGGCAACAGGCGAGACACCATTCTCTTTAACCTACGGATTCGAGGCGGTGGTCCCCATAGAGCTTGGGTTACCTACATATTGGGTGTCCAACTTCAGTACGCCAGATAACGAAGAAGCCCTACGGTCAGAACTGGATCTAGTGGAGGAAAAAAGAGACCAAGCCTATCTGAAGGTGGCGGCATACAAGCAACGGGTTTCCCGATACTACAACAGCAAGGTGAATCACCGCAGTTTTCAAGTCGGAGACCTCATCCTCAAGGCAGTGAACCAGTCTACCCGAATCCCGAGCCACGGGAAATTGGGACCAAACTGGGAAGGCCCGTACAAAGTAACTCGGGTCAATCGACCGGGAACTTACTGCTACAGAGTATGGACGGGTATGATCTCTCTCATTCTTGGAATGTGCAACACCACCGCAAGTATTATCAATAGCATTGGACCACGGGAATTTAGTATTGGTAGAGAGATTTGTTTTTGTAGCTCTGATCGAGCAATAATAATAAATTTTTGCTTTTAATAAAATTGGAAAGTTTGTTTTGCAAAATTACTCCTGTCGGTACACAGTGCAATGCAGAAAAGACCTCGGGCCTAATCCCGGGGCACCGAAGACCTTGGCTAATAACCAAGGCACCTAAAAGACCTCGGGCTCCGAACCCAAGCACCTAAAAAGACCTCGGGCTTCGAGCCTAGGCACAAAATGACCCTGCAACCACCCATGTTCCAGGTCGGTTTCCTATGGTCGCTCCCCAACACGCCCCCACCTTCACAGGATACTTGGGAGGCAAGGGGATACTAGACCTAAACAGGAAATTACACAAGGCTTGGCCTAGGTCCAGCCTACGACGGGGGCAACCCCCTAGGTGGCCGACGATGGCGAGCTTCAAAGGACCCTCCAACCACCCATGTTTCAGGTCGGTTTCCTACGACTACTAACTCCCGGACTCCCGCCTTAGCAAAATGCTTGGGGGGCAGGGGAATATTAGGCCAGAACAAGAAATCACACCGGTCACTAAAAGAACTCAGAAGATATTCCCAAGTACTTACAGTGACCAGAGATACTATCCCAGATGGTAAAATAGGATACACATATGATACACCGGGATATCCCGAATGGTAATACAGGGTATTCCTATAATACACAGGGCGATCCCGGACGCTAAAAATGACAAGTTCCCATAGCAGACTGGGCTGTTACCTTTTAAACAGGTTGGGATGACTAAGTGTTCTACTGGTTATGGCCCTAAGACATTTGCTAAGGCAGGGGTTAGGTTGGCCAAAACTGAGTGGATACTAGCAAGTAAAAGCAGGCATAGTACAGAGAAAGAAGATAGTTAATGGAAAGGAAATTTGACCTCAGGGGCCTTTTCATTAATTAAAATAAAACTGTACAAAGCCTGGGGGTAGTTGTAGTAGCCTCTCCAAAAAGAAAAAACTACAAAAAAAACTAGTCTACCACCACCATCTCTCCCTCTACAACCTGCTCATCAACTGAGGGGTCCCCGGCCGGTGCCACCTCAACTGTGACCTCGGAGTCAGCTTGGCCTTCCTTCCAATAACTAGACTCTGCCCAGGAATAACTGGATAAGTCCTAGTCAGGATGGTCAGGAGCCGCCCGCTTCATCAGGTCAGCGTAGCTAGTGAGGAACCCAGCTTCGAATTCCTCTTCAGCTTCTTTGGCTTCAGCCTCCCGAGCAGCAGTATGCTCCGAGAGCGTAGCCGACATAGCTGCAAGGTCCTTCTCAGCAGAGATCCTCCTAGCCTCCGCGAATGTAGCTTTAGTCTCTGTAACCTGCTCGGCGGTGACCCTCCCCGCCTCCGCTACTGCAACCTTAGCCTCCGCAACCTTTCGAGCGGACGCTCGGTTGACAGAGAGTCCCGGATCTCCCCAAGCTCCAGTGCAGTTGCCTGGAATTTTTCTTCTTACATGGTAAGGGCAAACTCCGTGGACTCACGAGCAGCCCTCTCCACAGAAATGTCAGCCTCTGCAGCAACCAACCGTTCATCAACGCCGGGAAGGGTGGTCTCAGCCCAGACCGCATACAGCCAATCTGCAAGAGCAAGGCAATGTCAGTAAAACGCAAGGAAAAAGGGTTAAGGTTCATGTTGCCAAGAGACTTACCATATAGCTGATGCTGTACAGCCAACCGATGATGGCCTCGGGGCTTAGCAGAGTGCACTTGTCGATTTGACTCTGCAATAGCCTGGGCCATACCCTTCCGCGGACGTCGTCCGCAGACTCGACCTTTGGCTTAGAAAAAGGGCCCGCGCGAGCGGTCTCCTCTATGCTCGGGAAGGACACCCCGGACGATTTGGCAACAGGAGGAGGTGGTGGTGGTGCAGCAATTGTTACAACGGGCGTAGAAGTAGCTGCTTCCTTCTCAGCCCGGATGGAGATCCCCCGGGATATCCTCTTGAGGGGCTGGCCCTCAGTGGGGTCCGACTTCTTCCTTTTCTGGCCAGCCTGGGCCATCAAGGCCGCTTCCTTGTCCTTCAGAGCCACAGCGCTCTTGGGGGCCATTTTTGCAAAACCAGAGAGCATGACAGTTCAACAAAGCACCAAATGAAAAGAAAACCAGACGGTTAAGAGATGGTACTTACCAGGAATGATCGCGGGGAGGACAGGGGCTGTGAAGTGCTGGGGCTTATAAGAGATTTTTGGGCTTCCCAAATGAGTCAGCACTTTATTAATATCAGTCGGATCCTCCACCAGAGATAGGATCCTTGCTTGAAGCTCGTCGGGAAGACTTGGCAGGTCAATTGCTCCCACTGCAAGACAAATTCACCAACGGGTTAGTCATGGCAAGATAAAGAGACTTAGCAGGAAAGAGAGAGTGGTCAAGCTTACTCCTCAGCTCCCCCGCCTAGGAGGTCCTTAATTGAATACCCGATGCGCCTCCTCGCATAGTCCCAGGGTGGACACTTGGAAGAATTTCTTCTTCCATCCTTTATTATTGCTCGGGCAGTGTAAAATTATCTTCCAACCCTGCCTGGCCACGAGCGAGAAGAAATTGGACTCCCCGTGGACTTTGAAGGGCCGGTAAGTCCAAAAGAATTCCTGTAAGGTAAGTTCATACCCGATGACTTGGGGCCACAAGGATATCCAACCCATCAGATATCGCCAGCCGTTCGGGGCGAGCTGCCCGGGGGAGATCCCGAGGTAGACGAGCGCGTTCTGGGCGACTGGGTGGAGAGGCAAGCGAAGGCCTGCCATAAAGGCATCCTCATACACAGTAACGAAGCCTGACTCGTGGAAGTGAGCTCCGCTATCGTGGACGGCAAGAGAAAAGGGGCCGAGAAGTGCATACCTATCCCTTATCCGATCTAAGTCAGGGCCGCGCAGGATACTAACTATGGATTCGCAGGAGAAGACGACCCCAGGACTGTTCAGTACAGATCCCTCATCGCCCAAACCCCGAGATGTCGAGGCCACAGGGGAATCTTGGCGCGTTTCCTCGAGAGACGCCCGGGAAGGAATCATCCCCTCACTCTGCTGATCAGAGGGGGCCAAGGAGGGAAGGTTTAAGCTTGCGCTTGATGACCCTGACCGCAACTTCTCGTCTTCCAATCGGGACGACGAGTTGAAATTGTAGTGGCACGTGATTAAGTCAGTGGAAGACCTAGGGGGCAGACGACCTAAGAACGGGTCAAGAACTCCTAGCCTGATGTACAGAGGAGGTAGATCTAACAACCTAAAGGGAAGTTCGTACAAGACTCTGGAAGAAAGACAACAATCTCTCAAGGCTCTCCCGGGAACTCCCGCTCGGTCAAACTGCTCTAATGTACCCCCTAATTGAAAGAAGTGACAAAATTGAAAAAAGAAGAAGTCCCAAGCTCGCTCTAACCCAAGTGGGTTCGCTCCCTCTAGCTTTGTTCAAGAAAAGAAGACGAGAGTGAAGAACTGAAGATAAAAAGGAAGGACTTACAAGATTTCACGCGAAAAAGAGGTCGGGAATCTTGCTCGGGAGTCTTGTATGCTCTCAAAACCGCTCGGTAATTCTCTCAGTTGACAACAGGTACTGAAGAAACGAGCAAGTGTTTCTTATATAGAAGTAGCGAATAGTTCAGATCTATCGGATCCAATGGCTCAGGAGTTTTCCCGCCAAAAATTGTCAGACAGATGTCACCTCGGGCATGTGAAGGGTTGCCTCAAAATACGTGCGCATTAAATGCACGACATGATAGTCCAGTTACCACGCAACTGGTTGGTTATATTCGAACCAACTCTGCTAGACCCTGACCAGACCAATCGCTCCCTAACACGTGGCGATACCCATACCCGGGCTCCTACCTGTACTGATCGGTTATTCCACCGAGTGGTCTGGGGTGTGGACCCCATCCCGAGCAGTATTCCTGGAGTACATCTGGACGGTTTCCAAGAAGCTACTGATTTTTGAATCCTCACCCGATGATGCATCCAGTCAGTTCCGAAAATGGGGGACAGCTGATATGTCCAAAATAATCCAGCCATGAAGACAGTACCATGTCACCAAGAGGTGCCGGTTATTCTGGTAAGGGCATCCACCGTGGCCAAGCATTCCCGAGGTGTTCATTCAGACCACTTGGTTCGTACCAACAAGCCTGGCATGAGGGTCGCGGCGTCCCGCGATCCTGGTCTATCCAGCAGTTTGCTAAACCAACTACAAGGCTGCGAAAGGGAATGTGGTAGTTTCCTAAACTACTTAGGAAACTCTCCTAAGATCATGTAAATCTATTGTGATTAGATCAGGTTTCCTAATCCTATGAACTTACCATGTAAGGGTGGACTCTTGCATCTATAAAAGAGCCCACCTACCCTATCAATAGGGATCCCCGATCTGATACACAAATCATTCTCTAGCTCATAGCATATAATAGAGAACTCATCACCATATGCATATACCCAGCCGGTATTACTGGTAGTGCCGCCCATCTTTGTTGGCTCTCCAGGCCTGCCGATGATCTACTAGTGAGAGCACACAGACGCAACCATGGACGTAGGTCACCTCATTAACGGGACCTAACAACATACAAATTGTTCTCGTCATATTTTCTCTCTCTAAACCCCTCTCTTACCAGTTTTAGGCATCATCAATACCTATATATATACTATACACAACACACAATATACATATATACATAATACCTACACACACAATCAAGTGAGGAGGGATTTGTGGGGTAGGGAATCTAGGGGAATTTATGGGTTTTAATGAGGGGATACTATAGCGTTCGAGCTAGATACACTTAGGCTTGATAGGATGTACTTAGGGTCCCCAAAACGTGGGATCTTGTTCCTGTCTTGGGCCACGTGCCATACAGTCTAGGTAATTACCAGATTTGTGGGTCTACGTGTAATCTAGTCCGAGTCTATATATACAGTCTGAGTCCACATTCTTAGCTCAGGTCTAACATTAACATCTGAGGTCGATTAAAATAAAAATGTCGATACAATAATAATTATAATTTCAGTCAAGGAATCATTAGGTCAAAATCATATAACCTATAGTTACCAATTTAGCATCTATGAACTATGTGATGAAATCTATAGTATATAAATTTAAGCGACAGCGAACTATATGATATATATGTAGTTATAATATATCTTATAGCTATAATTCTTAAATGACAATGAATAAAATTATAACCTATAGTTATTAATTTAGGCGACAACAAAATATAAAATGTGATATTTATATACCAGGTCAGGATGGGAAGTTAAAAAGTTACATTAATAAAGGGTACGGTTTTTCAGGTACTACAAACGCGAATCTCGATCTGACATGATCGAAACAGGTACGCCATGTAGTCACACAACTTGCTACAGATACATCTGACTCAAATGTTCTACTAGATACATCATGCTATAGGGGATAAAAAGTGCCGTCTTTGTTGTCAATCCACTATTACCCAATAGCGTCGTGGTTTTGATTAGACCTTGGAAAACCTACCATAAAGTCCATAGTTATGGTTCCCATTTCCTTTGGGAATCGGTAACGGCTGAAGAAGTCCTTGTGATTTTTGGTGTTCTACCTTCACTTGCTTACAAGTAAGATACTGAGCTACATACTCAGCTACTTCCCTCTTCATTCCTTTCCACCGAAAATTTCTCTTTAAGTCCTTGTATATCTTTGTACCTCCAAGGTGTATAGTCATTTGTGACTTGTGTGCTTCATCCTATATATCTTTTCTAAGATTATCCTCTTTAGGTATACACAGTCTATCGTTACACCATAGCACTCTATCTGAACTAATACTCTAGACTTCTGGATCCTTCGCTGACATCTTAGCGTAATAGTTTCAAGTCCTTAGTACACTACTGAGCCTCTATGATATGGCTAATTAGAGTCGATTGGATAACAAAACATCCAAAATGTTGTCCTTCTCTTGACTCTACCGACTGAAGATCAAACTCGGCTAAAATCTCTAATGCCTACCATTCTCAAATCAAGATTACAGCGATTACTAAATGGGGTCAATGATTCAAAGCATTAGCCACAAAATTTGCTTTACCCAGATGGTATTGCAAAGAAAAGTCATAATTCTTGAGTAACTCCATCCATCTCCTTTGATGCATGTTCAACTCCTTCTGAGAGAATAAGTATCTTAAACTTTTATGATCTAATAACAGATCAAACTTCTCACTATATAGATAGTGTCTGCAGATCTTTAGAGCAAACACTATCATAGCCAATTCTAAATCATGCGTATGATTATTCTTCTCATGTGACTTCAGCTGCCTTGATCCATATACAATTACATTTCTGTCTTGCATAAGCACATTATTGGGATTATGTCCTCAAACTAGTTAGCAATTGTAATCAAACATCTTTGATTTGTATATTTATGAGCATCTTTATATATTTAGATATGTGTGATTCATGAATTGATGGCTTGGCGTGTTTATCCATGAACAGCATTGTTTGATTCATTTGTGTTAATAAGTTAACATATAGGAGATATAAATTATCTTAGACAGTTGTTTCAAATTGTCACATTCAATGATAAGAATGGGTAGCTTATTAGGTCTAGACTGTAACACATTAACTTGTACATGATAGAGTGATGAATCTCATTCATTAGAGTAGTGACTCTAAGCTAATGTGTTAGTGCATTAATTGCATTGACAGACATTGAGTTAAAACAATTAACAATTAGTTGTCATAGGTTAATAGGTACTCAAACTTGATTATGACATTTGTTCTCAATCCTGAGATGACTGTGACCGCAAGCTGTTGACTTGATTACTTTGAATTATCAATCAACTTTTTATAACTCGTGCACATGGGCACGAAGCGAATATATATATATATCAATACTTTAATATTAATCTGAGATATGGTTAGAATTTTTACAATAGATTCATAGATATCACAATAAAGACAAAAATGTGGTAAGAATTCTACAACTCAAAAAACTGCAAAGATTCAATTCATTAAAGACTCTCTTGATCTTTAACAAATAACTCCAAAAACTAGACAAACATGATATAAGACTATAATGACAACAAAACATAAATTCCAAAACTGATTAAAATAGATTTTGGGTAAAAATAGAGTAATCTTGGGGAGTTTGGGTAAAACTAGATTTTTTACGATTAAAGTCGCAAAAACTGATGCTGTGTCAAAATATCTAACAATATTATATTTGGGACAGATTTGACTTTTGTTGCAAAAACTAAAGGTGCGTGAATTACAAACAGTGAATGCACATGAAGTACATACACTACTAAAGGTACATATATAACACGTAATTTACAAAGTTAGCCTACAAAAAAGGAACAAAAGGGTTCCAAGTAGTGCGAAGTCCAAAACTTTCAACATAATAAGGACATCAAAATAATTATGTATTACATCCCAAATTTTGTTCAAAAATGCTTTACCCAATTTTTTTCAAATATGTAGCACCATCGATTACTATCCCAAGTAACCAAAATTCAAAACATTCCATTAATAAAAGAAAAAAAAAGAAAGCAACAAAAAAATCATAAACATATTTTAGCAAATAACGTCTTGAATTGCCAAAGTTGGTAAACTTCTAAGTTTAAAGTAAACTTCTCAGTAGTAACAAAATAGATGATAAAAAAAAAATTCAAACCCACTTTCCTCTTCGATTATTATGCTACCTACCCAACTAAATCTTTGCAAAGCTAGACATTTTGGCCACTGCACGTAATACATATGAATATATATAAAATACATTTATATTATAATGGGCTATTTTGATGTTAAAGAAAAAGAAGAAGGATGCTCTTTGACATTGTACATGTATATATACCCGGCAACAAATACTCATGCAAAGTGATGTTTTCTTTGGTTACTATAAAGTGATTGAACTTATGATTCAAAAGTAACAAAGTGGGTCTAAATATGTGCCTATCTTCTTCTTCTTCTTCCTCTCTCCCTCTGCAGATTGTGTGAAAATTTCCTCTTTAAAATTAAGAAAAGTTTTAAACTATTCAATTTTAGAGTCTCCATCTTTATTTTCATGTGAGTATGTGTGCATGTGTATGTGTGTTTGTGTGTATGTATGTGTGTGTGTGTGTGTGTGTGAGAGAGAGAGAGAGAGGGTCTTCGTGCACTTGAAAATATTATAATAACCATTTCAGGATGCAAAAAAAATTAAAAAATTTACAGTTACAAAAAATTAAAAATTTATAGTTACAAATACTTATCTGAATAAAACAAAACATGTAAATTGCAAAAAATGGCCAAACTGGCTGACACAACCATTATTAAGAGAGATCTAGAGAGAGAGAGAGAGATAGAGAGAGAGAGAGAGAGTATACCTTGAGAGTTGAGATTGAGGAGGCTGTGCCGTGGAAGGAGAATGGGATGGAGAAAGAGGGAGAGTGACTGGGGTGAGAGAAGAGTGAGGCAATAAAGGTCTGACCCAAACTTTAGTCCCTGCAAATCAAAAGTGAGATCATTAATAAACCAAACAAAATAGAGAAAAGGGAAAAAGGAATGAACCAAAACCCAAATACCAACTTGGATTGTGAAGTGACCAAAAAAAAATTGCTTCCACTGTAACTGTTAATTGCTAGTTATGAGAGAGAGAGATTCTGAAAGTGTATGTGGAGAGAGAGTATTGTTTAATTTTTTTTATAATTTCTTAGCAAGTAGAGTTTTTGCATGTGTGTGAGAAAGACGTGAGGGTAGAGGGACGTGGTCACGTGGGTCTCTTTTTCTTTTCTTGTTGAATTGGTGGTGGTGTAGGTGTGGGTTATTGTTGACTCCTTTTTTTTTTTAATTCATTCAATTGAATGTGTATATATATCTATATATATTAATTTATATATAGAGTAGGGCCTAAAGAAGCCACGTGGACAGTCAAAAAAATTAGGTGTGCCAAGTGGGTTCACCATTTTTGGTGGACAAAGAATCTAACGGTTCAAAATATCTAACTCTCTCTCAAAGACTGAGATTGAAAGTTTCTAAAATGGGAGGGACCCACACCGCCCTCCCTAATTATATTGATGAGGTCTTCACAGATCAACACCTAGATATCTTGGGTAGTTAAGTGATTAATATTGTGAACACTCACTGTCGAGAAGGAATCTACCCTTTTCTAAAGAGTAAGTATTCCCTTTAGAATGTCACGGGGTTAATTACTGAGAACTGCAGTCTTGTCAGCAAGTCGTTGTTGACATGTTCAGTAATTTATGAGAAGGTAATGGGGATCAAGGAAAATAAGAAGTAATTAACTCCGGGTTGATAGTATAGTTGATGCACTAATCCTGGAGATAATTACGAATGCATTGGTAGAGGAACATCACTGTATTTATGATGCAAGTCAACATTTTTATCTTCAGGTAATTATGTTGATTGAACCTGGAATTCAATTATTATCATATAGTGGTGTTGATGATAATTAATTAAAATTATTTCCTTAGCTTAAGAGTTAAGTTAGATGGAAATTAGTTTTAACTTAGCTGGGTTATTAGATCCTAGAAGTCCCATCTCTCGCTTGACATGTGTTTGGACACGAAATAAGATGACTAGGGTAGAGATAGAGTTGTAACAAACTCTATATATATATGAGGTAGAGAGAGGGGCCGGCCAATTGTTGGAATAAGCCCTAGCCGAAATCTCTCTCCCCCCTATCTCTATAGTTTTCATCTTCTCCTTTAGGGCTTCCCCACAAAAACCCTAGCCTCCAGACATAATCTAGAAGCCATAGAGGTGAAGATTTCTAGGAGTGAAGGACACAAAGAGTTCTCATTTTAAGATTCAGATAATCTTCAAAAGTGATGTTCTTCTTTCACTTCCTTTAATCATACGTAGGGAATAAGTTTCAAGATCTGTTTTAAATAATTTTAAAACCATTTTTTCACTACTGCGTTTAGAAATCATTTCCAATAATTGGTATCAGAGCCTTGCTTATTCCCTACATATGATTAATATATAGTTTTCCAGGTGTGATTTATCAACTTGATTGTGGGTGTAAGAGGTTCGGTTACATGGTGTTTTAGAACCCTAATTGTTTTGGCCTTCATCATCCTTGTCACATGTATGTTTAGATACATTATGATTACATGCAAGTTTTGATGCATGGTATTTTAATCCCAATATTTTTTCTTTCCAACAAAGAATATTTTGATCTCAAAACTTTTGATACTCACTGATTGTTTTTCATGATCTTAAAAATAAATCTTCAAAGTTTTTTTTTTGGAACCCTTAGGGTTCGGCTTTAGTGATTCTTGGGTTGCAAAAGTTGTAAGCATAGGGAACAAAACCCATAAGGGTTTCCAAAGCTTGCAAGAGTTGTAGGCATGGGGACAAAACCTATTAGGGTTTTGATCTCGAGGAAGTAAACACCCCACGGGCTGCTGCATGCATAGTTTGCGGACCATGACCAGTCATGAAACATAGGCAGGACTGGTCACGACCATGATTGATCTCGAAACATGGGTATGACCGGTCACGGTCATGGCTGGTCCCATAAAACTAGCATGACCGGTCATGCTCTGTAGGTTTTAAATATATGAGTTCATTTGTTATTTTTTTTAACCTGCATATATATATATGTGTGTGTGTGTATATATACATTTATATATGATCTAAGGTTATTTTAACTTAGACCCTAATAAAACTATATGTACACAAATTTTCTTTGAATATTTAAAAGAATACTTTTGTAAAAGGAAAGCTTGTTTTAAATTCTTGCCTTATTAATTTTAAGGAAGATTTTATCTAAATTCTAAATGGAAGGAAAAGGGATTAAGTTTTGTTTCAATGATTTAGAGGCAAGTACATTATCGTATTGACATAATCATGTTTGTTATTCCAAATTGGATTTGGATTATTTTGGAAATCCATATATTATGTGTTAGTCTTTAATTGAAAATGTGATTCATACGTGTGAATGCAATATATATATATTGTGGATGCATGTGCTAACCTCTTTCTTGCAGCTCCTATAACCCTAATCTCTCATGAAAATATATATATATATATGTATTTTTTTTATTATGGTTTTATGAAAATTTTAAAGGGCCTTACAACTCCATTCTTGTGCATAGGAGAGCTATAATGGTTTTTCTGGGCCATTGTGAAATTTACTTTTTCCTTAGATCTTTGTACACCTCGCAAAATGTATAGGAATGAATGTAAATTAGCATAGGGAAAACTTTACAATCATAAAGGAGGTCATGAAGAAGTGTCATGAAGAGCTCATGAAGACAGTCATGAGAGAGGAGGGCTTTTAATTGCATTTAATTTTATTTATGCATGCTTTTTATTTAATGTTCATAATTTTACATGCTTGATATAAATATGTTGGACATCAAATATGGACCATACTTCACTTAAAAAATATATTTTAATAAATTGTTTATTTCAAATGGAATTTAAAGTTTAACCTATTATTAAATATGAGATATTTAAAATTTAAATGTGTAAGTATGGATCTGTCATGCCCCGAACAACAAAACTAGAACAAAATAAATTTCCTTTTGGGTCCATAGGGGATGACTGGTGTAGTCATTGAATTGTCCACACCATGTAGCACTAGACAGTAATGCTAAAGATAACAAACTGGATTCTATATAAACAAGATAAGAAGTCCTATAACTTATTACATTAGAGTCTTCAACATAGTATAAAAGGTTCTAAGGCAACATATGCTCAGAGTACAAAACATAATACTAAAGTCAGGAAGTAGGATTAGAACTACAAGCTATCATATCTCTTCAGCTGGTGTACACATAATCATCAACATTGTAATCCTCTCCGGTGCCTCCACCTTCTGCCAGTCCAGCCTCGACATATCCTTCCTCCGATTAATAGCCGTCATCATACGGTAGATTACTAGTATGGTAAGTAACATGGTAATCTGGACAGGGGTGTCTAGGCATAAAACGCCGTCAGCTTACTAAGAGCTGAGTGAGTAGAAACTAAAATAGTTTCATAAATATAATACGATTACCTGTTATAAAGGACATAAATATAGTATTACTACTAATATCTTTATCTTTAATCCAACCCATTAATCAGTTACTCGCGTCTTGTTATACGAAGACTGACAACAATACCCTTGATTGAAGAACATAGTCGATAGTTTAACTCTGACGATACATCATTATTTCGTCCATCGCTTTTAAGGACATAACCGCCACACTATGTATTATGGACTCCACGTTAGTCCATCCCTCTACTTTTAAGGACATAACCACCCATTGCATGTCAGGGATATAACATTTGCACAATAGTATATCAATCTATTGCCACAAATTAGCGACATCTACCAGTAATCCCCGCCCACTACTTTTAAGGACATAGCCGCCCACTCTCTTTTAAAGACATCATGGATCCCCTTGCTATCTTAGGACTACTTGGTCCAACCCACTACTTTTAAGGGCATCACCGCCCACTACTTTGATGACCTATGACCAAGTGTTCGCCCATGATCAACTCTCAAAACTTATCAAACCTACCTAAGTTCTAAACTAACATCGACACATGACCATTCCAATTGTGGCCTAACTACTTTGATTGAAATGCACAGAATATCAAATTGAATCCCATCTACCACATTATCCCATGTCAAGAACGTTGTCACATTACTCTTAATCATGAAAGTACAAACCAATGATGAAACTAAGCAGTCTATAGTACATATAAATAGAGATATTTCAAATCTGTAAACACCAATCGGTTGAAGTCTTTCAATCGATTGAGAAAACTTGAGTTCGATCGATTGAAGAATCTTTGATCACTTGTGAATAGTTATCTTCGATCGATTGAACCAAGTTTAAGTGATCGAAACTTTTCTTCTCCAAACAGTGACATCCAGAACTTATGGGTTGTGTTTGGTTTGGTTTCTTCATGTCCAAAACTTGTAAAAGCACTCAACTGAGCTACTGAGTGAGTTTAGAATTCACCAAAGTGTAGAGGGTGCGTTTGGTATGAGTTTGAAGCTCAAGCTTCAATGGAGCTCTCTCTCTCTCTCTCTCTCTCTCTCTCTCTCTCTCTTTCCTTCTCCCCTCTCTACCGCTCTTTGTCTTTCTCTTCTCCTTCTTTTTCTTTCTGCTATCTCCCTCTCGCAAATTGTATATATAGTGTATGTATGTGTGTATATATATATGTCACACCCTGACATTGTGATAATTAAGGGGAGTAAGTTTTCTTATCCGACCCGGAGGCTCATAACAAGTTACACATCGCATGCTTGGCCAAATACTAATGGAATAAAATATCAGAGTAATAATAGCAGTGAAATGTTCTAAATTTAGCGGAAGCAATAACAGTCTTACAAACTTCATTATGCATATTATAATATAGTAGTCATCCAAATCCAAAAGTAATGGAAGTCTAGTGACCAAACGACCGATAACAACAACATCAAAAAGAGAGATAATAAAAGTTCCTCAGTGGAATAGGATGGCTTTAGCACCACGAACTCCTCTTTAACTGGCAAAGCCCCAGCCTTCTTTGTCCATGTTCTCATCTCCATGGTACGCACCCAGGGGAACAACATATCCAATACCAAGAACTACATTAGTTGGACATGGATGTCCAGGGCAACATGCTCATCAGCTAGAAGCTAAGTGAAATACTACAAACCAAACACAATATGAACATATACACCATTTATGTTATCACTAGGAAGTTATCGATACCTTACGCACATCCTTACCCGAACCCAACGTTCTTTCTCCGACTATGCGACTTCAACAATGCAACACAACAAGCATGAATCCACCGTGCTAACAACTCATAGGCTGATAGTACCAGTTTCTATTATACACAACACAACACTGGCAGTAATAGCTTCTCCCATGACTACAACAACATTGAACAAATGGTACTAGCTTCCATCACACACAATACACGACAACATACCCAATTTGACCTTCTCACGGCCACACATGACATGCAGACCATGGCATGAATCAAACTTGTGACTCACAACACAACTAACAACAAGACTGTTAAGGTCATACACCCATATGTAACCACACTCAGAACGATCAACGAGATCATCCAACTCAAACTTGCAACACAACCATGCAACACGACCATGCCTTACACATCCGCCAACATACTTATTCACTTAAGGACATTATTCGCGTATTATTCTTCATTACATCATTAGTGATTTGACCCGACGCATTACTACTAATCGTTGCAAAGTTGATCAAAACATTAATGCACCAAAGTATAGAATTACAGTTTATATGAATCGACATGCGAAGAATGATTAATTGTTCTATTAAGCATGGTACTACTAAGCAACCATGTAACACAACTACATAATTGACAAACTTGTTCATATATGTAACATATACAACTCCAGGTTCAGTTAACAAAATTCATAGTACAAGCCATAGTACAGACCATATTAACTTTAATCATACAAACAAAAATCAAAATACTGTCAAGCTCGAGCGCTTGCAGTTAGTAGATTTTCTACAAATTTATTTATTTAATATATAAAACTACGATTTTCATAATAGATTCAGGAAATTTCAACTTTAAACTTACATGTAACTTATAAAACAAATTATACATGTCTATATACATACTATGTATGAATTATAGCACTCAAAATGTGATCAAACTAAATGGCTGATAGTTTATGCATCATTTATTGCAAAAAATGAAAATGGTGAGGTTCTTGACACTAGATCATGTTCAATTAACCATATGCAACCAATTTTATAGATTATCTATGTAGATATACATAGAGTGTGTGAGTTATAATACTCACAAAGATGATCAAGATGAAATGTACGAAAATGTTTAGAAGGAGGATAAAGATGATGATGAACTTGAGCTAGAACTCAAAAGGCTTAAGGAAAACTTCAAGATTTCAGCTCTGGATCTTCAAGGAACTTGAGAGGACTCCAATTATACAATAAGGATGGTGAATTCAAGTTTAGATGAGCTTGCCTGTGGATGGATTTGGAATATGCAAGAGAAATTTATAAATTTCTCTCTAACTCTCTCTCAAATACTCTCTCTAGAAATAAAGGTTTTCTGAATGTCAAAATACATAAATGAACTGGTGTTTTTAGAGTTTATAAGACCCAGGGGCGAAAGGACTTTTCGCACATTTATGAGCTTCTTTAGTGCTCATGCTTCTTGGGCGATGGGGTCTGAGAAAACAAGGATGGTTTATTTTGTGACTATGAATTATGTTATGAAATGTATGTTCACACATGTAATGCCAAGCATCCCCAAAATATAAATTGGATATATATAGAAATAATTAACAATATATATTTAAAAAATTACATATAGATAATAAAAATTATAGGTTTTACACCTCTCAACCACTTATAAAAGGATTTCGTCCCCGAAATCTGAGCTAACTCATGTAAAAAAACTCTGGATACTTAATGCACATCTCAAACTCCAATTCCCATGAAGTTTCTTCTACGTTGTGGTGATTCCACAGAACTTTCACCAACGGGATCTACTTGTTCCTTAGCTTCTTGATCTCTATGTCCAGAATCTGCATCGGTCTCTCTTGATACGATGTATTGTCATTCACTTCTATGTCTCTGAAATCGATCACATGTGGCATAGCACCCTAGTAATACTCGTTCAACATACTGACATGAAAGATATTATGGACTTCTGACATCTTCAGTGGTAACGCTAGTTTGTACGCGACTTTACCCACATGCTCCAAGATCTCAAACGGTTCAATACAGTGAGGTGATAACTTTCCTCTCGTCTATCCAAACCTCACCACTCCTTGAATTAGAGATACTTTTAGCAAGACATGCTCTCCTATACTGAATTCTTTATTTCAGTGGTACAAGTCTGCAAAGCTCTTATGTCAGTCTTGTGCTACCTTCATCTTCTCTCTAATAATCACAATCTTCTCATTGGTTTCTCGAACCAAATGTGGGCCTAGAAGGTTACCATCTCCAACTTTTGTTTAAGACAATAGTGATCTGCAAGGTCTTCCATACAATGCTTCGAAAGGTGCCATCCCTATACTTGAATGATAGTTGTTGTTGTAGGCGAGCTCTATCAACAATAAATGGTCTCCTATGAGCTTTCGAAGTCTAGCATACAAGCTCAGAGCATATCTTCCATTACTTGGTTCGTTCGCTCTATCTGCCCATTGGTCTGAGGATAAAAAGCAGAACTCAATCTCAGCGAAGTCCCTATAGTTGTCTAAAGACTTTCCTAAAATTCTACTATGAATCGGGAATCTCAGTCTGACACAATGGTGACTGGATCACCATGCAGACGTACAACCTACTATAGATATAATCAGGTCAATTTCTCTACTGATTAAGTTATATTATAGGCAATGAAATGAGCTGACTTAGTGAGTCTATCCACAATCACCCAAATAGAATCATGGTTCTGTAGGGATCGAGGCAATTCTATCACAAAATCTAATGTGATGTGCTCCTACTTCCACTGTGAAATCGGCAATGGCTGCAACAATCCTATAGGCTTCTAATGTTTTGCCTTAACTTGTTGACAAGTCAGGCACTCTGAGACACACTTGGCAACTTCCTTCTTTATGCCTTCCCACCAAAAGGTCCTCTTTAGATCTTTGTACATCTTTATCCCTCTGAGATCTATGATTAGCCTTAATTTGTGTGCTTCTTCCAAAATATCCTTCCTTATATTATCTGCGACTGGCACAAAAAGTCTATTCTTGAATCTGAAACCTCCATCATTCCCAATATTCTAATTGGTTGGATCCTTGGCTGTCATCTTGTCAAACCACTTGCGTAGTTCCACATCTTTCTATTGAGTCTCTAAGATCCAGTCAACGAGTATAGCTTGCACTTCCAAGAATCCAAATATTCTCCTTCTTCTGGTTTAACAGCATCGAATCCTGCTCCTCCTTGAATAATAGCATTGACACACGGTTAGTTGGCCAGAGCTGTTGGTCTAGTCTTTGCTCGCTGGCAAAGAAAGCAATCTCTAACATAGCCCTTTTTTGCCATAGAAAAAATAGACAATATCTTGTTGCTTGTTGCTTCTGGGTGCTGTGCAATCCCTTAATAAGTGTCCCAATATCCCACAATTGATGCATACACCATGGTTGAATCCTTATGCTGGTGCTCCTAATGCAGGTGTTGTGTCAGGCAGTTGAGCTTGTACCAATGGAGGATTGGGCACTTATCCTCTCAGACCATTCCATTGTCTCTTCACACCGACATTACAGTACGAGTTTGGGTGGCCACTGTTTGGGCGATTGTTACCCTGAATGCAAATTGCTTCTACTACTAGCTTCCATACATAGTCTCCAGATTAGATGCTAGCTCCACCAAATTCTCAAATGGCTGCATCACAGAACTCATGGAAAAGTATCACACCTCAGAAACCTCCTCACTTGGAAATAAATAAACTTGAACACTAGAACATTTATTTTGGTGAATAAATATGATAAAGAATTTAAGTGATTGAATTAATCCTTGCTAAAAAAATCTGAAAAAATTGCAATTATAGAGGACACCACAACAATACTTCAAGTTGAAGAACAAGTTTGGATAATTGCTAGTAGATTTGTAGTCTATAGAGAATTTTTTTTCATTTGTTTAAGAATGTAGTCTACAGAGAATTAAGAGAGAAAGAATTGCAAAATGCTTGAGACTTGAGAGTGGAGTGAGAAATTATGAGGGTGTCTAACTTTCATTTATAGACCATGCCAAACGACTCTTAAAGTAGCCATTGAGACTATTGATGGTTGAGTATTATAGACTCTTGCTCTTTGCATTGTCAAACTGACAATTCCAACTTCCAGAGAGAAGAAAGTGTATAACTAATGTAACCATTGTCCTTACATGATAATGACTTACTTGCTTTTGCAGCATTTCATTTCTAGTGTGTAGAGTGTAGTTATTCCTTTCTTTCTTCTTTATGCTGCTCAGAATGCCAGTATTCGACAAAGACAATGCATACTTTTTTTATTTTATTCTTGTTCTTCTAACTTATCTTTGTGTTATACATATATAATTTTTTTACTTTGTTCTCTTTTCTGTAGAATACTAGAATCAGACAAGAGTGTTTTCGTTTTGAAAAAGCCAACTTTCCAATAGTACAATTTGAAAGTCAAGTGACAATATATACATACCTTTCTATTAAATTTTTGTACTTCTCTTTTTTTTTCTTTTTTTTTTCGTTTCCTGCATAAACAGAAAATTTGTAGTTGCCTAACAAGTTAATGTGATTATGTGATGTGACTTGAAAGCATAGTTGGTAGTTGCACAATAGCACATGCAATTATGAAAATAGTAGACAAGTAGTGTAGCATAGTGGGCTTAGTTGGAATGGGTAGGTATATGATGGGCTAGGTTTGGTCGAGGAATAAGATGGGTCATAGGTTGAGGTCTAGGCTAGACTGGGTCACGGGTTGAGAGTTGGGCTGGGTCAAATAGATCGTCTATTTGAGGAAGCGGATATCTATTCTTGATCGTAACCTTGTTCAACTCTCTATGATAAATACAGAGTTGAAGTGTCCCATCATTCTTCTTCACAAATAGTACTGGTGCACCCCAAGGTGACGTACTTGGGTGAACAAATCCTAAATCCTTGAGATCCTAAACTTGCTTCTTCAATTCCAACATCTTAGTTGGCGCTATCCGATATGCAGTCTTGGAAATTGTTACGTTCAAGGGGCTAATTCCATAAAGAAGTCTATCTCTCTCTTCGATGGAAGTCCTAAAAAATCCTAGAAAACATCTTCAGAATCTTATACGGTAGGAATATGGTCTATAGTAGGTTCCGTACTCGTACTTCTGATCAAAGCTAAACAAACTTTTAAGGATGATGTCGCTAGACGCCTGTCACTGAAATATGATCATAGAGCATCCTGGTATCATAAAAATGATCGCCTAGTAGTACAATCCAAGATGGCACCCTACTTTGTAAGCCAATCTATTCCTAGGATAATGTCAAACTCAAACATTGACAGAACTACCATGTTTGCCAAAAAATTCTTATCTTCGAGGGTCAAGGGAAAATCCTTACATACCTTACCCAACTTAACAGCCACTCTCAACGGTGACACATGTACCGGCTCAAGTGCCTAGGGTACTGAACCCAATAGGCGCACAATCTTAACAGAAATGAAAGAATGTGCAGTACCAGAATCAAATAAAGCTCTAACTTGATTGTGAAAAGGAATAAGCATACCTTTCAGATTCTATTGTTCATCAGCGTTAAAGCCTGCCTCTTCTGGGATGATGACATTCACCTGAATCTAATTTGGGGTGCCTTGTAATCCTTGAACTGGTGCCCTATAATATCCTTTGCGAGGTACATGACAATCCTCGCTTAAGTGACTCGGTTTATTATAGGTGCGACAAAAATTATCATTATGGCGGTGGGTCTTGGGAGCCGTGCAATACCTTGCAATGCATTTGGGTTTTCCGCAATTGAAACATCCCTCATTACTCTATTGTGGGGTAGCAAGTAGTGTTGAAGGTGGTGTTCCTTGCTACTGATACTATTTGGATCGAGGGTAATTCGACTAGGGATTCCTTGTTCCATCCCAGGTATGCTTATTTGCCTGGTAGTTACATTGAGGTCTCCAACCTTGGGTATTCCTCGGTGGAGGGATTAGGAAATCCACTTTTTAAAGTTCCTTGGCAGAGGGGTTCGGTTCACCTGTTGTTGCTGAACTAGACATGTGTCCTTTTCCAGACTTACAGCGAAACTTATAAGTCCTTCATATGATTGGTTAAGATGCCCAATCATCATATGCCGTAGGTGTGGGTTAAGTCCTTAGTGAAATCTTTTCATCTTTTTGTGTGGCATATCAATCATATGTTGAGTACAACGGGACAATCACTCAAACTGGATCGTATACTCCCTCACAGACCATCCTCCTTGGTCCAAACTCAAGAAATTCTTTACATGCTGGTCCTTCTTATCCTCGAGAAAATATTTTTTGAGGAATCTGCCTTTAAATGTCATCCAAGGCATCACTCTTGCAGCATTCATTCTAATAGTAGCTTGTTCTGCCTCCCACCAGCCAGCGGTGTCGTAGGTTAACTGAAAAGTAGACAAGCGATGCTTGTCCTATTTTTTACATTCTAGAGCTTCAAAGAGAAGCTCAATCTCACATAACCACTGCTCTACATTCCATGGTTCTGTCAGCCCAAACTTCTCCGGGCACAGTGCACGAAAACATTCCAACAGTTTATCCCTAGTCTGCCTTGGTAGGGGTGGCGGTGGTACAACTGGGTATTTGACAGGGGGGCTGATGGGTGGCATGATTATAGGTATCACCCACATGCTCCATCCCTTGCATGAAGTCTTCAAAAACACTATTCGGGTCCATACCCTAGGGAATAGGTGCTCCCAAACGTGGTTGTTGTCTCGTAGATTCCACCATGGTGATCTTGTGTGCTGTGTACCTACAAAAAGACCTAATGATTACCTAGCAGTCTTCTCGAAGAAACAACATCTCGAGATAAAAAGATAAATGATATGAACTATCAGTTCAATATTACAATGACATTTAAATAAAACATTTATTAGGGTAACATCACAAGTACTCCAAAATATGATGTCATTTTTATATATCAAAAGATGTACCGCGGAGTACACACTATTCAACTTGTTTAACACGTGAGACACGAGCTAATACAATGCTGAAGTGACCTATGTACAATACCACTTCTAGTCGCTGATAACTATACAAAAAGGCTATAGTCAATATGTAATACCTATAATTTTCTTTTCATGAAATAATATTAGTTTTTTTTTTAATTTATGTATTGGACCAACTATATTATTATTATATTATTTTAATTGTGTGATAGTTTTGACGTGTCGTAGTATTATTAATTAGACTATAATAACCGTACCGGCTCGACCGTAATAAGACTCAGCTTAGCCACTTACCCAGACCCAGATATTAGAAATAATAGTAGTTTACACATAAATCGTGACCGACACATATATTGAGGAACTTATTCACACAAATCGAGAAAGTAGCACACAATCCTAGGTTGGCCCCACACGGCCGGCCACATGGCAGTCCATGTCACCTCTTGTGACACTTGTCCACATGTTGGACATGTGTCCTAGCATACAAGCATGCATGGAGACACATGTCTCTCCACCATTTCTATATAAACACACCCACATATAATCATTTTACTTTCTTGATCTCCATAATCAGTACATATAGAGTTAAATAGAGTTAGGAGATAAATTTCATAGAGAGAGAGAGAGAGAGAAGAAATATAAGAAGAAGAAGAAGAAGCTTCCACCATAGAAGCTTAAGCTCAAGCTCCTTAAGCTCAAATCCTACATTCAAACCAAATTTCAAGTATTGGTGAGTTTACTAACTTACTTTAGAACATATATAGTATGTAGAGATGTTTAGTAAGAGCTTGATGTTGCTATTTTGAGGATTCCATGCCATGCAAGATAAATCCTTAAATCTGAGAAACTTAAACTTTCAGCAGAACATTGTTAAGAAAAATGAAAGTTTGGAGTAGTTCCAAAATCTGAATTAGGCTAGGTTTTTTTGTGGAGAAAGGTAACCCATTTATCTACAAATAACTCTTCTATATCTCAATCTAGAAATTATTCCTTCATAGGTGAAATGCATGTACAATACAGTGTTATAAATCTGGGAAACAGAAACTTTCAGCGGAACATAGTTTAGTAAAATGAACGTTTGGAGTAGTTCAAAAATCTGAATTAGGCTAGGTTTTTTTATGGAGAACACTAACTCATTTATCTACAAATAACTCTGCTATAGTCTAGTCTAAAAATGAATCCTTCATAGGTGAAAGTCACGAACAATGTAGTACTATAAATCTGGGACAGTGCAGTCCGAAAAAATAGAAATGTCTAAGTAAAATTAATATTTTGAGTAGCTCAAAAATGTAATTGAAGCTACATTTTTCTGTACTTCATGATGATCCAAATACCTATAATATTCTAGTTTTGAGTTTGATTTACAAAGCAATTTATCATGCCCAAATAAATCATGTTGTTTCAGTCAACACAGGGAAAATCTATCCTAGCAGATTGTGTAGCTTTTTGTATGATGTTTTGTTTATGCATGTTGTTCATTGTTGATGCTAGTTTTCTGGTATCTGTGTTGTTATGAAAATCTTGTGCTATGGTAGTGCTATCGCATAGATGAGTATGTTAAGGGTTTCATCTATATGTTTATTAGTATTAAATCCATGTTATAAATCCATGAGCTACGTTGTTTTCCATTGTTATGAATATAGTTTAATGACCGTTAAAAGTTCATACCCAAGCTTTAAGTATGTTGTACAACATGATTATTGCGTTGATAGTGATTGGGTAAGTTCTCATCGTAAGTATATTATGATATAAAACAGAATGACGGATGTATAAACGTAACTTCGAAAGTATAAATAGATGTTATTATTGAACTAAACTATGAAACGTAGAACGCGTAAAATAATGATGAAACCTTCAATAATAGATTTTATTCGAATAAGGGACGTTGAGCTTCGTTGCCCGTCGTGTGACTTTCAGTAAAAGTTGATTCGTAAACTATCGTGCCATGTCTGGATATTTCTTGCAGAGTTAGTCCTTTGGTAATTCCATGGAGTCGATTGGGGAGTTGTGAAATATTTTGTACCTTTGTCTGAGGATCGGCATGACATGTTCGGTCAAGTGCGGATGACCTGAGGATCGTTATGACGTATTCGATCAAGTGATTGACTATATTTTGCACCCTTGGTCTGAGGATCGGCATGATGTGCTCGGCTAAGTGTGGGTGCCCTGAGGATCATCATGACGTGTTCGATCAAGTGACTGTTAATATCCTGTATTCTTGATCTAAGGATCATTATGACGTGTTCGGTCTTATGGGTGACCTAAGGATTGTCAGTAACGTGTTCGATCAAGCGATTCATTGTCAAGTGTTGTTCTTTCTTGACCCGTATATGCATTTGGAGTTGAGTCTTCTTTCAGTCAATGTCATTGGTCAATTCAGTTCTAGGCTAAGATTCAAAGGGTATGATTGGGTTTGAATGAGACATGGTTCTGAGAATAAGAGATGATGAATAACTTATCCTAGTGGTGGTAACCTTAAGGGTACCCTCACTTAGCTTAACCGCTAACGGCATTTCATGCCGCTAGACCATCCACGTCCAGCCTTTGCAGGTCCTGACGGAGTCGGCTACTGTCAAGATGCAGATTTTACTATTGAAGACTATGCTGGTGAAGATTACTACGAGGAAGGCTACAGTTTTGCCAGCTGAAGATCTTGGAGCTTTTCTTTTGACATAGTTATATTCTTAATATGATTAATGATGTAATAACTTAGTTGAACATGTAATATTTATATTTTGGATATCCTTGGGTTCGTAATATATTAATCATGTAAGACTTGAATGTTTTAGATTCCTTCCGTTGAACTTAGTCACTTTTCTGTATTATATTATTGTTTTAAGCATGTTTGGATAATCAGGTGACATTCACAACCAGTCACGTGTCTACAAACCTATAAAGGAAATTTATTTTTCCCTATTTTTGGTACTTCAGGGCATGACAGGGATTTTTGGTATCCGAGCCTTAGGTTCAGACGCACTCACTGATTGTCCTACACCTTAAGTTATGAGCATAAGATTTACCTTGTATTAGAACTGACACTAAGTTAGCTCCTCTTGCAGAACTATGGAGCCAATCTTAGTTCACGATGATTTCAGAGGGCACTATGTTCTCGACGGCCGTATCCAGCCTGCCCCGTACTATATTGACAACGGATCTGCCAGAGGGCGAGGCACATATTAGAGGAGGACATGCAGAGAGTTGTGCTTATCAATGAATTGCAGTATCCGGATCGTGTTCAGCTCGAGTTGATCCATGCTTCAGAGACTACCATACTTATTCACCAGGAGCTTATCAGCATGGCTTAAGATGAGGCGTTATATGATGACATACTTTTCCTGATTATCATGGCAGCGTCGGAACCGCCATTCTCTCCCGAACCCATACTAGAGCCAGATGCGAATTCAGATCCCATGGACATGGATAGCGATGACGACATAGCGAGTGGAGAGGATTTTGCAGGCAGTGACCACTCAGCTGATGACCCATCTGATGGTGATGACACAGATGACGACGATGGCCTAATGATTGATGGCGATCCAACAAGTAGCGATGACGAGTCGATCGAGGAGGTTGACCCAGCAGATGATGTTCAGGGACCAAGGGATGATGTACACGATCATCCAGTACTACAGTTGATGGGGACGTGATGGTACCGATACCCGAGTAGGACCACGGAGCATATCCAGTCGATATCGAGGAGGACCCAGAGGTGGAGTTCTTAGAGGACCCAGTAGATGATCCAGTTATGGAGTACATTCAGGATGATCTCGATGGGCAGCCTGACCTACATAACGATGTGGATCTGAATGATGTTAATGAGATTGACGAGTTAGCTATCGAGTTGGATGATGCGCCACCAGAGGTCGTAGAGCTAGACGATGAGGACGACATCGACTTGGATGGAGTTGGCAGAGATGACGTAGCACCGGGGTGAATGTTATCAGATGGGGGGCCAGATAACTTTGAACCATGGCTAGACTTTATGCCAGCAGATGTAGTTACCATTCCAGGAGATGAGATACCACCTATGGTTACCGATGATGAGGTAGACTTTTATGCCCCGACACATTGATATGATCTACAGGGAGCTACTGTTACTTCTATATAAACGATGTACATCTTAGTTTTGTTGGCGTAACTTGTATTATAGATCTTTCTGATGTAAGTTACATTGTATATGTATTTTGTAAGCACACCTAGTAAATGCTTAAACCCTTACATGTATAGTATGTACTGGCCTTGGACACAGTACTTGGATGTAAATCTTTTTGGTTTAATATAACGGTTTCAGTTATTTTATGTAAAGTGCGTATATCGCTTTATTTCATTGATATCCAGTATTATATGCAAGATTATTATATTTTAACTTTGGTACACATCAAGACCACCTATAGAGACTTGGTATGGAGTCAAAGGATATTAGCAATAAAACTTGTGCATTGATTTCAGATGGCAGGAACCGGAGATACCTAATGAGATAGACCCTACAGAACTGCTATGTGGATTGATTTCAGATGGCAGAAGGATGTAAGAACTGAAGATACCTAATGAGATAGACCCTACAAGACTGCTCACAGCTTTGGTCAGAAGGATTGAGAGAGCTTCGAACAATGTAGGGAACAACAACAACAATAACCGCCCAGCACCACCCACAAAGCATACAGGGGATAAGCTACTTGAACGTTTCTGCACATTAAGACCAAAAAAGTTTGATGGGATGATGGAACCATAGAGAGCTGAGCAATGGCTCCGTGAGATGGATCTTATCTTCAAAGCTATGGATTATAATGAAGATGAAAAGCGCCGTTTGGCTGTATTTTAATTAACATATGCCACCACATACTGGTGGGAAGTGGAAGAGGGTACTTTGGGAGAAAGAGACATAAGAGAAATGATATGGACCATGTCAAGGAACGGTTTCTAACCAAATATTTCCCGTTAGTGGAACGAAATTTGAAAAGAAGGAATTCATAAAGTTGGTTCAAGGGAACAAGTTTGTTCAGGAGTATACAACGCAATTCGAGCGCCTGTCCCATTTTACGTATCGCATGGTGGACACACCTGATAAGAAGAACGAACAATATCACCAAGGGTTATCTCTGTCACTCCAAGAGATGACTGCAGTATACGTGAGCCTATCCTTTGAATCTCTGGTAGGGTTAGCACACAGATGGAGAACATACAGAAATAGAAGCGGAAGAGGTTTACCAGTAGGTTCCCATCATGAAATGTCCAAGGATCGAGTCTGTCTGTGCATTATCAGAATAATAAGCGCACATGGAATGGAGAAAGGAAGACGCAGCAGGCACGGAGACAACCATAGCAAGCTAGAACTGCAGCACCACAAGCACCAGTCCCTGTTGGATATCAAGGAGGTTATATCGCCCAAGGAAAAGGCCGAGGGAGTTGCTTCAACTATGGTATACTCGGCCACCATGCCAAGGATTGCAAAGCCTCCAAGAATCACAATCGTTGTGGAGTCATATGCTTTAATTGTTGAGATAAAGGTGATGGAAAATCCGGTTTAAAATTAAAAGTTTAAACCCGCAGCGGAAAAATCAAGTTATAAAACTTAACTGGCATGCCCGGATCTACTACTCGTCAATTCTATGGATGCGCACAAGAGGAGGGGACAAGAGTTATACCTTTGTGTCTTGAACCCAATTCTGAAATCTTCAACTTCCAGCAGCCTCCACTAGATGGCCTTCATTCTTATGACTCCTATGGATGCTCGCAGGAAGGACTAGGGTTGGTGGGAACCCTAATGGAGAGGAAGGAGAAGGTTTGGTGCTCTTAAAACAGTTTCTGCAGCTTCTAACGTTCTAAAATGACGAACAACCTTTCCAGAACGCAGCTGCCCTATTTATAGATTCCCAGAACCGACCTAGATCTCGAGCGATCGAAGTGTCTTCGATCGATCGAACCATCTTCGATCGATCGAACCTGTAGACTTCAATCGATCGAACCATCTTCGATCGATCGAACCTGTCTTGACATCATCCTCATTTTCCTTTCCAAGCATCCTAGCGGAGCTAAGAGTGGGACCTCCTAGGCTCTTTATTGCTGGCTCAGACCAGTTTGTTAATTATCATGACCAAACTCTTTGATCAGCAAACTAACTAACTGGTCAGTTAACGTTTACTCCACTATAAAACGATAACTGAACTCCAACGCAAAAGAACATATCCGAAGCGATAACTAGACTTGTATGTTGTACTAATGTCCTTCTACCATTAGCATTCGTAATCATATTCAGGTAGTCGGATAACTGTTACTGTCAACCTGAATCATGATTACTTCTTGTATTCCTTGAGTCCCATTCACCTTTCATGATTACCAAACATGTTGATAACTCTTATCAACAAGACTGCAGTACTCAGTAATCGACTTGGTGACATTCTCAAGGGAATTCTTACTCTGAATCAGAGGGTAGATTCTATCTTGACAATATATGTTCACAACCCTATGAACATGACATACCCAAGATACCCAAGTGTTGATCTTCTATAGACCTCACTGATTGGTAAGTCAAAACAGTCATATCCACAGTCTGTGTTCATAATCGTCTCAAGATTGAGAACACATACCTTATACAAGTTATGAGTTCCTATTGACTATTGACAGCATTGAGCGTCAATAGGAAACTCAGGTCCGTCAATGCACTATAAGCACTAGCATACTAACCAAGAGTCATACTCTAGTGATTGAGATTTATCACTCCATCCAATGGCAGTTAATGATGCTACAGTGTATACCTGATGAGATATCCAGTCTCATCATCCACTGTGACAAGCTTTAAGTATCAAAGAACAGTAATTCGTATCTCATTGTATGTATCTCATACACACACGAAATACTTACTATGATACTTATGGATTAAACAATCATCTCATGAAAGAAACATACATAATGACATGTAAAGCTGATATCCATATATAAAAATGCTAATGTCTAATACATATAGTAATGGTTTGAGGGCACAAACCCAACAAACTCCCACTTGCACTCATAACCATTCAGAACTACATCTATGACCTAGACTATCTAGATGACGATCAAAGACCTTCTGTGGCAAGGCCTTTGTAAACGGATCAGCAAGATTGTCAGATGTGGCAATCTTGGTGACAGTCACATCTCCACGTTGAACAATATCTCGGATAAGATGATATTTCCGCTCTACGTGCTTTCCCTTTCCATGGTTCCTTGGCTCCTTGGACTGAGCCACTGCCCCACTATTATCACAATAAAGCGTAATAGGCGACAGCGACGCTGGTACCACCTCGAGTTCCATTAGGAACTTCTTGAGCCAAACAGCTTCCTTTGCGGCTTCACAAGCAGTCACATACTCAGCTTCTGTAGTTGAGTCTGCAATGCATTTCTGCTTAATGCTCCTCCAACTGACAGCACCACCTCCCAAGGTAAAGAGATGACCGGACGTCGACTTCCTCGAATCTTTATCTGACATAAAGTCCGAGTCAGTGTATCCTACTGGAATTAACTCACTACCACCGTACATAAGCATGTAATCTTTAGTCCTTCTCAAGTACTTAAGAATGTGCTTAACGGCTGTCCAGTGCTCTGGACCTGGATTCGACTGATATCTACTAACCATGCCAACGGCAAAACAGATATCTGGTCTAGTGCATAACATCGCATACATGAGACTTCCCACTGCCGAGGCATAGGGAATTCCTATCATGCGATTCCTCTCCTCTTGTGTCTTTGGACACTGGTCCTTGGAGAACGCTAAACCATGCCTGAAAGGTAACAAACCTTTCTTCGAATTATCCATTGAAAACCTAGTTAGCACTTTATCGATATAACCAGCTTGAGATAATCCCATTATCTTTCTCTTGCGATCTCGAAAGAGCTTTATCCCAAGAATATAGCTCGCCTCTCCTAGATCTTTCATATCGAAAGTACTAGCTAGCCAAACCTTGACCGTTGACAGCGCCGCTACATCATTTCCAATGAGTAGAATGTCGTCAACGTAAAGCACAAGAAAAGCCACCACTTTCCCTTCAAATTTCTTGTATACACAAGGTTCATCCAGATTTTGTATGAAACCAAATGACTTGACCGCTTGGTCAAATCGGATGTTCCAACTCCTAGATGCCTGCTTAAGCCCATAAATGGACTTTTGCAACTTGCATACCAAGTTACCTTTCCGACCAGCTATGAACCCTTCTGGTTGTTGCATATAGATGTCCTCCTCAAGATTGCCATTCAAGAATGCAGTCTTAACGTCCATCTGCCAGATCTCATAATCTAGGCATACAGCAATGGATAAGAGTATTCTGATGGACTTGAGCATGGCCACCGGCGAGAAGGTTTCCTCATAGTCAATGCCCTCCCTCTGAGTATAACCTTTCGCTACAAGCCTTGCCTTAAAGGTCTCAACCTTTCCATCAGATCCTCTTTACCTCTTGTAGACCCACTTACAGCCAATGGGTTAAATATTGGCTGGAAGCTCTACAAGATCCCAGACCTGATTAGAATCCATAGATTCCAATTCAGCCTTCATAGCTTTAATCCAATGAGCTGAGTCTACATCAGCCATTGCCTCTTCGTATGTGGCAGGATCAGATTCAGATTCTATGGAGACAGCTTCAAAAACTTCTCCTAAGAACATGTATCTATCAGGCTGGCTGATAATCCTCCCACTACGACGAGGTACTGGTGCGGAAATAGGTGAAGAAGTGGTGTTTTCTTGATTTATATCGTCATTAACTGCGGGTTGGACTGAGGGCTCTCCTTCTATCTCTCTAAGATCTATCCTTCCCTTAGGTTTATGGTTCATGATATAATCATCCTCTAAGAAAATAGCATTTGTACTAACAAACACTTTCTGTTCCCTTGGATCATAAAAATACCATCCATAAGTACCCTTTGGATAACCCACAAAGTAACATACTTCCGATCTAGAATCCAATTTGCTCATCTTTCCTTTCAGCACATGTGCCGGACACCCCCATATCCGGAGATGTTGCAAAGAAGGCTTGCGCCCAATCCACATCTCTCGTGGTGTCCTGGGAACAGATTTGCTTGGTACTAGATTTAGTATGTACGCAGCGGTTTCCAAAGCATAACCCCAAAGGAATAATGGCAACTCCGAGTAACTCATCATCGACCTAGTCATGTCTAAAAGAGTCTGATTCCTTCTCTCCGCTACACCGTTCTGCTGAGGCGTACCAGGTGCAGTCAACTGTGACAGAATCCCATTCTGTACGAGGTGATCAATAAACTCATTAGAGAGGTACTCGCCACCTCGATCAGATCGAATGGCCTTGATATGTGTGCCCAATTGCTTCTCCACTTCAGCCCTAAACTCTTTGAACTTTTCAAAAGCTTTAGACTTGTGCTGCATTAGGTACACATATCCATACCTGGAGTGGTCATCGGTAAATGTTATGAAATACTCATAACCACCCCTTGCTCTAATATTTATTGGTCCACACACATCAGTATGAACTAATTCCAACAATGCATTGGTTCTATTGCCCTTTGCAGGAAAGGGCCTTTTGGTCATCTTACCCTCTAAACAAGACTCGCAGACTTCCATTGGTTCGAGAACCAAATCGCCTAAGACCCCTTCTTTGACTAGTCTGCCAATCCTATTTAGATTGATATGACCAAGCCTCATATGCCAAAGCCTTGTTGGATTAGTGGAAGGTCTCTTTCTTTTAGATGGTACAGTTACCACTGAGTTATTAAGTTCCATATTAGAGTCTTTAGAAATATTAGGAGTAATCACATACAAACCATTTGATTTAACACCAGAACATATAAAAGAACTATTTCTTTTAATCACAACTTCAGTTCCAAAATGAAAAGAATAACCATTATTCGATAAATTAGAAACTGAAATTAAATTACGTCTCATTGAAGGGACGTAAAGAACATCTGATAAAATCAAAACTTTATTGTCTAGAAATTCTAAAACTACGACTCCTATAGCAACCGCAGAAACAGTTGCGCTAGAACCTAGAGTAAGTACGATTTCCCCATCACTGCACCTCCTGGTTGATCTGAACCCCTGCAATGAATTACAGATATGGTTAGTCGCACCAGAATCAATGCACCAAGTGTTTGAAGTATCCGTTATAAAACTTACTTCAATCACATGTGATTCAATCATACCTTGAACTCTTGTAGCTAAGAATTCTGGACAGTTCCTCTTCCAGTGGCCCTTCTCACCGCATTGGAAACACTTTCCTTTGCCTTGGCCACCCACCTTCCCTTTGCCCTTACCTTTTCCCTTAGATTTTGCAATCTTAGGGACTGGTCCAACACTTGAACCACCAGTGCTAGCTTTCTTCTTCCCTTTCTTTCCTTTCGGCACAGATCGGGAAGAGGAAGCGCTTTTCTCAACGTTCAAAATGTTGACCCCAGGTTTGATCACCCCTTCCGCTGCCAAAAGAGAACTCATCAATTCGCTCATTGAAAAAATTCATTTGATTCATATTATAGTTAAGTTTAAATTGAGCGAATGAAGGCGACATCGAATTAAGGATCATATCAACTTGGGTCTGTGCATCGATGTTGGCACCTAGGGTTTCCAGCTCGTTTAAATAACCAATCATTTTTAAAACATGTTCCTTGACTGGAGTCCCTTCCGACATCTTTGCACTCATTATCTTTTGCATGGCTACCTGTCTGGCAGGCCTGCCATGCTCCCCAAACATCTTTTTCAGGGATGTGATAATGTCACTGGCAGAATCATTCGATTGGAATTCGTGTTGCAACACACCAGCCATTGAGGCCAGAATATAGCAACGAGCCATTCCATTCGACTTCTTCCATTTGTCGAACTCGCGTCTGACAGCTGCCGAAGCATTTGCCGCGGGTTCTTCAGGGCTTGGGGTGGTGAGGACATATATGTGATCCTCCGCAGTTAACACAATGTCAAGGTTACGTTTCCATTCAGTGTAGTTGTTTCCAGTTAACTTGTTTTGAGTGAGTCTGGTGGCAAGTGGACTAAATGCAGATCCAGACATTATGATTACTGAAAATCAAACAAACAAAATAAATATGGATATCAGAATTTGACAGTTTGAAATAAAAGAATCCTTTTAAAACTCTTATTTTGAAACAAAGTCGCCGGAATATTGAAACGAAAGAATAAAGCCTCCGTGTGGTGGTCAATGTTCAATCTTTCGATTAATCATGACTTGTCCGCTATGCAACTCTTGCAAAACAAGTTATGACTCCCGAACCTTTTCGATCTCTAAGTTTCTGAATAATGCCCCGTGTGGGATCCCTTATCCATAGCTTAGCTAGTGTGTACCATTAACTAGGATCCAACCACAACCGTCTCAAGTAGCGCCTCCATGTGGTGGTCACCCTCTAACACGTCTGATTGATCCTATCAAAAGAAGTTCACATCTAGTAACCAATGAGTAATGCACCCTCCGTATGGAATGATCACCCCTGGCGAGGTGACACAGAATGCACCACTCATCTTACAGTGAACCGATAATGGAAGATCGTGGGTGTAATTAATAAGACCCTCTCCCACTAGATTTAGTAAAAAAGGATTTTGCTTTTTGAGAAAATCTGTTTCTACACACTTCCCATAAACATCTAATGTTTACTAATGTGTTGAAAACGGTTTTTGAATTTTATTTTAGAAAACTTGTTTTGCGTGCATGCAACAATGTATTATACGCCAATCACAAACCAAGCACATAAAACAAAAAACTAAAATGAAATATAGGCATTCAAACAATGCCTCTATCTCCCATGGCTCTATTTCCATAGAACCACCTTCTTGGTTTGGTCGCCTCCAGCTCCATCTTCATGGAATTTCTAATTCAATTACATTGGACCTATGCTTCTTTTGAAGCTTACAATTTATCTAGAAAAAAAGGAAATAGCAAAAAAAGAAATAAAAGGCTAGGAAAACCGGTGCGACTTTCCTTTTCGTAGGATTGAAGCCGCAGCGCCCTTTACATACGCCTTAAAACCAAACCATTAATAAATTACAACATGCACCAATCTCAAACAATTTAAATATAAATATTTAAACGACTTGGTGCCATGGGAGATAGCGACTAATTTTGCTGCAAAAGGGTTAGTCGTACACGCATCCACACATACATAACAAATATATGTAACTATTGGAACACTTAATTGATTCACACAGTATATACACACTTTACATACTGAATTAGAACTTAAAACAGCATCTTACTTCTCTGTCACAGTTCGATCGATCGAAGACCGTTCGATCGCTCGAACCTTCGATCGATTGAACACTGTTCAATCGCTTGAACATTCTGTTTCACAGAATGATTTAAAAATTTTACAGAAATAATTTAAGATTAAAGTATAATTTAAAAAACCTTTACAACTGTGAACAGAACACCTGGACAGAGAATCTGTCTCGATCGATCTAACAATATTCGATCGATCGAACACCAGAAGGCTTCGATCGATCGAAACTAGTTCGATCGATTGAGAACAGAATGTTCGATCGATCGAAACAAGTTCGATCGATCGAACCCACCTGGCATCCTATGCAATCACAGTTTTGTATTCTGCTGCGATAACACTGCAGAAACAGATCTGTGACGATGCAGTTTCGAAAACAGTTCTAAAATCAACATGCAAATCAAAACTAGGGTTCCAAAAACGCATCTATAGATCCAAACGAGCGTGGCTCTGATACCAATTGATGGAAAAACCAGTTTAAAATTAAAAGTTTAAACCCGCAGCGGAAAAATCAAGTTATAAAACTTAACTGGCATGCCCGGATCTACTACTCGTCAATTCTATGGATGCGCACAAGAGGAGGGGACAAGAGTTATACCTTTGTGTCTTGAACCCAATTCTGAAATCTTCAACTTCCAGCAGCCTCCACTAGATGGCCTTCACTCTTATGACTCCTATGGATGCTCGCAGGAAGGACTAGGGTTGGTGGGAACCCTAATGGAGAGGAAGGAGAAGGTTTGGTGCTCTTAAAACAGTTTCTGTAGCTTCTGACGTTCTAAAATGACGAACAACCTTTCCAGAACGCAGCTGCCCTATTTATAGATTCCCAGAACCGACCTAGATCTCGAGCGATCGAAGTGTCTTCGATCGATCGAACATTCGATCGATCGAACCATCTTCGATCGATCGAACGAACCTGTAGACTTCAATCGATCGAACCATCTTCGATCGATCGAACCTGTCTTGACATCATCCTCATTTGCCTTTCCAAGCATCCTAGCAGAGCTAAGAGTGGGACCTCCTAGGCTCTTTATTGCTGGCTCAGACCAGTTTGTTAATTACCATGACCAAACTCTTTGATCAGCAAACTAACTAACTGGTCAGTTAACGTTTACTCCACTATAAAACGATAACTGAACTCCAACGCAAAAGAACATATCCGAAGCGATGACTAGACTTGTATGTTGTACTAATGTCCTTCTACCATTAGCATTCGTAATCATATTCAGGTAGTCGGATAACTGTTACTGTCAACCTGAATCATGATTACTTCTTGTATTCCTTGAGTCCCATTCACCTTTCATGATTACCAAACATGTTGATAACTCTTATCAACAAGACTGCAGTACTCAGTAATCGACTTGGTGACATTCTCAAGGGAATGCTTACTCTGAATCAGAGGGTAGATTCTATCTTGACAATATATGTTCACAACCCTATGAACATGACATACCCAAGATACCCAGGTGTTGATCTTCTATAGACCTCACTGATTGGTAAGTCAAAACAGTCATATCCACAGTCTGTGTTCATAATCGTCTCAAGATTGAGAACACATACCTTATACAAGTTATGAGTTCCTATTGACTATTGACAGCATTGAGCGTCAATAGGAAACTCAGGTCCGTCAATGCACTATAAGCACTAGCATACTAACCAAGAGTCACACTCTAGTGATTGAGATTTATCACTCCATCCAATGGCAGTTAATGATGCTACAGTGTATACCTGATGAGATATCCAGTCTCATCATCCACTGTGACAAGCTTTAAGTATCAAAGAACAGTAATTCGTATCTCATTGTATGTATCTCATACACACACGAAATACTTACTATGATACTTATGGATTAAACAATCATCTCATGAAAGAAACATACATAATGAAATGTAAAGCTGATATCCATATATAAAAATGCTAATGTCTAATACATATAGTAATGGTTTTAGGGCACAAACCCAACAAAAGGCCACTGGAACCAAGACTGCAAGGCCCCGCGCTGAGGATACAATGGACCCAACTCTTGAGGATAAGCTGCCAAGACTCATCTGAATGCCATTATTCCAGAAGCAGCAGGCTTTAACATCGAAGCACATTAGAATTTGGAAGGTACACTCACTCCTTTCAGCAACAGGGTTAAAATGTTATTTAATACTAGAGCATTGAATTCGTTTATTGCTAGTAGAGTCGTACAAGATTTGGGTTTAGTACCTCAAAACCTTACCATAGCATTGAATGTCGTGTCTCCGATTGGTATGTCTGTTAAGTTGAATAGAGTATACAGAAACTGTCCCATCAACATAGAAGATAGAGACCTATTCGTAGATTTGGTGATTTTGTTGACGAAGGAGTTTGATGTCTTCTTAGGAATTGAGTGGCTTACCAAGTACCATGCTATTTTGGATTATACCAGCAAGTCGATTACCTTTATGATACCTGGAAGTCAACCCTTTTTCTTTCAGTGTAAGCTATTGAGTGACAGTTTTCTCACTAGTTGCTTGGCTGCCATCGAGGGTATAAGCTCAGAGATCATGATCGTAGAAATGCTGATAGTGTAAGAATTAGAGGACGTATTTAAGGATCTCCCAGGATTACTGCCAAGGCGAGAGATCGACTTCTGCATAGAAGTGGTACCTGGAACCATGCCAGTCTCCAAGACTCCATACAAAATGGCAGCGACAGAAATACAAGAATTGAAGAAGCAAGTACAGGAGTTAGAAGATTTGGAAATTGCACGGCCAAACACATCACCGTGGGGAGCACCGGTACTGTTCATAAATAAGAAATATAGAGTGTTTCGACTCTGCATAGACTATATAGAGTTTAATAAGGTAACCATCAAGAATAATTACCTGCTACCATATATTGATGACTTGTTTGATCAATTACAAGGAGATACGACATTTTTGAAGATCGATTTGAGATCAAGATACCACCAACTATTAATTCGACTAGAAGATATATCAAAAATAGCATTCCAAACCAGATATAAACATTATGAGTTTCAAGTGATGCCATTCAGGCTAACCAATGCCTCAGCAGTGTTCATGGACTTGATGAATAGGGTATTTAGGCCCTACCTGGATCAGTTTGTTATCGTCTTCATAGATAATATACTGATTTATTGCAAGACCGAGGAGGAACACGAAAGACATTTACCGATTACTTTACAGACACTCAGGGACAATCAACTATATATAAAGTTTAACAAGTGTGAGTTTTAGCTCAAGGAAGTCAAGTTCTTGGGATATGTTGTCTCTCAGATGGGATAATAGTGGATTTTTCAAAGATAGACGTAGTGCTAGATTGGAAAAGACCAAGCAATGCTTCAGAGATTAGAAGTTTTCTTGGTTTGGCTGGCTACTACAGGAGATTTGTAGAAGGATTCTCTAGAATCGCTGGCCCTTTAACTGGTCTTATGAAGAAGGAGTCAAAGTTCGAATGGATGGATTGACCTGAACGTGCATTTCAAGAACTAAAGGAGAGATTAACTTCGGCACTCGTGTTAGCAATACCCAAAAGCGGTGAAAGGTATACCATCTATAGTGATGCTTCACACCGAGGATTAGGGTGTGTGCTTATGCAAGATGGGAAGGTGATAGTATATGGATTGAGACAGTTGAAATCACACGAGATGAATTATCCAATGTATGATCTAGAGTTAGCCGTAATTGTGTTTGCATTGAAAACATGGAGACATTAACTCTATGGGGAGCAGTTTGATTTATTTTCAGACCAAAAGAGCTTGAAGTACTTTTTCTCTCAAAAGGAGCTAAATATGAGGCAGAGATGATGGATGGAATTACTCAAGGATTATGATTTCACTCTACAGTACCATCCTAGTAAAGCAAACATTATTGTAGATGCTTTGAGTCATAAACCTCGCGGGGTAGTTGCTATTCTCATGATTTGAGAATGGAAAGCATTAGAAACCATAGCAGAATTTGATCTCCAACCTGCACAGACAGAAGGAGGACACCGTTTTGGATGCTTGGTAGCACAACTGACGCTTCTCAGCCGTATTTTGGAAGCCCAGCAGAAAGACAAAGAATGGAAAAAGTGGTTTGCTAAAGTTTTGGTGAAGGAACCCGAGGAATGGAGCATAGGCTCAGATGGAGGATTTCAGTGTAGGAATCGACTGTGTTTTCCCGATATGGAGAACCTAAGGAAGGATATTTTGGACGAAGCACACAAGCCCCGTTTAACCATTCATCTAGAAGGCACAAGATGTATGGAGACTTGAAGCAAAATTTCTGGTGGAAAGGCATGAAACGAGAAGTGGCAGAGTATGTTTCTAAGTGTCTTACTTGTCAACAAGTCAAAGCAGAAAATCAGAAGCCATTAGGATTGTTACAGCCATTATCGATTCTGAAGTGGAAGTAGAAACACATTACCATGGATTTTATGGTAGGTTTGCCCCAATCTTAGCAGAACCATGACTCTATTTGGGTGATTGTGGACCGACTCACCAAATTATATCACTTCATAGCATACAATTTGACATACTCTATGGAGAAGTTAAGTCATTTATACATACAACAGGTCGTACGATTGCATGGAGTACCCGTTAGCATAGTGTCTTATCACGATTCTCGATTTACTGCAGAATTCTAGGAAAGTTTACAGACAGCCTTGGGAACTTCACTGAGATTGAGTTCAGCATTTCATTCTCAAACCTACGGGCAAACCGAGAGGATCAATCAAGTGATGGAAGACATGCTCAGAGCTTATGTGATTGACTTTGAGAGTTTATGGGAGACACATCTTCTATTAATTGAGTTTGCCTACAACAATAGTTATCACTCAAGCGTAGGGATGGCACCATTCGAGGCATTATGTGGAAGGCCGTGTCGTTCGCCATTATGTTGGGCTAAAGTTGGAATTGGCAAACTTCTAGGACCGGAGATGGTTCGAGAGACTAATAAGAAGATAATTATTGTCAAAGAGATGATGAAGGCAGCACAAGGTCGACATAAGAGCTATGCAGATAAACATCGCAAGGATAAATAGTTCAAGATAAGAGAACATGTTTTATTCAAGGTATCACCAGTTCGAGGAGTAGTAAGATTTGGACAGAAAAGAGGAAAGTTGTCGTCACGCTACATCGGACCATTTGAAGTCTTGGAATGCGTAGGAAGAGTTTCTTATAGACTTGCGTTGCCACCAAGGTTGTCAGGCATTCACTATGTTTTTCACATCAGTATGTTGAAGGAGTACGTATCATCAGGGCGCGATGCCACATGTAACCGACTTTAAGGACATCGAGGTGAATAATCATGTATCCTACACAGAGAGACCCATCAAGATTTTGGGTTGAGAGGGCAAGAAGCTGAGAAACAAGGAGATTCCATTAGTGAAGGTTCAATGGAGTCATCATGACGAAAGAGAAACTTCGTGGGAAATGGAGTCAGAGATGTGAGAGAAATATTCTTTTCTGTTTTGTGCCTAGATAAGTTCCGATTTCGAGGACGAAATCCTTTAATATGTGGTGGAAGATGTAATACCTGTAATTTTCTTTTCATTAAATAATATTAGTTTTTTTCGAATATCTGTATTGGACCAACTATATTATTATTATATTATTTTAATTGCATGATGGTTTTGACTTGTTGTAGTATTATTAATTAGATTGTAATAACCGTACCGGCTTGACCGTAATAAGACTCAGCTTAGTCACGTACATGGATCTGGACATTAGAAATTATAGCAGTTTGCACGTAAATCGAGATCGACACGTATATCCAGGAACTTATGCATGCAAATCAAGAAAGTAGCACACAATTTGAGGTGGGCCCCATATGGCCGGCCACATGGCTGTTCATGTCACCTCTTGTGACACTTATCCACATGTTGGAATGTGTCCAAGCATGCAAGCATGCATGGAGACACATGCTCTCTACCATTTCTATATAAACACACCTATATGCAAGAATTTTACTCTCTTGGTCTCCATAATCAGCACATATAGAGTTAGAGAGAGTTAGGAGATAAATTTCATAGAGAGAGAAGAAATATAAGAAGAAGAAGAAGAAGAAGCTTCCACCATAGAAGCTTAAGCTCAAGCTCCTTATGCTCAAATCCTACATTCAAACCAAATTTCAAGTATTGGTGAGTTTACTAACTTCCTTTAGAACATATATACTATGATGTTTAGTAAGAGCTTGATGTTGCTATTTTGAGGATTTCATGCCATGCAAGACAAATTCTTAAATCTGAGAAACTGAAACTTTTAGCAGAATATAGTTTAGTAAAATGAACATTTGGAGTAGCTCAAAAATCTAAATTAGACTAGGTTTTTTTATGGAGAAATCTAACTCATTTATCTACAAATAACTTGTGCATAGTCTGGTCTATAAATGACTACTTCATAGGTGAAAGTCACGAACAATGCAGTACTATAAATCTGGGACAGAGCAGCTCGAAAAATATAGAAATGTCTAAGTAAAATAAATATTTTGAGCAGCTCAAAAATGTAATTGAAGCTAGATTTTTCTGCATATAAAGATGATCCAAATACCTATAATGTTCTAGTTTTGAGTTTGATCTACAAAGCAATTTATCATGCCCAAATAAATCATGTTGTTTCAGTCAACACAGTGAAAATGTATCCTGGCAGATTGTGTAGGTTTTTGTATGATTTTTTGTATATGGATGGTGTTGATTGTTGATGCTAGTATTCCGGTACCTGTGTTGTTATGAAAATCTTGTGCTATGGTAGTGCTATCGCATATATGAGTATGTTAGGGTTTCATCTATATGTTTATTGGTATTAAATCCATGTTATAAATCCATGAGCTACGTGCTATGTTTTCCATTATTGTGAATATAGTTTAATGACTTGTAGACACCCCATTTTGTCGGCTATCAGATTTAGGTGACTCATAGCATGGTGGTTCACAATGATCGTAAATGACTCAAAAGGACTCCTGGAAGTCAGTTCTATCTCTCAGAATGCTCAGAATGACAAAAATGCACCTGCAAGCCCGAAAACTCCCGAATTTGGATCAAAAGTTATGAAAAACATGCTATGTGGTAAGAAAATGAGTTTCTAAGTAAAGTTCGATGAAATCGTCAGCTCCCACAGACCCTCGGAAGTCCCGGAAGTTCCCAGAAAGTCCCCATTGACCAGTTTGACCAAGGTTTGACCAGGTTTGACCAAGGTTTGACCAAGTTTGACCAAGTTTTACCGAAATCGTCCAAAATCGCCGGGATCATTCTGGATCATGTGGAAAGTATTAAAATGAGTTTTAAAAGAAAATCGAGTGAAAATGTCAGCTCCTGGGGGGCTCCCGGAGATTTCCAAAACTACCCGGGAATCCCAAGTTTGACCAGTTTGACCAGAACTTGACTTTAGAACCGGAGCGCCATAACAAATTTTCAAATATTTTTCATGGATACTAGTGGTCAATAGCTTTCCAACGGTATATCGCACATAATTTTCGGATTTAAAACGAGTTTATTGTGAATTTTTTAAGACAAAAAAGGCGATCAAATTGGATTTTATCGCAAATACCACAAAACTTTTCAAAGTGACCTATTCCCGATTTATTTTTTATGTAAACTAGACTCCATTAACTTTCCAACGGTATATCACAACCTCAATTTGGAGTTTTTATGCATTTTCTGTGAATTTCAGACGAAATAGTGCCTTTTGGCGAATATCGGAACCTCTGGGGGCCTAAACATGATTATCCAGACGATTGAGGAACAGTGCCGCCGCGGCACTGGCCCACTGCTGCCGCGACACAGGCCCAGTGCCGCCGTGGCACTCTCCTCCAGAGCAGTATGTTTTTGCAAATATTTTTGGGGTTCCATTTGGATTAATTAAAAACCAAAACGACGTAGTTTTATGTTTTCAGATGTTTGGAGCCAATGGGAACACTTCTAAAACTCCAAAATCACCCCAAGTTGGCCTATATAATCCCCCCTTGACTTCTCATTTTGGGGGTGTCAACTGTAAGCTTTGAAAAGTTTGGGAAAGAAAAGTTGTAGAGATAAGGTTAGGATAGAGAGAAAAGAAGCTTTCTTCTTTGATTTCAAAACAAAAGTGAGTTTCAAACTTTGTTTTTACTTCATTACTCCTATTTACTTCATATTCAATACATCCAACCACCATTTTAGTGAGCATTTAAGAGATAGGAAGCTACTTCCATGTCCAATGTCATCGCATATGAGTGAAACATCAAACTACAAATCCAATATCACATTGATCATCATCTATTGATTGTTATTTGCTTGCTTGTTTATATAATGTTCATCTCTTCTTACCCCATTTATTTTTTATTTTCTTTATTTACTTACTAGTCCATCATCATCTAGATGATGACATGAAGTTTGAGGTGAGTGAATCCTTATGGATAGTAGCTCTTGACCTCAAAAACATGTTTGATAGATGATGATTATAACTTCAATACCTCCAAGGTATCCTTGAAGTTATATTCAAATGAAAATAAATCTCTCCAACAATCTTGGAGGTTCTTGATGATGAGTTTGATGTTGACATTTTAAGTGGCTATAACCTTCATTGAATATTAAAAATATGCTTTCAAACTTTTATTTCAAAACCCCCTTCTTAAAACCCTCACTTTGATTTCAAGAGATAAACCTTGTTTTCCCAAAATCTTCAAAACAGTGAGTCAAAACAGTGAGTGATCTGAGTTCAAAGATTTCTCTAGAACTCAATGCTCAATGTATGGATGCAAGGCTACTTGGAAAGTCTTCCTAACTCATTAGAGAACACCCATGATTTTTGGTTTGACTTGGAAACACTTGAAAATGGTCCATTTGGACCCAAACATTCCTCCCAAACATTCTGCCTCTGCTGTCACAGCAGCTTGGTTGACTTCCAACTTCTTTTTCAGAAAACTTTTCCAAAAGGGTGATCCTACCTTATTTTTCCCTCAAACTTCAATGTCTTAGAGAACTGTCTGTATAAAATGGGCCTCTAGATAATTATTTTTCATTTTCTAAGATATTTCAACATTTCAGTTGACAGTACGGACTCTGTTTCTAAGTAACCTCCATTGTTTATCTGATTTCTCTCAATATGTGATAGTTATAAAATATTGGCTTTTTGGGTTGTGTTCTAGACACAATAACGAAGATCTCCATAAAAAATCATGCATTGAACACATTCTTAACCCCTTTTTTCAATTTTCAAAAGATCATGTTACTGTTCTGTCCACTATTCACAGCAAGCACATTTTTACTTTCCCCCTTTGATTTGATGCTTATATGTACTCCAAATTGGTTCATATCTTAGGATGTAGTTCATACTACATTTGTACATACCTCATGATTTCATTCATTCATTCATTCATTCATACACATTCTAGACTTCTAAGTCATTCTAGGAATTCATGAACACCAAGCACACTACAACCTTGGCACATTCTAGATACATGCATTACATCCATGCAAAGATTTGGGGCTTTTGTGACTCCTAATCTAAGAAGATTATAAGGAATGATCATGATCACACGTTCATGCTTCCCCTCGATCTAATCCTCCTTTCTCATCCGTCCCGGGGATTGAGAGATCTTCTTTTCCCAAAGAATAACATGCATCATACTAGCTTGCTAAACATATTTTGATTTCTTTGATTATTTGTTTCAAGAACAATACATGTCCCCTTTAGATTAGGGAAACTTAATTACTTGATACATGATTAGATGATTTTTCCTAGGTTTATTTGTGTGATCTTTCACTTTACATTGTATGATATTTGACTTAGATCTTATGAATGATATCTTATTTTTAGATCTTCCATTTCAAATTTTCTTATGTGATGTAATATACTATCATAGTATTAATTGTTGAACCATACATAGTATAAGATGATTATTTGGATGCTAATTGAGTCCCGTTGAAAGACGGGGCGAGTTGAGGGTGTTTTAGTCGCGACAAAGGCTCCTTCCTCTCTCGTACCAAAACCCCAAGCCAAGTTCTTTGGTCATGAAAGGCCGGTGCCCTTTATCCGTTTGGGTGAGTCAAAATTAGGTTTCTTGGTTCCTTATAGACCAAGTGGCGACTTTGTATCTGTTTTCAACAGACCTTCCTTTTCTTTCTTTGATCCAAACCAAAAATTAAATTTCAAAAAAAAAATGAGCAAGAGGTGGAACGCCGCGTGTCCACAATCTGGCAACTCTACTGGGGATTTTTATTTTAAAACAAAATAATACAGAGGTTTGACTTATAAGAAGCATCCTTAAAATCATCTTTTTACTGTGTCTGGTTCACCGCATTGCACTCTTGCATTTCCCCCCCTCCGACAGTGTCTGAAACACGGCGCTAACATTGTTCAGGTCTTGCTGTGCCAGGGCACAAGTTACCGTTGATACTGTACCTTCCAAGGTATATCAAAAAGAGTAAAACCTCCGTACTGTCTCCCTGACGGCATATTGGAACTCTCGTCAACGGACCCTATTTGACTAAACCCAGCCTTTGCATATAGATTCCTGTAGAACCTTTCATAGGGCTGTTGATTTATCTTTTCAGATAGGACAATATGATATAACTACTGTATGCCCTGATGGGATTACCTGAGCGGTGTAGACGCTTATGTGGCATAGAACAGAACCTCTTTCTTATGAACCCCAAGGCAATCATTCACATGTGATCACATTGAGTTGACCTACCTAGGCACCATGACAAGGATGTCTGCTCCATGCTCACAAATATATACACCGCAAACCTTGTTTGTCGGTCCTAAGACATAGGAGTATGAAAACCTGCTACACATTATGATCACTATCACCATATTAACAAGTTTTTCCCAGAAACTCTGTCCAGATATCCCAGATGTAACCATATCAACCAGTTTTTCCCAGAAACTCTGTCCAGATATCCCAGATATAACCATATTAACCAGTTTTTTCCAGAAACTCTGTCCAGATATCCCAGATATAACCATATTAGCCAGTTTTTTCCAGAAACTCTGCTCAAATTTCCCAGAAATACCAGAACTGTGTCCGGATATCCTAATTTCTCCCAGAAACTCAGTCCAAATCAACTAGAAATGCCCAGTCTTTCCTAGAAGCCTCCATAGAACCCTAGAAACCCCTGTTATCCCTTGGTGAGCATACTGGAAAGTAAGGTTGGCACACTCTATATGGTTAGAAATAGGAGCATCATAGAGATTAGGGCTTACATCCGCTTGCTTGTCTCATTTGCATACACCATTCCCATCAGCCTGCACACACTATCTCGACCATTCTTACACAAATCAGCCCACATTTGTTAAACATCACTGTCTATGTCTGTTTAAAGTCATCACTGTCAAAATCTGATCTAGTCCTCTCGAAATCTGTCAGGACAGTATAGATTCCCAAGGTCAGCAGCCGGGAACCTCATCGTGGGTCAGGAGTTCAGATAATCGTTTGGTCAGAATCAGTCCGACAGCTTATTTCAGCATGAATCGAGAAGAGTTAGAAAACAAGGTTACCGAGTTGGGAGCAACCATAAGCCAACAGTGTGACAACCTAGCCCAAGTTCTGAAGTTCATGGAAGAATTGAAGCAGCAGCGGCCGCAACCTCCGCCTGGGTTTCCACCACCGGGGTTTGAACCACCCCCATATGAGAATAATGGGGAGGAAGACAGGCTTCAAGGGGTCCCACCGTTTGCATATGAGAAGAAGCTCCAAGAGAAAATGGATAAGGTTGACAAGTTAGATAGTGTACTGAGGAAAAGCAAAGGGGTTGACGATTACATGCTAGACCTAGAAGGCCTCTTTGAGCCTGTTAAGCTAAAAGTGCCGGAGAACTTCAAGATGCCTGCCATCAACCGTTTTAACGGAACTGGGAATCCAAAAAGTCATGTGCAGCTATGTATGAGTATCTTCCAGTCTATGGGTCGTACCTATGAACACATTGCAATGTTACTCCTGCAAACTCTTGCAAAGTTTGCACTATCATGGTTCCTAACCTTGGAAGCCTCCAAAACCTAGGCATGGGAAGACATCGTTCGAGTCTTCATCGATCATTACTCCTACAATCAAGAGCTGGATGTCACTATCAGGGATTTGGAAACTACTCGGCAGAACAGCAATGAATCCTTCGCTGCATTTCTGAGCAGGTGGAGGAATAAAGTGGCCCAAATGACCCACCGACCGATTAAAAAGGAATAGGTGAGGATTGATGTTGTCAATATCAAGATATAAAAAGTGTACTTTACTTTTCTAAGGATTTGTAGTAGTGAAAGCAAAGGTCGAACCCACAGAGATTGAATTACTACGACTCTTAATTTTAAAACCTAAATCTAATTAATTATGAAAACGAGGTTTAATTTTGAATTTAATTAAACTAAGAACAATAAAATAAATCTAAATTATGAAAGCGATTTAAAAGTGTTTTTATAAATATGTTTAAAGGAACCTAGGATTGCAAATCCACCACTAGCTTCATAATAGGAATATTTATGCATTCAATTAGATTATTAAGTTGGATGATAATGGGGAATTGTAGCTACAAGCCCAATTCCTCCGTCAAGAAAATAACTATGGTTCAAGCACCAACATAATCCATCTTCGGTTAGCACGAATTATCCCACACTAAACTAGGGTTGTGACATAATCCGTCTAATCTAGGCATGGACTATTCGGATACTTGATAGCACAATTCAATAAAGCACCATTACATGTAAACAATCTATACAAGCACAGCAAATATAGATCATTGAGCACATCACAGTCAAAATAGATCTAAGACAAGAATAAACTTTGAAAGTAACGATTTAATCAATAGAAGTATGATTTTATTATAAAAAATCCTCTAAACATGTAATCATCATCCATACATAATAAAACTAAAAGAAATACATAAATAAAACCCTATTACTTGGCTAGGGTTTCATTGAAACCCTAGATCTAGATTTAGTTGGCCATAGAATTGATGAACAACAAGAGGTTGATGGAGGAGGCCATGGGAATCCTTGGTCTTCTTCTTCTTCTCCTTGCTTTTCTCTCTTCAATGGCTGAAAAAATATGTGTATATGGCTGTGTATATTGTTGTGTAATGATATGTAACACTCAATTTGATTTAGAATAGGATTTATATAGAGTTTGGAGTGATTTAGGAAGCTTTCCTAAGCCAAATCGCACTAAAACAGCTATATTTTGTAATCTGGACGTCATATGCACAAACCACCTTCGCTGGGCACTTTAATTTAACAAAATACGTGTTTTTGATTTTTGCACAGGTCGCTCGCGCGACCCGCTCGCGCGAGGTCCTTTTCGCTGCACTGCGCGACTTTCGTAGAATTGCGATAACTTTTTGCTCAGAACTCGGATTGACTCGCCGTTTGAAGCCACGCGTCCGTAACTCAAAGATCTACATTTTATATCTCTGGGGAAATTTCTCAAATCCAAAGTATTCTTTGTCAAAAATACAATTTTCCGAGACTTCTACTGCATTCAGCTTTCACCGGAATCACCGTTTGAGCCCAAAATGACTTCCAAAGCCACTAATCATTGGATTTTTGTGCATTTTCATATTAAAGCTCCAAAACCTACAAAATATAAAATAATTATTAAAAATCACCTAATAACTACATGAAATGAGCTAACAAAGCGTATTTTTAGGACTATAAACGGCAACTATTCGTCGCCGATCACACCCCCAAACCTACTCTTTGCTAGTCCTCGAGCAAAAAGAAAAGAAAAATAAAACTACTACTCCAAATACTACTCCATTTTCGCATGGATCACGATTGCATTTAGCATATGCAACAAGCCTTTTAAACCCCTAGGTGTCCCTAGTCGGACGAGTGAAGTCTCGTGAGGGTTCTCATCAACAAGTCACCCACAACCATCTTTATTAACTTATAAATTTAAAAAATTTTATTCAAACAAAAAATAAAACAATCAATACTCCTTATTATAAAACAATGATTCGAAATAGAATAATGAACAAGAAGAAACGGAATCAAACGTTCACCTACGTCCTGAAAAACAATCCCAAGTACATGAATCGTATAAATCAATAGAATTTCTCATAAAATTGCACGTGTGTGATATGGTAGTCAAATGAACACGCGCATGTCATGAACTTGGAATATAACTCGGATAACCGTCTAACTATGTCTCGACTACGAATCTCACAATGTTAATTACACTCTCAAATGAAACACTCAGAAACAGGTGTAATTTTTCTAAAATATGTGAGTAAAGGAAATATATTTTCAAAACAAGAAATGCTCACATATGACTCGAAAAAAAACGCATGACACGAAAGAACAGTAGTCTCATGGATAAGATGCCAATAATCAAGAGAAATTAATCATTACCATGTTTTAATCCCCCTCCCATCGTTTACATATCCAAACCATGTTTTCCTAGGATCAAATAGGACTTTTCAAAGGTTGTAATGTGGCTCAGGCAATGAAAAAGGATAGAACGGATATATCAAGTAGTTTCAGAATGGCATTGTAAGGCATGTTCGATTTCTTTCATTCTTCTTCTATAAACTTTCATCTTTTCTTTCTCTTCATTCCTTTTCATTCATTTTTCTTCTTTTCTTTCATTTTTCATTTTTTTTTCTTCCTCTTCTGTATTATGTTTCTTTTCCTTTTTCTTTTCTTGCTTCTCAAATGATTATTCATCGAATACCAAGCAACTACTCCAATAGCATCTTATTTTCTTCTTCTCAATCAACACATCGCCTTAATACTACTAAAAGTTGATCACTCTTCCAGTGGTATACTCCAAGTTGATCAAGTTTGGAGCTTTTAAAGAGGATAATGGTGAACAAAGAAAAAGAGGCATTGTAACGGCTAAAAGGGCGAACTAAGGAAATTTTTATCTTTTATCGGTCGGCAGTAAACAAAGAGGGCCTAAAATCATTTCCTAGGGTAATACGGTTCTTCAATGTTTATAATGGAAGATTATTTAGTATGGTAACAAATATTTTAACTTGACTATCAACCAAAACAAGAATAATGAGACTAAACAACAAGTAGATGCGCTATTTCAATGAAATTCGACAAACACAATGTATTTATAACCCTCAAAACAGAAAAGATAGGCTCAAAAGCTCACTGGGTCTAGTCTCCACCATGTGTTATCTAGAAATCCGAATCATATTATAGTTCACATCAGACATGTATTCAAATGACTACGTGCATTGCATAGGTTTGTGTACAAATTTATGATATAAAACTACGATTCGAACAATTCATAACTTAAAACGTCTCATCATAACTTCAGCAAATGTTTAATCACATATTCTCATGTTTACCATTCTATAACAAATCAAGTTACATAACACGAAGTATCAAATTGATATTGCAAAAACGTCGGTAATCATCATTTATTTAAGCACAAAAATTTGAAAAAATTTGCAGTATAATGTGCATGCGTGTGTGCATACCCCCAAACCTAAACCTTTCATTGTCCCCAATGAAACAATAAAACGAAAGAAAGGAATGTACGGAGAGAAGGAACGATAATACCTCGATCTCGACAGCATAGAACAGGTGAACACAAATTAATATGGCAATAAAGTTCAATGTTACCTGTTACTTCTTAACAAAAGAAAATTAAACAAACAAATAAATAATAAAAGTAACATATAAGGTTTTTTTTTTTATAAAAATGTATATAAGTTCAAAATAAATTATCCCCGACCCCCAAACCTATTCAGAAAACTCAAAAACTAACCAAAACTACCCAAAAACATGCAAAAATGAGACAAACAGACGAAATAAAGCTTGGGTTGCCTCCCAAGAAGCGCTATCTTTTACGTCTTTAGCTAGACCGTTCTAGCTCAAGATTTATGGAGGCCGTAAATCAGAGTTTGTACCTCTGAGGGCCCTAGGGAGATTCTGGTGAAACTTCGAAACAAGGTTGTTATGTGTTAATTCATTTGACAGCTCACCATTATCGTTATTATATCGATTCTTTACCTTTCGAGTAAATTCTTCATTAGGGGCCGAGGTATTAGGATTCATCCACTCATCATCCACTATATTATTCCCCGCACTCATATTTATTACGTTAGTAAGTTCAATATTCCGTTTAACCTCACTACTCTCCTCACCTAGATAATCATCGTCTTTGGGAGGTTGATCGACAGCGTTAAACACGTTTAATTTTAAGTTCAAATTCCCGAATGACACTTTCATCACCCCCGTTTGACAATTGACACGCGCATTAGCGGTGGCTAAGAATGGACGACCAAGAATAACAGGGGTGTGCTTCCTAGCATCTAGGACAGGTTCAGTGTCAAGGACCATAAAATCAACGGGATAAAAGCATTGATCAACTTTAACTAGGACGTCCTCGACGATTCCTCTAGGTACTTTCACAGAACGATCCGCTAACTGAATAGTAGCGGCCGTAGGCTTAAGTTCACCCAGTCCTAGTTGTTTATAAACGTGATAAGGTAAAAGATTAACACTCGCACCTAAGTCAAGAAGAGCCCTATGGATGACAGTGTCACCTATGACACATGAAATAGTTGGCGTACCAGGATCCTTATACTTTGGAGGTGAGTGTTGAAAAATTGAGCTTACTTTTTCCGTGAGGAAGACCTTTTTAGGAGTATGACTACGCAATTTACGCTTTTGAGTGCAAAGGTCTTTAAGACATTTAGCGTAAGCGGGAATTTGTTTTATAGCATCGAGGAATGGAATATTAATCTTTACTTGTCTAAACACCTCGAGCATATCTTCAACCTTTGACCCTTTCTTAGACAAATGTGTCGGTCCCTCAATATTAGGTGGAAAAGGTAACTTCGGAACATAGTTCGTTGGGACCGGTTCATTTTCTTTTCTCTTCCTACTCAAGTCCTCACCCATTTCTTTATTCAAATTTATATTTTTATTTTTCTCACCCTCATCTGGAATTACAACAATCTCCTCATCTCGAATAGTCATCCTAGTCGAGACAACATTTACTTGCTCATTCGAACCCCCCTTCCCACATTGTCCCTTAGGATGTTGAATAGGTTGACTTGGCAACTTATTCTCGGTCAAACGATTTAGTGTATTAGCTATTTGTCCCACTTGGGACTCCAACTTTGCGATGGACTGTGTGTGAGAGTGTACTAACTGAATCACCGACCCAAAATTTTCAAGGGAGGCCAACACCTTCTCCTCAAATGCATTATTGCGTGGAGGTGGAGGAGGTAGAGAGTTGGCTTGTGTATATCCATATTGTTGAAATTGGGGTCGGTACGTATTAGGAAAATTAGTCTGCATAGGAGTAGAATTATTCCGTGGGAATTGTTGAATAGAGTTTAGGTGTTGCTCTACGAATTCTGGAAATTGAGACGCGGAAGGACATGCAAATATATTATGAGAAGGTTCAGAACATAATGCACACACTTCATGAGCTGGTAAGGCTATCGTTTGGTTCATTGTCATCAGTCGGTCAAGCTTTTTAGATAATTCTTGAAATTCAATTGAATGACTTGACTTTAACCTTACCTCACGTTTGGGTGGCGGAAGATATCCCTCAGAACGTACCGACACAGCCTGATGCATCGAATTCTCGCTCAACGTTTCAAAAATCTTCCATGCCTCGTCGGCGCTTTTGTGTAGGAAGGTACCCGCACAAACAACATCGACGGTGTTACGAACAGAGGGAATAAGTCCCTCGTAGAAAACCTGTACCAACTGCCACTTAGGAACCTGATGATACGGGCAAGAGCGTAATAGTTCTTTAAATTTCTCCCAAGTGTCATAAAGTGTTTCCCCATCTTGCATCACAAAATTAGTTATAGATTTTCTTATTCGATTTGTACGCATAATAGGAAAAAACTTTTGTAAAAATGCGGTGTGTAAGGCTTCCCAAGTTTTAATTGTGTTTGGCTCAAGAGATTGGAGCCAATACTTTGCTTTATCTTTTAAAGAGAATGGAAAGAGCCGCAATTTTAATTCATCATCATCTAAGTTTTGAATTTTCAAAGTAGAGCAGATATCTTGAAAATCTCCCAAGTGTTGGTAAGGATCTTCATTTAAACGGCCATAGAAAGAAGGAAGTAGCGAGATGGTAGACGACTTTATCTCAAAGTGAGATGCCGTCGCCTCCGGTAAGTCGATACATGTTTGTGGCATGTAAGTCGTAGGAATGAAGTAATCTTTAAGCGGAGGAGGTGGCGGTATATTAGGGTTAGGGTTATTATTGTTATTTTCGTTGTTTCCGTCAGCCATTTTAATCGGTTCGATTTTAAAAGTTCGAGTTCTCCTTAACCATTTAAGGGTACTTTGAATTTCGGCCTCAAACAACGATGACGGAATCGGTGTTGATTCGTCGTCTTGCAACCTAGCTCTAGAAGCTTGGGTTGCGGACTTACTAACTCTTAAAGTACGTTCAAGTTCAAGATCGATAAAATGTAATTCAGGTTTATTTGAACGCGTACCAAACATAAACTAAAAAGAAAACTAAACTAAAATAATGACTGACTCAAAAAATACAAAAATAATCACGCAAATCAGACAACAGGCACACAACTATTATGATGCATGAATATTATCCTGTAATGCAATGATCGCGTCAAGCCCAGCGCCCCGGGTTTCCTAGCTAATGCAATGCAATTAACCCTAAACTAATGCAAATAGTGCGTCACAGCGCCTTGACTTACAGTGGTTTAAAGCGAGTTTCACAAGAAGCAAGTTATTTTATTTTATTTATATTTTTTTCGCGTAAGCTCCTTTGGTGTGCTTAGCTAATCCACTCGGAAACGTTAGAATTTGATGACTCGAGAAACTACAAAATAAAATAAAAATTTAGTAACTCAAAGCAAAAATGAAAAAAAAATAAAAAATAAAAAATAAAAATAAATAGATAAAAGAAAACCTAATATAATATTTACGAATTAATTAAACTAAGATTTTAAAACTAAAGGTAGTAATTTGCAATCCCCGGCAACGGCGCCAAAAATTGATGTTGTCAATATCAAGATATAAAAAGTGTACTTTACTTTTCTAAGGATTTGTAGTAGTGAAAGCAAAGGTCGAACCCACAGAGATTGAATTACTACGACTCTTAATTTTAAAACCTAAATCTAATTAATTATGAAAACGAGGTTTAATTTTGAATTTAATTAAACTAAGAACAATAAAATAAATCTAAATTATGAAAGCGATTTAAAAGTGTTTTTATAAATATGTTTAAAGGAACCTAGGATTGCAAATCCACCACTAGCTTCATAATAGGAATATTTATGCATTCAATTAGATTATTAAGTTGGATGATAATGGGGAATTGTAGCTACAAGCCCAATTCCTCCGTCAAGAAAATAACTATGGTTCAAGCACCAACATAATCCATCTTCGGTTAGCACGAATTATCCCACACTAAACTAGGGTTGTGACATAATCCGTCTAATCTAGGCATGGACTATTCGGATACTTGATAGCACAATTCAATAAAGCACCATTACATGTAAACAATCTATACAAGCACAGCAAATATAGATCATTGAGCACATCACAGTCAAAATAGATCTAAGACAAGAATAAACTTTAAAAGTAACGATTTAATCAATTGAAGTATGATTTTATTATAAAAAATCCTCTAAACATGTAATCATCATCCATACATAATAAAACTAAAAGAAATACATAAATAAAACCCTATTACTTGGCTAGGGTTTCATTGAAACCCTAGATCTAGATTTAGTTGGCCATAGAATTGATGAACAACAAGAGGTTGATGGAGGAGGCCATGGGAATCCTTGGTCTTCTTCTTCTTCTCCTTGCTTTTCTCTCTTCAATGGCTGAAAATATATGTGTATATGGCTGTGTATATTGTTGTGTAATGATATGTAACACTCAATTTGATTTAGAATAGGATTTATATAGAGTTTGGAGTGATTTAGGAAGCTTTCCTAAGCCAAATCGCACTAAAACAGCTATATTTTGTAATCTGGACGTCATATGCACAAACCACCTTCGCTGGGCACTTTAATTTAACAAAATACGTGTTTTTGATTTTTGCACAGGTCGCTCGCGTCGCGCGAGGTCCTTTTCGCTGCACTGCGCGACTTTCGTAGAATTGCGATAACGTTTTGCTCAGAACTCGGATTGACTCGCCGTTTGAAGCCACGCGTCCGTAACTCAAAGATCTACATTTTATATCTCTGGGGAAATTTCTCAAATCCAAAGTATTCTTTTTCAAAAATGCAATTTTCCGAGACTTCTACTGCATTCAGCTTTCACCGGAATCACCGTTTGAGCCCAAAATGACTTCCAAAGCCACTAATCATTGGATTTTTGTGCATTTTCATATTAAAGCTCCAAAACCTACAAAATATAAAATAATTATTAAAAATCACTTAATAACTACATGAAATGAGCTAACAAAGCGTATTTTTAGGACTATAAACGGCAACTATTCGTCGCCGATCAAGGATGCTAATCCGGAATCTGCAGCCGCTCTGCCATGAAAAATTGTTTTATCAGTCCATCTCCACTTTCGAAGAGTTGTTTGAAGTTGAGACTCGAATTGAAGATGCCATAAGGGAAGGAAAATCAAAAAAGAAGAGCCTCCGAGTCAGTAAAAAAGGCCCAACTACTCACGCAATCCTCTAGATGTCAGTGCCCTTAGCAGTCAACCTATGGCTTACCCTCCTAGGCCTTACCAACCTCTCAACCAAGCTAATTCCTCCAATCGCTCTTTCCCTAGGAAGCCTACTCGCAACTTCACCAAACTAGAAATCCCCCTCTCATCAGTCTTAGATCGCCTCCTTAAAAAGGGCCACCTCCAATTACTCCAGCCCCAAAATACCCCGCTCCCGTCGAACTGTGACATGTCCAAAAGATGCACCTACCACCAAGCCCCTGGCCACAACACCGATGATTACATGCACCTCCGCCATGATATCCAATACCTCAATGACCAAAATATCATCGAGCCACCTCCAAAGCAGCCCCACGTCACTCAAAATCCCCTATCGAACCACCAAAACACCAGCCTCATTGAGTCTAACCATGTAGCTTTCAACCCTGCTACCTATATCACCACTATAGGTCAACCTTTACCCCTCATTGACATCCCAGAATCTGTGGGAATTCATCTGATTGACAGAGGGGATGACGAGTGGCAGCAACAGCTGGCTGACGAACAAGACCTAATCTTCTTAGAAGAACATGATCTAGGGGTAGTGGACCTCAAATGGTATGATCCTGACAATGAAAGCGATGCTTCTATCTGGAATGAGCCAGAGAAACCATTTGTGGGGACAGATTGCGACTGGTTCAAAAAGGATGGGACTGTAGAAGGGCATACTCCTGCCAAAATTGATCATCTGACTAGGTCAGGACGTCATTATCAGCCTCCTCATCCTACCACTGAAACAACCGAAAAAAGTCCGATCAAAGACAAGGGAAAGGGAAAAATGGATGAGATCATCGAAGAAGACAATGAGTTGATAAAGCAGTTTAAGAAAACCCAAGCACATCTCTCGATGTGGGACATCATGGTAACATCCTACAAGCATAGACAAGCTGTGTTGAATGCCCTGGCTGGAATAGAGGTCCCCATTGACGCCACACCGGAAGACATGGTGTCTTTCTTGGGCGCACTTACCCCAGACCCAATCATTACATTTTCTGATGAAGACCTGCCACCAGAAGGATCTGCGCATAACAAAGCATTGTACATCATTGTTGGATGTAAGGGACAGCAGGTGCTATTTTGTCTCATCGATACAGGTTCTGCCTTAAATGTTTGTGCCCTAAGGACTGCCACCGCCTTGGGGGTTGATGCCCTTGACATCACACCATCTATGCAATCCGTGAGGGCCTACGATAACACCAAGAGAAATGTGATGGGAACTGTTTCTCTACAAATCCAGGTAGGATCTTTGGTGAGCACTGAAGTCTTTCAAGTCATGGACATACCTGCCTCGTTCAACTTGTTGATCGGAAGGCCTTGGCTGCATGTCAACAAAGCCGTATCATCCACTGTTCATCAAATGATCAAGTAAATATATGAGAAGGAGGTGAAAATTATTCTCGGCAATAGTTAGGGGCAATGAAGCTTTCCCAAACTACGCTCCCAGATGTCCATATGATCAATGATGAAGACAGGTTCCCCGAGATACACTCCGCAGTTGTCAATATCGTCCGCAAAATGAACTACTTCCTTGGAATGGGATTGGGCCGACGCCAGCAAGGAATTCGAGAGTTCCCTCAGATCAAAGGGCAACAAGGCACTTTTGGGTTGGGGTACAAGCCCACTGAAGAAGATGTCGAGATACAGAGGCCATGGAAGAAAAGAGTGAGGAGTCTCCTGCCGTACCGCAAAACCTTGAACGGGCAGTTCATCAAAGAAGGGGATGATTTACCCTACTTTGGGTTCCTGGAACCCTAGATCCATCGGGCCACTGGAAAAAGGCACCCCGGGCTTGAAATCTTCGCAGACTATGAAAGGCACCCCTATCAAGATCCGTTCTATCCCAAAGAAGTTGTGATAACCCCGGAAGAAGACTAGTTGAAATACCTGGACACTGAAGCCATCGAGAAAATGTGGGAAGAATTCGCTGAAAAGAAGGAAGAAAAGAGGGCCGAGAGCCATGATGATCAGATCAAGCCAACTGAGGAGGGTTTGAGCAACCAGGCTGTAGAGTCATCTGTTTGTGTGTCCCTATCCCCAGTTCCCCCAGAGTCTGTACTGCCAATTATCGAGTCTGTACCAGAGTCGGCTACTGTAGGCCCATCGCTGTCCAATGTAATCACTTCACCTGTCATGAATGAAATGAAAGACGATTCTGCTTACCCCTCTGTGTCTAATACTTGTGAATGCACAGATCCCTCCGAGGATCTCCTAATCGAATTTAAGCAACTAATTAAAAAACCACCTGCTTACGAAATAATCGAAGATACTTTATTGGTTAACCTAGGTGAAACAGATAATCCACAAATTGTGCAAATTGGCTCAACTCTTAATAAAAAAGAAAAAGAAAAATTGACTCTCTTGCTAAAAGAATTCAAGGATGTTTTTGCTTGGTCTTACGAGGACATGCCTAGGGTCAATCCCGACATTGTCCAACATCATATTCCCCTCCTCCCCAATTCTAAACCTGTCAAGCAGAAACTGAGGCGCATGAGGCCGGAATGGGCACTCAAGGTTAAAGAAGAAGTGGAGAAACAATTTAAGGCAGGGTTCATCATTGTCACCGAGTATCCGGAATGGGTTGCCAATATCGTGCCAGTCCCCAAGAAAGATGGAAAAGTTCGTGTGTGCGTCGACTTCCATGATCTAAACAAAGCCAGTCCCAAGGATGATTTCCCGCTCCCCCGCATTGATGTCTTGGTAGATAACAGCGCTGGACATGAGCTACTGTCATTCATGGATGGTTTTTTGGGATACAACCAGATTCTAATGGCGCTGGAAGATCGGGAAAAAACGACATTCACCACCCCTTGGGGAACCTACTGTTATAGAGTAATGCCTTTCGGACTCAAGAATGTTGGGGCAACCTAGCAAAGAGCTGCCACCACTTTGCTGTATGACATGATTCAAAAGGAAGTAGAAGTGTACGTAGATGACATGATCGTGAAGTCCAAGGACAGAGAAGGACAGCTAGTAGCACTGGAAAAGTTTTTTAAAAGGTTGCGCAAATACAAGATGAGGTTGAATCCAAAGTAATGCACTTTCGGTGTGACCTCCGGTAAACTCCTGGGTTTTCTCATCACACAAAGGGGGATAGAAGTGGATCCCTCTAAGATCAAGGCAATCCTAAAAATGGCCCAACCACGGAGTGAAAAGGAAATGAGAGGGTTTCTCGGAAGAATTCAGTTTATCAGCTGCTTCATTTCCAAGCTCACAACTACATGCAATCCTTTGTTCCGATTGTTAAGAAAAGGAGAAAAGTTCCAATTGGATGACCGATGCCAAGCCGCTTTCGACAAAATAAAAGCCTACCTTCAAAATCAGCCTTTCCTTTCACCACCCACTCCCCATAAGCCCTTATTCCTTTACCTATTTATCTCCGAAAATGCCATGGGTTGCATACTAGCCCAAGAAGGAGAAGAAAGCCACTTCGAAAAAGCCATTTATTACCTCAGCAAGAGGATGACTGGGTATGAGCTCAACTACTCTACCCTCGAAAAAACATGTTGGGCCTTGGTTTGGTGCACCCACCGACTGAGGCACTACATGCTGGCCTCCCCGATTGTGCTCATATCCCGAATGGATCCTCTAAAATACCTCCTCAAAAAACCCGCCCTAACTGATCGTATATCCCGTTGGTTACTTCTACTATCCGAATTCGATATCAAGTACGTCACAAGCAAATCTGTAAAAGGGAGAACCATAGCTGAGCATCTTGTGCAGCACGCTGTTGACTCCGAAGAAAATGGGGACTTTCCATTTCTGGACAAAAATATCATGGAAATCAAGGAAGAACAGTGGAAGTTGTACTTTGATGGAGTATCCAACATGAAAGGATACGGAGTAGGAATGATCCTAGTATCACCAAGTGGGGACCATACTTCGTTGGCAGTCAAGCTCAATTTTAACTCCACCAACAACACTACTGAATATGAAGCATGCATTCTGGGGATAGAGGCAGCCATAGAGCTGAAAGTTCAGAAGTTGGATGTCTTCGAGGATTCAAACCTCATTATATCACAAGCTAGAGGAGAATGGAAAGTAAAAGAAGAAAGGTTGAAGCCCTATCATGATCATCTCGATCAACTCAAGAGGCAGTTCAAGAACATCACATTCTTCTACTTGTCTAAGGAAGAGAACCAGCTAGCAGATTCATTGGCTACCTTAGCCTCCATGATCAAAATTCCTGTTGTAGTCGGGATGATGCCTTAGGTAATTGAGCAAAGCTACAAGCCTTCGTTCAACATAATCGCCGCAATCGAAGAAGAAGAAAACAAAACACCATGGTTTCAGGATGTCTGGGATTTCATAGAAAAGGGGATGTACCCCCAAGAGTCTACCGAGAAATACAAAAGGGCAATTCGAAGATTCGCAGTGTAATTCATCATTTGCGGTGGGAAATTATTGAAGAAAAGGTACAACGGTCACAACCTGACTTGCTTGTTTGGAAAAAACTCCTGAAGAATGATGGAGGAAATACACGAGGGGGTATGCGGCCCGCAAATGAACGGTCACATGCTGGCCAAGAAAATTGTAAGACAAGGGTACTACTGGACAACATTGGAGAAAGATTGTTGCGAATACGTAAGAAGGTGTCACAAGTGCCAGATCCATGCAAACATGATGCATACGCCACCATCCCTTCTATACAACATGACCTCACCTTGGCCATTCTCAACCTGGGGAATCGATATCATCGGTGAAATCATTCTGAAAGCCTCGAATGGAAATCGGTACATTTTGGTGGCCATCGACTACTTCACAAGATGGGTAGAAGCCGCATCCTACAGCAAGTTGGGGGCCAAGGAAGTGGCCAAGTTCATCAAGAAGAACCTCATCTGTCGCTATGGAGTTCCCCATGACATAATCTCAGATAACGGTAGTCATTTTAAAGCTAAAATCAGAGATCTGTTTGAGGAATACAAAATCACTTATCATAAGTCATCACCATACAGACCACAAACTAATGGGGCAATCGAAGCTGCAAATAAGAATGTCAAGGCCATACTGTAGAAATCGGTCGATACCTACAAAAACTGGCATGAAAAGCTACCATTCGCACTTTCGGGATACAGAACATCGATAAGGACGTCCATAGGAGCAACTCCTTACTCGCTAGTATATGGAATGGAAGCAGTACTTCCAGTCGAGATAGAACTGCCGTCCCTACGTGTGATGGCAGAATGTGAAATTTTGAAATCAGATTGGTTGAGGGAAAGATAAGAAGAATTGGCTCTCATAGATGAAAAGCGCCTAGCGGCAGTCGACCATGTTTGAATCTATCAAAAGAGGATAGCCCGCGCTTTCAACAAAAGGGTTCGTCCGAGGAAAATTGTCAAGGGTGACCTTGTCCTTAAAGAATTCCGAGCCTGGATCATTGATCCACGCGGAAAGTTCAAACCCAGATGGGTCGGCCCTTATATCGTCAAAACTATCCTTTTCGGAGGAGCAACCTACCTCATGGACCTCGATGGCGTTAAATCAAAAGAACCAATCAACATGGATCGCCTCAAAAAGTACTATGCTTGACCATTCCCCAAAACCCTTTTCTTTTCAAGCTTTGGCCCGAACTACGCTCGACCTGATTCCCACTCGGGGATACGTAGGCAACCGCATCAGTTCGGTCACTCCACGCACAAAATAGCCCGATTTCTTTCAACCTTTGGCCCGAACTACGTTGGACCTGATCCCCGTTCGGGGGTACGTAGGCAGACTTTCAAAAAAAAAAAAGGGATGGCTCGCTAGGTTAAAAATCTGAAAGGACGCCTAGGCAAAAGTTAGAGTTAAATCCAAAGTGAGCAATAACAAAAGAGAGAAAAGAGCTCGCTAGGTCACCTAACTGGTGCCTAGGAAAAATTATTAGCACGTGAGAAAAATAAAGTCGCGGTCCTTACCATAACCCAGAAATCACCTTCCACACTAGGGGCAAACTTCGGTCACCTGCCTCGTTTGCCTAAAACCTCTTCTAAACTAGGGGCAAACGTCGATCATCTACCTCGTTTGCCTCACAACCATACATATCCCAAACTAGGGGCAAACTTCGGCCACCCACCTCGTTTGCCTCTAATCGTCCTAGCGTGCCCAAATAAGTACCAAAAGCAAACATCCGATCAAAATCATGCTACAAATATTTTCAAAAAACCAAATGCATAAAATAAGATTCTCCAAGTAACCAAGGTTCACCGATAAACAAACTTCGAATATTACATAAGCAGGGATAAATGAAAATACGAAAAATTCTTTCGGAAATCAATCATGAATATCAAAGACACTTGGAGGAAAGAAGCAGAATCAGTCAAGCCTAGTTTTACTTTTGTTTTTTTTTATTATCTACTTCTTCAAAGGTCTTTAGAAATAAGTTCTTGCGCGACCGGCCCAGCCCAGCCCCTGATGAAAGCAGCAATAGTGGTGGCTCTGACTCTGGAAGCAAAGACCCTCTCAATAAACCCCCGGGGAACCTCTTGAACTTGCCCATACTGTCTGGCCAATCAGCGAGGATGATAGATGGAGGTTTCTCTCAGACCCATCAGCCACACTCTCTGTAAATCCCCAAGACTAGTGGTCACAACGTAAAGGCCCCAACGCCTCATGATCTAGCAATGTCGAGAACCTCACCATGAATCAGTCGGCGGGAAATAGTAGTGGAACAATCCAGATATTCAGCCAAGCCTCGCGTAGGACTGGGGGTATCAGCAGAAGGGAGAATCAGGTCAGAATCAGCATCGTAGCCAAGGATAGCACAGAACTCCTCAAACAGGGGGCATATCTCCAGGCCATTAAAATTGAAGACATGGTTCACCGGGTCCCAGTGGACAATAGCAGCACGTATGAACTCGACGTTCAAAGCCATCTGGCGAAGAGAGAACAGCTCAGTCAAGCCGTAGCTAAAGAGGTTGATCCGTTCCACACCATCTGTCATGTTCAGCCAAGCTGTGAGTTGAGCGGGATCATACAAAGCCATATTTTCTGATGTGGCTCTAGCAAAATTCAAAATTTTAGTAGCACCTCCCTGTTTCATGAACTATCCCACCTGCAAGGCAAACACACTATCACAAGGCTGCTCATCGCAGTAACATCAACAATCACAGAATCACAAGTGCACAGATATGTATATCGTCACACAATCACCAAATAAAAATAAGCACATAACTACGCCTTCAAACCGGAAGCTATCTGGCCTAAAAGGCAAAACATCATCACACTCTGCCAAAAGGTCACAAATCATCCCACACATCATCCCAAACATTGTCTTAAACATTGTTCGAATAGCCACATCATTCAACCCAATCGAAAACATAAAATGGAGATAAAACAAAATCCCCGCTTAGGAGGCCTCAGTCCTCCTCTTCTTCATCCTCTGTCGGACCACCTGGAGTGTATGTCGGCGACGGCCTCCTCCTACCACCTCTGTACCTCGGTCCAGTCCTCGATTAGCTAGTCCCACCCCCACGGTACTACACACATAAATAAAATGAAGGCAATCAGTAGGGAAACAATAAAAAGTACAAAAACAAAGTCGAGTTAGAAACCTACCAAGGATGCCATCTGATTGGTGGTGAACTGCCGCATACCATCCATCTGTCAAGGGAAAAATTAGGATTAGAACCTCATAACCTTAAGGAGCACAAAATTAGAGACATACTCGATGGTCTCGCATGAGAACCAAAGATTGTAGGCTAGCCACCAAGGCATGGCCCTCCTCAGCATAACACCAGGGGACATTGAGGACGCCTGCTGGCTGGGTAGGATACCCACACGTGACCCGTGGCACCTCCATAACCTGGGGTGATCCATCTGCACCCAAAACATTAACAGTCCAATCCCAAGGAGGGATAGGATCGGAAACTGGGGGAACCTGTCTCCTGCACATCTCGCGAAGCTGTAGGCACAAAATAAGTTAGGAAAAGATGAGTCAAACAAAAAAATATAGGCAACGGATAGAGACAAAAACGTAAAAGAAACTCACCTCCAGGAGTGGGAAGTTAGGCACCAGAAAGCGGCCACAGTAAGTCTCATAGCCGGTCTCAGAGAGAAAGTGATCCCAAACATCGGTACCAGCTAAGGCCTCCAGTAAAGCATTACCAGAAAGGTCACCAACATCCATCACAGGAGGATAATGAGGGATGCGATACCTTGAATCGCCAACCACCTGCCAGGACACTCGCTCATCTAGGAACCATTGCCTGCTCTCGCTACTCTCCATCAGAAGTCGACAAGAGGAAAGAGGATTGACCGCCTGTATCTTCTCTGGGGCAGCATATGCGACGCGCTCCCTAGGCGTCCAATCAACACTAGCAGCCGTTAGCCCGGTTAAGAAGTTCCTGAGCAGAATAATCCGGTGAGCCCCGCTCTTTACCCTAACAACATCCCTCCGCCATCTCAAGCCTCGTGGGAACAGAGGCACAGGAGCCATGCCATCCTCGTCTTCACCTGATTCATCAGCAGGAGAAGGAGCTAACATCTTTAGGTACTCAAAGCTCCAAAGCTACACAGACAAAGAAGAAAATTAGAAAGAGTACAGAAACTAAAAAGCCATAATATGAAAGAAGATGCAGTACATACCTCCCATGCTCTCCAAAATCCCCCTGTTGATTTAACATCGCCCCGGAAAACCTCACTCATGTGCTTGTAAAGGTGGGCCAGGGCAGCACCGCCCCAGTCGTAAGAGGGGATCTCATCAATGGTCGTTAGGCATGAAAGAAGTCTCAAGCTCACCCGGTCATTCCGTGTCGCAAAGATCGAGCAACCAAGGACATACAGAAGATACACCCTCAAGAGCTGAGAATGATTCAAGTTGTGATTCCCTCTTCCATAGGCCCGGTAAAGCCAGCCACAAGTAAACTAGTGCCTCTCCAGATTAGGGGGAATAGCCCTAATCAACATCTCGACAGCCTCCGGGTCGATCTCATAGAAGTAGTCCAGAATCAGGCGTTTCCCGCCAACCCTTAAGCCAATAATCATAGAGAAGTCAAAGGGCATCATGGTTATCTCACCAAATGGCAGGTGGAAAGTATTGGTGGTGTCCCAGCATCTCTCAACCAGAGCATAAAAATGTTCCAGATCATTGCTGCTCTTTGAAACCAGGCGGACAAAGCTGCCAAACCCGGCATCGTCTAGCATTCTCTTGACGGTAGGCGAGAGTTGAGTGTACCACAGAAAAGCGTGATCGAGGCTACCATGGCCCTTTAATGTCACTTCTGGCACCTACACATACCAAAGACAACAAAAATGATGCACAAAATCACTATTCATGACCCGAGGTCCAATTTCACAAAATCAACATTTGAGCGCAAATCAAACTTCTAACGATCTCTAGGTGCACACTACGGCTCACAAAACCAGCACAATATATGAGAATAGTCCTAAACTGTCGAAAGTTTCACATACCAAGCTCGCTAGAGCCGTGGCCGAAAGATGATGTTGGGGGTCCCGTAGAATCAAGTACGGGGTTTGCATCACAGCTTTCATTCATTTCTTGGCCTTCTTAGACGGTCTCCTCGAGCTCGAAGCCTTGGATCTACAAAGAAAATGGAAGTCAAAGTTAAACTTTCTTCTTGAAAAATAGAGCAAACTAATACACCAATCAAAATTCCAACCACGGAGAAAGATTACTCACCTGAGCGCGCACAAGCTGTGTTTTGACGGATTTTTTGGCTCCAAAAACACCCCAAATTGGCCAAGAATGAGCTTGGAAAGCTCAAAAAACCGAGTTATACACAAATGGAGTCCGGCCACCCAGTGCCGCTGTGGCACTGCTTATCGTGGGCCCCGCTTTGCTCCATTTTGCCCCGTTTTGATCTATTTTGGCCTTTTTCAGCCCTTTTCTTGCCCCGATCAACTCCAGTGGCCCATTTCGGTCAAGATTTTTGAGGTTTTACCCCCAGCAGTCCAAAAGTTGTCAGGGCTACCTCCAGTAGGCAGAAACTGAGAAAAATCAACTCCCAAAGATTCAAATCGGCTGCTTCGGGATGACCGTCACAAGTTTTGATCAAGCACGAGAGTTTCAATAACGAATCCTGGTTTTTGGCCGGTGCACCAAAGAAATAGAAAAAGAGATTCTCTGAGAACCCTAGGTCATCCCCCGAGGACAGATATCAGCTCCCGGAGGCCCCGACCGGCCCTCTTGGATTGAGCGCCTAAAGAATTGATCAACTGTGAGAGATTCAGAGATGGGTCCTAGTTCTCGATCAAGAAAAAGAGATTCCCCAAGAACCCTATGTCATCCCCCGAGGACAGATATCAGCTCCCGGTGGCCCCTACTGGCCCTCTTCGATTGAGCGCCGAAAGAATTGATCAACTGTGAGAGATTCAGAGATGGGTCATGGTTCCCGATTAAGAAAAATTGATTCTCCGAGAACCCTATGTCATCCCCAAAGGACAGATACCAGCTCCCGGAGGCCCCGACCGACCCTCTTGGATTGAGCGCCGAAAGAATTGATCAACTGTGAGAGATTCAGAGATGGGTCCTGGTTTTCGATCTAGAAAAAGAGATTCTCTGAGAACCCTACATCATCCCCTGAGGAAAGAAATGGAAAGATACTAGTTCCCACTACCCCTAGCAGAAAGTAACAAAAGAGGAACCGACTCCCAAAAATCGGCCATCAGGAATAATCAGAACATCGCCTGCATCAGATTTTGAAAACAAAGCACCGTCCTTCCACGGCTCCATATCTCCTGATTATCATGAGCTTTCTCATTTGTCCATTTCATAGCTTCATCGCAAGATCCCTATGTCACCTTCCTCTAGCTGTCGTCTTCTAAAAAATGCATATCCGGTCTATCTCACTTATTTGAATCCCAAAAGTTTGCCCCTAGACCCAGAGTCTTCTAAACCTCGATGTCCTTATCCGAGCCATCCACCACATCACAGTCGCAAACACTAGTACAACACCAGCCCACTCGGATTGGTACACCCCACAGCACCTACTCATACTAGGGTCATAATACTAGGCATGATAGGACTCATGACACAATTCATATCACATCCATGTATGGAATATCACTCATATAGCATAGCATCCGCCTGATTGTTGTGTACATGCGTGTGTGATTTATTCCTTTGTGCCCTGAACTACATCCTGGTCTGATTTCCCTTGGGATACGTAGGCAGCTCACGCAGAGCATGACCAGCACTGGCCTCAGTATCATTGCATCTTTTGCAACACTTTTTTATCCTAAATTTGTAGCCTCCAAAAAGTCTTGTCTCTTCAAAAGCTTTGGCACTCGCTTACAACATGCGTTGCCACGCAAGTTCATGCCAAAGAGGGGCAAGCTTTAGACACCCTATTTTGTCGGCTATCAGATTTAGGAGACTCATAGCTTGGTGGTTCACAATGATCGTAAAAGACTCAAAGGACTCCTGGAAGTCAGTTTTATCTCTCAGAATGCTCAGAATGACCAAAATGCCCCTGAAAGCCCAAAAACTCCCAAATTTGGACCAAAAGTTCTGGAAACATGCTATGTCGTAAGAAAATGAGTTTCTAAGTAAAATCAGATGAAATCGTCAGCTCCCAGAGACCCTCGGAAGTCCTGGAAGTTCCCAGAAAGTCCCTGGTGACCAGTTTGACCAAGGTTTAACCAGGTTTGACCAAGGTTTGACAAAGTTTGACCAAGTTTGACTGAAATCGTCCAAAATTTTTGGGATCATTCTGGATCATGTGGAAAGTATTAAAATGAGTTTTAAAAGAAAATCGAGTGAAAATGTCAGCTCCTAGGGGGCTCTCGGAGATTTCTAGAACTTCCCGGGAATCCCAAGTTTGACCAGTTTGACCAGAACTTGACTTTAGAACCGGAGCGCCATAATAAATTTTTAAATATTTTTCATGGAAACTAGAGGTCAATAGCTTTCCAACAATATATCGCACATAATTTTCCGATTTAAAACGAGTTTATTGTGAATTTCCGAAGGCGAAAAAGGCGATCGAATCGGCTTTTATCACAAATACCGCAAAACTTTTCAAAGTGACCTATCCCTGATTCATTTTTTTTTTATGTAAAATAGACTCCACTACCTTTCCAACGGTATATCAGAACCTCAATTTGGAGTTCGTATGCATTTTCTGTGAATTTCGGACAAAACAAGGCTTTTTCGCGAATACCAGAACCTCTGGGGTCCTAAACAGGATTATCCAGATGATTGAGGAGCAGTGCCGCTGCAGCACTGGCCCACTACTACCGTGACATAGGCCCAGTGCCACCGCGACACTCTCTTCCAGAATAGTATGTTTTTGCATATATTTTTGGGGTTCCATTTTGATTAATTAAAAACCAAAACGACGTAATTTTATGTTTTCAGATGTTTGGAGCCAATGGGAACACTTCTAAAACCCCAAAACCACCCCAAGTTGGCCTATAGAAACCCCCCTGACTTTTCATTTTGGGGGTGTCAAATGTAAGCTTTGAAAAGTTTGGAAGAGAAAAGTTGTAGAGATAAGGTTAGGATAGAGAGAAAAGAAGCTTTCTTCTTTGATTTCAAAACAAAAGTGAGTTCCAAACTTTATTTTTACTTCATTACTCCTATTTACTTCATATTCATTACATCCAACCACCATTTTAGTGAGCATTTAAGAGAGAGGAAGCTACTTCCATGTCCAATGTCATCACATATGAGTGAAACATCAAACTAGAAGTCCAATATCACATTGATCATCATCTATTGATTGTTATTTGCTTGCTTGTTTTTATAATGTTCATCTCTTCTTACCCCATTTCTTTTTGATTTTTTTTATTTACTTACTAGTCTATCATCATCTAGATGATGACATGAAGTTTGAGGTGAGTGAATCCTTATGGATAGTAGCTCTTGACCTCATAAACATGTTTGATAGATGATGATTATAACTTCAATACCTCCAAGGTATCCTTGAAGTTATATTCAAATGAAAATAAATCTCTCCAACAATCTTGGAGGTTCTTGATGATGAGTTTGATGTTGAAATTTTAAGTGGCTATAACCTTCATTGAATATTAAAAATATGCTTTCTAAACTTCCATTTCAAAACCCCCTTCTTAAAACCCTCACTTTGATTTCAAGAGATAAACCTTGTTTTCCCAAAATCTTCAAAACAGTGAGTCAAAACAGTGAGTGATCTGAGTTCAAAGATTTCTCTAGAACTCAATACTCAATGTATGGATGCAAGGCCACTTGGAAAGTCTTCCTAACTCATTAGAGAACACCGTGATTTTTAGTTTGATTTGGAAACACTTGAAAATGGTCCATTTGGACCCAAACATTCCTCCCAGACATTCTGCCTCTGCTATCACAGCAGCTTGGTTGACTTCCAACTTCTTTTTCAAAAAACTTGTCCAAAACGGGTGGTCCTAACTTATTTTTCCCTTAAACGTCAATGTCTTAGGGAACATTTTGTATAAAATGGGCCTCTATATCATTTGTTTTCATTTTCTAAGAGTTTTCAACATTTCAGTCGACAATACAGACTCTGTTTCTGAGTGACCTCCATTGTTTATATGATTTCTCTCAATCTGTGATAGTTATTAATGATTGGCTTTTTGGGTTGTGTTCTAGACACAATAAGTAAGATCTCCAAAAAAGTGTTTCATTGAAAACATTCCTAACCCCTCTTTTCAATTTTTCAAATAATCATGTTACTGTTCTGTCCACTATTCACATCAAGCACATTTTTACTTTTCCCCTTTGATTTGATGCTTATATGTACTCCAAATTAGTTCATATCTTAGGAATTAGTTCATACAACATTTGTACATACCTCATGATTTCATTCATTCATTCATTCATACACATTCTAGAATTCTAAGTCATTCTAGGAATTCATGAACACATTCTAGATACATACATCGTATCCATGCAAAGATTTGCGGCTTTTGTGACTCCTAATCTAAGAAGATTATAAGGAATGATCATGATCACACATTCATGCTTCCCCTCGATCTAATCCTCCTTTCTTATCCGTCCGGGGGATTGAGAGATCTTCTTTTCCCAAATAATAAAATGCATCATACTAGCTTGCTAAACATATTTTGATTTCTTTGATTATTTGTTTCAAGAACAACACATGTCCCCTTTAGATTAGGGAAACTTAATTACTTGATACATGATTAGATGATTTTTTCTAGGTTTATTTGTGTGATCTTTCACTTTATATTGTATGATATTTGACTTAGATCTTATGAATGATATCTTATTTTTAGATCTTCCATTTCAAAATTTCTTATGTGATGTAATATACTATCATAGTATTAATTGTCGAACCATACATAGTATAAGATGATTATTTGGATGTTAATTGAGGCCCGTTGAAAGACGGGGCGAGTTGAGGGTGCTTTAGTCGCGACAAAGGCTCCTTCCTCTCTCGTACCAAAACCCCGAGCCAAGTTCTTTGGTTATGAAAGGCCGGTGCCCTTTATCCATTTGGGTGAGTCAAAATTAGGTTTCTTGGTTCCTTAAAGACTAAGTGGCGACTTTGTATCTATTTTCAACAGACCTTCCTTTTCTTTCTTTGATCCAAATCAAAAATCAAATTTCAAAACAAAAAAACGAGCAAGAGGTGGAACGCCGCGTGTCCACATGACCTTTGAAAGTTCATACCCAAGCTTTAAGTATGTTGTATAGCACGATTATTGCATTGATAGTGATTAGGTAAGTTCTCATCGTAAGTATATTATGATATAAAACATAATGATAGATGTATAAATGTGACTTCAAAAGTATAAATAGATGTTATTATTGAACTAAACTACAAAATGTACGAACACATAAAATAAAAATAAAACCTTTAATAACAGATTTTATGCAAATAAGGGACGTTGAGCTTCGTTGCTCGTCGTGTGACTTTCGATCAAAGTTGATTCGTAAACTTTTGTGTCATGTTTGGACATTTCTTGCAGAGTTAGTCCTTCGATAATTCCATAGAGTCGATTGGGGAGTTATGAAATGTTTTGTACCTTGGTCTGAGGATTGGCATGATGTGTTCGGTTAAGTGCAGATGACATGAGGATCGTCATGACGTGTTCGATCAAGTGATTGACTATATTCTGTACCCTTGGCCTGAGGATCGGCATGACGTGTTCTATTAAGTAAGGGTGACCTGAGCATCATCATGACGTGTTCGATCAAGTGACTCTTAATATCCTGCATTTTTTATTTGAGGATCGTCATGACGTGTTTGGTCTACCGGGTGACGTAAGGATCGTCAGTGACATTTTCGATCAAGCGATTCATTGTCAAGTGCTGTTCTTTTTTGACCCATAAATGTGTTTGGAGTTGAGTCTTCTTTCAGTCAATGTCGTTGGTCAGTTCAGTTTTGGGCTAAGCTTGGAAGGGTATGGTTGGGTTTGAAAAAAAATTTGTTCTGAGAATAAGAGATAATGAATAACTTACCTTAAGGGTACCCTCACTTTGCTTAACCGCTAACGGTGTTTCATTCCGTTGGACCATCCACGTCCAGCCTTTGCAGGTCCTGATGGAGCCGACTACTGTCAAGATGCAGATTTTACAATTGAAGACTATGTTGGTGAAGATTACTTCGAGGAAGGCTACAGTTTTTCCAACTTAAGATCTTGGAGCTTTTCTTTTGATATAGTTCTGTTGTTAATATGATTGATGATGTAATAGCTTAGTTAAACATGTAATATGTATCTTTTGTATATCCTTGGATCAGTAATATATTAATCATGTAAGACTTGAATGGTTTAGATTCTTTCTTCCGCTGAACTTAGTCACTTTTCCGTATTATATTATTGTTGTAAGCATGTTTGGACAATCAGGTGACATTCACAACCAGTCACGTGTCTATGAACCCATAAAGGAAATTTGTTTTTCCCTATTTTTGGTATTTCAGGATGTGACACAATAACTATCTCTGAAATCCTCAAAAAGTGGACAACATGTCCTGGTATATACTAGAAAATTGAACCCTAAATTTTCTAACTCAAAAGTCATCCATGTCTGATCCCAATAGTAGAGCCTCATCCTCGGGTACAATATCTAACACCTCTGGCAGATCGTCCTCCATTGGTGCATTGAGATCTCCCATTGTAATCTCGATATCACAGTCCTCAATCATTAAATCATCATTGCCCTCATCTATGTCATCCAATGCTGGCTTAGCGACATCGATGGCTACAATAGTAAATCCCTCGGCTATTGCAATAGCCTCTACTAACTCAACCTCCCCTATGATAAATTCGTCAGACCGAGTAGCCATCTAAGCGATCCATGTAGCTGCCATCTGCGCTATGGCAGCTATCTATGCTATAGCCTATACAGCTTTCTAGGGTACAACTGCCTCCTCTGGCTCCTCATCCTCAATGATCTCATCTCCCTCTGCTACTACGATGTTAACTATGATTGGTACCTCCATATCATTAAAATTTGTCTCCTCAAGGTCATTCTCAAGCTTCTCGTCATCATCGTCATCCATATCCTCATCCTCTGTGAGATCCTTATCTCCTAGATCTGCTCAATATTTAGGTCATTAGGCTACTCCTGAGGCTCTGGCATCGATGCTTCCGGTTTCGGTACTGGCAATACTACTTGTACTGGTGCAGCTGCAGGTACTGGAAGATAGTCAGGTCTCCCTAGGATAGCTCATAACGCAATGGCATCCATCTCTAGCGTGATCTAAATCAAGCGAGTCATCTTGTGATATATCTCCTCTAGAGTCCTCGCGTAGTGATAGGCATCTATACGCATCTCTGTTAGGGGAGTCCGTCCATCAACATAAAGGGCTTTCCATAGATCCTTCTCTAGTATCCATGCTAACCTACACAGAAACTATCTAATGTCAGAATAATGAACTAATCTTAATACTCATATCTTAAGGATCTCAAAAGTTTCAGGATCAGATGGTATGGGACAAATAGTGAGCGAAAGTATCAACATAGAGCTCTGATACCAAAAATCATGTCATACCCTGGAGCAACAAAAATAGAGAAAATAAAATTCCTTTTTTGGGTCTATAGGTCATGACTGATAAAGTCACTGAATTGCCCACACCACACAGCTCTAAACAAAAAAGAATCAAGAGGGCCATAATAAAGCTATACTCCTCATATTATAAGATCCCTAAATTATTACATCAGAGTTTCGAATAGAAATACTAAGGTCTTAGGGCATGGTATGCCCAGTTAGAAAACATAATATTCAAAGTCTACTACTAGGAATAGAACAATAGATTATTCTACTCTTCAGCTGGTGTAAATGTAGTTATCGGCAGCATATCCATCCTCCCTGGGGCTACCCTCTGTATAATTGCCCTGTGGATACTAGCCATCATAGTAGGGTTCAATACCTGTATGGTAAGAGATAGGGTAGGCTGGACCGGGAATGTCCAAGAATAAATGGCCGTCAGCTTACTGAGCTCATCATAATCAAAATGAAAAGTATGCTTTACTTTAAAAGATTTGCAGTATGGAAGTAAAGGTTGAACTCACAGAGACTATTTATTTTTATCCTTTAGGCCATGTTTGGATGACAGGGATGGGATTGAACAATTAGTCCTTTTCAATTGATAGTCCCGGGACTAATAATACCACCTCCCCCATGGTATAACTCAGTCCCCCATATGGGGGACAATTCTTTAAAAATGGACAATTAGTCCTAGGCAGAATGATCGCACAAAACCCCGGACTATTCAAATAAAATGGACTATTAGTCCAACCCCCCACTATCCCACCCTTAGTCCTGCGAAACAAATTAGGCCTTAATTTATAAAACCTAGATCTACTTAGTTATAGAAAATGGGTATTTGATTGAATTTTGATTTAACTATTTCTATGAACTAAACCATAGAACTATAGAAATACTAAAACTATAACTAATTAAATGAGTGCAATATTCACAGTTGTTTTAATATATGTGAAAGGGATCTAGAGTCGCAAATCCACCCCTAACCATGCATTGGGGGTCTGTACTTCCTACTTTAAGATTTATGATTGGATAGTTCAGATCTACCGTAGCTACAAGCCCAGTAGTATCGACAAGAGAATATTACTAGTTCAATCTTAGCATACCTCAGCTTTGGTTGGCATGGATTGTCTACCTATAACTAGGGTGTAGCACAACCCATCTTTCCTAAGCATGAATCATAAAAGATAAAAACATCACAATCATGTAAGCACTATTGTATGTAAATACTCCAATCAATCACAGAAATCAAGGAATATTGAATTCAATAAATACAAAGGAGAATCTAAGACAAGAATAAACCCTAAGTCTTACTAATTATTAACATTAAAAATTGATTATATATTTAAAATCCACTAACATACAATCAACTATCCAAATATGAAAACCATAAAGAAGAAAAGCACAGAAATCCCCTCTACATAGCTAGAGTTTCACTCATACCCTAGACTAGAAGTTTAGCTGCACATGGTGTATGAAAACATGGAGATGAAGTTGAATGTCGCCATTAGAAACCTTCAAGCTAAATCTTCTTTTCCTCTTGTCTTGATATCCCAAGTTGCCTCCAAAGTTGTTTGATATGATGTGTGTATTCTTTTATAACCCCAAAATTGAATTAGAATAAAGTACATATAGATTTAGAGGGATTAGGAAGGCTTTCATAAACCTGATCGGATTAAAACAACTATATCTTCTTTTCTGGGCGCATTCAAGCAATTTCGTTCACGTACAAGTCTTCAGCATTTCAAAATATGTAACTTCATTTTTTTTACAGGTCGTGCGAGTGGGCTGTGCAAGCAGAAGGGCCATTTTTTTTTTCTTGTTTTTGCTCTATTTTCACACCCCAAATGGCCTGGTATACCTGCTTTCTTCTGAAACCTGGCAAAAAGAGAAAAACAAAGTAAAAGCACAAGAAAATAGGTTACTAAGTGCTAACAGATGCAAATAAAGGACTATGATTAGGAACTATTCATCCCCGGTAATCAAGTAGATACGCTTGTATCACGAACTTGGAATATAACTCGGATAACTATTTGGCAATGCTTTAACTACAAATCTCACGTTGTTAACTACACTCTAAAATGAAATCACTCAGAAATAGGTGTATTGTGTATGCCCGAGGACAATAACAATTCCAAAACCAATAACTCTCGCACAAGAAACAACGTACGACACGAAAGAATAGTAGTCACATGAATAGGATATTGAATGTCAAGTAAATATTGTCACTACCATGCTTAATTTCCATTTGTATCATTACCATATTCAAACATGCTCCCCTAGGATCAATTAGGACTTTAATTCGGGGTGAAATGTTGATCAAGGGTTAAAGTTAAGAATGGAAGGTATAGGAATTCAAAAAGTCCTAAAGCAGGTACGAACTATCATAACGTTTAGTACAAGGGCTTTTACTACAACCACTATTTATTTCCCATTTCTCTTCTTTTTTATTTTTTATTTTTCTACCTTGTTTTATTTATTTATCTTCAAGACAAGAATAAATTACTATCCCCTTTTTTTATCTCCTCTTTTTTTTCTACTCCTCACTACTTCAATCTCTATCAGTCTCTATTGGCCCAATTCTCTTTTGGAAGACCATTTTCGGCCCCTCTCGGACTGGGGTAAGAGGATGTTATTCTTTGGCAAACTCCATATCCGAGTGGGTAGGATAATGGGCGAACAAATAAAAAAGGTTTATTTTAAGGCTCAAGGGGTTGATGAAGGATAAAAAATTATTGTATGAGGTAGGTCAAAGGCCAAAAAGTGTTAAATAAAAAGACGGCCTAACATCATCTCCTAAAATCACATAGTTCTTCAATGTTAATGATATCAAGGGAAAATCATTTTTAACTTTTTACTTAAAAATGATAATTACAATACTAACTCAGCTATCGATCAAAACTAAAATAATGAGACTAATCAACAAGTTAATGCGCTCTATCAATGAGATTCAATAAAGTATATTTATAACCCCCGAACAAGAATGAAAGTCTCAAAAGCTCACTGGGTTTAGTCCCCACAACTCTGCTATCAAGAAATCCAAACTATATTATAGTTCACACTAAGCGTGCATCCACTTGACAATGTGCCATGCATAGAAAAGCATGCATGTTGAAGATATAAAACTATGATTCCAATGACATACAGTTTTCCAAACATACCTTCATGACTGTAGTAGACATCGGATTATGCACTCTCACAACTTTAGTTTTTCAATGAAATCATGTTAATCAAGAAAGACATTAAATGTTCAACATTATTATAGTTATCTTTTTTTTTAGAATACAAAAATAAAAATCCAATCTGCTCTAAACAAAAAGAAAAAGTAAATAATGTTTGAAGTATAATGGTTTTGAACTGCATATCAAAAGAATTGATTAACAGTACTAGACCAAAAGAGAATCCATAAAACTCCCCCAAACTAGGTCACCACATGTCCCTATGTAGGTGGGAATATGACAATGACACGAATAAACTCCACGGATAGGACCATGAGAATGTCCACTCCTCTGAAAACATCTGACGATGGTGGTAGCTGCGAATCACGTCTATATGAATCATATAGTGCCTTCTCAGGATGGTCGGTTGGATTAAAGGGAAGCAACTCCATCTCCTCATCCTCGTCATCAATCTCTAGTGCCAAGATCACCCCATCAACCTCTAGACTTCCATATGGTGCAAAAAGGAAGGCTATATCCTCCGGGGACCAATTGGGGTGCCCTAGACACTCTCTTACACTATCTGAAACATAGTTAGGCAAATCTCTATATGGATATGTACTCTCTAGTGGTGCATCAGTGGTCTCAGTAGGCTCATCCGAGAGGTCATGTCCTAGACACTGCACATCTGCCTCCTCATCCTCATCATGATCAGAATCGAAAGAATCGTCCAAATCGGACGAAGATGAAGACTCGAAGGAAGTCGGGGGACGCATCGTAGGGGCCATCGATAAGTGTGGGATCATCACCAAATCGACTATCATCATCATCCAATGAATCAGAACAGGTAGGGACGGGGACACGATGATGACGATGGTACCAAGAACAAGGGACACAACCAGCACGGTCGACTAGATCAAAGGGCTTGGCCCTCTGAGTAACAGGTCTAGGTGAGGTGTCATCTGAGGATAAACTATAATCTGAGTGGTGACTAGCCTCACTAGATTTCCTATCTATGAATGAGGGTCGAGAGATTGGGTTGTCCATATTAGGGGATTAGAATGATAATTAGAGGAGTGGGGTAATGTTTTGCGGATCTCGAGACGATAACCCTGAAAACAAAAAGAAAACAAACTACCAATTCATGAGTATTTGTTATTAAAAACAAAAAACAAAACTAACTATGACCAGTAATGAAAACATGCATGATTGATAAGTAGACATGGTTACAACACTGCGACTAACAACACATTACTATACTACTTCTGATGTAAATTTGGTCAGCTCCTTCCCCAATCCTGAGCGTTAGTGATTTCTTTTATAATGAAAATTAGGGCAAGGTGATATGCTTTTGAATACCGAATGGATACAATTATGTTTATGTAAAGTGTGGCACTGATTAAGACAGTTGTACAATCGACGTTAAGAATAATAATCTAATTAATCATGCACAAAAAATCATTAACCAAACTAAATCAGAAATAAAAACACGAAAATGAAAATAATAATTACAGACCCAAAATAAAAAAATATAAGTGCAGGAAAGTAAACTAAATTGGTCGAAGCCGGGTACATTAGCTTCCTAAAACAAGAAGTAAAATAAGAACAAAGAAAAAAATTAAAGAATATACAAGCCAGTGTCTGGAAATGCCTGTAATAACCCACCAAATACATGAAAGATAAAAAATAAAAATAAGTCCTTCCAACCACTCCTACTCATCATCACCCTCCACTAACACCAACTCTAGCCCATACCCTCCATGACCATCACCATCTCCATTACCATCATCATCATCACCAACATCATCACCACCCTCAGCACCCCCTCCTCATCAGCTTCAAGAGTAACCTATGGCTTAGGTCGTGGAAATGCAGATTGGTAAGCAGCCTCGCCCTATGCCAAGATCTTCTCTAGTTTCTGGGGATGTGTTAACTGAAAGTAAGAATGCAAGTAGGACTGGAGCCAGAGGGCCTCGCTGCAGAAAGAAAGGACGTCGCCGTATGTCCAAGCATAAGGCATATCCTTTGGTGGAGGTAGACGTTGTACCTGTCTCTCTCGACATGCTTGTGCCTGGTTCCTAGCCTTTCCCACCTCCATCACTAGTCACTCGAGGCTCAACTTCCAGTCGCTAGTCGTGAACTCTAGAATATGGCAGTCAATGAGCTCATCCGGAGGAATATGGAAGAATTTGGCTTGAAGGATTGCTGTGATGGTTCGTTGGTAGGGCAGGCATAGGGTGGACTCATTGGTGCGATCGATAGTGTAACTCATGGAGTGTATGCCTTCCATAATAATAGGCCACAATGAAACCAGTCGCCATAATAGATGGCATGTAGGGCATGGTGAATCTCCTTGGTTCTCTCCTGCTCGTGTCATAGAGGATAAAGGTTCCTCTTGAACACGTGGTCAAGGAACCACATCTGACAGGGCATGTGGGATCGATGTAGAGTTAGTCCCGATCTAGAGCAGCTGTCGCACATGTCCTGACTGATATGTGTGAGTGAGTGGTGTTATGTCAGGACATTATGCTTAGGGACCTAAGAGTATTGAGACAGGAGTTGGAGGCCCTCAACCATGTCATTGGGGTTAATGGTGAGTGTGTGGCTATCAATGGTCATGAAAGATACGCGTGTTAGGCTAGGGACTCCTTGTGGTGGCAAAGGTTTTGGTAGAAAAGTCCGACGAGTCTCAGGTAGGTGATAAGGTTAGGGTTTCTAAAAAATATGGGTGGGGCCAATTTTTAGGAGGTTAGGGTATTGAAGTCCCATCGGGTGTCTGCATGGACCGCGAAGAAATCAACATCGATGGTAGCTTCATAATTGAAGCCTTGATTGGTGTATTTGAGTGAGAGATCGTTTGGGTCAACCGTTGTCTACATTTATTTTTCTTTTCCTTTCTTTTTCTTTTACAGAAGTTGAGAGCTAGACGTGGTTTTTATGGTTCTTTTGGTCATAGTTTGTAGGTACGTGAAGGTGAAAAAGAAAAAAAATGAAAATGCCCCCCTGAAATTGGTCTATCAACCAAAGAAAAAAGAGAAAAAGGTAAGGGCACCAACAAAAAAAAGCAAATCCCAGCAAGGGATACAATAATTATTAATTCAATCAACATTGTAACTAAAATGGGGTCCACGGGGGACACCAAGCAATTGTGAGAAGAATCAACCCCATTCCACTCATCGTCCTAATAAGGGCACACACATTACGGCGAGTCACCGAGGACGTGCTACATGTTCTATGAACAATGTAGGTATTCAAGAGTATCATACATGCCGACATATGGTTTAAGCGAGAAAAGAAGTTCACGAATTAGTCTGCAATTGCGGTTTCTTTTATTTTGAAGATTACAAACTGGCTAAATAATTTTGAAGGCTGAAATCAATTTATGCGTACTAAAACTTTAAAAGCCCGAATTAAAATTTGGTTGTGATCTGGCCTCACAATGATTAGTGCACTCCTCAATTCAGAATTGAGAGTTTATTATGCATATATTGATTGAATTCAAAACTCTAAACTTTAAACTTATAAAGAGATTCTGATTTAGTATGCCTCAGTAATTAGAATCCAGATTTTGAAAGTACACTACAGAATAAACCCTTGTTGTAAAACATGTTGGCATAACGTAATTAATTTAAAAATTGATTGCGAACATGCATAGGCTTAATCATAAGCGAGGGTTAGAATTTGTAAAGCTACACATCAATTCTGACGACAATGGTCGTACCTAAACCAATTTTGTACCGAGTTAAGGATATTGATTAAATCTAAATTCTATCACACATTAGTCAGGACTTCAATGCTAACGAAAATCAAGAACTTAGTATGAAATCAATTTCTGTGAAAGGTACTTTCCAGGTCATGTGACTGAGGAAAAAAACTGTATGTGTGTGAGATTTTATGTGTGTATGTGAAGGGTTAGGGTTCTTGATTCCATAAGGCAACAACAAGATAAAACCTAATTGGGGTTTATAAAAGCAAAATCTCTATGATAAAAAATAAATCAAAAGAAAGGCATGGAAGAAAAGAGGATGAAAAAAAGCAGGATGTGTTAGATCACTCTGTGTGTGTGTGTGTATGTGTTCAGGTCCTAAGGGTTAAGGTTTGCGTGGTTGGGGTAATGGGTTTTAGGTTTGGGGGTATGTGTTCAATTGTATATATATGTATATATATATATAGGTGTAGACACCCCAATTTTGACCAACCCTTGAATCAAGGATTGGTTACCTCTAAAAGACCGATGACGACAATGACTAGTGAAATTCAAAGATTTTCCAAAGAATTCAAGCCCTTCAAGAATTCTACAAAATAAATTTCCAAGTTGAGAGAAAGAAAGGAAGAATTGGGTGTTCGAAAAGACCCGGGTACATGTGAGAGAGATAGCCTGTAAAAAATTATTTCAAAATTAAAGTATATATGTAGATATATAAGAATTTTGAGAGAAGAAAAAGAAGGAAAGGAAGGAAAGGAAGGAAAGAAAAGAAGAAAATATGTATATGTATAATCTATTAAATACATGCTAGTATCTTAGTATATTAGTATAATTTACTAAAGTATAGTGGTATGTTGATATAAATTTACTAAAGTATCTTAGCATAATAATATAGCATATAAAGTATATTAGTATATTAGTATATTTGTATAAGGATACTAAAATATGCTAAGTAGATTTAGTATAGTTTAATATATATTTTGAAAATAAAATAAAAAAGAGGATTCAGTTACTGCGACATGCGATGAATCAGGCGGCACTCAGCGAGTGCCACGCCAGCATTCAATGAGTGCCGCGTCGGCATTCAGTGAGTGTCGCAGCCAACTCTTCTAGTGCCACGTGCTGTAACGGTATGTTTTTCTCACATGTTCTAGAAGAAATCTTTGCACATGGGTTTCCATTCGAATTTACGCAATTAACCCCATGGGAAAGGTCTATATAAGGAGGCTTACACCTACATTATAAGGATCTTCTTCTTCCACCATGATCCATTGATACATACATTGAATTTAGAGAGAGAATTGAGAGAAAAATAAGGAGTTCTTTGAAGAATTTAAATAATTTGAAGAAGAGATTGAAGAAATTAGAAGATCTTTATCCAACAATTGAGAATTCCCTGAGGTCATAAGAGGTAACCTCCCCATCTTGTAGAGAATTAGGCTAATTCAATAACAAATTCATAGTTCTAGGATCTTTACACATTTTTAAAACCTCTCTTCATACCCCATTTCATCGCACACACCACATATAATTTGTGTTTGAATGATCATATGTTATTTTCATTGAATTGGATCTGAATAGAACTTTGGATTTAAGATTAAAAGAGTTTTTGACTTGAATTTTTTTAAACAACCTTTGATCTCATTTCTTTTGTTTATTTTCTTCTCATGGAATCTATGATATTTTCAATATCTCATTAGATCTCTTTGAGTTTGATCTTCTAATCTCTTATGATCCTATGATTTATATGGGGATTAAAATGTGTCATGATCATTTTCACATGTCATTTGTTTGGTTCAAGTCTTGGTCCATGGCTTGAGTCCTCAAAATTAAGTCTCATAAGATTTGTTTCCATATTCGATGAGGTTCACATAGGTTTTGATCATATACAATCTCCAAGGACCATTAATTTAGGAGGAGATTTAAATCTATATTCCTCAAGGATCATATGTTTGAGAGGGGAATTAGATGTAGGTCTAATTTAATTCCATATTTTAACCACTCAAAGCTCGTAGGATTGAGTAAGACCTAGGAGTTCTCTTACTAGATCCTCAATATGAGGTCTATGAGGGAGATCTTTCAAGGCTAAGTCCATGAATCTCTTTTATATTTTGTTATACTTTTGGATAGCTATAACCATACTTGATCTTAATTCTTTCAAGAATCATGGATCAAAATTGATTCAAACTTTAAGCACTAACTCAACAATGGTGCAGTGAGTCCACTAGCCAACTATGATCAAAGATTTTTTTATTAAATCATGGTCCATTCGAATTGGATTAGACCAATTGGAGAGTGTTCATAACCCATATATGTATCATTAGAGCTTTTGTTTTGATGAAATTTTATACTTACGATGGTTTGACCTTGTGATTTGTGAGTAAGTTGCTCTCTGTCCAAAATTTTAGAACAGTGAACTTGTTATAAAATGGGTCAATCAGAGTATTAATCAAGTATTCTTGACCTCAAATATATTTTTCTAGGTAGTTCAATGTGTTAGGAAGATATCCTAAAAAGATCAAAGTGTTTCTGATTTTTTTACTACTTTTAAAAAATCATACAAAAACTCTGGACAGAGAGTTGCAGATTTCTGAGTAATGTCTAGTGTTTTTCCTTTTACCACAGATTCAACCGTTGGATCTTTGATTTTCTTTTTGGGTTAGAACCTAGACTCACAGTGGTATAGCATACTCAAAAGTCATTAAGATCGAATTGTTGGAAGTATTTTATTTCTATTTTTGAAAGTCTGGTCCACTCTTTGTAATTCTTACAATTCTGTCACAGTGTTAATGAATCTTGTTAAACTTAATCTAAATGATCTTTTAAGGACCTAGGACTGAAACCATGTTTTGAATAATGATAATTAAACTAAAATCCAGAGGCTAAGTGATCCAAATTAGTGAAGAGTTCATAGTTCATCCTCATTCATGTTTACATCCATGCATCTATTCATATATGTTGATGTTTATGATTAGGATTAATCTTTAGCCTAAAGTTGCATTTAAATTGGACCTAGTTGAACATAACTATGGGTTCTTTATAATCATGTTGGGATTACACCATCTCGATATGGACATTGCATTGGCTCCTAGTTGAGACTTGCATATCTATGAAGGTGTTGTATCTCCAACTACTTATAAAGAATCCATGATTATGTCAACCTTTCCTATACTTGATAGATTTAAGATAGAACTTTAGATGTGTTATTTGGGAATCGATATTATATATTATTCCAAGTATGTGGACTAATCTTTGTTTTGTAGCGCTTCTAAGGTACAATTTCTCAACCCCTCTCAAGTTTATTTATCTCTTGATTTTATTGATTTTCGACTTTATGCGCGACACCTTAGCCTAGGTTTTGCCCTATGTGTTCATATGCATTAGAGACCTTTTCTTAGGTTTTATTTTTTGTGCATGCATTTCACGTTTAATATTCGCGGCTGGATACCGGGTAAGCTCTCTAGTTCCCCATTCGCACATCATTTTGCTTGCTACTTGAATTATGTGGATTATGACTGCTTTTTATTGTTAGCAATTTTACACCCCATTTGCACATATGTATTAGTTGAGGGCATGCTTAGGTTAATAATTCAATTAAAAAGGATGTTGAGTAGAGGCCTATCACGAGATAGGATGAAAGGGGGTGTTTTAGTCCGCCGGGCTCCTTCCCCTTTCATTCCATAATCCCCAAACCCAGTTTATCTTTGGTTTTGCAAAAGATCAGTTTGCTTTTAAAATGGTTTCTTAATTTTTCCTTTAAAAAATTAAGTGGCCACACTTTGTCTTTGTTTTGAAAAGAAATTATTTTAAAAGTGGGCCCAAATACCGGTATACGCAGTAGGGGTGGGAGTGAATGTATAATGCTATATGCATATGTATATGTATTGGAACATACCTTACATAGATAGAGAGAGGGAAGGGGATCGCGGCGGGTCCGGCGTCTGGTGGTGATGCTGCGCAGATCGACGGTGTGGTGGTGTCAGGAGTGAGGAGAAAGAAAAAGGGAGGGGGGAATCGCAGAGAGAGGGAGGGACAAATGAAGTGAGAGAGAGAAAATTTGAGAGTTTCAGGAATTAGGGCATGATGGTCCTATTTATAGGAAAAACAAGGGTCGCGTGAGCGGGCTGCGCAAGCAAACTATCGCTTGGGCGATTCCAGGCGCGATGAGAAGCTGAGACCTATTTTTTATTTACAGTACTAGAAAATTTTTGAAGGCATAGCCTCGCAGGAGACTCGTCGCGTCTGTGATTGTTGGTGCTACCAATTACCAAGGCCTATATCTTTGAAAGTTTTAAAAAAATTTCTAAATGACAAATTTGCCTAAGCGAGACTCGAGCGAGCGGGCCACACGAACGATTGGCTCTTTCTGTTCTTTTCTCACTTATTTCTTTGAATAGGAGTTCTCACGATCACTCTTTCCTGCACTGGTTATCCAGAAACTCAGACACTGGCTTGAAATCTCCAAAGGAAAATGTACAAAACTAAAGAAAACCACAATCATATACTTGGGTTGCCTCCCAAGAAGTGCTAGGTTCCACGTTGATAACTCGACCGATGAAAGTGCCTAGTCAAAATAGATTGGGTCAACCAAGTCTATGTATTTGACCTTTCATTCTTGAATTTCCTCAGTCCGACACGGCTTAAGCCATTGGCAATTTACTTTAAAAAGTGCTCCGTTATTTGTATCTTTTATTTCGATTACTCCATGCAGAAACATCTGAGTTACTATGAACGGGCCGTCCCATCGCGAATGTTATTTTCCTGGGAATAAGTACAATTTAGATTTAAATAGCCACACGTGTTGTCCGACCTCAAAATTTTTACGAACAATCATTTTATCGTGAAATGCCTTTGATCGTTCTTTATATATTCTTGCATTCTCATATACTTAATTTATTAATTCCTCAAGCTCTTATAATTGAAGTTTTCGGTGACATCACGTCGATTTCATATCTATTAAGATTTTTAACGGCCCAGTAAGATTTGTGCTTGAGTTCTACTGGTAAGTGGCATGCCTTTCCAAAAACTAATTAGTACAGGGACATCCCAATGGGAATTTTTGATGAATGACGGTAGGCCCAGAGTGCATCGCTCAGTCGTTACAATCAATCTTTGCGATCGGGGCATACCGTTTTTCTAGTATGTTCTTAACTTCTCTATAAGAGACTCAACTTGACCTTGAGTTTGGGGATGATAAGCTGTCCCAACTTTGTGGGTGATGGAATATTGCCTATGAGGGACTCGAAGTGGCAATTACAAAATGTTTGCCCCTAACGCTTATAATAGCTCGCGGTGTACCGAAAAGACAAAAGATGTTATCTTTGATGAATTGGATAACAACTTTGTGGTTGTTCTTTTTCGTTGCTACTGCCTCCACCCACTTGCAAATGTAGTCGACCGCGACTAGAATATAATCAAAACCAAAAGATGACAAAAACGGTCCCATAAAATCTATGCCCCATATGTTAAATATTTCAATTATAAGGATTGGTGTGAGAGGCATTGCATCGTGACTCGATATATTACCGATTTGCCGGCCACGCTCACACTTTTGATAGAGTTCATGAGTGTCTTTAAAAAGGGATGGCCAGTAAAACCCACTCTAGAGTGCCTTAGCGGCTGTACGATGGCCACCGAAGTGACCTCGACATTGAAAAGAATGATAGAAATTTAAGAGGGAATAAAACTCACTTTCTAGGACACATCGCCTTATGATTTGATCGGGACAATGCTTAAAAAGGAGTGGATATTCCCAATAGTAATGTTTAACTTATGAGAAAAATCGATCCTTATCCTGGCAAGACCACGAAGGAGGGACATATGCTGTAGATAAGAAATTTACAATATCGCTAAACCACAGACATTTCACATTAGATATGGCAAATAGTTGTTCATCTAGGAACGAATCCTGAAGTGGAATAATATCGCGAGACTAACCAGGATTCATCCCAAGTTGTCAGCGACAACATTTTCAGATCCAGTTTATCTCTAATTTTATGGTAGAACTCCTAAAGGAGTAAGATCCATCAGATTAAACGAGGTTAGATTTCCTTTTTATTTAAGAGAGGACGCAACACTGCGTGGTCCGTATAGACAATAAATTTAGACCCTAATAGATATAAATGAAAACTTATCAAGGGCAAAAATGACCGCTAGTAGATCTTTTTCAGTGGTGGTGTAATTTACTTGTGCGTCATTAATCTTACTTGCATAATATATTACATGAGGAATTTTATTGACTTTTTGGCTCCAATGGCGTAATCAGAGGCGTCGTACATAAGTTCAAAGGGAAGGGTCCAATTGGGTGATTAGATAATCGGTGTCATGAAAAGTGAAGTTCTTAATGTTTCAAATGCTTTACGACATTTGCTATCAAAGGCGAATGGAGTATCCTTGGCAAGAAATTTGCACAAGGGTCTAGAGATCATGGTAAACTCCTTGATAAATCAGCGATAAAAAATGGCATGATCAAGAAATAAACAAATTTGGCGTAAGGAAGACGATGGTGGAAGCTTATCTATCAATTCAATTTTCACTTTATCGACCTCTATACCATGTTTATATACGACATGACCCAGTACTATCCCCTCTTGAAATACAAAATGGAACTTTTCCCAACTTAAAACCAAATTCACTTCCTCATAATGAGCGAGGACTTTCGTAAGGTTCTGGAGACAAGGGCTGATTGATTAGCACGACTATCATCATCTTCTGAGTTACACCTCCCCCGGATAAGGGTAGAATACCTAGCCAAACCCAGTATGTCTAACTCAAAACGTATGGAGGTCGATCCGGTCAATTTGGGACCCAACTGGATGGATCCTGTAGTAATGTTCCTCAAAAGCGGGAGTCTACCAACTAGGAAGGATGAAGCCCGATGTGCCAAATTCTAATCGGCAAGGTACTACCTTATCGATGGTGTGCTATACGAGAGGGGGTTTACTATTCCCAACCTCCGGTGCAACCATCATACCCAGGTCCCAGCAATTTTATATGAGATCCATGAAGGAGTATGTAGAAGCCACTTAGGAGGTCAAGCACTATCCCACAGAGCACTATTACAAGGGTACTACTAGCCAATGATGGCCCAGGACTCCAAAGAGTATGTCAAACTGTGTGGGAAGTGTCAAAAGCACGCAAGCATGATTAACCGCATGGCAGAGCCCCAAACGTGGGACATTGACATAGTCAGACCGCTCCCCATGCCAAAAAGTCAATTTTAATTTACTATCATTGCGGTAGACTACTTCACCAAGTGGGCCGAAGCCAAGCCCTTAACGGCAATACCGAGAAAAAAATGGAAACTTTTACTGAGAAAAATATCCTCGTAGGTTTGGCGTGCCTCATGTACTGGTCAGCGATAATGGAAGGCAATTTGACTCACCAGTATTCAGGAAGTTCTACTCGGGTTATACGATATCGAATCATTACTCTTCTCCCGAGCATCCTTAAGTTAATGGACAAGACAAGGTAACAAACCAAACAGTCCTAGAGTCCATTAGAACAAGGCTTGAATAGGCCAAGGGACTCTGGGTGGAAGAATTATCGACCTTTCTGTGGGCCCATCGTACCACTCCTATAGCGACAATAGGAGAAACACTATTCTTACTTACCTATGGCTTTTAGGCAGTGGTTCCCATAGAGCTCGTACTACCAACTTATCAGGTGGCAAACTACACCGAGCAAGGTAATGAGGAAACCATTAGATGAGAGATCGACTTGATAGAAGAGAAGTGGTATCGGGCATACGTAAAAGTGGTAGCATACAAGCAGAGGGTCTCACGGTACTTCAACAGCAAGGTAAAGCATCGAAGTTTCTAGGTTGAGGACCTTGTCCTTAAGGCGGTAAACCAATCTACCAAAGTCTCAAGTCATGGAAAACTGGGACCAAATTGGGAAGGCCCATATAAAGTTACCCAAGTCAATCGACCGGGAACCTACTAGTTGCAAACACAGGACTGACAAGACCTGCCACAACTCTGGAACATGGAATATCTACGGAAGTATTTTCAGTGACATCGGGGTTAGTATTGGTTAGGGTTTTCTTTATACAAGTTATAGCTCTTTTCGAGCAATTTTTTAGATCGAATACAAAGCTTTTCTTCTACAAAAAGTGTCCCTTACCACTGTTTCATGAGGATAAAAGACCTCGGGATCACACCCGAGGTACATAAAAGTCCTCGGGACCATACCCGAGGCACATATAAGACCTTGGAATCACACCCGAGGCACATGAAAGACCTCGAGATTAGACCTGAGACACTAACTCTATTGGGTTTGTGCCCTTAAACCATTACTTTATGTATGAGACATTGAAATTTTAATATATGGATATCAGCCTTACATTTCAATGTGTATGTTTCTTTTATGAGATGATTGTTAATACTTAAGTATCATAGAAATTAATTCATGTGTGTATGAGATACATACAATTGAGATACGAATTATTATTCGTTGATACTTAGAACTTATCACAGTGGATGAGGACACTGGATATCTTATCAGGTTTACACTATAGCATGATTAACTACCATTGGATAGAGTTATGAATTTCAATCACTAGAGTTTAGCTCTTAGTTAAAATGCTAGTGCTTATAGTGCATTGACGGACCTGAGCTTTCCTGTTGACACTCAAGACAGTCAACAGTGGATAGGAACTCATAACTTGTATAAGGTACGTGTTCTTAATCTTGAGACAATTATGAGCACAGACTATGGATGTGGATTCTTTGACTTACCAATCAGTGAGGTCTATCAGTGGTCAACACCTGGGAATCTTGGGTATGTCATGTTCATAGGGTTGTGAACATATATTGTCAAGATAGAATCTACCATCAAATTCAGAGTAAGCAATATCTTGAGAATGTCACCATGTTGATTACTGAGAACTACAGTCTTGTTGATAAGTAGCTATCAACATGTTTGGTAATCATGAGAGGTGAATGGGACTTAAGGAACACAATATGTAATCATAATTCAGGTTAACAGTAACCATTTATCCGACTACGTGAATATGATTATGAATACTGACGGTAGAGGGACATTAGTACACCATACAAGTCTAGTTACCGTTTCGGATATGCTCTTTTGCGTTGGAGTTCAGTTATCATTTTATTGTAGAGTTGGTTAGTTTGTTGATCAAAGAGTTTGGTCATGAAAATTAACAGCTGGTTTGAGCCAACAATAAAGAACCTAGGTGGTCCTACTCTTAGCTCCGCTAGGATACTTGGAAAGGCACATGAGGATGATGTTAAGAAAGGTTCGATCGATCGAAGTTGTCTCGATGGATTGAAGTCTGGACAGGTTCAATTGCTCGAAGGTGGTTCGATCAATCGAATGTTCGATCGATCGAAGCCACTTCGATTGCTTGAACATTAGGTCAGTTCTGGGAATCTATAAATAGGGTAGCTGTGTCAAGAAATAAAGGTTCATCATTTTTATATAGCAGAAGCTGCAGAAACTATTTTAGACTTCCCAAAACCTTCTCTATCCTCCTTATTAGAGATCCCACCATCTCTAATCTTTCCAGGAAGCATCCGCAAGAGTCATAAGAGAGAAGACAGCCTAGTGAAAGGTGTTGCACCATCTAGGAGAAAGAAATTCAGAATTGGGTTCAACATCCTTTTAGTCAAACTATTAATCTAAGCATGCCCTCAACTAATACATAGATATAAATATACATTACAAAAGCATGTCGAAATGGTGTAAAATTGCTAAAGACAAAATATCATTCAAAACCAAATAGTTCATTTAGCAAGCAATATGATATGCAAAATAGAGAACTAGAGAACTTGCCCGGGGTCCAGCCGCGAATATTCAAATGTGCAACGCATACAAAAGTTGAAATCCTAAAAAAAAGTCTCTAATCACATATACACACAAGGCAAGTTTTAATTCTAATGTGTCGCACATGAGGTCGAAAAATCAATGAAATTAAGGAATAATTAAACTAAGGGAGAGTCGAGAGATCATACCTCATTGGAGCTACAAAACAAAGATCTGTCCACATAATGTACAAGATATAAAGTTAGATGACAATCCCAGACCTCTAGCTTAAATCTATCAAATATAGTTAAATCTAAAGCAACGAATCCTAATTACAAGCATCGAGTCACATGGATGAATGTATACATGAACAAGGATAAATTATGAAATACTCATTGATTTAGATCATCTAAACTTTGAATTCAAGCATTAACTAATCATTATCGAAGCATGTTTTCAACTCTAACTCATGAAAATATTATTTGAGCCATTATTCACAAGATTGGCCAAAGTTGTGACAGGATTATGAAAATTGATAAGAGCAGATCAGAACTTCAAAGAAATAAAAGGCATGGTTTCTATAGTTTGATCTTGATGATTTTTGAAAGCTAGATGCCTCTGTGAGTCTAGCTTTTAATCTAAAAAGAAAATCAAGGTTTCAACGGTTAGATCTCTAGGAATTAGACAAATACTAGACATCAGTCAGGACTTCATAACTCTCTCTCTCTAGAGTTTTTGTATGATTTTCTAAAAATGGTAAACAAATCAGAAAAACTTATATCCTTTCAGGGGACCTCATTAACACATCAAACTTCATATAAAAATTTATTTGGGGTCAAAAATGTTTGATTAAGGTTCTGATTTACTCATTTCAAATAGGTGTTGCTGTTCTGAAACTCTGGACAGATTGTTATTATTTCCTAAAACTCATGACCAAACCACTTAAAACATGGAATCTCACTAAAACATAAATTACAGTGGTAGAACTATAAGTATAGACACTTACCCGTTGGTTTCATTCATTTCCAACAGTTCGATGTTTAACTAAAAATCTTTGATGAAAAGTGGTTGATGAACTCACTACATCTTTTGTCTAATTTATGTTTTACTTACTAACTTTAACTACTAAGCCATCAAACTTGGCTTTAGTTAAACTAATTCTTCTACCATTTGATGGTCATGGAAGTCCAAAGACTCTCATACTTGATAGACTTCAATGAAGTATGAAGAAACTTCTTAAAGAACTAGAATAATAAGATTAAACCATGGAGGTGGATTTGAACTTATCAACCAAACATGCTAATTATCAATCCTAATCTTCTTATAAACTATGAACATATAAGAAGACCAAGAGATTTCAAACCAAAAAATTCAAATGAGACATTGAAAGTCTCATGAATCCCAAGAGATGAATACAACAAAAAACAAAAAAAGAGACTCAACATTCATATATTAGCTAAGTTAACATGTATTTACAGAATGATTTAGTCTACAGTCTACCTCTAATATCCTCAACTTGGTGATTTGGAGGATTTCCACAAGTTAATCAAGCTCTTCAACCCAAGCTCACACACAAACCTCTCTTTCAAATTACAAAAGCAACTCTTAAGTATGTGTAGAAAATTTTCTAGAGATTTAGAAGAAGGAATCAAGATAAGGTTGGAAGATTCAAAGAAATTCTCATCTATCTCTTGTAATGGGATATTCACTCCTCTTATATAGGAAAATTTAAAAGGAATCTCAGTCATTTCAGGGGCAAAAATACTAATTTCGTATGTCCTTTTGGTGGTACAAATAGTGCTATATTACAGCTGTCTACCCAAAAATGCGGCATTCACTGGAGATGGAAGCGGCACTTGGTGAGTGCCGAAATGGTACTTGATGAATGCTGTCACGGCATTCAGAGAATGCCGGGGACAACTCCAGGGACTACTATTTTTTCTGGAAATCTATTTTTTCGTGGCATTTAGTGAAATTTACTGCATTCATTGAATGCCACTCCGGCACTTAAGCGAGTGTCGTACAGTAACCCGTGACTGCCGTAAATCTTACTATGTGTCGCTCTCCTCTATTTTCCCTTTTCTATCTTTTTCCTTTTTGTCTTGAATTATAAGAGCCTTCAGAAGAGCTTGAATCATCTTTGGAAGTCCCAAATTAGTCAGACATTGTCACCATTAGATCTTAGAGGTAAACTCCCCTTAACCCGACGTTTGGTCAAAATTGGGGTGTCTACAGTTTACCCCTCTTCAAAAGAACTTGTGGTGCAATGCGTGTCACAAGTGAATGTCGAAGGCTGTATGAAGATAAGCCTTTGACCAAACTGTCAGATTTAGGTAACAAAAACAAAATGCGTTGCAAAAGAAAACAGCCGTGCAGCAAGGTTCAAATCGGTCGTGCTCAACGGTGAGCTGCCTACGTATCCACTCGGGAATCAGACCGAGACGTAGTTTGAGCCAAGGACAAATGCACACAAATGCAAGTATTTATACGGATGAACGCACCTATCCTGTCGTGATGTACGTGCTCATGCAATGATGACTGTTGATGCAGCTTCATGGTCTATAAATGATATGATTCAAAAATCATCCTATTGCGACGTATCCAGATGCAATCCAACCCTATGCTATTCAACGCTTTTGGCCGTTCTGACTAAAAGACGAGTCATTATTACATTTTTTATGGTTCAGAGTCTGTGATCAACGGGTTGATCTTCTCCAGATCTGTGACTACCCTGACCAAGTAAACGAATGCAATTGCTCAGAATAATCCGTAGCCTTTTGACCCTGTTTTCTCAGAATAATCCACAGCCCTTCGGCCTCATCGGATATGTTTGCTCAGAATAATTAGCAACACTTCGGCCCCATCGGATATGTTTGCTCAGAATAATACGCAGCCCTTCGGCCCCGTCGAATACGTTTACTCAAAATAATCCGCAGCCCTTCGGCCCCATCAGATACGTTTGCTCAGAATAATCCGTAGCCCTTCAGCCCCGTCGAATATGTTTGCTCAGAATAATCTGTAGCCCTTCGGCCTTGTTCGATATGTTTACTCAGAATCTTCAAAATATGGAGTCAAACAGTCTTAAATTCATTTCAATTTTCAAAATCAGAGGTCAATCAGACCTAAATTCATCAGATTTTTCAAAATCAGGGGTCAATCAGACCCAAATTCATGAGAATTTTCAAAATCAGGGAGTCAATCAGACCTAAATTCATTAGAATTTTGCAAAATCAGGGGTCAATTAGACCCAAAGTCATTTTAATTTCCAAAATCAGGGACTGAATGACCCCAAAACAAATTTTTTAGTACCAAAAGTGGGCAAAATCAGGGGGTTTGAATTCAAATTTTGGGGTTTATTTTTAATTTTGGGAGGAAATCAGCGGCACTTAAACCCCTATACTTGCGGCACACGCTTCAAAATGCGACAGTTCGTGACTACCATGCAGTACCTATCGGGCACAAAAACTGAGTGACACGTTTAAGCTGTAGATTGCTTATACATGGGTTTTCAACCCATTTTCATTTTACTCTTCATAACTTCTGTAATCCAAAATCCTCTAGAGATTTTTTCCATTTTCTTGCATTGATCTAGAGGGTCTACAGGTCAGTTTCCCTCGATCATAATCTCAAAATTCTCTTTATTTTGGTGGTTTTCTTGATTTTTTTTTCTGAAATTTAACTCTCAGTTCGCCCTCTCTTCTAAACAGGTTATGGCTAGCACCTCGCAGAATAAGAAGAAGGCCAAGTATGTGGCCACTCCCTATTCCGATCCTCCATTCTTGCTCTGGGATCCGGAAAAGCATCTATCCGCACGGGCATTCCAACGACAGGTATACATACCTCCTCCAGTCCCCTTGTTGCAATTCCTCTTCATTATAATCTTTATGAATGCAATGCGTGATCAACACAACTTCAAAATGCCTTTTTGTGAATGCAAATGGTGTGCTTGTAGTGCTCTTGAGCGCTTCTAATGCTTTATTCAATGCTCATTAAATTTTTTACCCTTTACCTTATTTCCCATGAACTTTATGAATGTAGGGACAAAACTTCATATGAAAATGAATGCTATGTCTGTGAATTTTTCGAATGTTTCACATGTATCAACTTCATTACTTTTCCATCAACTTTTCTCAAAGACTTTCGAATGCGATGCATGTTAACCAAAATTTTAAACATTCCTCATGAATAATGACCATTATGCTTATGAATTTTCCAAGTATTACGAACGCCCTTTCACTCGCTCAAAATGGATTCGAATATTTATGTTTTTTCAAAAAAGCCCATTTTAAATTTTGTGAAATCCCTTTAAGTACTTCTTTCATCTTCCTTTTTCACTTATTCATTCATCTTTTATTATCACTCCTTGTTTATGTATTTTTACTTTCATTACTCTTTATTTCTTTATTTCCTTTCCTTTTTTTCCTTCTTTCACTTGCTGACATTTGAATCTTTCAATTTTACAGCTTCAGCCTGACGTGCTAAAAGGACATGATAGCCTAGCTCACGGCTTTACCTAGTATGATGAGTTGAGTAAGATCGTGAAGGGGCTCATAAACGCAGTGTGTTTTATGGACTTCATCAAACTCCTGACGAAGAGCTCCAAGGACTTGAGACAGATTCATGCCCTCTCTGAACATTCGTGGGACACCACCAACACATTTTACTTCTCGTTCGGGGAGATGACGATGACCCCGCTCGACTTCTCTATAATCACTAGGATCCCTTTCAAGGGGGAGTGCCTCCGCTACCTCAATACAGTGACAGAGTGGGACCGGGTGCTGCCTTTGCTAGGAGTCATCCCCGAGGAGCCCTTGGTCACAACCAAGTGGTTCATGGACACGTTCAGAGGCCAGCAGGGCTTTTCAGAGGAGCAGATGGCCCGGGGCTTTATCATGTATATACTGAGGTGCTCTCTGCACCAAGGGTGATCAGATCTCTGTGGCACTGGTGGGGTCCCTGGATCATGGGAGAGATTTACTAGTATGACTAGGCCAGTGCAGGATTAGCAATCCTGTACAGGCATATGGGAGAGATTTCTCGAGATAGGCCGGCTTCCACGAGCTGCTTCTGGAGGGCGTGGGAGGTATCCTTTTCTCCTTTATTAATTTCTAATTCTGATTTAAACCTTGCATTCTTATTTCAATTTCTTTTTCTTTTCGAACCTCAAAACATATGTTCTCACTTTTTTTCATTTTCGTAGATTTGGTCGCATGAGTATCTATACATGATGTTGCCTAAGACGCAACCAGCAGAAGCCCTCATCATACCTCAGGGGCTGAAGTGGGTGAAGGAGCGAGTGGGGCAGATGACTGGGGCTCATGATTTCGTCTCATTTAGGAATTATTTGACGAATCTACGAGAGCCGCACGTCTGATAGCAGCCTTGGCTCGACGTGCTTCTCGACGTTTCCTAGGGGATGCGGGAGTTAGCTGGGCACGACCCATAGAGGATTTTGTTGGAGGGTCCAGAGTACCGAGAGTGGTATCTAGGGGAGAGGGTGACCATGCAGTCACTGGCGGCTTTGGGTTTTTTTGTGCCGCGTCCCCCGCTTGAGTCCATGAGAGCCACAAAGACCCTCTAGGGTTCTGCACTCATGGTTGCCTTAGCTGAGGTTCTCTATTCAGGATTTTTTAGAGCCCCCCAATGGGTACGAGGCCTTTCACTCTGCTAAGCTGATGTCGAACTTCCCTCTGATGGAAGTGACATGGGTGAGTTCCAACCTTTCTTTTAGCTCTTAACCATGCATGTATATCTTCTCATTGGATTTACTTTTTCTTTGCAGCCTGTCCCTACCACAGCTCGGGCTCCAGCTCTATTGGCCTGGGATTAGAGTGTCAGGACAGTTTCTTTTGGAGAGCAGGGCACGACCATTGTCCCTCAATTTTAGGCGGGTGCCCCCACCATTCTGCTATAGTATGACCATGTCCTGTAAGACTATGTGGAGGAGGGCTTACTCTACGCTCATAGTGTGAGAGAGTGGATCTATGACCAGGAGTGGAGGGTAATCTCTAAAACTTTCCTTTTAGTTTAAATTTTGCAATTTTGATCTGATACTCTACCATTTCCCTCACTTGATTCAGGCTGACGGGGTGTGGGTGGCTGATGAGGCTTACACAAGAACTCTGGTAAAAACAAACAATCCCTTTATTTATACTTTTTAGCATTTCAGTTTCTTAAATACAACTTAGTAATTCGATTTGTTTCCTCCTTTCAGGAGGAACAGGTTGGGGCTCCGTCCCGGCAGGTAGGAGAGCTTTAGTAGCGGCTTCAGCAGTTTGGCATTAGCTTTAGCAATGCCCTTGAAGGTAGCAGTGCTGGACAAGGTGGCGACAGCGGTGGGGGTACCAGTGGTGGCAGAGGTAGAGGCAGAGGCAGAGGCAGAGGAGGAGCGAGTGGGACAGCGTCAGAGGAGGAGCCCCTCAAACACGTGACCCGCCAGACTCATGGCCAGGGTCGGGGCTGACCTCACCATTGTCTCTCTTCCCTTTCTTTTTTATGTTTTGAGTGTTTTCGGAGAGGACACACACTTTCATTTGGATGACTGTATTATACACACACATATTTATTTTTGCTGACGGTTTTTAGTCGGGATAGGGTAGGCACCTGCATCATCTTTTTTTTTCTGCATGCTTTTACTATGACTATTTTTACCTTTTTTTTTTAGTACTGCTTATAGTATGTGTGACCATGGCTTGGTTCTTTTACTTCATTTAAACTTTCTACGATAAGTGATCTTTTAATTTTCATCACTCTTCTCTTATATGAATGTATGAATGTGACCATAGCTTGGTCTTGTTTGCACGTGCTGCATGATGCGCACATTTATTTATATACTCAGTTTTCTATTTGCAGGTGGGCTAAAAAACATTACAAACAGATCCTGGCCAAACTATAGCTCAAAGTGGTAATTGGTTAGGCTTCTGCGGCACTTAGTGAATACCACAGCGGCAGTCATGACTGCACAACGGCAGTTACGGACTGCCATGCGGTACTTACTCGAGTGTCATTTAGCATTACCGAGTGTCGCCCTATGTTTTGGGCAGATCCACTCTTATTTAAAGTCTCCCTTCATCAATACTCTGCAAACCACTCTCTCCTTGTCTTCACTTTCTTCACAAATGGCCCCCATTAGCTCCTAAATCCTCTTCCCATGGATGGATACTCTTTCTGGCATCGACAAGCTAAACTTCAAGTGTTTCAGACTAAATGACCTCTTCTCTTTCTGATGGATGATCTTAAATGAAAGTTTGCTTAGAGCTGCTATTTGGTGTTGGGATCCCTCTCTCCAGGTCTTTTGCTTTGGCTCCCAGGAGATTTGCCCTTTGTTTGAGGAATTTAGCTCTATTCTGCATACTGATCCTTTTGCAGATCTGATAGTTCCTCTAGCGCAGGTCAAGTATGTCTGGGACCTCGCTGCTCTCCTTCACACATCTCGAAACGCAGTAGGCTTTTTTGTTCAAGGTCGACAAATGAACTTTGAACACCTTTCTTCCGTCTACTCTCCGGTGGGGGATCATTACGATGGTGGGTATCAAGTCATTTAGCGTAGTGCTTTTATCGATAGCCATGCTCTCTTACTTCCTAGTTTGGTCATCTTCTGAAGTTCTCATTCCCATTACCTTCAGTTTACGGGAGATGAAGAGTGTCGTTATGCTGATCCTTGGTGAAACCTTGATTGGTTTGGACTATGCCCATACTGCCAGGGCTATGCTATCTTCGGGGGCACCCTTCGCCTTGCAGGTTTGGCTCATAGAGCGCCTTAATCTCTTCATACACCCCTCACACCTTCGCGGGTCACTTCCTTACGACCATACGGAGGTTGACTGCCTATTTCATTCTACCGATACTTGGCTTGGTTGGCTCTGAGGCCTTTCTGTTGGTGATATCTATTAGATCTACCCACAGTGGTCTTACCTTTCCATTGCCGTACAGCTTCCCGGGCAATCTGGTATCTGGCTGCGTGGTTTACATGCTACCACTTTCTATATTCCTGACCGAGTGGCTCGCTAGTACGGGTTTCTCTAGGATATTACTGAGGCTATTACTGCTGATTTCACGAGGGGTTTGATCATGCGCCCATCCATTGTGAAGGCTTTCATTGAGGCTTGGCATAACAGAGTGTCAGCTCCTTTCTGGAGGGTCCCTGCTTCGATCGTGCCTACTACTGAGTACCTTCTTCATATCCAAACTCTAATCCAGGGACAGGCTTTATAGATATACATGGGTGAAAGTAAAATAATAGGACAAAGCCTTATTTTATAAAATCTTAGACGAGTCCTGCCTATCCTTTTACACTTTTGAATGTGATTTTTCTCATTTTTTCTTCTCAAAGAGTGTTCTTGTCATTAGGGGATGTTCTGACATGTTTAATCAAAGTGTTCACTCTTCCGATTATTTTTTTAAGTTATGAAAATTTTCCTTTTAATGTCTTTTCTTGGCTCTTTACTTTGCTTTGAGTCTCTAAAGTTTTAATCATTCTATACGATGAAATTTTGTTTGTTCTTTTATGGTACTTGTTTTAACAGCCAGGAGATCTAGAGACGGATTTCAAAGTAAATGTTTTGGTTCTTCGGATAGCAAACAAAGTTTGCCCCTAGTTTTGGGGATTTGAGGTGGTTCCGGGTAAACGCAAGTTTGCCCCTAATTTAGAACAAAGTTTTTCTTTTTCGATTTTCATGGATCGAAGGCTTTCGAGAGCCCGCCTACTTATCCATGAATGGGTATTAGGTCCGCAGTAGTTCGGTTTAAGGCTTGACGAGAAGTGCCATTTTAGGCAATTATTAGTGACCAAACCGAGCAGGGTGCCTATGTATCCCCTAGCAGGAATCAGGTCAAGCGTAGTTCATCTATGTAGGAGGTTTTGAAAACAAAAGGGGCTTCAAGCAAAATACTTTTTGAGGCGATCGAGGTTAATTGGTTGATTAAATTTAACCCCGTCTAGGTCCAAGATAGGCCGCTCCTCGAGAGAGAAAAGTCTTGATGATGATGGCCCGACCCAGTTGGGTTTGAATTTTCCTCTGGGTCATAAACATGCACTTTTAGTTCTTTGAGGACCAGGTCGCCCTCAGCAAGCTTCCTTGGGCGGACCTTTTTGTTGAAGGCACGAGCTATCCTCTTTTGATATCCCCGAGTATGGTTTATTGTAGCCAACCTCTTGTTATCAAACAACATCAATTCCTCATACCTCGCTCGTGTCCATTCTAACTCAGTTACTCCATAGACCTTGCTCTTCTAGACACACTTGACTTTTTGATAAACTGTAGATGGTATGGCACCTAGGCTGTCTAGCCACGGCCTTCCTAACAGTAAATTAAAAGAAGCAGGTATGTCGATGACCTAAAATTCGGCTTCCTTTTCCACAGGCCTAATAGCAAGATGAAGGAGAATCATCGCCATGACCGTCCTCTGAGTGTTGTCATATGCTCTCACCTTCTGCTCAGATGGTATGAACGTTGACTCATCCAAACCCATGCGCTTAGCTGTTAAGAATGGGCACACTGTTAGAGTAGATCCATTGTCAACAAGACAGGCAGGCACCGTGTTTTCCAAGCATTCAATGGTGACATATAGCGGTTTATTATCATCAGGTCCTCCCGGAGGTAGGTCATCTGATGAGAAGCTAATAGCCAGAGTCAGAACCCTACTGATCATTCCTATAAGTTCTTCTAGTGCCGTATCGATAGAAACATCTGATTGGTTTAAGGTATCCAGGACTGCCTGCCTGTGACATTTAGAAGGGATCAATAAACCCTAAATGGTGATGTTAGCTTGAGTTTTCTTCATTTGCCTCAAAACCTTATCTTCTTCCTCTTCCTCATTCACCTTCCCATTTTTTTATCCAATTCTCTCCCCGGGTGATCCTCCTCTAGCTCATGCGATTTGAAGTGTCTCCCTGACCGGTTTAGATGACTGACTTCTTCTTTTGCCCACAGATTGTCAATTTCTGAAGTAACTTTTGAACTTTCTTTCCCCATCTCTATCTCTTTATCACTCTCATACCACAGTCTTCTACCTGATCCACATTAGTGTTGCTAGTCTCTTGAACCCACCAGTCCAGTTGATTCCCCAGAGTACAGATTATCGGATCCCCCGGCATCTGATAAGGCTTCCCTAGTGTCCCAGCTTTATTGATTAGCCTAGAAGGATTGAAGGTCTGCTTTTCTATCCCCAAGAAATAAAGGCCCTGCAGTGGCGGTACACCTTGATAGTTTGGCAGCGGATTCCTAGTAACATTAGGAGTTTTGACAGGCGGCTCGGATATCACCTTGTTATCAATGAGGTCCTAAATTTCATGCCTTAGCCTCGTGCATCGATCCGTAGAGTGACCCTTTTGTAGGTGAAAATTGCAATAAAGATCCTCCCAGAACATTGGCAGAAGTGGACTTGGTAGAGGTCGAGGTTCCAATGGGCAAAGATGGCCCTTTGCTGTTAGCCTATCAAGGGCGGTTGACAGTGATACCCCCAGATCTAAAAACTTCCTCGGTTGTTTGTCCCCTCCTCTTCTTGGTGTTATATCAAACTTCATCTCCGGTCCACTTAGTGCAGTAACATCGGTGGGGCCAGAATGACCTCCCGAATGTCCTCCATTCGACCCATAATTTGGCCTCCTATATATGTTCGGCTGTTCTTCTTTCTTAATCACCCCTTCTTGAATCGTATCCTCTATTCTCGTTCCCATATCAAAAACCTCAGTAAAGGTGTTAATTCACTAAAATCTCATCTTCTCTTGATAGACAGGCTGAAGTTTCTTTATCAACATCCGGATTTGATCTCTCTTGGACGACCTCTATACCATTTTAGCTACTTTTTCCCTCCACCTACTCACATACTCAGCAAATGATTCCTTATTTCCCTGCCTAGTGGTCTCCAAATCTCAGGCCGTGACATCTATGTCCTGATCGTACTCATACTGTGCCACAAATACTTTGATCATTTCTTCCCAGACCCGAGTTTTACTTTGTTCGAGAGTGAGGTACCTGGATAAAGAAGCTCAAATTAAAGTTTGCTGAAATAAGACAACCATCATGGTAGTGCTCATCCCACTCGGTTGAAAAGCCTTGATACACATTCTCACGTGACTGCGAGGATTCCCTATCCCATCAAATTTGTTAAAGACCGGCATTTTGAATCCGGTAGGTAGTGTTTCACGAACCCCATTGTACAGACCTTCCAGCTCCATGAGGTAAGTATCGACCCCCTGAGCCTTGCGTATTACCCTTTCCAGCTTCTCTATCTTTTCGGTCATTATCCTCTCCTTCTCCCTTTCTAACCTTTCTCTATCTACTCTGGGGGCCTCGGACCTTGGCTTCTCTGGCTCTTCATACCAACCTTCTTCCCTAATTAGTGGATCACTGTTTGGTGGATTCACAACTAGCGGCGGACGTGCTATCGCTTCTATCATGACCATCATTCGGTTCATATTCCCAGCATGTCGCCTCATTTGCTCTGCTTACTATTCTACCAATGTCCTTAACTCTGTTACTTCCCCATCGTTCCTTTCATCTGCCATTTCTCTGTCTTTTTCTCTTCTTACTAACCTTGCAGTGGGACCTCTAAACCAAATTGTGCCCGAACTGGATGCTATATTTGCCCTAAAAAAGGAAATATTTTTCAAAAGATTTTCCGTTTTCTTTATTTTTATCAAAATCTCTTATTAAAAAAATTTTTTGGAAGACTTTTGGTAAGATGAAATGGTTCATATGTCACACGGATGCAATGCATGTGTGCGTGTGTGCCTATTCTATATGAAAAAGAAAGGAAAATTCTAATCCTAGCAAGTAGAGACATTAGCATATAAAAAAATCCTTTATTCATATCAAATGTGCTGATTTCTCCTTTCATTGTGATATTCACTACCCTCTCAAAGGTTGGATATTCATAAATTTTCGAAATTTATTTTAAATGATGAGATCTTTCAAAAATGATTCTCAAGGATTTTATATCTTTTATTTAAAATATGAGGGTGTGAAAATATTTCTTAGTAAAGATGATTGGATTGAAATTTTGCTTTGAAATTCATTTGATGAGCATTTCTTCCAAAACAATTCCTAAATTTTTGATTTTTTTCTTAGGAGATGATCATGTGAAAGTATACCTTAACAGAGATTAGTTTGGAGCTTTAATCAAAAAAGTGAACTCCAAAGATTTTTGAAAAAGCGATTGAAAACTTTGGCAAAAATCCATTTGCTTTCAAAGATGGATTTAAAATTCTTCAGGTAGGAGGATCACATAATCGGATTATCACCGTACTTTCCATGAATTCGGATACATACAAGGTCAATGATGCTTAGCTAAACATGATATAAGAGATGTAATCTTATAATCAAAATCTAACATATTCCTAAATGTCAGGGGACATGAAGAGGAATTGCTCGAAAGCGATTTAAGAGTTTACATGTCTCGTATTAAGTGAGCATTGTCATCATCTCAAGTAATCCCTTCCGGGCATACAACACTCCGTAGCACATAACCCTAATCAGGGATTCATTCCCTAAGACTTGAAAGGTTCTATAGAAGCTACCATGCAAAGGCTGGGTTTTGGTCAAATAAGGGACCCTTGACACACATACGATAGGATGCTTCATATACCAAATCATGGTACGAGATCAAGGGTGATCACACAGTCCCATGATAACTTGACCGACCGGGTTGCCCCGAGCCTCCAAGGTCATAGTTCCGTGCAATCGACAGGCTGGACATGCAAGTGAAATGCAACAGGCACACAAAGACTAATTAATTCGATTAAAAGGATGCTTTCAAGTCTAATCCTCAAGTGAACCCAAAATCAGAATTTTGTTCTGCGAAACCAGAGATTCTGGGTTCGATCCCCAGCAAAGTCGCCAGATTGTGGATACTGGTAATTAGGGCGCACTTTATTTATTTTTAAAAAAATTTTATTGAAATTTCAAATACAAAGAGTCGCCACTTAATTTTTAAAGAAAAATTAAGAAACCATTTTAAAAGCAAACCGATCTTTTTTTAAACCAGAGATTAACTAGGTCCGGGGATTATGGAATGAGAGAGGAACGAGTCCGACGGACTAAAACACCCTCTCTCACCCTATCTCGCGATAGGCCTCTACACCAAATCCTTTTAATCGAATTGTTAATCTAAGCATGCCCTCAACTAATACATAGATATAAATATACATTACACAAGTATGTCGAAATGGTGTAACATTGCTAAAGACAAAATATCATTCAAAACCAAATAATTCATTTAGCAAGCAATATGATATGCAAAATAGAGAACTAGAGAATTTACCCGGGATCCAGTCGCGAATATTTAAACGTTCAATGCATACAAAATTTGAAATCTTAATAAAAAGGTCTCTAATCACATATACACATAAGGCAAGTTTAATTCTAATGTGTCGCACATGATGTCAAAAAATCAATGAAATTAAGGAATAATTAAACTAAGGGAGAGTTGAGAAATCATACCTCATCGGCACAACAAAACAAAGATCAGTCGACATAATATACAAGATATAAACTAAGATGACAATCCTAGGCCTCTAGCTTAAATCTATCAAAATATAGTTAAATCTAAAGCAATGAATCCTAATTACATGAACAAGAATAAATTATGAAATACTCATTGATTTAGATCATCTAAACTTTGAATTCAAGCATTAACTAATCATTATCGAAGCATGGTTTCAACCCTAACTCATGAAAATATTATTTGAGCCATTATTCACAAGATTGGCCAAAGTTGTGACAGGATTCTGAAAATTGCTGAGAGTAGATTAGAACTTCAAAGAAATAAAAGGCATGGTTTCTATAGTTTGATCTTAATGAATTATGGAAAATAGATGCCTCTGTGAGTCTAGCTTTTAATCTAAAAAGAAAATCATGATTTCAACGGTTAGATCTATGGGAATTAGACAAATACTAGACGTCACTCAGGACTTCATGACTCTCTATCCAAAGTTTTTGTATGATTTTCTAAAAATAGTAAACAAATCATAAACACTTAGATCTTTTTAGGGGACCTCATTAACATGTCAAACTTCATATAAAAATTTCAAAAATGTTTGACTAAGTTTCAGATTTACTCATTTCAAAAAGTTTTGATGTTCTGAAACTTTGGACAAATTGTTATTGTTTCCTAAAACTCATGACCAAACCATTTAAAACATGGAATCTCACTAAAAAAAATTACAGTGGTATAACTTTGAGTTATAGACACTTTTCTGTTGGTGTCATTCATTTTCAACAGTTCGATGTTTAACTAAAAATCTTTGATGAAAAGTGGTTGATGAACTCACTGCATCTTTTGTCTAATTTATGTTTTACTACTAATTTTAACTACTAAGCCATCAAACTTGGCTTTACATAAACTAATTCTTCTACCATTTGATGGTCATGGAAGACTAAAGACTCTCATACTTGATAGACTTCAATGAAGCATGAATAAACATCTTAAAGTCCTAGAATAACAAGATCATACCATGGAGGTGGATTTGAACTTATCAACCAAACATGCTAATTATCAATCCTAATCTTCTTATAAACCATGAACTTATAAGAAGACCAAGAGATTTTAAACCAAAAAATTTAAATGAGACATTGAAAGTCTCATGAATCCCAAGAGATAAATACAACCGAAAACAAAAAAAAAAAGACTCAACATTCATACATTAGCCAAGTTAACATGTATTTAAAGAATGATTTAGTCTAGAGTCTACCTCTAATATCCTCAACTTAGTGATTTGGAGGATTTCCACAAGTTAATCAAGCTCTTCAACCCTAGCTCACACACAAACCTCTCTTTCAAATTACAAAAGCAACTCTTAAGTATGTTTAGAAAATTTTCTAGAGATTTAGAGGAAGGAATCAAGATAAGGTTGGAAGATTCAAAGAAATTCTCATCTATCCCTTGTTTTAGGCCCAAAGTGTTATTCCATTAGTTGAATGGATAATTTTGATGATTAACAAACTACTCAATAGTATTTTCTAATGATCTTAAGTTGATTAAGTTGCAGAAAGTATATCGTACATCAATATATGTTCACATGATCGTAAATCTTCTCCATACATAGAGACATGGTGATTTGTGCTCAAAAGTTTCAAGCCACACAGAGCTTTACAAGTTGAAGAATCTTGTTTGGATCATTTTCTAGGACTCTATGTAAGCAATTTAATTTATGTGAACATCATTCTTAAGGGAAAAATTTAATTCAAAGAAGTTTTACATAGTTAAACCCAACTTATCTTTGAAAATTTGCAAAGAGCAGTCGACTGTGCATTCGTTTCAGTCGACTAATGGTCCAGTCGACTGGACAGTCGACCTGTGTACATAAAGACGTTATCTGTGTGCAAACCAATCGACTGCCCTCCCGACTCAGTCGACTGAGCCTTGTGTTTTTCTGATCTTTTTTAAATATCAATCGACTGCCCTGTGAATCCAGTCGACTGAATGACTGCGATAAATACAGTAACGGCTAGTTAACTGCATTTAATGAAGCTTTTAAATCTCCCAACTACTTCCAACGGTTGGAAATCCTAAGGAAGCTATAAATACATGTATTTGTACTTCTTTTGATAACTTTTGATCAATCCAACATTAATTAATTTCATCACATTTACTCCTTGAGCCCTAGTTTGGTGAGATCATAAATTCTATTGCTCTAGTCTTCATTTGTATATCTTAAGAGCAATTTATTGTGAAGCTCAATCTTGTATTTATCCACTCTATTAAGAGAGTCTTCATTCTTGTATCAAATCTTATTTATAAAGGAAGTGTGTATTAAGGGTTGGTGTAACCCTAGTTCAAGTGAAGAGGATCTTCTTCCTTGGAGAGATTGTAAGGGTTTAATCTTCACCCAAAGAAGATTGAGATAGTGAAATCCTCAAGAGGTGTTCTTGAGGGGTGGAAGTAGGGTGCGGCGTGCGGTTTCCCGAACAACCTAAAAATCGGTTTGCATAGTGTCTCTTCTCTTTATCTTTCCTTTGCAATTGTGATTTTTCTTATTGGGTAATTAATTTGAACAAATCTTTAATTAGCTTTTAAAACCTTATTCACCCCCCCCCCCCCCATCCCTCTAAGGTTTCCTTTTTGGGCCAACAATTGGTATCAGAGCCTCGGCTCAAATTTTTAACGTATTTGAGTTAAAGATCAAATGGAAACCACCACTACCACTATCATCTATAGTGAGGGACAATCCTCAAATAGACCTCTTTGTTTTAATGGTTCAAATTATGCCTATTGGAAAAATCGAATGAGAATCTACATGATTGCTCAAGACTTTAATCTTTGGCAACTTGTTGTGAATGGACCTCACATTCCCATCAAGATTGTAGACGATGTTGAAATTGAGAAAACTATTGAGGAATACAATGACATTGATAAAAGGCTTATCAAGATGAATGCGAATGCTATGAATATTTTATATTGTGGATTAGACCCAAATGAGTATAAAAGAATTTCTTCTTGCGAATCCGCAAAGGAAATTTAGGATAAACTTGAGGTTGCTCATGAAGGTACTAATCAAGTTAAGAAATCAAAAATAAATCTACTTGTTCAATCGTATGAGATGTTTAAAATGTCTTCTAATGAAACTATTAGTCAAATGTTCACTCGTTTCACCATTATTATCAACAGTTTAAAAAGTCTTGGTAAAACATATACTAATGAGGAGATGATTGAGAAATTGCTTAGGTCTCTTTCAAAGCATTGGCAACCTAAAGTGACGGCAATCCGAGAAGCCAAGGAACTCTCAACACTCTCATTGGAGCAACTCTTGGGCTCTCTCGTTACTCACAAAATAGAGTTGGCAGTATTTGATAAGGAAGACAAGAAGAAGAACATTGCTCTCAAAACATCTCAAGACAATGAAGAGAATAATGATAGCAATGAAGATGATGAGATGGCTATGATCACAAGGAAGTTCAAAATATTCTTGAAGAAGGATAAGAACTTCACTAGGAGAGCTCCTACGGCGATAGAAGCTAAAAAGGAGCCAATTATATGCTTCAAATGCAAGAAGTCGGGCCATGTCAAGGCCAATTGTCCTTTGATGAAGAATAACTATAAGAAAACCAAGAAAAGGGCAATGAAGGCTACTTGGGATGATTCCAATAGTGATTCATCAAAAGATGACTCAAGTGATGAGGAAGTGGCAAATATTTGTCTAATGGCTCACTTGAGTGAGGTAAATGATCCTACTCCCGATACTTGTTTTGATTCTCAAAAATATGATGAACTCCAAAATGCGTTTGAGGAGTTACATCAAGAATTAGAAAACTTGGGAACAAAGTATGTTTCTCTTAAAAAGAATTTTTCATTACTTTCAAATGAATTAAGTGATTTAAAAATTCAAAATGATCTTTTGAGAAAGGAAAATGAAGCTCTAATTGACCTAAAATCTCAAAATGATTTATTGAGAAAAGAAAAGGAAGAGTTTTCATTAAACGATTTTTCTTCAATTATCTTAAAGAAAGAAAATGAAGACTTGAAGAAGCAAGTGGAAGATTTAAACAAAACAATAACAAAATTCACTCTTGGGGAACAAAATCTAAATATGCTTTTGGGAAAACAAAGGTGTGTTTTTGAAAAAGCCGGTTTAGGATTCAATCCTACCTTTAAAGAAAAGAAATACAACAACTTCTTTTCAAAAGGTACTTCCACTAACTCTAACAAAAATCAAGTGAAAAATTCTCATCAAAATTTTTTTGTTAAAGAAGCCTCCTCAAGTATTTCCAATCCTAGTATTACATGCCATTATTGCTTAAGAAAAGGACATGTAAACTACAAGTGTCCAAACAAAAGAAAACTCAAAATGGTGTGGATTAAAAAGGGAACAACACCTCCCTTTGCTAACAAAATTGGACCCAACGAATATTGGGTACCAAAGAGGATCACTTAAGTTTGTCTTGTAGGTTTGTCTCAAATCTTCTAGCAAGGATAGATAGTTCTTGGATAGTGGTTGCCCAAGACATTTGACCGGAGACAAATCCAAGTTCTCATCTCTCTCTCTCCAAAGGATGGAGGAAATGTCACATTTGGAGACAACTCTAAAGGAAGAATCATTAGTATAGGTAATATTGGTAAGAATTCCTCATTAACTATTGAAATGTACTTTTGGTTGAAGGTCTAAAACATAACTTGCTTAGCATTAGTCAATTGTGTGATAAAGATTTTCAAGTTGTGTTTGAATCAAATTATTGCATGATTAAGTATGCTAGTTGTAATAAAATATTGTTTATTGCTTATAGAGAAGACAGTGTGTATACAATTGATTTTGATGATATTTCTTCTCAAGATGTTAAGTGTTTTGCCGCTTTGAATGAAACAAGTTGGATTTGGCATAGAAGATTGGGTCATGCTAGCATTGATTTACTTTCAAATTTATCTAAAAACGATTTGGTCAAAGGTTTGCCAAAAACAAAATTTGCTAAAGATAAAGTTTGTGATGCTTGTCAACTTGGAAAGCAAATGAAAACATCTTTTTAAAAAGAAAAGGGAAATATCAACTTGTAGACCTCTAGAGTTACTTCATATGAATTTACTTGGTCCAAATCGAGTTGCTAGCATGAGTGGCAAAATCTATGCCTTTGTCATTGTTGATGATTTCTCTAGATTCACTTGGGTGTTCTTTCTTGCACATAAGGATGAAGTTGTTACACTCTTTGTTAACTTTTGTAAACGTGTTCAAAATGAAAAAGGGTATGCGATTAACAACATAAGAAGTGATAGAGGCCGAGAATTTGATAATAATAAGATTACTTCTTTTTGTGAAGAAAATGGTTTTGGTCACAATTTTTTCGGCACCTAGAACTCCTCAACAAAATGGGGTTGTCGAGAGGAAAAATAGATCTCTTCAAGAAATGGCAAGAACCATGTTAAACAAATTCTCTTTACCAAAATATTTTTGGGCCGAGGCCACTAGCACTTCATGCTATGTTATTAATCGTGTGGTCATTAGAAACAAGCTTAATAAGACCCCATATGAGCTTTGGAAAGGAAGAAAGCCCAACATAAGTTATTTCAAAGTTTTTGGATGTAAGTGTTTTATCTTGAACACTAAGGATAACTTGGGAAAATTTGATGCTAAATCCGATGAAGGCATTTTTCTTGGATATTCTCAAATTAGCAAAGCTTATAGAGTTTTTAATAAAAGAACGTTGATTGTAGAAGAATCAATGCACGTTGTTTTTTATGAAGCAAAACCTTTTAAGAAAGTCCTTAGATGATGATGTTGACACTTCCAAAGATGTTTCAAATAATGTTGAAAACAATGGTTCAAACTCTTTACCTCTTGAAAACTCTAAGAAAGAAGATCCTCCTTCCATTGAACCACCCAGAGTGGAATTAAGAAGTGATCTTCCCTTTGAATGAAAAAAAGTGCCTAATCATCCTATTGATCAAATCCTAGGAGATCCTAGTCAAGGTGTAGCTACTAGATCATCTCTCAAAAATATTTGTAATAACTTAGCATTTCTATCTCAAATTGAACCCAAGAACTTTGATGAAGCCGAGAACGATGAAAATTGGTTATTGGCTATGCAAGAAGAGCTTAATCAATTTGAGAGAAATGAAGTTTGGACTCTTGTTCCTAAGCCTAATGATCACACTATTATTGGAACAAAATGGGTCTTTCGAAACAAAAAGGATGAATCCGGCATTGTTGTAATAAACAAGGCTAGATTAGTTGCCCAACGCTACAATCAAGAAGAAGGTATAGACTACGAGGAGACCTATGCTCCTATAGCTAGACTCGAAGCCATTAGGATGCTTCTTGCCTTTGCTTGTCATAAGAATTTCAAACTTTTTCAAATGGATGTGAAAAGTGCCTTTTTTCTAAATGGCTTTATCTCCGAGGAAGTCTATGTTAAACAACCCCCCGGTTTTGAAAATCCACATCTTCCAGATCATGTTTTTAAACTCATAAAAGCTTTATATGGCTTAAAACAAGCTCCACGTGCTTGGTATGATAGATTAAGTAAATATCTTATTGATCTTGGTTTTAATCGAGGAAAAATTGATACTACTCTTTTTGTTAAAACCTCAAATGAAGATATCTTGCTTGTTCAAATTTACGTGGATGATATTATCTTTGGAGCTACAAATGAGAAGATGTGTGAAGAATTTGCATCATGTATGCAAAATGAATTTAAAATGAGTTTGATGGGGGAGCTTAACTTCTTTCTTGGACTTCAAATAAAGCAACATAAGGATGGCATTTTCATAAATCAATCAAAGTTTATTAAAGATCTTTTGAAAAAATTTGGATTGGATGGAAGCAAAGTTTTTCAAACCCCTATGAGTTCTACTTTAAAACTTGATAAAGATGAAACCGGCAAGCCGGTAGATTGTAAGCTTTTTCGGGGAATGATTGGTAGTCTATTATATCTCACCGCAAGTAGACCGGATATCATGTTTAGCGTATGCCTTGTGCTAGATTTCAAGCTTCACCTAAGGAATCATATGTCATTGCGGTTAAACGTATTTTTTGTTATCTTCTAGGTACTATAGACTTAGGTCTTTGGTATCCTAAAAATACTTCTTTTGAATTAACAAGTTTTTCGGATGCGGATTTTACCGGTTGTAAAATTGATCGTAAAAGTACTAGTGGCACATGTCATTTCTTAGGACACTCGCTTGTTTCATGGTTTAGTAAGAAACAAACTTCGGTAGCTCTATCTACGGCCAAAGCCGAATATATAGCCGCTGGAAGTTGTTGTGCTCAAACACTTTATATGAAACAATAATTAGAAGACTTTGGACTTTACCATGATCATATTCCCATAAATTATGATAATACTAGTTCCATATGTTTATCTAAAAATCCTATCCAACACTCAAGGACTAAACACATTGAGATTCGTCATCATTTTATTCACGATCATATTCAAAAGGGGGATGTTGATCTTGTTTTCATCAACACCGATCATCAATGGGCTGATATTTTCACCAAACCTCTTCCCGAAGAACATTTTTGTGTTATTAGAAGAGAATTAGGCTTGTCATGTTTGAGTGATCTGCTTTAAAATTCAGTATCTGGACTCACATACTCCTTCTGTGTGATTCTAACTAAAGCAGTCGACTGGTATCCCGTAATAGTCGACTGGTTCTGTCCCTTCTCCTTTGATCCTTTGGTTCTGCCTATATTAGTCGACTTAGGCGTCGACTATTTCTGTACCCTCAACTTTCTGTCTCAGTCAGTCAACTGAGGAGTCGACTGGTTTTGCATCCTAACTCCCTACCTTTTTACGTCGACTGAGGCGTCGACTGAGCCTCTGTTAGCCCCAAATTTCTGAACCCTAATTTGTTCTGCAGTCGACTGCTCCTGCAATACAGTCGACTGCTCCTCTTATTTCTATATAAACCGCGTCTTCTTCTTTTTTTTTCACCTCTTCTTCTTCGGCGATTTTCTTTCTCTCTTTTCTTTTCTTCCCCGTCTCAAATCCTCCCATTTTCTCACTCCTTTCTTTCTTTTCTCCTTCCTTCTCTCCTTGAACTCCTTAGACATCATCTCCTTCATCTCTGTCTTTCCCTGCATCCTCATCATCTCGTTTTCTCTCTCTCTTTTTCACTGTCTAGAGCCTCCTTCTCTCATGGCTCCCAAGCTTAAAAGGAGGACCCTTGCGAGTGGCCCGTCTTCTGATCCTTAGGCAACCAATGCCAAGCGTTTCCCTACTCAAGAGGAACAAGAGAGCTTTGACGAAGTCTTCTCGCACAGACATGTGGTTTTTGGTAAGATTCTTCCTATTCTCTTTCCAAATCTGCTAATCTTCGTCTTGGATTTCTTTTAGAACGCTTAGGATGGCATCTTTTCACCAGTCTCAACAAACCATGCTATCCCACTCTTGTTAAGGAATTTTATTGTAATAACCTTTGGCCATCGCTTAGACACCTTTAACACATTTGTTCGTGGTATTAAAATCCATCTTAATCCCGAATCTGTATCTACTATTTTTCATATCCGTCATGGTGATATTACTGAATATAACATTAATAATTGGAATCAAGGGCACGGGTTCGACCCTCTCACTGCTTGCCGTCTTATCACCGGAAATAATGAATTGTCATATCCCATGAAGCCCAAGGCTTCTGCCCTAACCTTTGAGGCACGTCTTATCCACCATCTTCTCACCTATACCCTTCTGCCCCGTGCTGGGGGAAGAGATTCGGTCTCATTCTTGGATGTCTTTTTAATTTGGTGCTTTCTTGAGAACAAATCTTATGACTTGCCGTATCTCTTTTGCTGCCACATTTGTGAATGTCAAAAGAAGTCCAAAGCCAGTTCTTTACCTTATGGCTTTGCTTTGACTTCTATTTTTCGTCACTTCAAGGTTCCCTTGGAGGATGAATTTGATCGTCATGACCCTATTCCTACTGACTTCTACTCCTCCACTATCCTATCCCTGATGGGATACAAACTCGTGGGAAATGCATATGTTCCCAAGGTCTCTGCTGATCCCATACTTCCTCCTGCTTCTACCCCTTCCATTCCTTCTTCATCTTCCGCTCCTCCACCTCCACCTGTTGTTGATACACCCGCTCCTGACATCTTGGAGCAGCTATCCATTCTTTTCGCTCAGGTTCTAAGCCTCTCTACATCCATCTCTTCTCTATCTGTCTCTCATACCCAGTCTATTGAGACAATGCAGGCTACCTTCTCTTCCTCATAGAAGGAGGCAGTTGAGCTTCATCAGCGCGCCATCGTATCCTTACAAGCCGATATTTTTGATATTGGCGGCTCTTTGGATACTTTGCGCACTTCTACTGCTGCTACTCAAGAGCTTCTTGATAGACGTCTATCGTCTCTCTAGGCCTCTGTTGATGATGCTTGTGAGGAGATTCGTGTGATCCGGACTCGCTTACACTTTTGATTGTGTCCTTCTTGGTGTGTTGGAAAAGATGTTGGATAGATGGATGGTCAATTTTTTATGTTTGTTTACTGATCTTACAAATTCTTTTTGGATCTTGACATGTGTAGTTTTTTAAATAGGTTAGACTAATTCTTTTTGGATAGCTGGATATTTTGTCTTTTGGCTATGTAGTTCTTTTTGAAATTTGAATGTTTATATGGCAAAAATAGGTGTTGATACAATCTCCTGTTTAAATTGCATCATCTCTTTTCTTTGCTGCCATGAATTCAATCTATTCTATTTTTCTTGTTTTGTTTGTTGATCTGTTCTTGCTCGGGAAAATGATGATTCTTTTTGTGATTCCCGACCCAACCACACCCAACCTTGCATCATCCTAGGGGGAGCTCTACCTCCTTCTTTGTTTTTGTTGATGTCAAAGGGGAAGAAAGTTGCACTTATATATCTTCTTTTTTTTCTCTCTCATGGGCAACAAGTAGTTTGTCATCATCAAAAAGGGGGAGATTGTTAGCCCCAAAGTATTATTCCATTAGTTGAATGGATAATTTTGATGATTAACAAACAACTTAGTAGTATTTTCTAATGATCTTAAGTTGATTAAGTTGCAGAAAGTATATCGTACATCAATATATGTTCACATGATCGTAAATCTTCTCCATACATAGAGACATGGTGATTTGTGCTCAAAAGTTTCAAGCCAAACGGAGCTTTACAAGTTGAAGAATCTTGTTTGGATCATTTTCTAGGACTCTATGTAAGCAATTTAATTTACGTGAACATCATTCTTAAGGGCTAAATTTAATTCAAAGAAGTTTTACATAGTTAAACCCAACATATCTTTGAAAATCTGTAAAGAGCAGTCGACTGTGCATTCGTTTCAGTCGACTAATGGTCCAGTCGACTGGACAGTCGACCTGTGTACACAGAGATGTTATCTGTGTGCAAACCAGTCGACTGCCCTCCCGACGCAGTCGACTGAGCCTTGTGTTTTCTGATCTTTTTTAAATATCAGTCGACCGCCTTGTGAATCCAGACGACTGAATGACTGCGATAAATACAGTAACGGCTAGTTAACTGCATTTAATGAAGCTTTTAAATCTCCCAACTATTTCCAATAGTTGGAAATCCTAAGGAAGCTATAAATACATGTATTTGTACTTCTTTTGATAACTTTTGATCAATCCAACTTTAACTAATTTCATCACATTTACTCCTTGAGCCCTAGTTTGGTGAGATCATAAATTCTATTGCTCTAGTCTTCACTTGTATATCTTAAGAGCTATTTATTGTGAAGCTCAAGCTTGTATTTATCCACTCTATTAAGAGAGTCTTCATTCTTGTATCAAATCTTATTTATAAAGGAAGTGTGTATTAAGAGTTGGTGTAACCCTAGTTCAAGTAAGAGGATCTTTCTTCCTTGGAGAGATTGTAAGGGTTTAATCTTCACCCAAAGAAGATTGAGATAGTGAAATCCTCAAGACGTGTTCTTGAGGGGTGGAAGTAGGGCGCGGCGTGCGGTTTCCCGAACCACCTAAAAATTGGTTTGCACAGTGTCTCTTCTATTTATCTTTCCTATGCAATTGTGATTTTTCTTATTGGGCAATTAATTTGAACAAATCTTTAATTAGCTTTTAAAACCTTATTCACCCCCCCCCCCCCTCTAAGGTTTCTTTTTTGGGCCAACACCTTGTAATGGGATATTCACTCCTCTTATATAGGAAATTTTAAAAGGGAATCTCAGTCATTTCAGGGGCAAAAACACTAATTTCTTATGTCCCTTTGGTGGTACAAATCGTGTTGTATTACAGCTGTCTACCCAAAAACGCAGCACTCACTGGAGATGGAAGTGGCAATTGATGAATGCCATCGCGGCATTCATTGATTGTCGCACCGGCATTCAGAGAATGCCAAAAACAACTCCAGGGACTGCCGTTTTTTCTGGAAATCCATTTTTTCGCGGCATTCATTGAATGCCGCTCTGACACTTAAGCGAGTGTTGTACGGCAACCTGTGACTGCCGCAAATCTTACTATGTGGCGTTGTCCTCTGTTTTCCCTATTTCTCTCTTTTTCCTTTTTGTCTTGAATTAGAAGAGCCTTCAAAAGAGCTTGAATCACCTTTGAAAGTCCCAAATTAGTCGGACATTATCATCATCGGATCTTAGAGGTAATACTCCCCTTAACCCGACGTTTGGCCAAATTCGGGTGTCTGCATAGTCCTCGAGCAAAGAAAAACATAAAAATAAAAGTGCAATAAAATTTTCTAACTCACTATCGCAGGCATCGTGAATGCATTTAGCATATGCAACAAACCTTTTAAACCCCTTGGTGTCCCTAGTAGCACAAGTGAAGTCTCATGAGGTTTCTCGTCGAATAAGACACCCACAACCATCTTTATTTCATTATACATTTAAAAAGTTTTATTTAAAGACAAAAAAAATAGAATATTCAATACTCCTTATCATAAAATTATGATTTGGAATAGATAACGAACAAGAAGAAATGGAATCAAACATCCACCGATAACATGAAAAATAATCTCAAGTACATGCATCATATAAATCAATAGAGCTTCTCATAAAATTACACATGTGTGATGTGGTAGTGAAATGAACACACATGTCATGAAGTTGGAATATAACTCGGATAACCATCCAAATATGCTTCGACTACGAATCTCACAATGTTAATTACACTTAAAAATGAAACACTCCAAAATAGGTGTAATCTCTCTAATATATGGGAGCAAAGTAAACATGTTTTCAAAACGAAAAACACTCACATATAACTCATAAAAGACGCATGACGTGAAAGAAAAAAAGTCTAATGGGTAGGACGCCAATAGTCAAGAAAAAATTAATCGTTACCATGTTTTAATCCCCCTCCCGTCATTTATATATTCAAACTATGTTTTCTAGGATCAAATAGGACTTTTCAAAGGCTGTAACGTGGCTCAGGCAATGAAAAATGATAGAAAGGATTCATTAAGTAGTTTTAGAGTTGCGCCATAAGGCATATTCAATTTCTTTCATCATCTCTTCTACCAACTTTCATCTTTTCATTCTCTTTTTTCATATTCTTTTTATTTCTTTCCTCTTCTTTTCTTTCTTTTCTTCTTTCAACCCTTTTTTTCTTTTCCTTTTCGTTGCATTTTGAAATGAATATTCATTGAATACCAAGGTAACTACCCCACATATAATCTTGTTTTCTTCTTCCTCTCAATTGACACACCGCCTTATCACCACTAAAAGTTGACGAATCTCTCAGTGGTGAACTCCAAGTTGGTCAAGTTGGAGCAAAAGAAAAGGATAATGGTGATTAAAGAAAAAGGGCATTTTAATAGCTCAAAGGGGCGAACTAAGAAAATTTTTATCATTTATCTGGATAGGTAAACAAAGAGGGCCTACCATCATTTCCTATGGTCATATGGTTCTTCAACATTTATGATGGAAGACTATTTAGTATGGTAGCAAATATTTTAACTTGACTATCAACCAAAATAAGAATAATGAAACTAAACAACGAGTTAATGCGTTATTCAAATGAAATTTGACAAACACAAAATGTATTTATAACCCTCTAAAGAAAGAAAAGATAGGCTCAAAGCTCACCGGGTTTAGTCTCCACCATGTGTTATCTAGAGATCCGAATCATATTATAGTTCATATCAAACATGTATTCATGCGACTACGTGCAGTGCATAGGTTTGTGTGCAAATCTATGATATAAAACTACGATTCAAATGATCTATATCCTAATCATCGCATCATGACTTCATCAAATGTTAATCACATCTTCCCTTGTTTACCATTCTATAATAATCGAAGTTTCATAACAAGAAGTATCGAATCGAGATTGCAAAAACGTCGGTAACATCGTTTGTTTAAGCACAAGTATCAAAAATGTTTTTTTTTTAAATAAATTGGTGCATAATAATGTGCATGTGAGTGCATACCCCCAAATTGAAACCTTTCATTGTTCCCAATAAAACAATAAAATGAAAGAAAGGGGAGTACATAAGGAAGGAATGATATTACCTCGATCTCAGCAATCACAAACCAGGTAAACGTATATGAATATGGCGATAAAGTTCAATTGCTCCAAATGGAGCCATCAATTCACCTATCAATACTTGACAAAAGAAAATAAACAAATAAAAGAACACTGACAGAATTATATATATGTAATGCAGACCGTGGTGTACTTATTGAAAAACAAAACTAAAACTGAAAGACTCAACAAAAATCAACAAAGAACAAGCACAAATGGAACTATCAAAACAAAGAAGGACTCGATCTAAAGCAGGCCTAAGAGAGCAAACAGAAAGGAAAATAACAATTTAGTAAGGGTTGGGAGTGAGAAGAAGAGAACAAAAGAGAAGAATGCAAAAATCAACCCTTCGGAAGAGCGGGTCACGTGAACGATCCCTCGCGTGAGGTAAATCTGAGGTCTGTTTTGTCAAGGTTAAAAAAACAAAATTTCTAAGGCATATAATCGCACGAGCGGGTTGCTTGGGCGATAAGCCCTTGTGCGTGCGATTCGAAGCACGACCAGAGACTGTGGGTATTTATAATAAAGTTTATGAATTTTTTTCCAAGGCAAAAACCCTCGCGAGCGGACCACTCGTGTGATATGTTCTTCTCGTTTCTTTCAATGTGAATAAATTCAAAATAAATTGACCTCGACTCCCAAACTTGTCCAGAACGATCTAAACTAACTCAAAACTGACCCAAAATGACCAAAGAGTGTACAAAATGAGAAAACAGAACGATAAAAGCTTGGGTTACCTCCCAAGAAACGTTGTCTTTTACATCTTCAGCTAGACTGTGCTATGCTCAATACTTACGAAGGCCAAAACTCGTTCTTTGTTCCCCAATTAACAGGAGGAAGACAATGGTTGAAGACCGAAATAATATCTTTTTGAGTTAATTCATTCATTGGTTCCTCATGTTCATGTTCAAATCGATTCTTCACCTTTTGAGTCAATTCATCATTAGGGTCCAGGTTATTAGGATTCATCCGCTCATTACTCACTATATTGTTCTCCTTACTCACATTTTTTTCTTTATTAGGTTCAACAGTTCGTCTAACCTCACTACCTGCCACACATGTGTAATCATCATCATTGGGAGGTTGATCAATAGCATTAAAGACATTTAATTTTAGGTTTATATTCCCAAACGACACTTTTATTACCCCCGTTCGACAGTTGACAAACGCATTAGCAGTGGCTAAGAATGAGTGACCAAGAATGACAGGGGTATGTTTCCTAATATCTAGCATAGGTTCAGTGTCAAGGACCATGAAATCGATAGGATAGAAACATTTATCAACTTTTGCTTAGACATCTTCGATGATTCCCCTAGGGATTGACAGAATGATCTGCTAATTGTATGGTAGCAGCCATGGGCTTAAGTTCACCTAGACCTAGTTATTTGTAAACCGAGTAAGGTAGGAGATTCGTACTCGCTCCTAAGTCAAGGAGAGCCTGATGGATTAAAGTGCCACCTATATGACAAGAAATGGTAGGCGTTCTAGGATCCTTATACTTCGGAGGAGGGTGTTGGAAGATCGAACTTACTTTTTCGGTGAGGAAGACCTTTTTTGGAATATGACTGTGCAACTTGCATTTTTGAATGCATAGGTCTTGAAGGAACTTAGTATAAGAGGGAATTTATTTTATAGCGTCAAGGAATGGGATATTGATTTTAACTTGTTTAAACACCTCGAGTATATCTTCAGCTTTCGACCCTTTCTTTAAAAGATGTAAAGGTTTGTTGATGTTTGGTGGAAAGGGTAAATCGGAACATAATTAGTTGGGACTGGTTCATTTTCTTTCCTAATTCAGCTCGTGTCCTCACTCTTCTATTGGTTTGCGTTAATGATCACGTCTTTCAAATCATCTCTCAAAATCTCTATAGCTTCTTCCTCTCGTATAGTCATCCTAGACGAGAGGGCGTTTACTTGCTCACTCATACTCTTAATCTCATATTGTCCCTTAGGGTTTCAATAGTTTAAGTAAAAACTTACCCTCATTTCTACGACTCACTGCATTAGCTAGTTGTCCCATTTAGGACTCAAGGTTCACAATGGATTGTGTATGAGAGTGCACTATTTGTGCTTGTGCTACACTTGCGTTTCAATAGTCTTAAGGGATGCCAACACCTTTGCCTTAAAAGCATTATCCCTTGGAGGGTTAGGATTAGGAGGGGGGTGTTGGTATTGACTTTGTTGAAATTGGTGTCAATAAGTATTAGAAAAATTAGTTGTCATAGGATTATAACAATTTTGTGGGAATTGTTGAATAGAGTGAATGTGTTGCTCCTCGAATTTTGGAAATTGAGACGCAGATGGGCATGCAAGCATAGAACGCAAAGGATCGGAACATATTTGACAAATTTCGTAAGAGGGTAAGCCCAACATTTGGTTCATCATCATAAATCTGTCAAATTTTTTTGATAGTTCTTGCAATTCAATTGAGTGACTTGACTCGAAGCGCTCCTCTCGCTTAGGTTGAAAGGGAAGGCGGCAGGACGTACCGACACGGCTTGATGCATCAAATTTTCACTTAACGTTTCAAAAAATTTCCACGCCTCGTCGGCGCTTTTGTGAAGAAATGTTCCAGTGCAAACAGCATCTACTGTGTTACAGACAGAGGGAACAAGTCCCTCATAGAAGATTTGAACCAATTGTCACTTAGGGATTTGATGATGGGGGCAAGTGCATAAAATTTCCTTAAATTATTCCCATGTATCATAAAGTTTTTCCCCATCATACATCACAAAGTTCATTATAGATTTTCAAATTTGATTTGTACGCGTAAAAGGGAAATTTTTTTGTAAGAACGCAATATACAACGCTTCCCATGTTTTGATGGTATTTGGCTCTACAGATTATAGCCAATACTTTGCTTTATCTTTTAGAGAAAATGGGAAAAGGCACAATTTTAACTCATCATTAGTTAAATTTTGAATTTTCAGTGTAGCACAAATGTCTTGAAATTCACCTTAATGGTGATATGGATCTTCATTAACACGACCATGGAAAGAAGGAAGGAGCGCGATGGTAGATGACTTTATCTCATAGTGAGATTCCGTCACCTCTGGTAACTCTATGCATGATGGTGGTGTGTAGACCGTAGGAGTAATAGTCTTTTAACGGAGGAGGTCAAGGTACGTTAGGGTTATTTCTATTATTTCCATTGTTACCATTGTTTCCAAAGTTGGCCATTAGAATAGGATCGATATTACTAGTTTGAGTTCTTCTTAAATGTTTAAGGGTGCTTTGAGTTTTCGCCTGAAATAACGACGACGATTTCAGAGTTGATTCGTTATCTAACAACAACCGAACTCTGGAAGCTTGGGTTGAGTACCTAATGACTCTAAGGGTTTGCACGAGTTCAAGATTCAAAGGATGTAAAGCAGGTTTATTCGAGCGCGTACCAAAACATAAACTAAATAAAATGACACTACAACAAAGACTGACATAAACAAATAAAGAAATAATCTACGTAAATAAGGAAACCAAGCACACAACACTACTATGATGCATGCAATTATCCTGTTATGTAGTGATTCGCGTCAAAGCCTAGCATCCCAGGTTTCCTAGCTAATGCACGTGCAAATCACCCCTAAACTAATGCAAATAGTGCATCGTAGTGCCCTGACTTATAGTGGTTTGAAGCGAATTTTAAAGGAAGCGATTTACTTGAATTGTTGCTTTTTTTTATTTGCGTAAGCTCCTTTGATGTGCAACACTATTCCACTCCAACTTGCTATGATTTGACAACTTGAGACTTGCAAAATATGGATAATTTTTTAGCGAATCAAAACAAAAATGAAAAATAAGAAAAGAAAACCTAATATAATATTTTCTAAGATTCTAAAACTAATGGTAGGACCGAGGGCTCGCTTTCTATCTATTTTAGATCTATGCTTCCTTTTGGTTTATGCTTTATGTTATAATCATCCTCCAAGAAAATAGTATATGTGCTAACAAACACTTTCTGTTCTCTCAGATCAAAAAAATACCAACCATAAGTACCCTTT